>JAGPOW010003316.1:96731169-96766236 GCA_030014935.1 Caiman crocodilus
CAGTAGGTTTCTGGCCCTGCAGAGAACAGAAGTACATGTCAATTTCATCCTCTGCCTCCCGGATCCCCTGTAGCCTGCTCACCTCTGCCTGGAGCTCCCGCAGCCATTCCTCCAGGGCCTGAAGATTCCCACAAGAGGGGCAGCCAGGGGACGCCCTAGGCATCACCCCCACCCCCGGGAGCTCTGCCCAGCCACCACCCCCAGCCAGGATGGGGGAGGTGGACAGCGGGCCCCCCAGGGGCCCGGTTTGGGTGGCAGCCTCAGAGGTGCGCTGGGGGGGCAGCACCAGGGAAGAAGGAGGGGGAGGGGGAGGGGCCAGGCCCCTGGCAGTGGCACTGCATGTACTCACCATGTTACTAGAAAAGGTGGTCTTCCCGCTGTCGTAGCTCTTTCCTTCCTCCTGCTCTCCGCCGGCGCGCCCTTACACAGCGCGCCTGTTTGCACGCTCTGTTCGCACGCGGCTCAGGAGCACGGCTCCCTGCCGGCTCAACTATAAGCGATCCGGGAGGCTCCCCTCCGGATCAGCTTCAGCTGATGGCACAGCCCCACTCATCATTTTGCCGCCACCACCGCTGCTGCTGCTCCGCTGCTGCTGCTGCTGCTGCTGCTGCTGCTTCTGCTCTGCAAGGGCTCACGTGTGGCCGAGACCACACCGGAACGCTGTCAGGAGTCTTTTAGTCTCCCTGCTCTGCTCCTAACTGCTGAGCAGTGACTCAGACCCTGCTTGTTAATTTCAGTTAATTGGATTGGAAATTCCCGCGGTTCTTCAGCTGCCAATCAGGAGTCCTGGTTCACCGGAAGTGCCTGCTGGCAGCCTGGGCTCTGAAGCTCCTGAGTTGGGGAGGGGGAGTGCAGGTCTCTAGCCCAGCAACCCGCCTGGGCAAGGAGGAATCACTCCCCGGAGCTTCCTCCGAGGGTGCTCCTAGCCCCCTCCTGCCCTCTTGCCGGCTCCCTGTTTGCATGCTCTGTTCGCACACAGCTCGGGAGCGTGGCTCCCTGTACTCTCTGCATCAAGAAGCAGGAAGCCGTGGCTGGGAACCACTTTTGCTGAGAGGGCTCCCAGATTCAGGGGCCACGTGTGGCTGGATGCAGAAGGCTCTGCAGCTGATGGGGCTCTTGGTCCTAGCCATGTGAGGTGCAGGTGGGATCCAGAGCCCCATCAACTGCAGGGTCTCTCAGTCCAAGCTGCATGTGAGGTATAGACAGTACCCAGAGCCCCATGTGGGCCCAGGAGTTTTACACACCCCTGAGCCCTGGGGATCACAGCAGCTGCAATTAAACAAGCTTGGGGGTTGCACCCCTGTGACTGGGACTCCAGTCAGCTGACGGGGCTCCTAGCCACAAGGGAGACCCTGCTACACATGCAAATTAAAATTTGATAGCAAACAGCTATAAAGCTAGTACACATTTTTGAGATCTAACTTTATAGCTGTTTGGAGCTTTTTATCGTGCTAGCAGCTTTGCACATGTAGCTGGTCGCAAGGTAATCGCACAATTAACCAGTTGATTGCATGATACCTGTAACATATAGAGACAGCCTAAGTATAGTGAATGAGTAGTATGAAAACTTATTGGCCCATATAAAGATCATCTAACTTCAATATTCTGTAGTGCAAATATCTGTACATAACATATCTTAGAGAAACTTACATGAAGTGACTGTGTCAATGTAGATCAATGAAAAGAAATATGCGTACAAGATTCCCACACTCCAAGATGCTGTCTATATCATGCTAATCTAATGATTTTCTAACCTTGAGGGGTTTAAACAATCATGAGTCAGGCCCCCAAACATCTTGAGACTGGCTTAAAAGTAATGACTCATTCTGGAGTTCTTACTTTCTGGGTTTTATTTTTAACTTTAGGGTATACTTAGGTAATGTTTCATCATCACAGTCATGGAAGGTAAAAGAATTATTTAAAGGAAAAGAGATTTTGTGGATTTTACAGGCAACTGGGGATTTAAGGGGTGTGGTGATCACCAAATATTGTGAGAGATACTAAAATTGTGACACTTGTTTTGTCAAATTAATTTAGCAGTTTTCTTACTTTTGAGAGCCAAGCTGTCTCTAAGGATAGACAGCAATCCTTGACTATCTGGATGTATACTCTTATGCATTTCAGCAGGAAAAGAGACTTTTCAGTGTTAGAAGGGGTGTCAGGATTCAATTTTACCATTTTAATGGATTATGTGCATTTCCAGTACTTTTACTTTTATATAATACAGTAAGCTCATAAAGGCTGTGTCCTTATAAGCAGGGGTGTACAGTTGCCATGGAGGAAAAAAGCAGTGGCACAAAGTCATGTCTCTGCTTTTTGCCCTAGCACATGTCCCTGCATATGGAGTTAGCCTAGAGAAAAATGCCCAGGTAGGGTGGGGGAGGCTGGGGCCAGCACCTGCACTGGTCCCAGTAGCCTTACTTTGGGTTCTGGGGAGTTCCTGGGGTCCAGTGGTGGCAATCCAGGTGTGCAGAACCTGGCTGGCAGCTGGAGAATGCCTCTGGGAGCACATCCACACATGCAAGCACATGTACTTGCAGCAGCTCAAATAGAAGTGGTGCAAATTTGAGCCAGGGCTTTTTGCCTAAGTGTATGTGCTTGAACATGCACTTTGTTGTGGAGCAAACTGTGCCACTTGGGGCAAAATAACCCTGCCTGGTTCCTCCTAAATAAGCAGCCAGGGGGAACAGCACCTGTGCTGTCCCCAACAGTATAAAAAGCTGCCCTGGTAAGTATCTCAGGGCTACTAGCTCTCAGGAGCTTCTGGGGGCCAGCCAATTAGTACCTGTGGACACTCTCCATTGTACCAACTGGACTTCTGAAGCAGACCTGAGAGTTCCTTGCACCCTCTACCCACCACTGCAGCAGTCTGGCAGTGGGGGCTGCTGCCTGGCTGTGACCTGCTGCCACCTGCCAGACTTGGATGGGGATGGCAGAGCCAGTAAGGCATCTGTTCCTCTGGGCCAGCTGCGAGTGGACTGTAGCTCCAGAATTGGCCTCTGTATGGCATTACTGCCACGTGTGCCCCCTATCCAACCATCTGGGCAGCTATCGCCTTGAGAGAGGTACATTTTACTATAAGGTTCATATAACAGTGTCTTTAATAATCTTAAAAAAACCCTCCCTTGTCTGACCTGATTTGTTACCCAAATCTGCTGCCCAGGAAAGAAGGAATTTGGTTCCATGTTAGATAAAAGATGTATACCTCTGTGTTGGGTTTGAAAATCTTGTACTCATCTACTGCACATGTAGTTCCCTGAAAGAAAAACAGGGTCCTGCAGTCTTTGAGTACAGATTTTGCCTTGTGTTTTACATGTGTGCCCAACTTTTAGTATGTGTGTATCTATCTATCCATCTATTTATGTGGAAATTTCCAGAAGTACAGAATAAAATTGGCCTGAGGCTGATGAAGTAGTTACATTCCATAACTGACAAATTTTAAAGAGCTCCAGCAGTCTCCACTGTTGCCTCTTAACCACAATGACACAAAGAAACAAATCACCGAGTTTCACATGCCATTAGCAAAGTGTTTAGTTCGTAAGGAGGAACCAGTTAATCAATGTCAGTGACAACAGAATTAAATAATATCATGCACTTTCCACATTCCTTTTGCCTTACAGATAAAAAGGATTGTTAGAAGATTCACATTGACAAATACTATTTTGAGTACAACATATTGTAAATGATTGCCCAGTTAGATAATTTAATGGTAATCTAAAATCAATCTATGCAGCTACCCTGAAAGCAGTCAAATGGTTATCAAATTTAGATATTAATCTATTAATGTGGTAATCCTAAAATGTCATACAAAAGAAGAAGGAGATTTAGAATATGGAAGACAAAGTTTGTCTACAGTATATGCTGTAGTCATACCACTTAAAAGTGGGTGGTGTTTTGACAGTTTTTCTTCATAGAGGAATAGGAGGAGACTTGTCTGGTTCATGTGCTTTTCATGGGTGTTTAGGCCTTTTCTATAATTAAACCAGTATAAACTACAATTTCTGTTTAAAGTGAATGCTTTATGCTATACCAAAATAAAGTCTTAATTAAACTTAACTAAACCAAAATGAACCCCATTCAAACTAAGAGTGATAACACTGAAATGAGAGCGATAACACTGTGCTGGTTAAATTGCATTATTTAAAATGTTACTTCAGGGTAAATCAGTCAGATTGTTTGCATATAGACAAGTGCTTAGAGTTGATCATCCCCTGTCCTGGAACTTGTGCAGTTATTTATGTCTCTTTTTAAGTTTTAAAATTAATATTCTGTTCCAATAGAGATTTACAATGCCTTTGTCTTAAATTTGTGCAGGTGTAACTGCCCCCACAATGTATTGGGCACTGTTGAATCAGGCCTTTTAAGTTATAAGTTGAATAAATTCCACAGAGCAAATTTACCTTCTCTTAGTATTCATGATGCTCCATTGACATCAGGTGAGCAGGCAAGGCCCTTTAACATCAGAGGAAGTGCCACAAAACTCACATGAGAACTCGGCCATCATCCCAGAATTTTGTCTACCATGAGAAATTCATGAGGGCCTAAACCCATAAAGGACTTGGGCAACTACATGTGAAAGGCACTTGTCTTCCAGAATGAAATATAATATCCAAATTAGACATGTTGGTTCCTATAGTACAAGAAGAAAGTTAGGAAACTGAGAATGGGATCCAAAATAGCTAGAATACTGAGCAGAAGCTCCCTGGAGCTAGCTAATAAGCAATGCTGAAAATAGAGATGTGTCAAAAATCTTGCTCCTCTCAAAAGCCTAGGAAATTGATTCAGAGTTTCAGGCCTTCATCTACATCATTCAGGAGAGCCTGGAAACCTCCCTTGAGTGTAGGTGATTAATTCCTTCAAAGAAATGAACAGGATTCACTGCTGTTTATCAAAAGAAAATGGTGAGCAGTGGTAGTGGGCCTTGCTTTTTCATACAGAAGCTTGGTGGTTAAGAGAGGGGTGTCATAAGTATCATGGGTAGCCCCTCTGTGGCATGCGGCAAATTAGGTAGGGAGCAGGGAATGGAGCACCAGATTGGGCAGGTGGAGGGAAAGAAATTAGTGTTGGGAAAGGAGCAGCACTTCATTTGCGGCATGTCTGCCAAAAGGGTTGGCCCTTACTGGGTTAGAACATCTATGCTGGAAATGAGAAACCCAGGTTTTGTGTTCTTTTCACCTAACTTAGATAATACTAAGAGTATGCCTACCATTGGGCTCCTAGGAGGTTCAGATAGATTAGCATCCTGTTTCTGAAGCCTGATTGGGTTAAAGTTAGGCAAATAAGGCGCTGAATGGCTTAGATGGGAGCAATTTTTGGCATGCACAAAAACAGAATTCTAGGTATTTATGAGTTCAGGGACCTTCAGGATGAGGGAGTCCATGGTTCTTAATCTTTTTTAGACTTCAGACAGCCTCCCCAAATTTGTGTGAGTCAGTGGCACCCCATTTCTAAAATTAATTATTTTATTACTGTATTTACCTCCTTGTAAAGGGGCTGGTTGGTAGGTTGTTTGTCAAGAACTGATTTGCCTCAAACTGGCTTATACAATGTCTGTCCTAGACCCTTTGCCAGTTTGAGTTAAATCAGAGACCCCCAGAATCCCAGGATGCTCTCTGGGCTGGGTGGGGATCTCTGCTCCACAGCTCAAACAGGGACCAGCAGGGATGGGGGTCTGGCCCCCCATCCAGAGAGGGTTTAATTCCCCTTCCCTGTGCCACTGGCAGGGTATGCAAGCCAGGTCTGCCCACACTTCCCCTTCACTGCTGCAGCAGGGGGGCACCATGGCCCCTGAGGCAGAGGAGGCAGGGAGCAGAGTTAGTTTCCCCTCTACCCCACTGGCAGCCACAGGTGGCTCCCTGCCCAGAATTGGCCCCTGGCTGCCCCCTCCACTGAAGGCCAGAGGAATAACCCCATGCCTGACCACCCCATGGGCCCTGCCTGGCCATGCCTCCTCTCCGCCGCTGCAATGGGAGGGGCAGAGCCCTTACCTGGGGTGGCAGCCCCTGTCACACTGTGGAGGAAAGCGAGCCCCTTCCCAGTGAGGACCTACACTACTGTCTCAGGCTGCATGCAGCAGTGCCGGCGTCTGGGGTTGGACAGACCTTATGGCCAGCAGCTGAACAAGACCTTTCCTGTTGGGAGGGGGCTTGTTCCAAGTACAGAGGGGCAGCTCCACTGCAGCAGGTCTGAACAGCGGGGTCTGTCTGGCCCAGCCACTGCTACCCTGTGCTCGGAGACAGCTCCCTTCTGGCAAGAAGGGGTTTACTCAGTTTGGGGGGAATAATGAGGGCTGCATAAGCCCCCTCAGTGGCTTGCCCAGCAGCTGAATCGAGAGGTGAGTGACCCACGGGCAGAAGCCTGTCATGGCTTCTCATCAGGACTGCGCTGTGAGGCTGGCAGTGGCTTGCAGGGCTCTGCAGTGCCTGCTTCATAGCACCTCTGATAGGAGTCTCGTGGCACCCCTGATGCTACAGAACCCCAGTTGAGAACCACTGGTCTAAATCTTGGATAGGTTCACAAATGCTAGCATATATGACTTGAGTTTCACTTATAACAAAACCCAGGTATAGCAAATTTTGGATTTTATTAGGAAAACAATACAGCTCTTTGTATACCTATCAGCTTAGCAAAAATACTTTTATAATGATATACTTACTTGATTAGAAGATGAGGTTTTTTTTTTCTCATGGCCTCTTGCCTTACAATCCAGCATGGAGTGGTGGAGGAAGGGGTTAGGGATGGAGCTGGAACCACAGCTGGAACCTGCTTCTTACCACCTCTACACACCCAGCCAATCCTCCCCCACAGCCCTCAGTCTTCCCTCACCCCCACACCTCTCCCCCTCTTTTCCCCTCTGTCACACTCCCGCTTACCTTTGCTCCATGCCTGCAGACTCTGTCCTCACTGCAGCACAGAGCATATGCTTTAGCTGGACCCTGCAGCAGCAATGGCAGCTCCACTCCCCTGCTACAGGGATGGACTGGAGTTGCTCCATGCCCCAGGCTGCAGCATGGATAGAGACTACTGGTATGGAGAAAGGTAAGACAAGGTGGAGGGGCAGGAAGAAGGGGAGAAACTTTGGTGGCAGGAGCCCAAGTCTGTGAGAGCAGAAGTGGTATGAGGGGGAAAGAGGTAGGGAGCAGTAGAAGGGGGACTGGGGCAGCCTCACACTGTGGGTGGGGCATGCACAATGGGGGAAAAGTAGAGGGAAGACAGACAGCAAGAGTCTGCCTGCCTCTCCACTGCCTATCACTCAGTGCTCCCCTTCACTGTCTGACCCCTAGAACCCACCACCCCCTTCCCTTTCACATGCCCTGCTCCTGCTGCCCCTTACTGCCTTCCACTGCTTGCCCCATTACTTCTCCCAACTATCTGCCATATCGTGTGCCCTCACCACTGTCTGTCCCTCTGCTGCCTTTCCTATTACAGCCCCCCTCATCACCTCTTTCCCCGCCACCTGCAATAGTGGGGGAATGAATTTAAAATGATCCTCCAATAATTAGATTCCATCCCTGGAAAATTATGATAAATTTTCTATGTATTGAATCTAATTATTGGGGAATCATCTTAAATTCAGGGTTGTCTTGTAGTCTGGTAAATATAGTAGCTATTTCGTGAACTCTTTTTTTTGATGAGAGGGACATAAATGCTCATGATGCTTAGGTACTTTTTTGTGTAACGATTCCATATTATATAGCTTGTAAAATCTGATTCAGTCTTGTCTACAGTAATCATTGTTTCAATAATGTATATTTAAAACATGGTAATGAATGTTGGGTAAAATATAGTAATATCCACACATTTACAAAGTGGAAGTTTACAAGGTAAATAAGGAATTTTGTAGAAGAACCCAGAAAAGATTACAAGATAACATAAGCATGTGAATTTTCCTTTCTCTTATTTAAACTCAGTTATTTTGGTTTTATATTGATGTTTATGCTCCCTTAATACTAAAGAATAAACGAATAAATTGGTAAAGCAGATCAAGAAAAAATCCATAGGAAGAATCTTTGGGTATTTATAAGTGACTTTCTTTTAATTTTGCTTCTCAAAATTGTAACGTGATTTATGTTTGGCTGATATTGTCTTCTTGCTCCTGTATTCAGTAGCACATCAATTAGATTACTTGATGGTACATAACTAGCTAAATGAGATGAGACATATCATTAAAATAATTAAGTTGATCCAGGAAATGCACAATGGCAGAATTTATGAAAATAAAGCTTTAAATACCTGAAGGATTTAAAACAATTTTACATTTTACAGTTTTATTTGTTTTGCAAATTGAAGGGCTTGAAACTTAGATATTTTGAAGCTGCATTATGGTTTACAAGATATTTTTGTGAGCTCTGCGTATACACAATGAATAAAAAATATTTAGCGTGTTGTAATAAACTAGATTGGATTACAAATATTGCCTACTATTTGGGACAATTATTTTTCATTATAAATGCTAAGCAGTTACATATACCTAATACTTCTTAGTATAAGGCTTAATATTAGTACTTTGTTAATATTTCCATCTACTGCTGTTTTGTTCATGAATAACATACAGTAAATTATTTTTTAACATGCTGGTTGGATGTAACAGCTGTATACATTTGTTAATTGATCACTTGTTACTAATCATAATATTGATCATAATATTGCTGATAAAAATATCAAACCTAAAAGGGAGGGATTTTAAAATAGTTCTTATCCCATTTTAACTCTATTTATTGTTCTGAGAATGCTAAAATTAGTGGTAAAAGTGAAAATTAATATTTTTCCAGATCCTCAGTAATAATGGTATATGCTTCCACTATAACAAATATCTAAACTAAAGCTAGCAATACACTTTTCATTCCTTATTAAAACCTGCTATACTCTTGTGAGTATAGGAATCATTTTAAATTTACTTTCACATGTATACATGGCTATTCAAGGGATCTTAATCAAGTTGAACCTTTGAATGACATTTCCTTTTGAAGGCTATGACTTTTATTCCTGGGAATTACACTTTTCCAGACAGTGCTAGGTCTATATCTTTTCACTGAATCTGAACAATACCTTGGGCAAGAGATGCGGATGGGCAGCTCACAGGATATTTAAAAATCTAGCTGTATTGCTACCCAGCATGCCATTTGTAGCAGATAGTGGAATGACCTTCAGAGACGGTTAGCTGTGAAATAAGCAGAGGTAACTCTGACAAATAAGCAGTTGCAGACCAGCCTACAGCAGCACCACCAGGATGTGGGAGACAGAAAATGGTAATGCTTGCCCTTCAGAAAAGCCACATATATCCTTTGATGGTGCTGTGACACGATGAGTATAGGTCACCATTATAAATAAGCTTGTCCAGCCCCCAGCCATGGGTCTACAAGTACTCAATGAAGGAGCAGGCAGAAGAAGATGTTAGAATCAAAGGCTGCTGAGGCAGATGAAGGATGCAGTGGAATGAGATCTCCAATTGCCTTGCCCTCCATCCCATTCTGTCAAGAACCATTTGGAAGCGGATGTGCAGCAGCTGCTCCATGATAAAAAAAGCACACACTGGCATCTTCTGTGAAAACAACTTCTCAGTCGTGCAAGACAATCATCCTTGACTATGACAGATTGCCAATATATATAAATTAGGTACTTATTTCCCACTGAAATCAATATGTACATTACATGCTTACCTATTTTTTGAAAACCTTCTTAAGTTTCTATGTGTATCATTAGGTGCCTTTACCTTTAAGAATTTAGCTTTGGCTTTTATTCACAAAAGTCCCAGCAATGTGAAGTAATAAGTAAGGATATCACAATCAGGCCTTCAAACAGCATGACAGATTTTGATTGCTGGAGAAGGGAATCCTATAATCGGGCACGTTATTGGTTTTGGATACAGGGAGGACAGAGAATAATGTGTTTCATAATGATGTTATATTCAGGAAGTAGTAACTCCAGAGTCCTCACATTTTCAGGTTTAATGCTTCTTTTGTTTAAGTCTTCTAATGGCCCTCTAGTCTACCTGATAATAGCTTCCATATCTCCAATTGTATTTTGTTTAACTTGCATGAACAAAGACCAATGGATTTCATATAGCCTTATTAGTGCTCTCGCATATTGAAAACTTGGGTTCTACTTTTGATGTATTCCTTGACAAGGATTTTGCAAGTATTACTAGACCTGATTTTAACCTTAATCCTCCTTAAACTCCTGTTAGATTGAGGGAGATCCTGAGCTGATTGAAGCAAAATGCTGATTACAACTTTTCTTATCTTTAAAGTTGATTATTTCTTTACTTCAGGTAGCCATACTTCTGCTATTTTAGGACTTCAACTATTTTGCAATGATGCAGCTCATAGGGACACTAGGTGCAGTCTCTTTTATGTAAGAAGCCAGCCTTTGCTTTATTACTATTAAACGACCCTTTATTGGTGAGGCAAAATGCATGGTTTATCTGATTTAAAAAAAAAAAGTCTCCTCCCATGACACAGGAGAGTGACAAGCCTAATTATCCTCATGGCTCTCTTCAGCACTTTATAAGGAGATGCTCAGCTTTCAGGGGATTGAAACCCAGCCTCAGGTGGTTAGTGGTTCATAGTCTGACTGGCCTCAAGACTGGGAGCAAGCTGTAACTAATGACTAGTTAGTGAAGGTGGAACTACAGAAAGGTCAAAACCTCCAAGAGCAGGAGCAGAGTACAAGCAGGGGAGAAGAGGCTGTACAGGGGAGGAGTACAGATCCTGGGTTGTCTCTCAGAGTATGAGGGAAGATGGGTTTGGATTTTTTGTTGTTGTTTGAATACTTGCCTGTTTCATTTGATTTAAAGTGGGATGAGGTTGCCGCATGCAAAATAATTTGGCTAGAAACCCTGAATGCAAAGCTGACTGGCCTAAAAAAAGAAGCTGGATAGGTGACCTGCTTACACACCTGCTTCAAATTCTATTCATTTTCCTGTACGTGATTGGAATTATACATGATATCTCAAATAAAGTCTCATCACTACCTGATATGATAACAGGAATACCCCTCTCTCTATTAGAAATGCATATTAGAGACAACTTTTCTTTCTACTGTGACCCTAACCCCCTTTCCTGCCGCCCACTCCTACACCCACCATGGTTGCATGATATTGCTGGCTAATACTGGTGATTGAATAATTTGCCCAGGACTTTAATCTTAATTTGTCATCTCTAACTGGTAAGGCTCAAGGGGCATTTATACACATGCTTGAGCTGCAGCATCAGGCACTTTTTGAAAGCACCCAACTCTGTGGCACATGCATTTGTATAAATGGTGAAATGCACGTCAGCACTGAGAAAATCGCAGTGGTACACTTTTGAACTAAAACACCTTGAAAATGTTTTAGTTCAAAAGTGCACTGCCACCAGTTTTCTCAGCACTGACGTGCATTTTGCCATTTATACAAATGCATGCGAATGCCATGCAGTGCTGGGCATGTCAGCTCGTGTGAGGAGCAGACTCAATTAAATTGAGTCTGCTCCAATGCACTGGATTTCTGGTGCTTTGGAGCAGACAAATGTATGTGTATAAAAAGAATAAGTTATTAGCAAGTGCTTCTGTTGTTCCTAAGTGCATTCACTTTTGCTTTGTGCTCTTTAACTTCATCCCCTTTCTATTGGGCTCCACCTCAAGGATGCCCAATAATCCAACCCTTTTTTGTCTTGATGACACTTTCTAACTTTGAGTCTGCAGCAAGTTTTATCAGTCCACACCTACTTTTCTTGTAAACCCACACATTTTAAAATGAGATTTTTTTTTTTAAAGATCAATCCAAGGAATTCAACTTGTAATTGACTCCGGCCCAAGGGCCTCTCTTTCAACATTATCAATTATGACCTCCTATTTAGCCAGTTCCTTACACACTTGACAATTCCCCATCTTCTTCTGTTGAACAAATAATTACTTATGGGACAACATATGAAATGATTTGCTAAAATCTAGAGGAATTAGCTCTACTGCCTTTTCTTTGTCTAAAAATCTACACTCTTTCTGAACGATATGCATCTTGATCACAAGTAATGTTCTGCTAAAGTAATGGTCAAAATGATATAAGTACAAAAAAACCCCACCATGACAAAAACCCTGTTTTATTCATTGAACCACTGGCAGCATGAACATCCATTTCTCTTCTTCCTACCTTTTCAATTTGCCAAAATGTGAGAATAGAACTAGAAGGAAAAGATCATTCTATTTTGTGGAGGGCATTGGTATTAGAAACTTGATTTAATTGTGACTTGGATCACAACTCAAAAATGTTAAAATTAACCATGGAAAGGAATGAAGCCCTGATTCTAGGCATTCTTTTGACACACAGTTCCTGAGCTAGGGGCACTGGTAGACCTCGGGTCTGCTTCCAATGTAGTCCAGCAGGAGGCTGCTGAACATTTAGAGGAATGGGCTGGCAGGGAATTTAGGGGGGTTGCAAGACCTTCATAGAAGTCAGGATCCAATTAGGTCCTGAGCACCTTCATAAAATGCTTTGATTGCAACAACAACACCGTCTTTCTGACTGATTGTTATTGTTAAGTCTATCGTTAGGAATCAATGTTCTCTGCAGAACATAAGGTAGCTGGTAATTGCCAGACCTTAGCAGACCACTGGACTTTACTCTTTTTAAAAATCCTGTTCAACACATAGATAACAAAAAGAACTGTTTGATAAATTTGAGACTAAACATTTCCAGTATATGGGCATTTTTCTGCAGGATGAAAATTCTGTTTTAACTAATTATAACCCACAATTGTTATTCTGTCCAGTGTAAGTATATACATCTTCATGCTTCAGGGCATAAACTAGCCACTAAATGAGAAGAGTTAGGAAAAAAACAACTTTTCTTCACTAGTTGTTCCATAATTGGTTTTGCAATGCCTTTCTCATTTCTTTAACCTGGTACAGGCCATAGTCAGACACAGGACACTGAGCAAAATGGACTAATGATCTGATTCAGTATTTCAATTCCTATGAAGCCTATGTCTCAGACTAAGATGGGTCTTAAGCTTCATATAATAGTGGCATTGATATACTTGTTAGTACAGCTTGACCTAGTTTTACCACAATTTTGTAGCAAAAAGCTAATATGTAACAAACATTAATAAAGGGTTGTTCATGTGCAGTCCCAGAGCCAGGTAGGAGGAAGTTAATTTTTTTATAATTTCTGTGTACTTCTCATTCTGGAGGTGTGTTTCTGAGCACACAACTATGCACACATTATGGGTATATTTGTATTACACACACTCTCATCTGGCACAGGCACTAGAATGCAGATCTTCCCTAACAACTGGCTCAGTTGTACTTTTGTTCCCTAACTCTGGCTTAATGAAATGTGTGTATCCATATAGATGTGGATGTTTAACTGTATATACACACACATGTACCCATACCTGTACCAACACCCACACTTGAGATTTATTGAGACAGAAAGAGGGAACAAAATAGAAAACAGGCCATCTTTTAGGTGGAACCTGTGTTCCAATGTCTGTGCCCAAGGAGTGTGTGTAATATAGTTATACTCACAAAGCCATGCTCCCATATTGTGGAAGCACACCTCCTGAATGACCCTCCCCAGCATGTCTACACTGTGTCCTTGGTTCTGTTGGGGGTACCTGTGCTTGAGAACACTCCACCAATTCAGATGTGCCCATCCTGGAAATGCCATTCCCAGGCATGCCACTGGCAGCAATGTCAAGAAAAGTGCAGAGATAATGCAGCTCTGGGGCTATGCCCTGCCTTGTTCAGGATCTCTGTACGTGGTTTGCTTGAAAGTGGCCAGAGGGCAAAACATTCATTGGGTAGAGGGGGGGAAGGGTGCCATTTGTGAATTGGACTGGATAGACAGTGCATGCTGAAGAGTACTCTGGAAATGTGAAGTAAGCATACTTTCAGGGGCCTTAAATTACATATCCCACATATGACTCTATATGGCCATAGGTCTCAGTCAAATGCCAGGTTGCTTGGCTCTGATAGGATGGCAGCCATTCTCAACATGGGCAGAAACAGATCTTTAGGCATGTTGGGAACTTTACTGATGAACATTTTTATTATTGTTCTTTTAGGTCTGGGTTTTGAGTCAAAGGATCCAGTTGCCAATGTAGTTATCCCTTGCATTCATCATTTTCTAATCCTTTCACGAATGATTGTATAGATTTTAGGAATTTCAAGCTAGATTTCCCAGCTAAGAACCATACAATCTTTCTTACACTAAGAGCATCATGAAGAATGCCTCATGAAAAATGAAAAAATGTGGGCAGGTAGGTGAAGGAAAAGCAAGGAACCACATTTTTTATATGTATATTAGAAGTTAAACTTTTGTATCTTTTGTAACTCTAAAAGTATGAAGAGAATCAACTTAATATGCCTTATAATCAGAAATGTATATAATGTTGACACTAGAAGGCTTTCAGGATAATAAAATGAAATTGTGTGTGCTCTCTTTACCCCAAAAGGTATTTCCTCAACAACTGTACTCTTCAAAGTAAGAATGCATTTGTCTATTTATATAAAGAGAATGGGAAAATCATCTCACAGGGAAAAGTGTGGCTGTTATGTGCATCTGTGTGTACATTTGTACTTTTTGTACTCTGTATCTCAAATGTGGGGTTTTTTTTAAAAATAATAAAGCATTTGTTCTTACATAGATTGGTAATGAACATGTCCCTAAAACTCCCTAATGCAAGTCCAACTTTGACATCCAGGAAACTGATCACTTAAAGCCTTTGTTTTTGCAAATACAGAGGACCTAGTCTTGGCAAAACTAGAATGGGAGCCATGTAAGGTGGTGAGTGATTTACAACTCTAGGTTGATAACTTTTTCTTTTCTGGATGCGCAAAAGTCATCTCTCTCCTGTGTGAGATAGATCCTTCTGTGTGAAGAAAATTCAGAATAGCAGATGAAACAGCTCCTATAATTAATATATACAATTAATACATCATAAATCAAGTTTTTTAGAGGAAGAGATTTGAAATACAACAGGGGGCACCTATGTTTCCCTATTTTTGGACACAATTTCCAGTAATATATAAAATGTCTCTTTTTCGAAATGCCTCTTAAATACAGCTAGTATGACAACACTGCCAGAACTAAAGGTATTTATTTCATAGTGACAAAATTCACATATTTTAGTTTATCTGAAACTTTGAACTCATAATCTTACTTACAAAATGATAACTGAGAGCAGAGGAGGTTATGAATTCAAGCCAGATAACTGTCCTCCAGTATCCGAGCCTGCTATGAGGCCCCTACTGCTACTCCCTGCTCCAGCTTAATGCCCAGTAGCCCTCCTCTCCCATCCCTGAGGGTGTCCCAGTACTGAGCAAACACAGCCCCCCTCTGCCACCCTGCCTCCAGCCTGCCTCCAGCCACCTGTCAGGTACAGGCAGATGGCGGGTTGGGGCAGGGGAGGTGAAAGGGGAGATACCTGTGTCCCTTTCATGAGTCCTCGGACATGGGTACTCAAGTCCCTGTGCTCCAAACACCCTTTCATAGAGCACACCACAATGTACATGCAGACCCCAACACTGATCCCAGGTGAACCCCCACACGTGGGCACAGCCCCACAGACTCTGACTCCATCACCAAGAGATCACATATCAGAGACCAGACACAGACACTGTGCACTCTGGACCCCAGAATAAAAGTGTTCCCACCTCTCAAGCAGGAACCAGTGTGGCTAGCTTGCCTCTGGTGTGTTAGGGTGACAGGAGGAAAGAACATCAGGGACCAGGCCTGCACAGAGGTGATCCTGTGATCTCTGTGGCTTGGCCACTGTTGGCAGGTACCCAAATGACATGCATCTGGGGTGCAGTAAGAGTTATTTGGCCTACAGCTGCAGTGTTCCAAAGAACTAGGGCTAAAAGGGACAGGGGAAAGGTTGGTACTGACTATTCAAGTTGTATTCTAGACAATTCTGGAAACTTCAGGAAAAGATGAGACATAGCTAGCTTCCTCAGTGTTGCAGGTAGAAGTCACTGATTATTTCCAGGCTATGGTGCGAGATGTTGCCAGTATTAAGGCAGCATCTGCTGTAAGCCCCTGAAAACTTCAAAGTCATAGGCATGAGGGTTGCCTAGCCATTGGAGCTCCTGTCACTCTGGAGCAGGGGCTGCACTCAGCTGAAATGAGAGGGACAGCCATGCGCTAGGATCTGCATGTATGTGCACCTACTGTTCCTTCCATCTATCCATCCATTCATCCACCTCCCCGTAGCTGGACCCTTACCCACCCACAGATACCAAGATCCCACTGGCACAGCCATGGACGATGAAAGGCCATGGTTCCATCCTCCACTACTACCCAACCCTGGTCACACAGCTAGAGCCACAGGGAGATGGGAGATTCCTTGCCATCTTGCGTAAGAAGGAGCCCCAATACCACAAAGGGCACTGCAACAGGGACAATCCCACATCTGTGTTTTGCACTCATGGAAAGATATTAAACGCATTTATTGATTTCTGTAGACAAAGCATAAAAACAGGTACAAGTTCTGGAGCTTTCCACCCCATGAGGCTGGGTGGCAGAGAGAACACTGAAGTCAAGAATAGGAGATAACACATAGAGAGCTGTGTGAACCACTGGACTTTCAGTATAGCAGAAAAGAGAAATAATTCACCTGTTGCCAAACAACCCCACTCCCTCCTTGCCAGTACAGGAAAGGCACTGATGTGATGGCAGGGGTTTGTCCTGGGAATCAGTATCTTAATTTATCCAATCCCAAGAGGGTCAAGACAGAGGACTTACCATAGCTACCTTGCCATCTCTGTGTGAGTATCCAGGTAAGTCCAGGGTGGAAGGAAGGGTCCTTTATACTTCATTTTATCATTTTATTAGCAAAAGTTGCAACATCACAGAAAGGCTTTATGTTTCTCCTGTAAAACTTCAGGAAACCACCTGTGCAAAGGAGGACATTGCATGGAGAATGCAATGCTGGCTCAAAGACAAGAGATCTCACAACTGTGGAATGCATGGGGGAGGTTCTGTAGGCCTTGGTAGCTAGCTCTGAGTGTTAGGCACACTCAGCTCCCTCCTGGTACCAGGAGCTGTTGGACTGGCATGAGGAGAGACTCCAGATGGGAAGGGGGGACATGATCAGGCTGGATGATGCCTACACATGGACTGCCAAGGTTCAGGAACAATGGTTTGAAATGGCCACCTGCTGTTTCAGGAAAGCATTCCGCACCTCAGCAGAGCTTACAAGAGTCCCAATACCGAGAGAGGACATTCACGGAAAAGGTCCTGGACTGCGTTGTGGCCCCCTATGAATAGGGATATCTATAAATTACACCAGAAGTACCCCCCGCAGTGATTCCTTTAATGTTTGGGGGGATTGCTGCTTGGCCCCCCACTCCTGATTGGCAGAGGGCCCCCACCAGCTGGGCTGTTTCCTGCTGATTTCCTGAGGGAGTGAAAATCACAGTATATTTAAAACTGTGGTTTTTGCTTCCCCAGTGATTAGTGACCAATGACCTAGTTGGCGAGGTCCCCCTGCCAATTGGGGTGGATGGTGGGGGGAAGCAGCAAAATGAAAAACATTAAAGGAGATGCTGTGGGAGGCACTTCTGGTGCAAGTTGTAGAGATTCCTACCTATGAAACCCCTGACTTGTGCCAGTGCTGCCCCCTGTGGAAAACCCATAGCACCCCAGGCTAGGGGTGATGGGAGAGGCTGTTGCACAGCCCTTAGTTGTGACAGCTGAAAATTATGTCCCTGTTCCCCCTAGTGCCCCTCAGGGTAACAAGGAATACAAATTTGGCCACAAATTGCTGGAAAGTAGGTTTAGACTAGACATCCGAAGGCATTACTTCACAGTCAGGGCAGCTATGATTGGGAACCAACTTCCAAGGGAAGTGGTGATGGCTCCTACCCTGGGGTCTTTAAGAGGAGACTTGACATCTACCTGGCTGGGGTCATTTGAGCCCGGTTTTCTCTCCTGCCCAGGGCAGGGGGTCAGACTTGATGATCTACAAGATCCCTTCTGACCCTCCTTCTATGAACTGACCCCTTGATGACTGCCATCCCATCACTACTCGCCTTAACAGAAGGCATCCAGTGTTATAAGCTTGCATGGATAGGATCCATTAATGTCAAAGAGATGTTGTGACAGTTGTGTTTGTAGCTGTAAAAGTTATCACAAGAATAACTTTTGTCCACACCTCGGCGAGAGCTACAGCCCAGGACACTTGTGCAGCACTGGAAACTTTGCTAGTTGTGTATCCACCACCTATAGACCTACAGAGTGATAATGGCCCTCAATTCCACAATCATCTTGTGTATGACTGGACCGCAAAACATAGCATGTTATAGACATATCACATCCCATATCATCCACAGTATAATGGATTGGTAGAGCAAGCCAATGGCATCCTCAAATGCAATTTGCAGTTATCTGATGGCCCAGCTCTTAAAGACTGGGACTTGCACCTGGATTGAGCTATTAATTGGGCCAATAACCAACCCCATCCGGGAGGTAACTCTATGCAGCAAGCCTTTGGATTGGGTGGTCCCTGTGAGCCAGCAGTGGAACAATCTAAGGGTGGTGACCTGGGAAAGCTCCAGGCAGGAGATTGGGTGGTAGTGAAGCATCCTCAGGGAGATAAATGGGAGGGGACATTATTAGTAAAAGGTATGCATAATACATGGTGGGTATGTAAGTCAGATCAATCTAACGGGAGCCAAGCTCCTTGTTGTCTTGTTCCTACAGATTGGATCTGTCCACAAATAAAGCCATAACCATTCCTAATTAAGCCTGCCACTGACAACGAGTCCTGCTCTGTCACCAGTCTAAATTTACTGGCACCATGAAGTGGTGGACTGTTATCACTGTGCTTTTTTTATTAATGCCTTATTGTGTTTCCTGGGTAGGGCATGTTTACTATCCTTCTTATTACCCAGATATTAATGAACTTGCTTCTGAAGACCTCAAGGAGTGGCCTGACCCTGAAGAGCATCCCCTGGAAACATGTTCAGATGACCTTCACATGGTCCAGCTGCAGTATCCATACTGGAAGAAACCCATCACGCCAGAGCAAGTGAAGTCCTGGTCTCTGAGTAGAAGAAACAGGATAGTTGACTGGCAAGGTGTTAACTGTCAGTGCACCTGTGGCACTAGTTATTATCTTGGGTACATTCCCTACCTGAATGCTGGAATGGCTAACTATGGGAAGGGAGATAATTGTTGTAGCTCTGCTCATTTGGGAGTTTGTTTTGTTGTTACATACTTTCTAAGGGAAACCCCATTGAACTTAATGCCCCCAAGTCTGTGCCCCTAATTGTGCATTCTGCATTTGTTCAGCCTCTCAAGCCACTGCATTTATGTGAGAGTGCATTAGAGGTTGGAACAAAGTTATTTCATGGTTTGTAAATCATACCTATACAGAGGCATGGTGGAATGGTACCTATTTTAATACAACTAGAAGGAGGCTGTATCCACAAGTCTCCACCATTTATCTCCATCCTTTTATACCATTAAGGTTCCTAAAGCAAATTAGTGCTATGATTCTGCCAGGGCAGTGTCATTTGATCAACCCGATACAGCATCATCCCCATGAGCGACTATGGGAACTCTTTTGCTCTCTGGGAGGTGAAGCATAGTTACAAGCTCCCAAAGAGAGAAGGATAAATGTGATCTGTGAGAGAACAGGGTGTTCATTACTATCTCTGGCCGTTCCCCAATGGGAGTCCCCGACACTGCCCATTTTTAACTCCATATGCATATGGTGGAGGTCACAGGTTAAAATCCCTCTCCTTTCCCTGATGTAGCACGTGTGGTTTTGGCATCTCAGTTGTAGCTATCATAGTGCTTCAGCAAGCAAGGGGTGGAGTGTGACAGCTGAAAATTATGTCTGTGTGATAAAGGTGCTTGCTGAAGGCTCTATGAAGATGTAAACATCCTAGGACTGACAGGAATGTTGGTCCTGTAGGAGTGATCCCTGGATGCTGGGTGGGGGGAACAGTCCCCACTGCACCCTGACTGGGGACCAAAAGGAGTGGGAGGTGGATCTAGCTCAGGTCCCTGAGTGGGGATGTGCAGACCCTAGGCTCAGTGTCACCACATGATGTGGGACCCAGACATGGCTGAGGATCATGAGGTCAGGATCCCCACAGAGGGAGGCTGGGACCCTGGGGGTGGGAGCAAGGGGGTGGGAAGTTTCACAAGTGACAGCCAGGAGTCATGGCCCCTGCTCTGGTCATGGCACCCACCCTGCAGACACCTCCCCCACTCCACTCTGCAGCCCTCTCAGGTACACATTTGTGTCCAGGATCACCCACCTGTCTAGCCTCTACTCAGAGAAGTCCCTGGTCTTCACTTCTGAGTCTGGGAATTAAGTATGCCAGGTCTGAAGCACCCTTCCCTGTGCTTCCCCCCCAAGTTCCTATGTTGAGTTCTTCCCCTGCAGCATTGCCTCTGACCCCAACCCTCACCCCATTCCCTGTCCTAACCAACCTTCCACATTATTTGGCCCCTTTCTCAAGCCTTCACCTGCCTTGCCCCTTCCTCCCTCCAAAGTTTTTTGCTGGTTTGTGTCAATGCAAACAGGGATCAAGTTCTGACATAGGCAATGTTCAACACCTTTTCTTTATTAAAAACAAGAAAAGTTTGGCAACTGCAATGTTGTAAACTGTGGAATGTCTCTCCCTCACATTGCATTCCCCCCATACTGCTGTGTATTCCCCTTGCTGGAGTGCAGTTTGGTGGGGAACAATGTCCAGGAAGCTAGAGTTGTTTGCAGTGCCATCCAGAACACAGGGCCAGAGGAGCCCAGGGCAGGAGAACCAAGTGCTGGTGCCAAGGTACAGGCATTTGGGGACTCAAAGCCCTTTAGCCCTATGCATCTGGGGAGTGCTACTGGTGCATGGGCAATGAAGGAGTTATCCAGAGGTTTATAGACCCTGAATTCCTGCTGGTGTGATGGGCTGGTACTCCCAACATCATTGGGAAACTAACTTTCCCCAGGCTCCCTGAGCCATGCATGCTCATCTTACCATATGTGGTCTGCATGCCACACCTCCTCTGCCCAGGCTTCATAGAAGATCTTCCTCCTGGTCTCACAGTTGTAGAGTTGTGCAGTGACAATGAGGCAGGTCACTGCCACATGGCAGATGTCATCCCACAGTTTGAGGTGCATGCTGAGAGCTTGTCAATGTGTCTTGAAGTGACCAAAAGTGCACTCCAAAGTTATGTAACACCTTCTCAGACAGTAGTTGAAGGGCTCCTTTTGGCAATACAGCTGCCCCATGTAGGGCTTCATAAGCCAGAGCATAAGGGGGTAAACTATTTCCCAGATAATGAAGAGAGGGACAAGGACAGTGCCAATGGTGGATGATGACCATTGGAGTATTGTGCCTGTTTTCCATCATTTGGGGATGGGGGAAGTTATGAAAGATGTGGGCATTGTGGGTGCTAGCCTCCCAGCCGATGAAGATGTGGGTGAAGCAGTCTTGGTGGTCAATGTTGTCCTGCAGAACAACAGAGAATTATCCTTTGCAGTTGATTAACTCTTGAGTGCCTTGGCACAGGCAGAGGTTGAGGATATGGGTTCCACCTCCTGCAGGTTGACATGGTGGATGAAGTAGTTCACCAGGACATTCTGGGATGAACTGATACACCTCCCAGATGGCCTCTTCAGCTGTGAGCTTGCCCATGCTGACCTCATTAGTAATGTAAGTGCTAGGTGTCACCAGTTTCAAGATGGCAATGACCTCCTGCTTCTCTGGAGTGAAGGGTGGCTGCATGCTGGTGTCCTGGTGCAAGATGTATGGGGCCAACTGGGCAGTAATGTCCATGAAACTGGCCTGATGCATGTGGAAGATCCAAAGCTTGTCCTCCCAGATGTCCAGGATGATCTGTTCCCACTAGTCACCACTGGGGGAACAGACCCAGAACCTGTGCTTGGTGGTTTGGAGGTGGTGCCAGAGCATCATAGTATCCATGGTGTCATGGGTGACCTCATCCTTGCCAGCCACAAGGAAGTCACTGGCTCAGTCCAAGGCCCTTGGTAGGCACTGAGTATAGTAGGTGTCTCCATGTGGAATGGCTGGCTGTTGGCTTGTGGGCAAGAAGCTATGTCTCATAGTGATCAGCTGCTGGGTCATATCCAGATGGCCATATGTGATGTTCCACAGCCTCCAGCAAGAGTTACACAGGGTAACAAACAGGATACACTGTAGCTTCTGGGTCTGCAGTCTTGGATGCAAATGGTGAGGCATCATAAAAAAATGTGGGCAGACCAGGATATGGAGATACATGCAATTCAAAGGGGAGGGCACTTACTCTGGGGATCTTCTAAAAGCCTCTGGAGAGGTATGGGGGGGTCCATGATGAAGTGGCTGGGGGTGGGGGCAGGTACATGGTTTTCTGTGCCCAGCAGCCATTTGGGTGGCCCAAGTGCTGATCTGCATTTGGAAGTCTCTGGTAGCCCAGGTAGCTCACAGGGCATACTAGGAAGCTTGTAGAAATGACTCCTGCCTACGGGCCTTTGCCAGTGCAGGCTGCCTGCACCTCCCCCGACCCTGACAAGGGTGACCTTGTATGCTGCTCATTTCTGATCTAAGCTAGATCACTCAAAACAAACTGTGTAACTTAGACCAGTTTCTCCCCCAGTGTTTTGAACACCTGTATGTGACCTAAAAGGCCAGTTTGAGAAAATATCTCTATTAAAATTTCTGAATGGATTTTGTACATTCCCACAGACAAGTAAACAATGACTAAACAAAGCTCTACTGTAATCTATTTTTATAAAAGTCTTAATGGCTACTTTGTAAATAACTTCTGGAATTAAGTATGGGCATTTATTCAAATGCAAATTAATCATGTAATAGGTTATATTTAAACAAAAATGTAATTTACAAAAGTACAAATACTTCTCAAAGATTATCTGACAATTTAAATGCCAGAAAATTGGAATACACCTGCATTTTCTTAAGAAAACCACTTTTTTGGAAAGCTAAACAAAAATTTGGCTAGCATTTTGATCAAACAAAAACATACTCAGGATAGGGATGAGATGTGTAAGCCAAACCCTGGGATTTCTGAGTTCCTGATATTCCCTGGGTCCTCAATGCCTCATCTTCCATGGATTAGCACATATACAATCATTTAAAGACATACACTTTGACTGGAAATATGTTAATTTAAAAAGTTGGTCATGAAGACCCCTCATAGTTATAGGATACATTTATGGTAAGGAATCCAGATGTGATAAGTTTATTTTTAATGGAACTGTTGTCAAACATATAGTGTGCTCTTGTTTAATGCAACAAAAAAATGAAATCTAGCCTTGAAAGTCTATTTTTAAAGATCATCAACCCCCCAAAACTATTATTTTAGTTAAATATTGGCAACAACAGCATACAGTTTCTTTCTTTATGCAATGGAGGATATATACAGCATGAAGGCACTTATGTTAAGGCCGCTAAACATATTATTTTTAGGCTTATCAATCTTGGTAGGAGTTCTAAATTAAACCCTTCAGGCTAAAGAAAGCATAGACCCTCAGTTTCTCACTTGCCTGTTCCAACCCATTATGCTATTATGGAAAATGCGGTCATATATCTCTTCCAGCCACATATTAAAAGTAAAGTACCACAAGTGCATTTTGTCAGGGGCCCAGGCTTCTGAGCTTGCCACCCATTTTGGATATACCAGAAAATGTAACTGGAACCTAGTGGTTACCTAGCTGCCTAAGTCTATCATTATCAGTGTATTCAGAAATAGAACTAGTTATTTAGGAAACTTTCAGGGCAGACAGCGAAGTGTCTAGTGAGTTGTACGTATATCTCCAGGGTCAGACAGCCTCATGGGAGATGATGCTGTATATCAATTTAGACTGAGGCACTTCAATCTATTTTTGAATGTGGGCCAAATATTTCTACCCTATATTTACTCAAATATTACCACCAGAAATATTGCTATTGGAGTGGACCTGGGCCCTAAGACTGTGACTCACGCTCTGAGCTTTATGATCATACCACCTCAAAGGCTTGCCCAATAATGTGAGAGTTGAAAATTTTTTAAAATACATATTTACAAGTCCATGCACACAACTTCCACTGGCAAAAGAAAGGGCAGGTTGGCACTTTAGAAACTAACTGGTAATGCTTCCAAAATGATGTACATATTTATGGAATGCAGATTTGGGAATGCATAATGTAGCAGGACACTAAGGTGCCCACTACTGAGAGCCCGGAAGGCTCCTCAGGTGCTGGTTGCCAGGGCAATGGGAGGCCACACCTGCCAGCAGTCAGCTGGCTACAGGGGGCAAGGCCTGGCTCTTATGAGGGGGGAGCTAAGGCTAGAGGTAGTTCTCTACTGGCAGTCAGGATAGAAGGCGCTTCTTGCCAGCAGCCAAAGAGAAGCTCCTGGAGCAGTGGTGCGAAGAGAAGCTTGACTGCAGGTACTGCTAGCAGAGTAAAATGTAGCAGCTCCAAGATGTCCCAGCACTGTTGTTACAGCCAGGTGGCTCATGTTTAGGTTGTAGCCAGGAGGCTTGAGTTTCTATATTGTTTTGTTGTTTAACACAGGTGGTTTGGGTGAGGCTATAAGGGGATGGAGGAGGCTTCATAGGGGACTCATGGTAGAGTGAGGACCCTGGCCCCAGTGAGGGCATGGAGTTTGGGGGTACAGACCCCAGCTCCAAAGCAGAGCCCGTGAGAGAGGGCAGCCTTGCAGAGGGAAGAGCCCATGAGAGAGGGCAGAGAGTCCCAGGAGAGGGGCAGCATTATGGAGAAGCCACTGTGTGGGTGCAGAGAGCCCCAGTGAGAGGGGTAGCATTATGAAGAGGCCCCAGTGAGGGCTTGGAGAGCCCCAGGAGAGGGGCAGCATTATGGAGAAGCTCCAGTGAGAAGGGCAGCAGTACAAAGAAGGCCTAGTGAGAGGAGTGGTGTACAGAGAAGGCCCGCAAGGCTTAGATATGCAGGACACCTGGAGCAGGAGAACTGTGCCCAACTGGAGAGGTAGCCTCTCTATAAAAGCACGTATCATCAAAGCCGTGGCGGGTGAGAATAGGAGAGTGCAAGTCTGAAGCTTGGCACAGTAGAAGAGGTGGCAAGGTCTAGCACGGTGACCCTGCCATCCCTCCTGTTACACATAATACAAATGCCTTTCTTGTGGTCACACTGAATGTCCAAGTGTATATGAGCAGCAAACTGGCGCTGAAAATTAACTTTCCTGTTGCAATAGACGAGATGAACTCAAGTTTTCTTTTTTATTATTACAATCTACTTGGAAGAATCATAACCTGAAGGTTATATTTCTCATGAAAACATGTTCACATGCAGTAACAATAGGTTCCTACATCTTGCAACCTCTTGATACGTTATTATCCATAGAGCTGTTTAGTACCCTATTACTGGAAAGTGCAAATCGCCAAACTCTAAGCCAATTACTTCTAATGAAGAACAAGGAGTACATTTTTTTAGCTCCTTGGGTATGAAAATTAAACCTTAGGAGAGTAATTACTATTAACTAACTATATCACTGAAGAGGAAATTTAATGAAATCTTAAATGATATTTTGATGTCTTTAAAGCAAATAACCCCCTAAGTCCTCTTTCTAATGACAAGTTATAGGGCAAGCCATAAATTGCTGAAGTGTGATAGATATAAGCCATATCAACTAATAAGTTGTGTAATGGCTAAAATTGACTGGTAATCAGAGAATGTATCATGCAGTTCAGACAAAACTGACCTTGCACATCTCACCTCCTGAGTATGATCAAACATTTAATGAAGCTAAAGAAATTTCAAGTACTTAAAAAAAAAAATAGCTATCATTCAACTTCTTAGTGTTGGTGCAGTTAAGCAAGAGAAGAAACTCTGGTGTACCATGGGAAATGTAGTGTAGCCAGATATATTAGCCCATGTAGAAGAGAGGTTACCTTAGGCCCTCTCATAAGCACTATTGTAACATGTCCAGGTAGAAATGTCAGTTTTCAGCCAAAACTGTTTGGTTATTGATTTTTGTTTTGCTTTGTTTTGTTTTGTTTCCACTGAATTAAACTTTCTGTAGAAATTTTTGGCAAAAGTGTTTTTTTGTGTTTTTGTTTTTTTAACTATTATCAACATTTTTGCAGGGTTTTTTTTCCTGAACAGATGTTGATGAAGAGGCAAGGATTTTTATGGGTAATATATTTTAGTTGACCAATGGCATGTTTGGGATTGGCTTAGACAAACTTTTGAATGCAATGCATTCTTTTTCAGGTTTGAGGAAAAAGCAGGCACAGTGAAAGATTAGAAACAGATTGCAGGACTGTGAAATTGGAGAAGGGCATAGCAGACAAGCAGACCATAGAATAAAAGATAGCTTGATTAGCAGAAGATCAAGACTCTTCAAAAGGGAAGAAGGTTATCATCACCTATAGTATGAGGAAAGATTATGTGGAATCAGGTAAACTATAGTAAGCTATAAAGTAATATAATTTGTTCACTCTTTGGTTCTTAGTGGCCAGCCAGTTTATGGATTTTTGTTTCCAGGATTGCCTTTTGAAGGTGTTTTGTAAATTTATCTTTAGCAAAAAAATAAT
This sequence comes from Caiman crocodilus, assembly GCA_030014935.1. Taxonomy (NCBI): domain Eukaryota; kingdom Metazoa; phylum Chordata; order Crocodylia; family Alligatoridae; genus Caiman; species Caiman crocodilus. Next base: position 96,757,671 of record JAGPOW010003316.1, read on the forward strand.
AAGGTCAGAAAGTGAGTAGTTGTTCTCTGAAGTGTTCACCTACACTTGTTTGTGTGTTTCTATCTTTAATCTTTTTCCTGTGTTCTTCTAGTGCATAATTTTAATCATAGTTTCAATGAGGCAAGGATTTCTTAAGGTGACATCTTATTGGAACACATTATGTAGTTGGAATAGAGTTAGACAAACTGTCACTGTATGAAATCCTTGCCTTTTTTCATAATTTCTGGACCATCACAACTACAATATACCTCTTATAATACCAGTTTCTATGATGGTATTTGAGGTACTGGAAGAGAGGTACCACATTTTGAAAGAGGTGTGCATTGGATCTATAGATTCTGATGGATTCTTGAAAGAGGTGTTCATTGTTGTAGCACTGGAAATATGGTTTTGCATATATTGTGTAGATGCACCCAGCCTTACCTTAACATGTGTATTTACTGCAGGTATCAAATTTTATGCCCGATTTAGTTACTGCTCAGTAATGCACTTGTAGACACCTTACCCTTTAGTAACATTGCATGTGTGAACTGCCTTGGGACTGACTTTAGTCCCAAGTCAGACTATACACAGCATTAATGTGCTTTATTGCCTGCACATGTAGATGTTGACCTATTCCAGCTTACTGTGCATTAAATTTAACCTGGTGTAAATGCATATGTAAACACCCACTATGTCCCATTTGATGTTTTTGAACGGCAACCAGTTTGCTTCTGATGATGAGTTGGGAAAGGTGAAGAGGTTGTATGAAAACCAGGAGCAGGTTCTGAGAATATTTATCTCAAGGTCTGATCTGCAGGGATCCTGTTGGGTTTTTTTTCTCTGATTTTAAAAAAAATCCCCAATTTTCAGTTAAAAAAAGTAACCCCAAATCTACAATTTTCCATGATTTTAAATAAAACACCACTAATATATACATGTATATTAGTAGTATTTCATTTTAATCATGGGAAAATGTAGATTCGGGGTTACTCTTTTAACTGAAAATTGGGGATTTTTTTTTTTAATCAAAGAAAATCAAGATTCCTGCTGATCTGTATTGGGTATACTGGTGGTGTCAAAGTCAGAGCCTCATGTTCTAAGTACTATGCAGTCATACATCCAGTTTTTCTCCTGAAGATCTTCCAATCCAAATACAAGTTTACAGATGATAAGTAGATAAAACAGACTGGTGAAAGACAAAGGAAAGCAAGGCAATTTCTTTAGTTTGCAATTAGGTCTGTTTTTGTCATATTGGTATTTTTATGTTTAATATAGAGGTAAAGGCTGACATTTTCAAACATGGAGGCCTGAAGTGAGACATCAAGATTTCCTTTTAGATGCTTAGATATTGGTTAGATTTCAGAACTACCATTGCTTTTTAAAAAATTTTTAGCATAAATAACTTTTATAATGTCCTACAGCAAATGTATGAGAGCTGGGAATAGAACTCAGATTTTATAAATCCCAGAATATGTTGAATGGCAATAAATGTATTGCTCTGTAATCTTTCCTTTTGGAGAAATAAATAGTTGAAATTAATCAGACAGTCCTAGGGAAAGAGTCTGGGACATTCTTTCTTGGGGGTTTACATGATGTGCTGGCACTTCAACAGAAACACCTAATGTGATTTATGAAGTCTAATATCCTTAATTGGGCTGTGTTCATCAAATCTACCTGCTCAGTTTTTGAAGCAAAGAGGCTTGGACAAATTTTTGAATAATTATCTAAAAAATGTGAGCACTTGAAATGTTAGTAAATCATCTCTCACTTTTTCATGGATTCGATACATTTCAGATTCAGGTTAGCTGCTGCAAAATTATATGCATATACTCTTTGAAGACCATCCAAAATTGTTCATGCTACCTATACTGCAGCCTACCACGGAAGCCAGTTAGACTAATATAACTATTTAACCTTATGTTCCTAATTTATTTCTCAAAACAATTTAGTATGCTGCTCATTTAGAGTGAAGCCCTAGTTGCCTTTGAACTCCTTAGGCACAGCATCTCCTGTTAATGTGGTTGTGGTTGCCAGGATCAAGGTTTGTAATCTTGGATGCAGGTAGAATCTTGGATGTCATGGTGAGGAGAAAACTTAGCATCTTGTCAAATAGGAGTGCTTCCCAATAACCCTTTTAAACATAATGGAAAGTGCAGTTTTGTATTCTGGTTCTTTGAAGATTTAATGTAGTGGTGAACCTTGTCCAAAGTACACTCTACCACCTTGTCCTTATTGTGTACCTATGGGAGTCAGTAGAAGAATAGTCCGACTCCTTTGGGAAGAGGAGGAGAGCCTGTATGTCATGTCTCAATGGATTGCCTCCTCCTTTCTTTCTTTCCTTTTTTTACAAAGCACATTGCTCAAACGCTGTTGTCATGCATAAGTAAACGTAAACTTGGATTTAAATGAAAGGAATGGAGTTACTATAAGATAAAATGTTTTGTCCGCTTGGAAGTACTTGATATTTTTCATCATATCTTTAGATGCACAATACAGTGTCTAACAGCCTGCACACACAACTGCATAAGATAATTTTATGAAAATAATCCTGTGATTAGACTTCTCACTTACTGAACATGAAATTCACTGGAATTTGTTATTCAAACTTCTTAAACATTTTAGTAAAGAATCAGGGGTAGGGAATTTTGCTTGTGATGGTATCTACTCCTTTCTCTTTCTTTCAGTTCTCTGACTTTGAAGTTCTAAGAACATATTTTCAGTACTTATGAAAGTAAATCTAAACCAGAGTGGTCCTTTAAACCAGACCCCAGACTGGTAATCTAATCTCAGTGCTGATATGCATCAGTTATAAATAGGATTGCAACTACTACTTACTAGGGCACATCATAATACACAATTTTCAGTTGCTGATAACTTTTCCAAACTCTGACCCCATCTTTTATACAGAGTGGCATGCCTCTAGATGAACCTCCTGGAACCTTCTAACCAAAATAGTTTATCTGTTTACAACAGCTAAGAAATATGCTGTTTTGGCAATGTTACACTTTAGTGACCTTTTCTCCAACATGATTTGGAACCCCATGCTCTAATGAATACCTTGAAATTTGGAAAGGGGAAGATTTGTTCTATACATGTACCTTTTGTTAGTCCTGTGAAAATCTTCCAAAGATGGCTAAATCTAAACCTTTAAAAAAATCACATTGGACAAAGTGGAGTTTTCTTAGTTTTTTTTTTCACTAAATACACTAAAAAAATCATTGGTGGTGGATATGCTCCAGCCCAGAGTGGACAAGGCCAAGCAGAACTTTTCTAAATGTTGCAGCTTTCAGGAGCTGTGGATTAGCCCTGGGCAGAGCCTTAGCATTGATACTACAGGTACAGTTGCTCCTGTGCTATTGATAACTCCCTTCTTCCCTCCCCGTCTCCCCTGCCTGAAGAAGAAGGCTGTCTTATACCTTCTTCATTAGGATAAGAAGCAGACCTGATTAAGAATAGATTGCAACTGGATATTGTAGGGCAAAAGAGAAACTTGGAGTGAGAGTTGGGATGGGAGGAGAAAGAAAACTGGCTGGAAAAGGTGGGTGTGTGTGAGGGGAGGAGGGGAGGAACCTAGTGTCAGAATAATGATCATCTAAACAAGGAGACTGTGCCAGGACGCTAGAAAGGGAAATGGGGAAAGTGAACTGGGAGCTAACTTTGTGGGGCAAACATTTCAAATCAGAAACCAGAGGGAACATGTGACAAATTGGGTAAGAAGACAGGGGATCAGTGGTGCAGGGGAAGAGATCTGACTACGATCTGATGTCCACGTAGAGCTGGGACTTGCACAAAGAGGTTGGGAGACGAATGTGGGTGTGCATGGAGGGGAGGGGCTGTGAGCCACAGTGATTCTCAACCAAGGTGCTGTGGCACCCTAAGATACCATGAGATCTTTGTAAGGATGCCACATGATACCACACAATATTAGTATTGTTAGCACTACACATGATTCACTGAATAAACCTGGGGATTTCAAATAGAAATCCATAGTGTCAAAAACATTCTGAGCTGTGGTGGGCTTTCTGGGTTCTTTACATGAGGAATTTCTCCATTTTTTGTTATTGTTGTTGTTGGTAGTCAAGAAAATGAATGAAAGCTAAGCTCTGGCATTTTCTGAGTAGTGCCTTGAGTCCAAAGAGGGGTGGGTGTGGTACCTTTACTCTAAAAATGTTGTGACCCACTATCTTAAATTTATTAAGTCAATCGCTCAAAAGTGAGAAAATTAAGATAAAGGTGTCAATGCAAATAATTTTTTTTTTTTTACTTTGGTGGTATATCCAAAAAACCCCAAAAACCCTTCTAAAATAAAATCAATTAAATCCCTTTATAATAGGGAGGAGGATCAGGCTTTGTGGGTATGGGTTCTAGTTTTCTTTTTTTCTTTTTTTTCTTTTGCTGAATCAACAAGATTGATTGGGGTTGAACACCAATTCTTTCTAAGACTGGGAAATTGAGTAAGGGTAATTAAGGGTGTGATCGTCAGGACTCAAACACCCAGCTTTGCTTCGTGCGGTGAGTGGTTTTCGCCTCATAGATTCCCATTGCTGACCAAGTAGTTGTTCACTCCTGAGGTGGTTTGCCCTTATCTCTCCGGCCACGACTTTGAATGTTCCCATTGGGGGCCACCTCCTTGGGGTCTTTTGGAAGTGTACAGGATGCCTGATGTTCACTTACGGGGATCCGCCATCCCTACACCCCATCCTTACACCACTTAGCCAGTTGAATCATCCAAGTCCCTCTTCTGCATTGCTACTGAGGGTTTCACAGTTGTTTCCTGTCCCAGACTCTTTTGCACCTGACTGAAGAACCTGTGCAGGGTTATCACTTATCCCGGTTTCATGGATTAAATCATAATGCAGAGTCCTAAAGTCTCAGCTACCAGCACCTGGTTACCTGGGCCCATTCTCTTTCTCTCTCAACCCCTTCACCCGGGGAAACATAAAAAAGATGAAATCGCACCATTGGGCCCTCAGGTCCTTGTTTTCTTCCCCTTGGGCAGTTGGTTAGGCTAATCCCAACCCCTTCACTCAGGGAAACAAACCAAAATCACCAATGAAACTCTAAGCTAACTCGCCTGTCGTCAGGCCAAGAATCTAGGTAGACCCTTTGCCTGGAGATTCTGGGGATCTAGTCCCTTGGGGTCTACCTCGGGTACAACCTCTGCATGGGTTGCACACCCATAGCCTCCTCTTCAGCGGATCCTTTATCCTTTGTGGTTCCCTCTGCCAGCCTGGCACTACCCCACTTCTCCCTTTTCTGGAGTGGCCCCATCCGTGGTCTCACCCAATATGGCTGTTCACCTTTTGGGGTCAGAGCAAGCACCCTGTTCTTCTGTCGCCCTTCCCGTTGCTCCTTTTGAAGCTCTCCCCATGGGGTTCCTTCCTCCTCCCCATTGCCCCCACAGCTCCCACCTGCTAAATTATGAGTCTTCATCAGCTCATCACTCTCCCCTTCACTGTTGCTGTCTCTGCGGCCTGCAGAGACTTTATAATTTGTTTATATTGTTACCAGAACATTCCCTGCCACTGCCAACACACTCCTCCTTTAGAAGCCTCTGCTAGCTCCTTGCCTGAGGCTCCGTGCCTCCCAGGGGATTTCTGGTGTGCGTTGCCTGCCAGCACGCTCCTCCGGTTTGTTCCCCACCTTTTCTCACTGCTGTTCACCATTTTTATTTTCGCTGGCCAGTGGTTACTGCTGACATCGCCGGTTGGTCTCAATTGAATGAAGACGCAGCTGACAAGCCACGTGGGTTCCTCCTCCTGCTCCTACCTCATTACAGCTCCTGCTGTGGGTAAGTGGTTTTTTTTTTTCTTATTTTACTTCTGCCATTTGTTGCCCTCCCCCTTCTCTCCTGTGACAAAAGGCTAGATTTCCAAGGGGGCTTAAAGCAAAACCAAAGAGGTGGTAGTTGAGCTGGGTGTCATCTTTTAACCTCATGATTAGGGCAGTATTCTGGGCTATGGGAGACTTGAGTAGGAGAGAGGGAGATACAGAGATGGGATTTGAACTTCCATCTTCCATGCCATAGTAAAGAGTAATGTAATGGGTGACTCATTGTACTGTAGGAAAAGCTTTATTTTCCTACAGTACAACACTGCCTCTTCTTTCAACTTCGTTTTTCCCAATAGTAGCTTCCAAATTAAAATAGTTCAATTAAGAAATGTCAAAATGAATTGATTGCACATAACCTCTTTTTTTTTTTTTTCAGTTTCGCTTCTGCTAGAACTGTTCAGTGACATAGACACACATTCATGAATAGCATGGTCATTTGGGGAAAAAATGTTTAACTGAAAAACACTTCACTTGGCCCCAGGCACAATATGTAAAAGGGATGAATTAAAGTTGCAAGGTCAATGTAATTCTGATATTTTCTGACTTTGGAGTGCCTGAATTTACCACATTTACAGTCCTTTTAACACAGATTTTATAGGCTCTTAAATATATATATTTCTTCATTCTTATTTTATTATGCTTTCATTAATACTGCAAAAGCTGACATTAGGTGCTCCTGTGCCCTTTAATGTTTGTTCTTGTAGCAATGCTCATACATGTAAGTTTCTTGTGCTGCTTCTAACAAGATGCCATGGCATTGATGGCAAAACTCTGGCAGTAGGTGAGCTGCACAAAGCAATGTTAAAGAGCTTGCAGGTTGTCTTCACAATGATGTAATTCCTGGAGTGATTCAGCATGCAGTGGGGGAAACACTGGCACACTGCCCAGACTACTTAGGCATCTTTTCTTCTGAACTAATATTTACAAGTTAAATACCACATGTTTAATCATACAAGTAGAAAGCTAATATTATTAATACCAGGGCTGAAAAAGTAATTATTGTATTGTACTTCCAGCTTCATGCTGGTGACTTATCTTCAAAAAAGACCCCAAAAACATAAAATAAAGTCCCACTTAGCATTTGACTTGCTACAAAAAAGTAAGAAGCTTTTAGTCTCAGGCTTAAATTTAAGCCTATCTTATTAAAATCTTCTGTTTATGTATGGTTAAGAGGTTAGGAAAAGAAAAAAAGGAAAAGAAAACAGACAGTGTATTATATTAGTGATCACTTATTACAATGATCACACCAAATACCTATTTAGTATTAGTGGCTATTTAGTTCAGTTGGTTAAAGTCTGGTGCTAGTAATACCAAGGTTTGATCCCTGTTTAGACTAAATGATTACTTGAGGTCTCTTCCAGCTTTCCCTGTCTATGAGATGTATACCAAATAGCTTAGATTGCAAAGAGTAGGCCTGTGGTGGTTCCCAGTATCTCCTGAGGCAACAGCTCCTTCTGGATTGAGCCCTGCTGCCTGGGCACCCTGGCCTATCTGCCTTGCATGTACCACCAGGGGTGAGACCCACATGGGTAGACTGGGATACTGCAATGGGGCAGTGGCTGGGAACAAAACAGGTGAGTAGGGCAGAGGTGACCTTGTACACTTGGGGCAGTGATAGTGTGGGCCATACCTGGTGCAGAGTGTTAATCTGTTGCCCACAGACTCCTGTGATGCGTCCCCCATGGGTTCCCCATGCAGGAGTAGAACCTAGTGCTGGCCCTGTGCTGTCTACCACTATAGGATCCTGGCCCCAGAGCAGCTCCATGACACTCCCAGCTAGTCTTCATGGAGACCCCAAGAGCGCAGGGCTGGGCCACAGGCCCAGTTCTATAGCCTGCTGTTCCTGGGATTCCCATGGAGATGAGCTGGGAGCAACTTAGGCAACAGCTGCTGGCAACTAGAGTCTGATTGCCAGTGGGATCTACCATTTTGCCCACCTATAGCTTAGACTCACCAACAATTAGGGATGCTACATGTCCCTCCCTGCTTTTACTTGGCCAGCTAATCTCATCTACCGAGACTCTGGGACCCTGGCATCCTATGGTGGTGACAGTGCAGGGCCAGTGCTAGGATCCACTCCCTGCATGGGGAACTCACACTTATCACAGGGCCTTTTGGGCAGATGTAGTTGGCCTCACAAATGGAGTATAAGTTGACCAGCTTGTCTCCTGCAAGGCTGCAATGCCATTGTTAAGGTTTTGCAGCTCTCAATCAATCAGTGCAGTCTTCTGGACATTATCCATCATCTGTAAATTGTTATTCATGCCAGAACACATGGTCCTGACATTGTAGCTTCCCAGCTGGAAGGTTTAAATTTCTTTTCTTTGTTGCCTGATGCTTGATTTGCCAACTGTTTTTTGACTTTTGGTAAAGTCCCATGTACCAAATGAGGCAGGCACACCACAGCAGGCGGAGATCTTCAATGGGTTCTTTGCCTTGGTCTTCCTGAGTGGGGACTGGGACGTCCCTCCCATTGGAGGACTGTATTCCCCCTTGGGAATCGCTGCTGGGCCGAGGGTGAGGAAGGGCTCACCTAGTGGAAGGGCTTCTAGAAGGGCTGGATGTTTTTAAGTCAGCAGGCCCGGATGACCTACCCCCGAGGGTGCTGAGGGAGCTGGCAGGGGTGATCGCTGAGCCCTTGGCTCGGTTATATGAGCTCTCTTGGAGCTGTGGACAAGTGCCGGAGGACTGGAAGGTGGCCAATGTGGTTCCCATCTTTAAGAAGGGGAGGAAAGAGGACCCGGAGAACTAC
>JAGPOW010003316.1:96766336-96810482 GCA_030014935.1 Caiman crocodilus
GGATGTGGAACCGGCTTCCTAGGGAAGTGGTTCTTGCTCCTACCTTGGGCATCTTCAAGAGTAGATTAGATAGGTACTTGGCTGGGGTCCTGTGACCCTTGCACTCGTTCCTGCCATTGGCGAGGGGGTCAGACTAGATGGCCTGTGCTAGGCCCCTTCTGACCCTAGGCACTATGAAACTATGAAACCTTACTGGCTGGAGTCTGCTCAGCTTAAGGTAGGCAGCAGCTGACCACTGGAACACAAGTGATTGCTCTCACCAATGACAATGAGTCATGGCACACTACTCCACCAACTGAGTTGAGCTTATAACCCATGATTGCCCCCTTCCATACTGTGCTGATGTAAGGAGCAAAGATGGAGTATGCTCTCCATTCAGTTTTGGCTACAATGGCCTGAGCAGTTAATATGGAGATACTTGAGTTGCCCAGATACCAATGCCCCTCAATTCTGCCTTGCCTTTGGGATCAACCAGCTGGGCTGTAGTCAGTAAATTTGGCTGTAGGAGCTGTCAGTACAAAGAAGATCTTCATTCTGTCCTCCTTTCACAGCTCCACTCTAGACTGATTGCTAACCAGGGCTGGAGAGCCCACTCACCCTGCCATAGCTTCTGCATTTTTGGGCATTTCCTCCACCGGGGTAAGGACTAGTACCCTCCTCTAGGTTGTTTCTATTCTTGAAGTTGCTGGCATCATAGAGGTTGCAAAGTTATTTCCTGTCACTCAGCTCTTGGTGTTGACACTTCAGGTAGTACTACCTACTGTTATAACAGTAGCAGACTTGGCCTGGTCTTACCTGACTTTCTGGAAAAAGATATGATGATTTTTAAAAAGTTATCACAAAGTCAATAATTGATTTTCTTCATTGTCACTCGGGCCCCTCCCACATATTACACTTAAGATGTGATTAATTAAAATGATCTGGCCATCTGTTAAAGTAATTAATGATGTCATAAAGTCAAAACCAAAAAGGTTTTCCTCAAAAATATCTAATAACTTCCTATCATACTGTTAATTGAACATGTGGCTTGCTGTAGTCCTAGGAGCCCATGGGAAAATTTTTAAGATCTTTCATAGAGCTGGTTTGAGAAATTAAATATATGGAGTTTTTTACAGATTCTTTATGAATATTTTTTTCTAAACATTTTCAATTCATTTTATATTTTGATTTAAAAATCAAAATGAAACTATATTTGATGTCAGAATTAAAGTAAAATTGATGGTTTGAATCAATATAACATTGAATTTCATGAGTTTTTAAAATTTATTTTTTAATTGTGGCTGTTGCCATGTGTTAAATATTTATTCTAACTATTTCAAACTTTAATACTATAGATTGTAAATAGTTTAGAAAATTATTGAGAAATTAGCTTTTTTTAGAAATGTGTTTTGTTTTGTTCTAAATATAGTAATGCAGAAATAGTGTCTTTTGTAACGTAATGCAGCTTAGGATATGATAAACTGCTTATATTTTATTTATGATTTTCAGAACAGGTAATTATATTTCTGACTGGTTGACTGATGGTAACAAGTTTATCTATTTCAAATATACATTATTTAATAGTTAGCTTCCTACCTGATTATATTTCACAGACAGAAAAAACTGATCTTGTACAGACGTTACAGGTTTCCTCACAGATTGAGTATGGCTTTTTCCTGATTGCTAAATATTGAAGACATCTGTGCTGAACATATGCCAATACCATAGATAACAGACATGATAGGGGCCCCTGTCCACCAGGCCCCAGGTTGCTGTATGTCTGTGCCCTTGTAGAACCAGGCCTCTGGCCCCTATCTCATTGCCACCTTGTACTCCCTGCTCACTCCAGGCTCAATAACTGCTTGAGCTTTGAGCCTTTCCCTGGCAGGGCTCAAGGCCATTGCATGCATCTCAGACACTAATGCAACCTCCTTAACTGCTCTTTACAGCCCCATCCCAAACCTCCAGTATAAATTCAATGCAAGCCCCCAGACTATAACCTAAATTACGACAGTGAAGATAGCCCCTTTAAGATCCTGGTTTTTATCCTCTGATAAAAAAAAGTCCCCAAACTTCTGATTAAAATAAGTAACCCAAAATCCACTTTTTTCTGTGATTAAAATGAAACAGAACAACATATATATAGTGTTGTTTCATTTTAATCATGGAAAAAAGTGGACTTTGGGTTACTTATTTTAAATCTGAAGATTGGAGATATTTTTGATCAAAGAAAACCAAGATCCCTGAACATGACTAGACAAAGACCAGCATGAATAATGACGAGTGGGTAAGTAGTTAGGAAAAACTAATATCTAGCAAACATTTGCACTGAGCACATTGGAAAAAAATTAATATCAGTGGACAAACAATTCCTTACATGAAGGAACTTAATAAATAATGAATATTATTTGTATCAAATATTTAAAACAATGCTAGATAGGATGCTCCCAGTAGCTTAAAATATATCCTCTTTGGGATAGGGACTGCCAATTACAGAGCCACAACTTCAGTTGCTGTGACAGTCTAATTTGAAATCAATCAAGATAAGTCAGTCTGTACCAACTGAAAATCAAGCTCACCATGTTACTGACCCTGATCTTTATCAACTATCTGGACCAGACATGTCAAACTTACCCAGCCCATAGAAATGAGTGGGCTGGTCTGTGGGCTGTACCACATCCAGGGACCATTTGCACATTCCAACCTGTGTCCTGGAGCAGAAGAATGGCATTACATGCAACCCAGTCCTGCTTAAATGCTGCCAGGCTGCACTGCTTAGCTCTGGAGCCAATGCCATGTGCAGCATGGCCCCAAACCTGCACACTTCCACTCTGGGTTTGTGTCGCATGCAGCAGCTGCTCTGCCACTTCTAGAGTTGAGGTGGAGTAGGCACTGACTGCATGAGTTGTGAGGGTCTGCAGGCTGCTTATGGATCACTCTGAGCACCGGGGGCCAAATGATTTGGTTTTGTGCACTGTATCTTTCACATCTCTTATCTAGATATTTCACTGATACTGAGGGGACAAGGCTGAGCTATCCAATGAGTTTTTTTTGCCTTGGTGTTCCTGACCAGGGGTCAAGATAAGATTCCTAATGGGCTCTTAAATGGGCATCAGAGGGACACCAGCCCACCAACTGTCAATACCAACCTGGTGCAGAGTCACTTGGATGGACTGGATGCATTTAAGTCAGCAGGCCTGGATGAGCTTCATCCAAGAGCACTGAAGGAATTGGCCAGTGTCATAGCAGACCCACTGGCATGGCTGTTTGAGCACTCACGGTACTCGGGTCAGGTCTCGGAGGACTGGAAAAGGGCTAGTGGGTCCCTATTTTCAAAAAGGGGAGGAAAGAGGATCTGAGTAATGATAAGCCAGTCAGTCTCACCTCCATCCTTGGAAAGGTCTTTGAAAAGATTATGTTAGGATCATATTTGTGGGAGTCCAGCAAAAAAAATAATGCAGCAGGGAAATCAGCATGGATTTGTAGCAAGTAGGTCATGCCTGATCAGCCCAGTTTTGTTTTATGACAGGGTCACAAAATGCTTAGACACAGGAGTAGAGTTGGATGTTGTTTTAGCAAGGCCTTCAATACAGTATCTCATCCCATAAATAAATTAAGAGGCTGTGACAGATGTTTACATAGTCCCGTGGGTGGCAAATTGGCTTAGCAGTCACACCCAGAGAGTGGTCATAGACAGGTCAGTATCCACCTGGAAGGATGTGGGTACGTGGGGTCTCACAGCGTTCAGTCCTTGGACCTGTAATCTTCAATGTCTTCATCAGTGACTTGGATGTGAAGTGTATTCTGTCCAAGTTTGCAGACGATACTAAATTGTGGTGCGAATTGCATACTTCGGAGGGTAGGGAGCGATTGCAGGCAGACCTGGACAGGTTAGAAAAGTGGTCAGTATACCATAGGATGCAGTACAGGGACAAGTGCAGAGTGCTGCACCTAGGGTGCAAAAATTTCCAGCGCACCTACTGGCTGGGAAGTGACCCTCCAGCACAGAAGCAGAAAGGGATCTTGGAGTCATAGCGGACTCCAAGATGAATATGAGTCATTAGTGTGACAAAATCATCATCAGAACTAACCACACTTTATCATGCATCAGCAGATGCATGACAAATAGATCCAAGGAGGTGATACTTCCCTTCTAGGCGGCATTGGTCAGACAGAGTTGCAGTACTGTGTCTAGTTTTTGGTGCCATACTTCAAGAAGGATGTTGATAGACTCAAGAGGGTCCAGAGGAAGGCCACTCATATATGGTTAGGGGCTTACAGGACAAGCCCTACGAGGAGAGACTGAGGGGCCTGATCCTCTTCAGCTTCCACAAGACAAGGCTGAGAGGTGATCTTGTGGCCACCTATGAATTCATTAGGGTGATGTAGCAAGGGACTGGAGATGCTCTGTTCACCAGGGCGCCTCTTGGGGTAACAAGGAACAATGGTCACAAACTGACAGAGAGCAGATTTAGGTTAGACATCAGAAAAAACTTTTTCACTTGTAAGGGTGGCCAAAATTGGAATGGGCTTCCAGGGGAGGTGGTGCTCTCCCCTGCCTTGAGGGTCTTTAAGAGAAGGCTGGATAGGCATCTGGCTGGGATCATCTGATGCCAGTACTCTTTCCTGCTTAGGCAGGGGGTTGGACTCGATCTGTTGAGGTTCCTTCCATTCCTAGCATCTATGAAAATAATGTCTGTAAAGTGTTTTGAAACCGTTAGGTAGAGATCTAAGCATGAATTGATATCTTTATTGTTAAAATGTTATTAGTATTCTGTCCCTGACAGACTCCTTTCACAAGACACGTTTACTGTTTCTCTCAAGTATATTTGCTGAGATCTTATGAACATTCTATATGTACTTTTTTAAATTGAAATCTTCTTTGGATTGCTCTCTTAAATGAGGAGCAAACAGTAATTAAGAAAGTTCTTTGAAGTAAAACATGCATGGAAAAAACAAATGAAATACTATGTCCTTGTTTTTCCCTTGGAGGAGCCTACCAGAAGTTACAAATCTTCAGCTGATTTTGAAGAAAGGAAAGTCAGGTGTCACATTTTAAAATAAATGTATATTGAAAAGGTTAGAATTTATGTTGTCCTCATTATTTTAAAAAAATGTCAGACAGAGAGGAGGAAAATGGTAGCCTTTCAGAAATGTAGTCTGAAAAGTACTGGTTCTATAATAAGTATCATTGTAAACAGCTGGTTACAATGCATGGAATGAATAAATGCTTATTTCAGTATTATTCAAGAAAAAGTTGAATAGAAACATTCCTGAGATCACATTGCATCAGCTCTTAGCTAAGGAAAAGGTACATTGACTTCTATGGCCTGGTTTAGACTACACTAGGTTTGTAAACATTTAGCTCTGAGGCAGCCTTCAGAATTCACTTTGGTCACCTTAGAGGACCTGGAAACCAATATTCCTTGGTACTTTCTTCCTGCTAAACGGGCCTTTGCCCCAAGCTCTCTTCTTTTATGCTTTGTCCTTACATAGGTCTGTCATAGACTTTCCTCTGACTTAGCTGTAGGATCAGAGTGTTGTTCTGCAGTTCAAAGTGCCTTACTACTATCTTTGTTCAATTCTGTTCCAATATGGTCCCAGTATGTCTTGTCCTACATGTTTGTAGCAATGGTAGAAAAATTATCCTTTTCCCAGCCATCCCAGGATAACGCATTGAAAACGTTATATACTATCAGAGAAGAAAAACATGTTTTTCTGTTGTGTGGGGGTTTTTTTTAACCCCATACATTTCTCCCTTGGCCACCAATAACATCTTCTGACAGTATCATCACATATTATAATGTGACTTATAAACATCACCAAATTGGGATATATAGAAAATACTGACACTTATTGACATTTGATCTGTGCTATTATTAAATGTCTTTTAAAAAGTACCTGTCATTCCAGCTTCCCAGTATGCTACTTTATATCTTTGTCTCTTTCAGATTTGTTGTAATAAGCTCAAGGAAGCTAGAGTTCCAATTTACAGTCACCAGAATAGAAAAGAAAGATGATATCTGAAACATGGTATAGTTTTTCATATATCTAGGGGCTATTTTTAAGGCCTGCTTTGAAAATACCTGCAAATATTGCCTAAGAACTGTAACAAAGCCTAAAGATTTATATTACTACCCTGAGAAACAAGAAGGATGATTTATATTTTCATCTTAATGTTCATCATGTATTACTATTAGAATTTAATAAGAGTTGCAAGTAAAAGAACTCCAAGCAACAAGATAAGGAACATATCATAAGTTATAGCATGTAGTAGAATTCTCTCTCAAATAGAAAATACTGGATCTATACATCTTAATTTTCAAAGTCAGTAAAATCTACAGGCTAAATCAGAGATTCTGTTCTATATGGTATAGTAGCGCCACATTAAGAGCAATATGTTAATAACATATGTATAGATAAACTCACAACTATCATTTCCTGACTTATGACTCGGAAAAAAATTGCAAGGGAAAAAAATCAACAATTTTTCTACCTGCAACATCCTTCACTACTCATTTTCTCTAGTGTCAAAATAGGTATATTAAATCACTAGGAAAGAACACATTGTTTGATATGGTGGCAGCAGGGTGCACGTGGTTTCATAACAACATTGAAAGCCAAAATATCTGTACATTTTAATGACTTGTGGTGCAGGTGGCAAGGGAGAGAGCATGGACTGCCTATAGCCGGTATTGGAGAACTGTGAAAAAAGGAGACTTGGAGGGGCAGAATGTGTTATATAACATCTGTTCCTAAATGGAGGTAATAAGATACAACCTGCTAGCATAAGCAGAAACATGTCAAGTTAAATAGAGTAGCAGCAGGGCTCAAGGTAGAACATTTGGAAGTTGTGAAAATAAACGAGTAGCACACTAACATTTATAGACACCAGTCAACTGCTTAACGAGGCTGGTCCTTTCCCAATGACATGGCCATTTATTCAAGCCACAGTGGAAATGTGGAATGCCTTCTGCTGAGATGTTGCAGAGACACATAAATTGAGCAGTGCTGATTTTAAGAAACATCAATGCCTGAAATGATTTCAGAAACCTTGAAGGCAGGTATAGGAAATCTATGATAAATCAACTCTGTTGCCTCTTGGCCCAGCCATGTAATTTGAGATAAATGACTGCCAGTGGAAAACTATGACAAAGGAAGGGGAAGTAGAAAGGGTGAAATTACTGCCAGAAAGCAGCCTAAGTGAGAAAGAGGTTGACACGGGGAAACAAGTGATAGAGTCCCAACACAGTTTCCACTGTGTATTCCCAGGAAGATCCAGGTCATTTCCTGCCCCAATTTAAGCCCAAGGCCCTTCTGTTTAAATTCATAGCAATATTTTTGCCTTCTTTTTTTCAAGGTAAACAGTTGCAACGAACACAGTTTGAATAGAATGAAGCAGGCAAGATCATCTGCATCTATGCCATTCATTCCTTTCTCATAGAGATAATTCTATTCTATTAATTGCCTGAATTCTATTTTGAGATTCAGGATGTCTTACTAAAAAGCTACAAAGCCACAGCAGGAGAAAACCATGAAAAATATCAACAAAAGTAGGAAAATTATGTTTCAGTATGATAACTAAAGGGAATGAGTGACAGTAATGAAGGGATATTCAGGAAGGCTGCTCAGGATGGTAGGAGTTACAAAAGGAAACTTGTTATATAAAGTATTGGCTTAAGAAACCTTAGATACCATTTGTTTCTGTGATGATGACTCCCATGTCTTAATGGAAAAAATAAAGTGGTTGATACAGAGAAGATATCTGAATCAGCAGGAGATGGACCTTTCAGAGGAGCTGAGGCAAGGTGATGCTACTTGCTATCAGACAAAATAGAATGACCATCTCCAGCAACATGTTGCAAACAAAAAGCAAAGCTCACCTCTGAGTCAGAGTTTTGCAAAAAATCCTGGTCCTCTTATTGGCTTGCATTTTTTATAGCAATACAATAACTGAAACTTATTCCTGCCATCCAGGTTGGGGGAGAGAGTATACTCATGTATTGTCTTCATGAGTTTATGATTGCTAACCTTTGTTAAAGCCTAGATAGTTAGGATTTGTACAACTGGTAATGAGTCCAGGTGGGCACAGCACACCAAGCAGACAAAAAAAAACAACCTTCTAATCTTCTGCCATTCAGAAAGGATGAATTTCCACTATTAGAGGCAAAGGAAGAGTTGGGGCAGAAATTTGCAGGGGGAAAAAATGCTAGTAATATTTTACATCAAGAATGAAAGGACACATTAAGCATAAACCTACTGATTTGATCATTTGCAAATTATCTTCCTCCTAAGGCCACATACCAAGCAAAACTCAACTCTGTTTTATGTTGGTGGTGACATGCAGTTTTTAGTGAGTTATGAAACACAGCATGGCATTTACCCTAACAGCATGGTAGTAAGCACATTCATGTCACCACGGTGGAAATGATATAAAATACAAAAGTAGTTCATATTACCCATGCTATATTCACAATGCTGCCAACATCCTATGCCATTAAACCAAGTGCTTGTAAACATTTTAAAAATATAATTGGAAAAACACAGATTTTTTTTTTAAAGGTTTGATTTTTGTGAAGCTCCCGTGGCTGGCAGCATAAGCTGTAACATCACAAGTGCCAGATGCTAGCTTGTTTTGTTCCTATTTGGTTTACAGTTGTAAGTAAGTGGGTGCAAACCATCAGGCAGTTTTTTTGTTTGTTTGTTTTATTTTCCCTTTTTTCTCCTTATGCAATAGCTTAATTCTTGCTTTCATAAGTAGTTGGCATTGTTTAAACATCATTCTTGCTAGAGTTGTAGACTAGGATAGAGTACAGTGTGCCCTAGATGAGTTGCATCAAAGATCAAATCTGGCCATAGAGGTAGATCCCCATACTGCAAGGACACTTTCTAGTAGCATAGAATAGATGTAGGCAAATAGTGGATTTTTTAGTATGGTTCCTGAACTAAACCCCACTCCCCATACAAATAAGCTATTGATTTGCTTTGAAGTAAGAGATTTTTTTCACATTTCTCATTAAATGGAGATATGTGTATATATATATATATGTGTGTGTGTGTGTGTGTGTGTATGAATACACACATAAACATTTTTATATACATATATGTATATATAAAAACATGTTTCTATATATGTTACACATATATATATATATATATGTAATGTGTGTGTGACTTTCACAAGCACACACGCACATGTATATATATCCATTTCACACACACACATATCATGATCATCTCCAAAAATTTCATTTGGCCCCAAATGAAATATTCCATTTAATTTTTTGCTTTATTTAATCCTTTTTTTTTTTTTAATTTTATTTTTGGTCAAGTTTTTGAATTCTCCATTCCCATTCCTTTGTAGTTTTCAAGCAAAGTTGAAAACATTTCCTTTTTAAGTTGTATTCTTGGCATTTATGAAATGAAGAGTTTTCCTAGCAGTGTTACATTTCCTAGCAATATTGATGGAATAGCAGGATCGAGACTGCCAGGGGCAAAGCTTCTCTTCCCTGGTGATTCTTACCTACCACAGTCTCTTGAACTCTGCATATGTAAAAGAAAGAAAAAAAAATATTAAAACCCCAGGTTCACCTCACAAAAATTAAAAGATTAAAACCTCAGGGTACCCTTTTCATGGACAGAAACTCTGTAGATAGTGGGGAGGCTTGTGTGTCCCAATGACTCTCAGAGCTATGTCTCCCAGAGTCTCACACTCCTGGAAGGGTCACCTGTGGTGAACAGGCCTGAAGAGAGTTTCCAAATAAACGGTGGTGCAATTCCAAGCCCTCAACAGCAGATTAGACAGAAGAAGATGTCAGGAACTTCTGGCTGTAAAGACGGTAGAAGGCTACAACAAGATGGGGGTCTCCTGTCATCTAGGGTTCTCCTTTCCATACATCTGCTTCCTCCCATTAAACAAAGTCACACACAGGCTTCTACCACAGGAAACAACATGCTCTTCTGTAACAACCTACAAAAGCTCTGCAATAATGGACCAGTGGTGATAGAGACAGGACTAATGAATCTCTGGCTATGAATCTGTATGTATGCAGTGGCAGCCTGATGATTGTCTTGCACTTGGGCTGATACATGGGTGCAATTTGGTAACTGCTACCATGACTGAGCAGTCCTATTCAGGATCTTCTCTGCTCACCCTACATGGGAAAAGCTTTAGAAAAGGTGCCCTAAACCTACGCTGCCTTATCTGCTCCTAGATGGATAACTGCATTCAGTGGGATTACTCTCTCTGCAGTTGCAAACATCATAAAGAGGCAATGATTTTTGCAACGTAGAATATTCTCACCATGATGGATAACCGAGACAACAAAACATCCAGAAAGAACTGCCATTGTTTCCGGATACACAAACATTGTAGTTCTGAGACAAAAGGACCAGCTGAGGATCAGCTGAGGGAAGAGGGTGCAAACTACATCTTTTTCTGGAAGGGGAAAGCAGCCCGGGAGAAAAGCATTCACAGCAGCAGCTTCACAATCAAGAATCAGTTTGTCAGTCAACTTATGAAGCCTCCTCTGGGCATTAACAAACATCTTATGACCCTTCACCTTAAGCTCAGCAAAACCAGTATAATACCATCGTTGCCTCATAGGCCCTGATGCTTGATGCAGACCATGATGTCAAAGAACAGTTCTATTACAACCTTGACCACATTTTGACTCATATTTGCAAGGAGGACAAGACTTTTTTCCTTGGCATCTTCAATGCAAGAGTCAGACATGACCTGGAACTCTGGAATGGCACCATTGAGAAGGAAGGAGTAGGGAAAGCCAACTCCAATGGCATCCTTCTTCTTAGCAAATGCAAGAATACACAGAGATACCTTTGCTCTAAGCACTGGTACCTTCTCAACTATGCAATTGCTAGAAGACATGATAAAATGGTTGGTTGTATCATATAAGCCATGTGAAAAACCTATGACTGCTGGACAGATCATTGTCTTGTTAAATCTATTATGAACATCTGGCTTACCTCAAAACACCAAAAGCAATGTGACGGACTGTAAACACCAAATATCTTCAAGACCCAGAGGTCTGAAAGGATCTCCATGGAGGCAAGGAACTGTAACGGAGACTTCACTCATGTATTCTACAAATTTTGAACAATAAAGAGATCCCTGGGGATCTGAACAATGCCAACCTTACAACTATCTTCAAGAAAGGAGATAAAACTGTTTGTAGATATGTGGGCCACTCTGGTAGCTGAAACCCCAGAGAGGTGCTGCTGGATGTGTTGGGGTAGATGCGCTACCGCATCCTACCACAGCTTAAGCTGTGGCGGGTTGGCCAAAGATCCAATGACTAGGACCCTTGCTTCCCTGAGCAGCTGGCCTGAAACTTACACCAGACTGCGGGTTTCACTGCAGGCCCTGGGCACACTGCCCCATGTCTTAACTGAAAACACAAAACAATAACAGTAAATAAAAAGGTTGCACTTGTCATTGACTGCTTATATCTGGTCTCTGGGGTCTGTCATCCGGGCTGTGGTCTGAGTGGCCCAGTCACCCTGCCCTGTGTGCAGGCTGGCACAGAGCCTTGGCCATGTGGGAATGGCCCACCTGGGGACCACGTTGACCATGTTAACCATGTTGACTGCTGCCAGCCACCTGTTCCTCACCCCAGAGAGCCCCCTGCACAGCCACTCCTGGATGTTTTTAATTCCCTCTCTTTTGTGCAGGTGGCCTCTTCCTCCCTGCCTAGGTGGCCAGTCTTCCAATTGTCCACAGCTAGGGAAGTCCCCATGCCGGGGCCATTCACTATGGCTGTGGTTGCCATGCCAACTTCTGGCCAACCAGTGCAACCAGAGTACAGCTGCATCTGTTTCTGAGCAAGCAGGGTGGGAGCCATCTCGAGTTGCTGGTGGCCCAGATGGTCTCCTTCCTTCAGTAATGGGGCCCAACCCCATTACAGAGAACTAATGAAGTACTGCCATCCTTTTCACATCAGGGAAAATCATTGTCTGCCTCCTTCTGAACTGTCTTTTACCCCTTGCTATGGAAGTCCTGCCAGAATCTATGTATGCTTTCGGACCATCCTGTGGAGCAACTGATATGATCTTTGTTGTCCACCAGCCCCAAGAAAAGTGTCAAAAACAATATCAGGAATTGTATATCACCTTAACTGACCTCATTAAGGCCTTTGATTCCATCAATCATGAAGCCTTGTGGAAAATACTGGCCAGATTTGGACGTGCTGAAAAGTACCTCAAGATCCTGAGGCGTCTTCATGATCAGATGGCTGAAATCCTCCTAGGTAGCAGATCAGAGACAGATCCATTTGTCATCCAAATTGGGGTTAAGCAAAGATGTGTTATTGTCCCAACTCTGCTATCCATTTTTTTTTTACAGCCATCTTGGTTTTCATTAAGGACCTCAAGCACGAACTTTGTTGGACTGCACATTGTACACAGATGCCTGACTGTTGATTCCCAAAACAAATGCTCTACTCCTATCTTAGTAACAGCCTGAAATCTCAGTGGCAAGAGGAAATGCTACAAGGAAACATTGAAGCACCACCTCAGGAAAACAGATGCTGACATCAAGAGCTGGGAGGCACTGGCTGTTGACCAACTCCGGTGGTCACAACCTCAATCAAGCAGCAGCCCATTTCAAGGTAAATTGTCTTGCCCTTGAAAAAGACAAGAGAGAACAGAGAAAGGAAATGGAGAAAAATCCTAATCTACAGCCCACTGAGCCTTGTGGATGGGTCTGTGGCTCAAGAACTGGACTCTTAAGCCATTTCAATATCCATCATTGAGCCATGATAGAGAACATGCTTGAACTGAGGGATTGCTGCTGCTGATTGGGCTTTCAGTCTCTTGGTCCTTATTTGAATGGTGCTGGGGATGCCAAACCCCTCTGAAAATGGCTACATATTCAGCATTCAGTGTGCTTAGAGCACAAATAGTGGGAAGAGCATGTGAACTTCCTAGCCCAATCAAGTGTGATATAGACTTAGAGTAACCTTCAATCTGTTCTCATTTATATGGTGGCCTCAAGAGTTGGAAAAATGAAAAAAATTAGCTTTATTCCCTTTGAAACTCTTTATCCAGACCTGCCTGTACAATGCATTGTTAGCATTCTAGCATCTCTTTGGCCATCACCAAAATCACAGTCCCTTTTTTTTTGGTTTGGGTTGGGGGTTTTTTGGTAAGGGACATATTTCTAATATATGAAAAAACACAACTGTAAAGCTTTAAGTTTATAAATGTCTGCATTCAGATGCACGTGTGGATGTGGATATAAGGAACTGTCATCCTAGTCCTGTTTCCAGGCTCCAGCTTGTATATTCCTAGGTCTGCAAAAGGGGATGCTCTTTCAACTATGATCTTCCCATCAAGATTGGATTACAATTCTAATTACTATAAAACCTTAGAGGTACTGCTGAAACTAAAAGTATTATCAAACTTTGTTCTTAAAGAAGTACTGGAGCAGTCATTCTCAATCTTTTTAGCTTCAAGACACCCCTTGTTAGACTTGAGTCACTCATTTGCCTGAAAATGCCAACTCTTAGTTTTCACTAAAATAGAGCAATTCTTCTGTGGCAAAGAACCCAAAAAGCGCACAACTGGTCAGAAAGCTTTTAACACTGTGGAGTCCTATCTAAAATATCTGGGTTTATCTTATGAATTATGTTTGCATACCTAACAGTGCTAACATTGCATGGCACACTATGGCAATTTTGAAAGGACCTCAAGGCACCCCAGGGTGCTACATCACCTTGGGTGAGAATCCCTATACTAGATATTCACTGCAGGAATAGGGTAATATTCTTTCAAACATCATGCAAGTCCTCTAGTAGCTTTCATCCCTATTCTGCATTTTAAAAAATAATTAGCAGTATCATAATAGGTGATGGGTGACCAGAACACCAGCCCTTGGTGCCCATTTAAAGATAGCACAAGAATGGTGGCTTTCACTACTGCTCTCCACCCAACTACCACAAGTGTCCAACTCCTGAAGCCACCTCTGCTGCCACTGTCACCCAGGGCACAGCCCCTGGTTGTTACACCTATGAAAATGAATAGACCAGCCATAATATGTACATACTAACCTTTGCATTTTGTGTGTAGGTTTTTAGACCCAAGTGTGCTTGTATAGTTATTTCATATGATGCTTGTGGCGTAAAGAGTGAAAGGGTGCTTGTACATGTGATAATGTTGTGTACATTACATTATGACAAATAATTCCCTTTGCATGGCTAATGGCATCACACTTTACATGTACACAAGTTTTGAAGGTTTTAAATGAGTATATTCCAATGTAGTTTAGTTTGTAACATTGCAACTTGAAACGTTGCAGCCATTAATCTGTTATCTCATTCATGGGGGAGGTGGGCAGGCTCTACCAAAAAAGAATCAGGCCTCTCACCATTTTTGCCTTTAGTAGGCAAAAAAAAATCCTCACAATAGGATTTTCAAACCTGACTTACTGTACAGTGACCCAATAGATATGGTAAAAATTATAAAATAAACTGGGGGAAGGCAAACAACAGTAGTAATATCAGTACTTTTGATGTTACAGAAATTCCAGTGGCCAGTAAGACAAACCAGATGTAGGCTTCTGAACCATGTAGTATCACAAACAGAGACAAGAATGGGCAGGACAAATCAAAAGAAGATGAATCTGCTTACACACAGGGCTGTC
Source organism: Caiman crocodilus (assembly GCA_030014935.1). Taxonomy (NCBI): domain Eukaryota; kingdom Metazoa; phylum Chordata; order Crocodylia; family Alligatoridae; genus Caiman; species Caiman crocodilus. The sequence continues at coordinate 96,780,975 of JAGPOW010003316.1, forward strand.
CCAAGCGGGGAGGAGGGGCGAATCAGGGTGACCTTCCTAGGCCCTGTGTTTCGGGGACCCCACAGAACTGGGCAGAGGGGCCGCAGCCATTGTTGCAGGGCCCGTGTAGGTCTGATGACTCCATGCCACTGCTGCCGGCTTTGCGTGTGGCCGCTCACCACTCTGCGCTCCCGCTCCTACCCCGCTGCTGCTGGCTTCTTTGCATCTGGGCCCTGCACTGGCTGATATGCCCTGGGTCCTGTACACTGCTAGGATCATTTCTTCTTACAGATTATGCATTCAGATTGGTGTGGGACATCTGAGTATGACACAACTGCATAAGCAACAAGCAGAATGTGTTTTTTTCACTCAGATACATAACATTCTGGCATGGTAGAGACTGAGGGTGGATTGGGGATTGATAAAAGGCAAATGATAGTTTAATCTGTAACCCAAGCCACAGAAGTCTGTCGCAATTTGATTACTAGCTACTGCAGAAGTTGTTTGATTCAAGAGGGATATGATCTCTTTCAATTACTTTGTGAAAATCATGGAATTTCAAATTTCAGTGAATAGAACTTGTCAGCTTGCTTTGCTAATTATTCTTTGACTTAATGTGTGTGTTACATACTCAGAACATTAAATACACTTTAATGGAAAGTATATGCATGCTTTTAAATTGAAAATAATGTTTGACTCCACTACCTTGATGGTAAAACCATTTGTTTGTTTGTTTTATAAGAAGAAAAAGCACCAGGATGAATTAATGACATTAATATTGAAGACTCTGCATAGGTAAGCATAAAGCCCGTGGCCCAAAAGCAATTCCTCTTTTGTATAACCTTATCTGTAAAACAGATTTTCTGAAATTTATTTAAAGATATTCATATTTTATGCTCACTTAAAAGTTTCTTAAAACATGAAATAATACTGATAGTTCATGAAATGAGTGAAAGGAAATATTTTGCCTGCAAGATGCTCCCTTCATTAGTTTCATTTGGCCCTTTATTGCACGTGATTTGTGTAGCTGTGAAGTGGTTTTACTTTTACGGCTGTGTGAAGCTTCAGTCCCTGATTTGATTTGACAGAGATTTGGCCTGATTCAGTGGGTGAATCTCGGAATATGAATCGAGTCAGAAGACCCTTTAATCTCTCCAAAATCAAATCAGAACCCTCCAAATCGATTCAGAGAGATTCAGAAAGATTCAGCCATAGAGACAGCTTTAAATATTTTTCTACATACCTCTAGCTAGCAAGGGCTCATGAATGCTGCTATGCTGGGGTACATGAAGTGTCCAACAGGAGCATGGGGGGTTGCCCAGCAAACTTGGCAGCAGACCTGGAACTGGACCAGAAGCACTTCCGGTCTACTTACTGGTCTGCTAGGGAGCATGCTGGGGGCTCCTGTGCCCCCCAGCTCAGTGACTACTGTCTCCTGGGTCTGGGGGAAACCCAGGGTCCTCCTGTGGCTGATCACTGAGCTGGGATAGCATGCTCCCCCCCCATGTGCTCCCTGGCAAACCCAGAAGTGGGCTGGCAGTACTGCTGGTCCACTTCCAGGTCTTCTGCCAAGCATGTGGAGGGCCCCCCACACTCCTGTGGGATGCTTCATGTGCCCAGCATTGCAGCAATCACAAGCTACCTGCTACCTCAAGGTATGTAGAAAAAACTTTTAAAGCTGTGTCTATGGCCGAATCACTGATTCTCTGAATCTTCAGATTCAGATTCAGCCAGATTGAATCAGGAACAGTGATCTGAATCAACTAATTGAATCACGGTCCCTGATTTAGGCCACATCTGAACCCAAATCAAATAGGGCCTGCTTCGCACACCCCATTCACTTTTAGAGTTTGTATTGTACTCTAACTTGAAGACCTAAATTGTCACTAATGTAGCCTAAATACAAGATGCTTTGTAATTAGAACCTTTTGGCTAATAACAAACTATAGTAATTCTCCCTTGCTGTGTCTTCAGTTAAATCTTTCTACTCATGTCCTTGGAGAACTGAATACCAATATCTTTATAATAACTTTTTTAAGTATAAGAGACTTCTGTCATGCCTGGTCTTATTGCTTTTTAAGCAAATGCAGTCCCCATGCACAACCCTGTGCCCATAGGGCTTTTCAAAAAACCAAAAATATATCACATATATTGCTTGCTTCTAGAGCTCTCCCAAATTTGTCCACACAATTTTTTTAATACTGTGGTACTTAAAACTGGAATTAGGGGTTTACTTGGTAGCTGTGTTGGTCTGAGGAAAGAAGACATACACAAAACTGGAACTCTTGTTTCTAAAATGATACCTTTTATTAGCCCAACTAGGAAATTGCAAGGAAATTGTGCTTCTCTGCAAGCTTTTGGTCTCAACATCCCTTTGTCAGGCTCTGGGAAAAGTATAGATAGTACAAGGTAGTAAGAAGTCCCCATAAGTAGGAAATAAACTTCATTTTAGCACAGATGGAGCTGAAGATGAAAAAACATGGAAGATGCTGGACATCCATTACAAGTCCATTACTGTCACTGTATAACTATGTCCCACTAGCCTGTCTCAGCAACACAATATAGCAGACTTGTTGAAGTGGGGGTGCATGCATGTGGGGCCATAGTGATCATCAGCTGTAAAAAACCCTATGGAAATGTTACCAGCCAGAATCAATTTGAATAGGTCTGAGGCTGCTTTGTTTTATGCTGAGACCTAGCCTGGGTCTCAACAACCTACAAGAAATATATAGAAGGTAAAAGTGTCATGGAGTCACTTTTTTCCCCTTCAGTCTTTCCTCAATCTTGCACTGAGTGGACTTTTGCCACAGCCAGGGACTGAGCTTCCCAGCCCAGCAATCCTCTCTTCCTAACAAAGATATTCTTTCAGGTTTAAAGTTCTGCAATCCATTTAAGCCTTTAACAAGCTTGTTGTCTATCAGCTTACCTTCTAGCAACTTCCCAAGATTCAGAATTGTATGTTGGCTTCTAAAATGATTTCCTGATGCCAGCTTCTCAGGTGGTGATGACTAGTCCTGAATTGCATGTACCCATGGTATATTTTAATCCGTGATTTCAAAAATCCCCAGCATTCTTTTCTAGTATATTAAAAATGAGTAGAAAGGGTCTGAATTCATGGAAGCCTAATTCTTGAAAGCTGCATTGAAGTAAACAAGCAACATTACAGTAACAAAGAATTATTTGCAATCGGCATGAATGAAGCGTGGAAGGAAGAACCAGAGGCCTGGGGCTGCTGTGATTTATAGGAGCAACAGCAACTTCTGGCTGCCACTATGCTACCAGTACAATGGTGCAGCTGCAGAAGCAGCCATTTTATCTTCCCCTCTGCTAAGCTGGCACCGTGGGAAGTGGCCCTGCTTGCCCTTCCCTAGTTCAACTACTGGTAAGAATAAAGTCAGTAGGACGGAACACTTTGGAGGGAGGACTTGGTGCACATGGCTTGAATTTTAGATGCAGTTGCAACATCTCTGCAAACATTTTATTAATGAAGAGCTAGTTTAGTATTAAAAACATGGAGTCCTCTCATGTCATTACCCAGCAGAGGTGTTCAAAGCATAATGGCAGTGGTCAGCCCACTGAGACTTACAACAAGGAAGAGAATGTGTGAATAGCAGGCACAGAAAACAGCTGCTGGAAACAGCAAATATAAGGCATGAAAGGATTCTGAGCACAAGAAGATGTTGGATTTCCAGACAAAGACATTGTAAAAGTCTAGAAGTGAGATATGAGTCTGTCTAGTGAACATAGGAGGTAAGTATGAGAGAATGAAGGCATTTTTTAGTATCTTGCAGCCAGAAGTAATACCTGCAAAACTGAAATAGCTGATAAAGATATGTGTCAAATACAGACAGAATGCGACTGCAGAGATATTATATTCTGCTTTTGTTTTTTTACCTGAAACCAAGAAGAAGAGGCAATATTAAAAAGAAACAGCATTAACAGGACAAAATGAATACCTATCATAGAATGTTTTAGTGGTTCGGGTCTCCTGGAGAAGTGGGAGTTCAAATCCCCTCAGGTAGAAGACCTGTGTGAATAAAGGTCTATCATGATCTGGATGAGTCCATTAAACATTAAGCTTTGGGTAACACCTCCTTGTTATTTTTCTAAAGGAAGCCTATATCTAGCCTGCCTTTGCTTTTGGTAATAATTCCTGAAATGGGAACAGAATGAAATATTTTGTATTGAAAGCTATAGTTTGAATGCTCAAGGTTTTCACTTTGAATAGGTTTTTTTGTTTGGTTGGTTGGTTTGGTGGGGGGAGGGGAGGAGGGGGTTGGTGGTCTAGCCGAAAACCAGATATTTTCACTGTCTGATCATATTGCTGTAGTCTAGCTGGGATTAAGCAAAGGAATGAATAACTGAGGTCAAATCATTGCCTGCCAAGAAAAGATGGAGTCTCCTATCCAGTCTGAGATAATGAAAAATCTTACCTAGGGATGCTGTTATGTGGGAACTTCACGCCAGAACAGAACTTCTAAACTATGGGCAGAAGTGACCAACCATAGATATACATCTCCCACACACTGGAAAATGTGGCTGAAAATTCTTAAAAATGCTCTCCTGTACTCGTAAGTATTATCTATTTCTTCCTCAGATTTAGCAGCAACGATGTTTCATCTATATATGGTTGTATTCAGGTACAGTACCATGATTGTAGTGCTGGTAGAGCATGCAAGACATGACTTCTTGGTTCCTTCTTCAAAGTTTCTGCTCCTGCAACATAAACTTCTCCCTTACATTTCAATGAGGATTGCTACTAATTCTACTAACACAGAACTTCCTAATCCAAGAATCAAAGAACTTTATGAACATAAACTCTGGATACTCCCGGTAGGTTAAGCAGTCCTCCTATACACTTTACACGCATTGTGCAATTACCTGGAGACCAGCCACACGTGCAAAGCAGCTATCACACGATAAACAACATGAACAGCTACAAAGTTAGACCTCAAAAATGTGTACCAACTTTATAGCCAGGTGCTATAAAACGTTAATTTGCATGTGTAGCAGGGTCTTCTGTGCAGCTGGGAGCCCCATCAGCTGGTGGGGCTCCCAGCTACAAGGGTTCACCATGCCTATCATAACCCCCATGAACCCTACAGATCCCTAGGGCTCAGAGGTGTGTGAAACCATGATCCCTAGGGCTCAGTGGTATGGAAAAACCCCTAGGACCACAGGGTCATAGCAGGGGAAATGCCTGGAGGTGTGGGATCACCATAATCCTCTGACCTCACAGGTTTCCCTGCATCCTGGCAGGGGGTTGGGGGGGAAATCACCCCTACTGCAATTCCCCTTGAGCCAGGGGTTCCACTCACTCCTGGGGTGGGGTGATTGCTGCAGCGGCAATCCTCCAGCCTTGGGAGTGCATTGGGTGCCCGTGCAGCTGAGAGCCCCTCAGCTGGGGAAGGTAGGATTCCCAGCCCAGGATTAGGCTCCTCATGCACTGGCAATAAAGCATGATGGGATCTAATGCACAATCCCATAAATGTACCTTCTGCCATGCACATGTAGCATAGTAAGAGGTGTGATTGTATGAATCGTGTATTAGATCCCACCATGCCTTTATGTGCACATGTGTGTGGAGGGGGTGGCAAGAGGACACAGTGTTAGCTTCTGTATTATACAGAAAGAGAAATTGAAGTAAAACATAGTTAAATAGCTTATTTTAAATCACAGAAGAAATTTTATGCAAAAGTTGGAGCAAACTGCAGATCAACTCAGTATTGAATCTTAGAAAGATCATCAATTCTGTCAGGATTACTTCCTGCTGAGGTTCTGGCTGCACTTTCCCCCATACAGGTTTCTTTTCTCACTCCTCATCTGTGGCCCCAGCAAGGCCCAGGATCTCCTGGTCAACTTTCTCCTGGCCCTGACCAGGAGCTGCCCATTTGGCTCACCAGGAAGGAGACTTCAGCCAGGAGGGTCCCCAGGGACTATGGGGCCTTTTTCCTGGGCCTGCTCCATTCCTATCTCCAAGCAGAGTACCACTGGGCAGTAGCCACCAGCTCTCTGGCTGTCTTTAAGAGTTGGTGGGCTCTGGCTAGGATGCTTTGCTTGGTGTCCCCCCGAGGGCACACTAGTTTTGACCCTCCGACCTCACTGTCACTCCCTTTTGTTGTTTTTTGCCCCCTGTAATCAGTTGATGTCTTGGATCCCACTACTGCCCAACCATGGCAGCCCACAGTGAACTAGTAGGCAAAATCCCACAGACTAAGTCATGAAATAGGTCTGTGATGATTACATTGCAAATTCACTTGAGCCTGGCCTGTTGATTATTTCCATAAGCCACCAGGGGTAAGGATAGTCATTCAAAAAGCCTGAGGCTGAATCAAGTCAGTCTTCACAGGTTAGTCTAAACTATATAGACTGAACTGATAAACAAGCGAACAGATCCTGGTTTTCTCCAACTTAAAAAGAACCCCCAATTTTCAGATTTCAAAAAGTAACCCAAATTCACATTTTTCCATGATTCAGATGAAACATCATATATACACACGTGCGTGCACGTGTACACACACACACAGAGTGGTATTTCATTTGAGATATATACATATATAGTGGTGTTTAATTTTAATCATGAAAAATGTGGATTTGGTTACTTTTTGAAATCTGAAAACTGAGGATTGTTTTAAATCAGAGAAAACCAGGATCCCTGGTGAACAGACATTCACTTTTTATTCTGGAAATTCATCCACATGCCTTCAGTGGTGCAGTCCAGAAGCTGGGGGGTTCTAGAGCATGCATCCCTGGTCAGGTAGAGCAGATAACTTGGGCCAAAGCTAGCCCACCAGCCCTGAGAGGAAAGGCAGAGCATTTACTGGGAAGGTACAAAACTTTCTGGGATGCTGGGGGACTGTGAGTTAACTTGAGTCTAGAAGTGATCTGGGACAGCAGTTCAATAAACCAATTTAACTTGAATTAGTTAAGTCTGATACTACATACATCCAGGTTTATCTTAAATAGTTTTGGCCATTTTGAAAACAGTTTATGTGCACTGAACTTCTGGGCTAGGGACAGAAGTTACACATAAACCAGTTTAAGTGATCAAAAACTGGTTTAAACCTGTAACAGAACAGAAATGCAATGCACATAAACTAGTTTCTAACTGTCTGAAATTGGTTTAAGATTAACTTGGTTGAGTGTAGTATCAGACTTAATGGATTTGGGTCAAACTGGTTTATTAAACTTCTGTCCCAGACCTCTTCCTGGTTCAAGTTAAAGCACAGTCCTCCAGCATCCCAGAATGCTTTCCAGATCTGTGCTGGTTTGAGTTGTCTGCTCCAGCAGAGAAGGTTTGGGCAGAGCAGGGAAGAAGGCAGGGACTGCCCCCACAGGCAAACTCCAGCTAGTGTTTGGGGCCAGGGAAAGAGTTAAACTTCCCTTCCTCCAAGTACATAGATGCCCTGCTTAAAACTTACTGCTGGCAGTGACTGTGGTTTATAAATCCCAAAGGCACCTGGAAGCAGGAAGAAGAAGTGATGAACAACTCTATAGAGTCTTGCTGCTGTGATTCTGGACTGCAGATCCCAGGAAGTTCAGGGGCAACATGAAGAGGAATCAAACACAGCCTATACTGGCTACATGCTAAAGAGTTGTGCTCTTGTGCCCCCTGCCTTCTGGCCTGAGCCACTGCATGCCACTGTATGAGCACTGAGCCACTGTATGTGGCTGCATTCCCTGAATCAAAAGTGAATGCATGCCCACTTGTTTCTCAGTTTAATCTCTACAGCTTAGACTAACCTGCAAAGACTGAATCAATTCCGCCTTGGGCTTTTTGACTGTCTGTACTTAGCCCTGTCGTGTTACAGATCTGAACTGGTTTCCAATCACTTATACTGGTTTACATGTAATTTCTGTCTCTAGGCCAGCAGAGAAAATTATCAAAGTGTACTTGAAACAAAGGAAGTAAAGAAATTTATAACGTGTGATTCTATTTTTGGGTGGAAGGAATTTCTAAATTTCTAGCAGGGAATTTCCAGCAGAGCAAGCTTAGATCCCTGCTTCTTACTTAAGTAAGGGAATGTTATCCAATGTTAATTCTGAGGGAATTGAATCAGGTCCCCAAACCCTCTGAACAACAGAAGATTTATTTAAATGAATTGAAATAAAGACCACAGAGGGGCAAAATGAAAAAGGAAAATAAGATCAAGATTCTTGGAGATGTGGAATTCTTGTCGAACAAATCTACAGTGATGGTGAACGACAACACAGAACTGAAAGAAAATTGAATTGCTGGGGCTTAGGCACCAAACGTACAAGAGTAAGTGTCTATCTTTTTCTGCCAAGGAATTAATTTAATCTAAGGCAAAGAACAGTTTTTAACCTTTCTTGCAGAAACAAATTCTTCAGCTTGAAAATGCCAGTGCAGTCTGAACAAATGTGTCTCCTGATGTTACTTACTCTCCAACCCCCTCCTTCCACCCCCATACCCCTCACTCTGCAAGAATTCCTAGCCTCCAGCTGCCCTCTGTCTTCCAGTCACCAAGCTGCAGATACCTAGTTAGGTACTTAGCAATCCTGAGATGCTATCCCCTCCCCCTTTCCCATAAGAGTAATTTTGTTTTTAGCATTGAAATTCCCTTCCCCTACCACCTCCAGTTTTTTAGAGCTAGGCTATTTGCTTTCAGCAGTGCTGAGTATTCATCCCCCTTGCAAACCCCCTCAGATTCTACACTTGCAGAGTACAAGCACTCACCAAAAACACTCATCCCCCGCCCCCCACCCCAAACACTCAGCCCCACTCCTTTAACAAGCCCAGCAGCAGCAACCATATGCTACACATTAAAGACAGCTGGAGAGGTTAATAATCATTTGTATGCTGCCCACATTTGATATAAAAACTGCAGAATAAAAAAAAAGTGTTTATTTTCCTGTAACTTGGAAGCAAATATTAGAAACTTCTCCATAGCCATAATGTCTTTGAAAAGTTACATCTTTGAACTTATTAATAGATTGTTCCATGCCTTTCTTCAATTTTATAAAATATGTAACTGTAGGGACATGTTTGATTTTTCTCCCACCCACAAGCCCAAAGAATTATATCCCTCTCCCACCACACACTAAAGATCATTTCTTTAAAATTAACATAAAATAAATCACTGCTGCTAAATAAGGAACGCTTTTTTTTCTAGGGACAGATTATGAACTCTGAACTTACTGTCTCTAAGGAAAGCGTCAGAGATTTCCATCAGAAAAGTATATCTACTAACTTGTGTTTGAGCTTTGTATTGCTATGGAACTGTATAACTCTTGGTCTTCAAAAAGCAAACCGTAGTTCAAGAAACTTCTTTATTCACGGAACAAACCTCTTCTTATATTTCAAAATCAACTTCAATGGGAGTTTTCTTTTGAGAGGATCCAACTCAAGGAGTACAGCAATTAAGTTCTCAAACAAAAGCAAGCTTGGCAAAGCAAAAAGAAATAGGTGGGGCATTCAAAAGTCATCCACAGTAGACAGCTTAGTCTTCCACTGAAATAGAATAAAAGCTTTATGCTCGTCTTTGAGGGTAGCAGGTTCAATGGTAAGTACTTCTAAAATTTTACCGTGGACTTCTTGGTGTTTGAAAATGTTTTTGTATCCAGCTGAAAAAATATTGACTAGAAAATAGCGTAGGATGAATGTTGGATGTCTTTGTTCCTGTAGAGATTGAGTCTAAATCCCTTACTGTACTCAGCCTTTTCCTTTTAAAATTATGAACTAACTTCCTCCCACAAAACCTCTGTTACAATTATATCTGATAGTTAATCCCTCTTGTACTGAACTCTTTCCCAAAGTTGTTCTGTTCTTCTAAACACTCAGTTAAATTCACCAATCCTGATTGTTACTTATTAGTGACTTGGCATGTAAGCCTAACCAGGCCTAACCTCAACATATATTTTTTAAACTCTGTATGTAATGTCCTCCCTTGAATAAGAAATTAACCCCATTCAAAACAGAATTACTTTAGACCAGGGCTGCAAAAAAAATTTTAAAAAAATTAATTTTTCCTTACCATTCCATACCACTAATATGTTTTGCTGAAACATGTGATGCTACTCCAGATATACCACAGCCTGAACCACAGGTAATGTAGCCAATCTAGTTTTATGCTGTGGGAAGGCTAATTGAATTTGAATCTCGGCAGAAATAATTAGCTTGCCCAGAGTGTTGTGGAAAATGTTGCTGTAATACTTCCATTTCAGGAGATACTGGAGCAATGTGGTGTGTTTCAGCATAGTGCCGTAGAGAGCTATAGACACACACTAAGAAATTTTAAGTGTTAGAACTGCTAATAGATTCACCAGCCCTCAGTCTTACAGGTGCTATGCACACAACCAATCTTGCCCAACAGGCACCCTTTCCTCATCTGCCATGTCTTGTTGGAAATTATAATATAGGGAGGCTGCCCTCAAGTTTGTTCTGGACACAGTCCTGATGGACCCAGCTGAATCCTCTGGGTTCTTTGGACCCCTTTTTGGCTCCCTCAGAATGGCTGCCTCACGGGTCTCCTTAGCCTTAAGGGAGAAATGCGAGGCTCCAAAATCACCCTTTTACCACGCCCCAAGCCTTACAGATGTTATACAGATGTTGTCTCCTTGTGTTGAGGCCTCAGCTTAATCCAGCCTCAGTAACTGCACCCTCTGGCACTGGGGTCTGCTCTCCCCATTTTTACTGTACCCCCTCTGGTGCTGGGGTCTCCACACTGTAGTGTACCCCCAGTGAGGCCTCCTCCTCCCCCAATAGGCTCAGCCCGATCCACCAGTTTACAAACAGAAATCAAAATATGAGCCTCTGGGCTATAACATAATGCAATCAGTTCAGGGTGTGCTCTGTCTGTTTAAAAATGTTAAACCTTCTCACTAGCACTAAATGCCTTGGAAGCCAGGGTTCCTGGTGAGCTCCTGGAGCCTCTTAATCCTACCAGAAGTAGAATAGGCAGTCAAGCATCTCCACTTAGCTTCCTCTAAGAGAGCTACTTCCCCCATGGTTACTGACAGAGAACTGTCATCTAGTCCTAGCCCTGGGGTTTATATCTGCTCCAGGCCCTGCCTCTTCTGGTCAGCTGACCACCTGCAGGTGTAGGCTAAATCTCTCATTCCTGCTGCCACGGTAACCTGCAGCTGTGGGGTTCCTGCCTAACTGTTAGGGCCCTCCCCCTAGGCAGTGTCTGCCCTTAAAGGAGCAGGCACCTTAGTGCCCTGAGACAGTCTACAAGGCTAGTAAACACCCCAAATCAAGTTAGGGAGAGTGACTTTCATTAAATGACAGCAAACATGCTAAGGATCTGACCCAGTGACCTTGGAAGTCAATAGGAAGAGTTGATACAGTGGTTGCAGCTTGAAATGAAATGCAAACAAAACAACCTCCCTTCCCAACTAACAACAAAACCCCATAGTACTACTTTGTTAGCATTCTTTAGGTTCTGTTTTGAAATGTTTTTCTTAACCTAAAATAATGGAAACGGTACCTAAGTTAATAACTAAGGGACCCTAAATATTTGAATAATATAATCCTATTGGTCCACTTCTTCATCAAATAGGTAGTATTAGAAGTAGAGGATAGAACAGATGATTCGGGGGTGGGGAGTAGCAGACTAGATACTGGTTCCCAACATTACTTTAAAAATAGTTCTTCCCAAGACTTGTAGATATTTTATGGTTCCCTTTTGCTGCAATTTGAACTGTTCTGTTATGAAAGAAATTTAATTTAGAATAAGAGAAATTGATTGTTTAAGCAGTTTGCCTCCCTCTGGTCTTTAAAATAAGTCCATCAGGAGGAGTCTTAAACTCTTAATGACCTCTCTGGCTAATGATTATACCACCTGGCTAGAACAGCCCCTTGTTTAAAATACTCGGTAAATTAAATTGTAGGCTGCATAAGCTTTGAAGTAGTGCTATAATTTACAGGATAGCTTACCTTAACTGAGTTTGAAGATACTAATGATTTTTACTCAGTGTTGTCAACTTTCAATGATAGCTTATTTTAATTTGCACTAGGATTTAAAATGGAAAAAGCTGGTATTGGCAGTTGTAGCAGGGTGACAAAAAGTTTGTGAAAACAAGGAAAGACGGGGCAAAATCTTTGTTCTTCTTTTTTTCCTTTAGAATTTTTTTAACATTTCATGTCTTTATTGCTGTCCAAACATCTGAAAGAAGGAAAGTTAAGACTATCCCCAAACTCAGCAATTCAGTTGAGCAAAAGATACTTTTTTTTTTCTCTAAGAAAACAAAATTACATACCACAATTTGTTTGAATTATAAAACATGTACCTTTGAGTTATGAACTGGTATTATGGCTGTGGAAGACTTAAAGGATGTTGTTGTTTTTATACACAGTGTTATGTTGTGCACAATATCGCATGTATAATATAGCATTAGAATTTTTTGGTAAACAGAACTCCCAACTGTATTTTTCCCTATGTGTAACTAGTTATCAGTATTGAGTGTAGCTTCCATTTAGTGACAAAATCCTAGTGACATCATTTTCAAAGGCATTATAAAAGGATAATTGTCCATTCTGAGTAACGTGTTTTGGAGGAAATAGTAAATAACTAATTGCCTAACGGTAAGCATAGGAATGCTTCAGGGGCAGTTTAGTGAGACTCTCTCCTAGCATATCTAATATGTCTCATGACATTCCCATTAGTAAAGTAAAGAAATATAGACTAGATGAAAGTACTTTATGGTGGATACATAAGTAGTTGGATTGTTGTGCTCAACAAATATTAATTAATGGCTCAATTTCCAGTTGGACGAGATATCATATGGGGTTCCTCTTAGCTTAACTTCAACACTGTGAATGGCTTGTTTACTTATTTAATGAGCCTTGACCAGGGCCAGGTCATGTTGATTTTTTCTTTTACCTCATTGTAAACATTGCAGTAACTAGTGAACTGGTTCTATAAATGGAACATCCCAACTGATAACTATTTTCAATCATAAGAAAATAATAAAATGTTAGAATTGTGAATTCTTCACAATTCCTGATCTATTTATTCTGTCAAAATCCCATTAAATACTGAAATATTTTTGGCTCATTTTACAGATTTAGAAATGAGACCTGGAAGGATTAGGGTACAAAAAAGGAGTTGGGGATATAAAATTAGATTTAGCTGGATTTAAGGCACTTAAATCCAAACCTGGAGGAACTAACTAGGATGCTTCTGTTCATGCACAATATTGCCTAAGTTTCAGAGGTAAATATCCTATTTAAGATCCATTAAGATCTAGCCAGACCAGAATTTAAATCTTCTCTAGGGCTTGATCTAATAGGCATGCTTGCAGCATAGATTCATAGGTTAGAAGGGTGAAAGGGATCTTGAAAGGTCATCTACTCTAATCCCCTGCTCAAGGTAAGATTGTCCCTGACTAAACTGTCTCAGTCAAGGATCTGTAAACCAATGTCTAAAATTGCCCAAGAACAAGAATTCCATACCTTAACCACCCTAGTAGTGGGAAAGTACTTCCTAATCTGTATCTTAATTTTCCGTTCCTGCAAATTAAGATAATTTCTCTTTGTCCTGTCCCCAGAACCTGCAGTTAAAGTCTGTGTACATCCCTCATCTATTTAATAGCCTTTCAGCTATTTAAAGACAGTTATCAAAGTTCCCCTCAGTCTTTCCTTCTACAAGCTAAATAAACATAGTTCTTTCCCAAAGCTCAATTCATTTTGTTATCACTGTCAACTGAAATCTTTCTAGTTTGTTCACATCTTTCTTGAAAAGAGGAGCACCAAAGTGGACATAGTATGCCAGGTGAGGCCTCACCAGTGCTGAATAAAGTGGGAGAATTACTTCCCTTCATTTGAAAGTGATGATCTGATGAATATATCTTAATATGTTCTTGGCCTTTTTCAACAAGAACACACTGTGTTCTCATATTCCTCTTTATTATCCACTGTCCTTCTCTTTAATATTTCAGCCTAGTCAGTTATACCCGACTCTTTATTTATGCACACAACTGTTCTGTCCCAAGTACAGAACTTTGTGCATGTCCTTGTTGAATTTAATCTAATTTATTTTGGACCATTTCTCTAATTTCTCCAGATCATAGAATCATACACAATTAGGATTGGAAGGGACCTCAGGAGGTCATCTAGTCCAATACTCTACTCAAAGCAGAACCATACCCAATGAGATCATCCCAGCCAAAGATCTGTCTAGCCAGATCTTAAAAACCTCCAAGGATGGAGATTCTACAACCCCTCTGGGTAACCTGCTCTGGTATTTTACTACTCTCCTAGAGAGAAAATTTGTCCTAATATTTAACCTAACCTTTCCTTGCTGCAACTTGAGACCATCACTCCTTGTTCTGCCATCTGCCACCACTGAGAATAGTCTAGCTGCATACTCTTTAAACCCCACTTCAAGTGATTGAAGGCTGCTACTAAATTCCCCCTCAGTCCTCTCTTCTCTAGACTAAAAAGCCAGTTCCCTCAGTCTCTTCTCAAAAGTCATGTCCCCCAGACCCTTCACCATTTTTGGAAAAGATTCAGAGAGCTTTGATGATTTGGAAAGTCCCTGCCTGCTGCAGCAGGGAGCTGCAGCAGACTTGGAGCTGGTAAGTAGGGAGTGGGGGAGGGCTGGTTGTAGGGGGGGGGTGGGGAGAGACCATGGGGGGACCCCTGCCAGCCCCCAGACCCTTCTTGTTCCACCAGCCCCCCTGTGGCTGCCCTGCCCACCCCAGCTCCCAGTGCTTTAAAAAAAAAGCCCCACTCACTGGATGCTGCCATACAGGGGCAATCCCTCCTACCCTCCATTGCCCTATGCTAGATGGGGGGCTCTGCATGAGCCCCCTGACCCCTCCTGCACTGCCCCAGCCCCTCCATGGCTTTTCTATCTGGCCCAGCTTCAGCCCTTTAAGAAAAAAAAATGAGAAAAACCCCAGGACTCGCAGCTCCTGCAGGAGCCTTAGAACTTTGTGGGGCTCAGGCACAGGCTGCCTCATCATCCCCCTGCCAGCAGGAATAGTGAATCCAGAGGTTTTCTCGGGTTTTTTTTCTTAAATGGCCGGAGCCATAGCAGGTGGGGAAGCCATGTGGGGGTTGGGAAAGGGGTTGAGGGGCTCATGCAGAGCCCTCCACACAGCGTGAGGCAGTGAGAGGCAGCAGGGATTGCTCCTCTCTGCCTGGTAGCACCCGGTGAGTTGTGGCTTTTTTATTCCAAGTGCTGGGAGCTGGGGCAGGCAGGGCAGCTATTACCAAGCTAGGAGAATGGGTGGGGGATGCGCCATTTAGTAGCAGCCAAATCTCCAAATCAGATTTGGCCAAATTGATTTAGGACAGTGATTTGAATCACCAAATCAAATCACTCTCCCCCGAATTGGCCAAATCCAAATCCAAAGCAATAATAGTGGCTTCATACAGGCTTACTGCCCAGTTCTGTACTCTGGAAGCTGACCTTGACTGTGAAGACTGAGGCAAAAAAGGCTTTGGGCACTGCAGCCATTTCTTCATCCTCTGTCACAAGGTTGCCTCCCCCATACAGTAAGGGACCCATACTTTCCCTGATTCTCCTCTTGCTACTGCCATACTTATAGAAACTCTTTTTGTTACCCTTCACATCTCTTAATAACTGCAACTCCAATTGCTCTTTGGCCTTCCTGACTTCATCCCTGCATGCCTGAGCAATACCCTTATACTCCTCCCTAGTTGTTTGTCCAGGTTTCCACTTCTTATAAGTTTCCTTTTTGTGATTTAGTTTACTGACAAGTTCCCTGCCAAGCCAAGTTTGCTTCACTTGCCATACTTCTGCCATTCTTCCTAGTTTTCTGGATCTTTACCCTTTCATCCAGAATGTCTGCAATTTCCTCCACCTTCGTATCATCTGTAAATTTTCTAAGTGTGCATTTCATCCCATCTTCTAATAATTAAGAAAGATGTTAAATTGAACCCAGGACGGACCCCAGAAAACCCCACTTGATATCTCTTCTGGACTAGACGTTGAGAAATTGATTAACTCTTGTTGTGTATGATGATCCAACTGGTTATGTAAACATCTTAAAGTATTTTCATCTACTACATATTTCTTTAGCTTTCTGAATATGTTATGGGAGAGAGTGTGAACAGCCTTGCTAAAGTCCAGGTATATCACATCCACTTCTCACCTGTCATCCACAGAGCCTGTCACCTTGCTACAGGAAATCAACTTGCTCTTGATGAACCCATCCTGGATGCTGCCTTGTTCCACTCCAGGTGCTTAGAAATAGGCTCCTTAATTATCTGCTCTATAATCTTTCCTGGCATTGAGGTCAGACTAACTCACCTGTAATTCCTGACTGGTCTGTAATTACTTAACATGTAGTGACCGGAAAAAGCCCCTCGCAGTTATAAATTATTTCTTTTTAAACTGCTGGTGGTAGTGTTGTCATCATGAAGTTTCTACGCAATAGGATTACTTATCAGAATACTCACCTAGAACATGGGAGACTGGATTAAATTCCCTATTCTGTCTGAGGGTATTCAAACCCACATCTTCCTCCCCAAAGAGTTCCTTAAGTCTATAGGCTTAGTGCAGCTATATCTGTTGAAGCTGGATCACTCGGGAGCCAAGGGTGCAAGATTCAAGGAAAAGACAGGACCCAGGAAAAGACCCAGGAAAAGACAGGACAAGAAGGAACATGAGGGTGTAACCACCTGGTTATGACACTTGCCCAGGAGGAGGGAGGCCAACTTCCTTGACTGTTTTTTAATTTCACATGAAACAGCCATAAGAGTAACCAGAAATAATACCAGCAGTGAAAACAAAAACTTTTTGGCAAGTGCTTTAATCATTAGGCTACCACATAAAAGGGTGGGCAGTACTATTAGTTGCACCATAAATGGAAATTGATTCCTGCCTGCTTTTAAGAGCAGATTCTGAAACCAGGGTAAATAGATCCATCTATCTACACCCCTGACTCAGTTGCCTAAAACTCTGTTCAATTTAAGACACATCCCTGTGTTCATATTGAAGAGCTCTAGGTGGCACAGTGTGCAGGGTTTTTTAGATTTCCATTCTGAGGTGCCTAATGCTCCCCACACATTTTGTTGAGGAAGCTTAGGCATCTTGGAATGCCTAATAACCCTAGGGCTTGGGATTTCACTCTGAGAGCCATGTGCCTAAAGTTAGACATTGTGATATTCAAGTCATTTACTGGATCTAGCCTGAAATTATATGTCTGTGGTCACATGAGAGGTTTTTGACAGTATTGAATTAAAATTGGGTTTTCCAAGTCTTAATTGGGTGCTCTAAACACCAAACTATCTTTGCCACCTGAGTTGTGTATATATCAAAAGAGAGGATATAAAATCACTTCAGACATGCATGTACTGCATACAAATCATATGGAACCATAAGTTTCTCTGTAAATAGGTGCCAAAGGAAATTCCACTCCTACCGATTTAATTCCGAGGCCATACATTATTTCCAGTCCACACACAGCTCTGCTACTGTATTATGCTAACAGGATTCTTATTGAAAGAATTTTTAATAAAGGTTGGCAAATGGCACTTACAATTACATCTGCTTCGACAGACATCAGCACTGCTATAGTAACAGCACATTCTGCTAGCTCCAGAGGCACAGCTGGGGGGTGACAAGGTAGTACTGCCTCCCAGCTTGATCGTTTAAGTTATTCCAGTTACAATTTAAAAATGAGGGAAAGCTACAAGACAAAATAAACAGTTTCTCCAAAATCAAACAACAACTTAAACTATATTAAATACCCTGACATCACTAGCATGTTATGGTGCGGCTAGCCTAGAATGATGTTTGTTATGAAATATTCCATGGTGATAGGCACCTTAGAAATATGTAAGATGGAAGCAAAAACCTCTGGAAGCTACTAAAAACATGTTTCTGATGTCTGGCATAATCTAGTTACTACAGCTATCTTGTTTTTGAGTAGCATCTGGTGCTATTCATTTGATGTTGAGACAAATCCTGCAACCCTGCTGAGGACTTTAATAAGCAGCCTAACAAGGAAAACTCTCCACTTTAGGCAGACTGGCTAGCTGCCAATCACAGTGGTACTATTTCAAGAAATTGTGACTTGCCCAAAATTATTTAATGGCCACAATGTTGCCTGCTTGAATTTTAGGGGTTCTTTTGTAATCTGTATGGGGCTAGTACATTTAAGACTTCTCTGTTGTGAATGAAATAATATATTTGAGTGAGTTTAAGAAAGAGTCAAGGATCTTTGTGGGTGATAACTTTTATTGGATCAACTATATAGTTAGGATAAACTTGGACAAGCTTTTGAATGCAAGGCATTTTGCATCAGGTCTCTTCATCCTTGTTTCTTGAAGGCCAACCTAGAGATAGTGTAAACTAAGACTAGGCAGACAAGTTATTTGGGTAAATTTAATTTGTGCTTTTATCCCTAGCAGTAGAGCCTTTTATTGAACCAAATTTTGATTTTAAAATCAGAAGTTTGCTTCTTGAATGCTGAAGTTGTAGATTGTAAGGGTTATCTGACAACTAAAGCTGGGAAGGGAATGATTTTCTTATCTCTTGAGAGTTTTTGGAACTTCATCTTTTTTTTCCCTGTGCTGAATCAGTTCAGAAATTGAAAAAAAATAAACAAAAGGAAAGTATATTTGCAATCAGTTGAATCACTTTCTTTTGTTTTGACCTCTTCTAATTTTTTGCATTTATTACTAAAATAAGCCCATTTTTCTATCATGAAAATTGCCTTTAACTCAGCAAGTAGATACTTTATTCCTTTGAGAAAACAAATGATTTGGTTTGATGATTTTGAAAATCATCCCTTTTTTCAAAATGAGAAATTGAAACTGATTGTTTCCTAGGAAGGATTTCTGTTTTCAGGGCTCAGCTTTTTTTATTTTTTTAAGTAAATTATTTCTGACAAATTTTTTTCTTTCCAGCCACATCATTTCCCATTTATAGCCACAGATTTGTTGCAAAATTGAAGCATGTTATCTTATAAAATAAAACACATTGGACCCATGTAACTTTTTTTTAATTGCAAAGCAATGTACAGCTCTCCAACGTTCTGAGAGCTTATCTCAGCATTATGCTAGAGGTTAGTAGGCTGCTGGAAATGCAGTGTTTCCAATGACATGAAGAAAGTAAGGTCCTAATTACTTTGGGCATAATTAGATTTTTCAGTGTAATTTGTCATAGGGATTTGGGCCTTAATAGGTTGTTATATAGAAATAATTTATAGCATGTAATAGCACAGGATTTATTGACACTTGACTAAAGTGATAAAGTCATGTTGAGTCTCACAGTCCATCAGGCTAGCATGGTTAAGACATTCTAGCTTCTGTACCTAGCTGCACACAAGGTAGTTATATGACCAGTATTACATGTGGCTTTGTAACTCCTAAAACCAAATAACCAGATGTTCAGTTATAGATTGGTCAGCTGAGGACAGTCTTCAGTATGAGTCCAAATCAAGACTTGAACCCAAGCCTCTAATCCTGTAAAAGGACACCTAAACTGCTGTACCACCAGGGTGTGCTATACAAATATATAATATGTATTCACATAATTCTCTTACATCTTTTATTGCTATAAGCCTTCTCAGACCCAGTTAATGGATTTATTTTCAATGGACTGTGGAGAAGAGTTGCTGACTGCATATCTGTTAAATTTATTACAGTCTCTTAAAAATTGTATCATTTTTGCTTATGGAAAAATGAAAGGTATAGCTTTTCAGAACAGAGTTCATAGATTGATTTTAAACGACTATATTTTTATGGAGAAAGAAAAGGACTATTTTATGTTTGTTGCATATCCACTGTTATTTTATTTTCTTGACTATCATAAAAGTCACTTGGGAGAAAAAGGCTAGACACGCAAGGAAGTTTTAGGCTCCACATTGTAATGCCTAACTATCAGGAACCTAGCTATTCAGCAGAATCTGGGTCTCTCCATTCAGTTCAGTGTTCTTTACGTTATCACAGAATCACAGAAAAATGGGCCTGAGTGGTTTTAGGAGCTCACTGTCACAAACGCACCTCAAAAGTAGGAATCTTCCATATTCCATATGATATTCCATGTGTGTTGCTGGACTATCATGCATAACTGGTTTCTAGAAATAGGTTTATTCATGTATATTAGAGGCAAGGATTTCTTAGGGTGTATCTTTTATTGGGCTAGCTATGTAGTTGGGGTAAAGTTTGACAAGCTGTCGAATGTTTGTTTAACTTCATCCCAACTACCTGGTTGCATGGTTGGTCCATTAAAAGCTATCACCCTAAGAAATCCTTGCCTCTCACATAATTTCTGAACCATCGTGGCTACAACATCACCCCTATACTACCATTTATTAATGTACTAATTGGTCTCTTTCTGTAGCTAAGTTACACTGTGTTCAGTTTTATCATATTTGTATGACCTATATTTGATGTGGGGTGACTTGTATTAGCCAGTCAAATGATTGCTGTTTAGGTATCAGGATGGACAAAGGCTATATGCATCTAAGACAAACAATGCCTGGGCAGCTGAGGAAAAGTAATCATGGAGATTTCACATTTGAGATAGCTATGCAATTGGCCAGTCAAATGAGCCCAGGTTCATCCACAAACAAACAATGGTGGTTTACATTTCAAAAGGTCAAGTGCCTAGCAGGCAAGAAGTCTAATCAAACACTTTTAGAAGAAAATTACTGAAAAAAGACAACTCTCTGGTAACTGGAGTGAGGTAGTTAGCCATGTTAGTCTAAAGTTGGGCAGAAGACAGGTTTTTTAAGTGTTGTTTTCTCGGTTGTCCTGGTTGGGTATTATTGATGTGTTGTCAGTGTTGAAGTCTCAGGAACTGTGGTGTTGACAGTCAAGGCCAGGAGATCTTAATACCTGTTTTGTCTTAAAGAATGATCAAAGGATCAGTTTGGTGGCAAAGATTTAGCCAGGTGTATTGCATGCAAGCACAACTCTAACACGTTTTGGTCTAACAAGTACATCAGACCAGGAGTTAAGGCATTTATGCCTGTGATAAGATAGTCAGCACAACACCATGCAGGCTTCCCTAGGCTGCTATGAAGTTCCCGTTCTTTCAACCCTCCTTTTATAGAATGATAGAACTAAATTACACATCGCATTGCATCTGTATCTTGAATGTCTCATAATGCCCTGTACCATGTGCTTGTTTCACATCCTGACCTGGGTGTTCCAATCTTATCATGCAGGCACTGGACAATCCTGTATTTTGTACTGCCGTCTCCACCTTCCATCTTCTGGCAGGAGTATCCATCTGGTCCACATGCCAAGTTTTGATTGCTAAGTAGTTCAACCTGGTCAAGTTTGCTGGTCAGGCCTACTCTGGCCAATGCTTTAGCAGAGCCTTTGCCTGATCAGTATATATTGATCAGTGTTCCAGTGAGGCATACAAAAGGCACTGTGGCATAAACTTTCACAGGTGACACTAACTTTGTTAGTTGCTATGAATGGACTTGAAAAGAGCAAGGGTACTACAAAGAAAGGAGTAAAGCTATTTAAATACAAAGGATAGAGCAAGGGAGAGGAAAAGAGAAAGTATTGCAGACAGAAGTAAAGGTCTATTGAAGAAAGGGGGTACATCAGGATCTGGGAGAAGAGTTATTCACCAGGGCCCCCCAAGGGATAACAAGGTCTAACTGCCACAAACTCCTGGAAAGCCAGTTTAGACTGGGTATAAGGAAAAACTTCTTTACAATCTGAGTGTCCAGGGTCTGGAATAGACTCCCCCCCAGAGGAGGTACAAGTACCTACTCTGGATTCATTCGAAAGGTGGTTGGATGTTTATCTTGCTGGGATCATTTGACCCCAGCATACTTCCTGCCTATGACAGGGGCTGGACTCGATGATCTCACAAGGTCCCTTCCAGCCCCTAATGTCCATGAAGTCTATGAAGAAATCAAAAGGGATACACCAGTAGCAAAATTAGGGATGGGTACAAGGTGAACCTGTCTCAGCCACCAAGTTAGAAGGGGTCCCAGAATTGGCCTCCACTCCTGTGGAGTCTGTGCTCTTTTCAGTATATCCATGCCTCAAACTGCCAAAGGTCCTCAGTTGCTGCAACTTTAAAAGGCAGCTGGAGCAGGCAGAACATGCAGCAGCAGTTGATGCAGCTACTGCTCAGCCAGGAACTGTTTAGGAGTTCCTGGTATGGGTAGGACTGCTGCCCTCCTCCCCAGTCCTCTTCTTGGAACCCTCAGATTCTAGCCCTCACTCTCAGAACTCACCTGCTCTGTTTCCCCAGGATTTGCCCTGGAAGTCAATTCTACGTGTTACACCACTAGGATAAATAAAAGCAGTTGACCCTTTGAGGAACATAGGGTGTGTACAGAAGTACTCCATGCACATTTTACAGTGCTATAATTTAGACCAGTTTTTATAGCACTATTCAGTTACAGAGCTCTTAAACATGACAAAAGTGCACTGTAGAAGGGAGGTGAATGGTGGTGGTGGTGGCGGGGGGGGACGCTCTGAGCCTTCCTGCACTTTCCAGGCTAGGAGGCAGGGGACACTCCACAGCTTCCTGTGGCTTCTCCACTAGTCAGAAATTGGACCAGCACAGAAAAAAAGTTATTTAAATCAATGTAGGTTGCTAAAGTGCTGTAAAATACAGCACTTCAAATTTAATACCTCATTTAACAAGAGTTAAAGTAAAGCATTGTACCCATTGTTAAAGTGCTTTAAACTGTTCATTTCTGTTGATAAAGTGCTTTAAATGGTGACTAAAGCAACTTCTATACATACCTACGGGGTTTATAAAAGCAAGATCAAGTAATAAGACAATAATCAAGGGTCTGTGTTGAAAGTATAACTAACACAATCCAGTCAGTGCATGATGACGGGCTGGTTGCACCAAACTTTGTCTTGGTGAAAACCAATACCTGCATTATAGTCAGTAGAGAAAGCTAGAGTAAAACCAAATCTAATAGGCTAGGGACAGATATTACACAAAAACTGGTTTAAGTCATCAGAAACTGGTTTAAACCTGTAACAGAACACACATTCAGTGCACATAAACCAGTTTGAAAATGGCTGAAACCGGTTTAAGATAAACCTAGTTGAATGTAGTATCAGACTTACCTGATTTGGCTCAAACCAGTTTATGCAATGTCTAGCCCAGACCTCTTGCTGGTTTAAGATTAACCAGACACCTCCAGCATCCTGACATGCTCTCTGGCTGGGCGGGAGTCTCTGCTCCACAGCAGAGCTGGCCCCTCCCCTCTGCTTCCTGGTTGCAGCTCTGGCAGAGACTGCAGGTGTCTGCCTGACTTCCCCCTGCTCCCCACTTTCCCCTCTCTATTCCCTGAAAATCAGAGATTTCCCCATCCCCTTTGCCTTACACAGACACCTCTCAGCATTAGCTAATAGATCACATGCTGGCTACACTCTATGCTGTGGCAGATGGGATAAAGGCAGAATCAACAGGTAGCTGGTAATGTCCTGTGTTGGAGTGAGAGAGAGTAAACAAAAGCCCTAAGGTGCCTTACATGCTAGGCAGGAGAGGCCAGGAGGAGAAAAGCAGCTGGCAGCAACAGACAGGGAAAGTGAAAGCAAGCAACACTTACAGCACAGAGGGCTGTTGGGGCTGCAGCTGGCAACCGGAAGGGAAGAGAAGCAATCATCACACTTCTGGAGTAGCATCTCATTCTGGATTGAAGGAGGGAGGCTGCTTAGAGGTATTTCTGGCCCCAGAGAGAGGCAGAGTGAGGTCAATCCCCTGGAAGCCACAAAGAGAGGAGTGGCTGAGCATCCCTGCAGGCAAGTGTTGCTAAACCTGCGGGAGAAACACTGTAGGTGTGACCCTAAGGAGGCAGGCAGAGGCCTGCACACACAAGGCTTCTGATAATCCCTGGAGTGAAGTAACAGATGAGAATCTGGGGGAGAGACCAGAAGAATTGCTGTTTTCAGGTTAGAGCCTCGCTGCCCATGGGAGAGATCCCATTGGGACTATGAATGCTCACAAGTAAGCTGGGGCAGGCCTGTGCAAAGCAGTGACTGGATTAACTGATTTTTTTTTGCTGTGATTTGGACATGAGAGCCTGACCCCAGGTGAAGGGGACATGGGCTGAGTCTGACAAAGAGACTGAGAGCAGTTGGGTTTTGCTTTCTCTCTTTTTTTTTTTTTTTATGGATCCTTACGTGTAGGCCAAGGCCAGCCCTGAAAGGGTATGTGCCTGACTAAAGCTGATGATCACCCTGGTGGCTGAGGGCAGAATAATAGACCAACAGGAAGCATTAAGATCTGGCTGCAGAGAACTATGTGTGTCAGCTGAAGAGGGTAGGGTGGGGTAAAGGAGAGGTTTGGAGCCCCACAGAAGAAAACAGGGATTGAGACTGGGTAGGATCACCTTGGGCATTGCCTCTTAGCAATATAATATCATCAAAGTTGTGGCAGGCAAAAACCATAAGATCAAGTTCTTGGCAGACCAAGTGATCCAAAGCTGAGGTCTACCCTGTCACTGCCTGTAGGAAAATGAGCTCAGGGCAGTGGCAGCAAACCCTAGAATATCTACAGTCATCACCTGTCCCTCAGTTGTTTTCTTAATGGGGCAATAAACACTGAGCTAGGAGTGATAAACACTGTGTTATCAATTCCCTGCTGGGCTGGTCAGGAAGGGGAGAACCCCTCCCTAATCAGAGCATCCTGCTGGGACCTGGCCATGCCCTGCTCAGCTCAGCATTATACAGGAGAAGGGCGGGCTGCTCTAGCGCTCCCCCCCGCCCCCCCGGGGCTGCTAGCCTAAGCCACTGCAGGCATGTGCCTGCATTTCTAGGATGTCTGCATGATTGTGAGCTGATTCAGCCGAGCTAGGTTAGACTAACCTGCAAAGACTGAATCAATTTAAACTCAGGCTTTTTGAATGCCTGTTCCTAGCCTTACAGACAGGGAATGTCTACACATGCGTTAACGCACCATTGTTCCTAAGCATTAAGTTTATACTTCTAAGTGAGCAGTAACTAGCACTACTGTACACTGGCACATGGCGTTTTTGTGATGCTTAATGTGCAGTAGACTATTAGTGCATTAGCATGACTTTGTGGTGATGCATTAATGCACAGTAGAGTTAATCTAGTGTGCATTAAGCATTTTGTGTAGATGTGCCCACAGACAGGTAAAAACAAATCCTGTAAGAATCTAAATAATTGGTCACTATTTTTATGATTTATCTTTTTATGTAATAAATCTATTTTGTTATTTCTTATTGGGTCTTATTGTCTGTGGCAAGTGTGATTTGAAAGCATTTGCAAATACAGACTGGTCACTCATACAGGGGTGAGGACCTATTATTTCTTGCATAAAATGGATAAAGGGTGTAATCTCCAAGACTGAAACAGATAAAGCTGAGATGCCCTGGACCAAGGTATTGTCCCTATGGCACATTTCAGTGGTAAGTGGCAGATGGCAGAGAAAAATTTGAAGCTCAGTGACTCCCTTGAAGCTGTGAGTATACCCCACTTGTGTTACACTCGTCTATTCCAAAATCCTGCTTAAACGCAGATCACACTTGTCTAAACCATTCCTGACAGGTCTTTGTGTAATCTGTATTTAATATTATAATGATTTTATAATCTACAGTAATAATCTCCTTCATAGTTAGTACTTTGCATTTCCTGAATTCCACAAGAATGTATACCCTAGCCACAGACTATACTAGTTCTCTAAAAAGAAAGAAGGCAGGAAGGTTGGGTACATGATGAGAGTCTTAAGTACATAAAAAGGTAAGAATCTTTTAGTAGATATGAAGGGATAAGTGAATGACTTTTATCCTTACCCACTTGGGAAAGACAAAAATAAATCAACTTCATGAGCAATAAAGAAGATTTTATTTAGGTTGGACACTAGGAAAGATTCCTAAGGATATGGATGGTAAAATATTGGGACAGGCTATTGATGGATATCATGGAATCTTTCTTTGAAAGTTTCTAAGAATACAATAGAAACATATTTTGGGGTGGAGTAGTCATTCTTAATCTTGCCTCAGTGAAGACACTTGAATTAAATGCTCCTTTGAGGTCCCTTCCAGCCCCATATTTCTGTGGTTTTGTGACTTAAACGTTAATCAGACAACCATTCATCTTACTGAGATATTTTGTAAATAAATGAAACAAATGTTTATCTGCTGTGGAACTTAAAGTTGTACCCATAAATCAAGCTAGGTCCTCTTTTTAAAAATAAAATGTTTCTGGATACGTTTTCATTTGCCCTATCTGTATTTAAATTAAAGACAAGCAGTTATAAATAGTTGGTAAGTTACTGTTCATGCATGGTGATTTTTAATTGCAGAGAAATTTAAAATATGTTCAGCTTGCAGCTAGCCGTATTATTATTGTGTTGGTCACATTGTTATCAGATAACTCATTTATTGCCTTCCCAACTATATTTTAAGCTTTGAAATAGGTTTTACTAGGATCAGATGGCTTTTAGCCTAAGCAATAGATTCTAATCCATAATTTAAATATGATCTTCTGACTTACAGTTCAGACAATACACCAAAATCATTGATACATGTTATTGGTAAAATGTAGTATTTTGTTTGGTACAGTGGTGTACTTAGGCTGTGAACAGTTGTAACTTACAACTGATTTAAAAGGCGTGGAGAGAGTTGCTGACTGAACTGCATCAACTCTTATCATAAACTGCATTCTCCTATAGAAGTATAGGCAAGCTAGTGGGTGAATGGTGACCCGCCCTGCAACTCCCTCTCACTGCCTGGGGCAGGGAGGTCCCCAGCAGCTGATCTCACTGACCGAGGGGGGCGGGGGGAACCCCCTCCATGGCTGATATCACTGCTTACAGGGAGTTCTCCTTCAGCCAATCGCTGCAGCCT
Source organism: Caiman crocodilus (assembly GCA_030014935.1). Classification (NCBI taxonomy): domain Eukaryota; kingdom Metazoa; phylum Chordata; order Crocodylia; family Alligatoridae; genus Caiman; species Caiman crocodilus. The sequence continues at coordinate 96,807,705 of JAGPOW010003316.1, forward strand.
CTCCCAGAAGCTGCTGCAGTGATTGGCTGGTGCTTGCAGATTTACATTTTACAGATTGGCTGGCACTTGCTCACCCAAGCGGTGAGTGCTGCCAATCAAGGGGTGCACAGGCACTCTTGGAGGGTGCACATACACACCCATGCACCTCCTGTGCATCACTGTTGCTGTGACTGAATAAAACAGGGCTAAGTAATTTAATTCTACTAATACTGTTGTAGGAGCATGCAAGTATAACAGTCATTTTGTAACAATTTATACTAGGGAAGTTGGGTGATTGAAAGGAAGCTGGGTGACAGTGACCATGAGCTAATCACCTTCACCATCTGCTGTAAAGCTGGCAAGTCAGTCAGTAATATAGAAGTCCTTGACTTCAGGAAAGCTGACTTTGACAACCCAAAAGGGAGGAGAGATCAGGACAAATGGTTGCTCCTCAAGCGAGCAATCCTGGATATGCAAGCAAAGTCTATCTCATCTAGGAGGAAAGGCAGCAAAAGGGCACAGCATCCCCTTTGGCTCTCCAGGGAACTAGTGGACCTCTTGCATCTTAAAAGAAAGGCCTACAAAAGATGGAGGACTGGAACCACCACCGAGAAGGAATACTCTGCTCTGGTCTGGACCTGCAGAGAGCAAACCAGGGAAGCCAAAGCTGCAATAGAACTCCAGCTAGCTACAAATATCAAGGACAATAAAAAGTCCTTTTTTAGATATGTGGGGAGCCAGAGAAAAAGCAAGGGCAACATTGGACCCCTGCTAAACCAGATGGGACAACTGACAACCAATGCCCAGGAAAAAGCAAACTTGCTAAATGGGTTTTTCACCAGTCCCATGATATGCCCCTGCCCACTGTGGGTCAAGGAGGTCTGGGTGAGGGAGATTCCTTGCCCTCCATCAAAGCTGACCTCGTGAAGGAACACCTTGAGAGGCTGGACCCAAGGGTACTCAAGGAGCTGACAAGCATCATAGCCCAGTCCATGGCATGGATCTTTGAGAACTCCTGGTGCTCTGGTGAAGTGCCCAAAGATTGGAAGAAGGCCAATGTCATATTTATCTTCAAGAAAGGAAGGAAAGTAGATCCAGCAGACTACAGGCCCACCAGCCTCACCTCTATCCTAGGGAAGAGGAAAAGATTATCAAAGAGGCCATCCTTAACAGACTAGCTGATGGCAATATTCTGAGGGATACCAAGCATGGGTTTGTTGCAGGTACGTCTTGCTTGACCAATCTCATTTCCTTTTATCACCAGGCGACCTATCACCTGGACAAGGGGGAAGAGATTGATGTCATACATCTTGACTTTAAAAAAAGCCTTCAATCTTGTATCCCATGATCATCTCTTGGCTAAACTGACTTACTGTGGCCTTGACCTCATCACAATCCACTGACTAAGGAATTGGCTCCACGGTAGGACCCAGAGTGTGGTGGTTGATGGAAATCAATCATCATGGTGTGTGGTGACCAGTGGGGTCCCTCAAGGCTCTGTCTTAAGGCCTATACTTTTTAACATTTTCATCAATAATGTAGACAGCAATGTCAGAAGTAGGCTGGCCAAGTTCACTGATGATACCAAAATCTGGGGTAAAGCATCCACACCTGAGGATAGGAAAGTGATCCAGCCAGATCTTGACAGGCTCATGAAATGGATGGATGAGAACCTGATGGTGTTTAACACCAAAAAATGCAAGGTTCTCCACCTTCGGAGGAAAAACCTGCAGCATGCTTATAGGCTTAGCAGTGCTACACTGGTTAGCACTATAGATGAAAGGGACTGGGGGGTCATCATTGACCACAAGATGAGCATGAGCCTTCAGTGTGATGCTGCAGCTAGTAACGTGAGTAAAATGCTGGCTTGTATCCATAGATGCTTCTCAAGCAAATCCTGGGATGTCATTCTCCCCTTGTACTCAGCCTTGGTGAGGCTGTAGCGGAAGTACTGTATCCAGTTTTCCATAGAAGCTTGAAAGAGCGCAGAGGAGAGCCACACGCATGATCAGAGGTCAGGAAAACAGACTCAGGGGCCATCTGGTGGCCAACTGTAAGTTATAGTGTGTTTATAGTAAGTGTTATAAGTGTTCAGGGGTGTTCACTAGGATTTGGGGGAAAGTCTGTTCACCAGAGCACCCCAAGGTATGACAAGATCGAATAGTCACAAACTCCTCTGCTACAGTTTCAGGCTGGACATAAGGAAGAACTTCTTTACTGTCTGAGCCCCCAAGGTTTGGAACAGACTGCTGCCAAAGGTGGTTCAAGCACCCACTTTGAACACCTTCAAGACACATTCGGATGTTTATCTTTCAGGGATCGTATGATCCCCGCTGACTTCCTGCCCCTGGGGTAGAGGGCTGGACTCAGTGATTCTCTGGGGTCCCTTCCAGCCTGAATGTCTATGAAATCTATGAAATCTAGTATCGTTTGATGCCAGTAAAACTGTTAAGTTTGTCCACACATATTGGACAATTGATAGTGTCACTTCTAGGGTGCTTGCAGATGTAAAAAAACAAAGCAAACCAAAACAGTACTTTATTTTAACCTTGCACATTCCTGCACTGAACCCCATACATGCCCAGAAGAGGCAACGTAGTACTTCAACCCGACTCATCTGACATCTGTAAACACTTTAGTGAAGCTTTCTTGGCACCTTTATCTAATAGCTGACTGAATCAGCTTTAGTTAAAAGCACTAAAAAGCTCCGCTGAAGAGCCATATCTTTACAGATACTGCAGACCCACATTGAGGCAATACGCTGCTTATTTTGGTAAAGTGTTGCGGGGGGGGGGGGGG
>JAGPOW010003316.1:96815140-96851473 GCA_030014935.1 Caiman crocodilus
TAATGTCCACCATTTTGTTACAAATAATGAAGTGAAAGCAGCAGTTGTAGAAAGGTTTAATAGAACGTTAAAATCAAAGATGTGGAGGTATTTTACAGCTCACAACGCCTTTTGCTATATTGATGTGTAACCAGAGTTCCTAAAGAGCTATAACCACAGCTTTCACAGAACTATCCAGGTCAGACCTGTTGATGTGAACTCGTCAAACTCTTCCCACGTGTGGAAAACAGTGTACGGAGACTACTTTAAAACAAAAGCAGCAACACCCCTGTTCAGAAAAGGAGACCACGTAAGGGTGTCTAGAACGAAGGGGAGATTTGAAAAAGGTTATGAACAAACATTCACCGATTAAATTTTCATAGTGGATGAAGTCATTAAGCAAGTGCAGACCCCCCTCTACTGCCTAAAAGATTACTAAGACGAACCAATCGAGGGTTCTTTTTATCCTGAAGAATTACAGAAAGTGAACCCAAAACAGGACAAAGTTTACAGCATTGAAAAAGTCCTAGCAGAGAAAGGAAAGGGGAGAAAGAAACAGTTACTTGTGAAATGGTTAGGTTGGCCAACCATTGTTCTGAGATGCAACATGGCGGCCAATATGGCTACCAGCATGGCTGCTAGGAGGGTTCAGGGGTGGAGTTGCCAGTGGCAAAGGTCAGGGATTAGGGGCAGGACTTCTGTTTGAAAGATGGCGGCCAGGTGGGGAATGTCTGGGGGCGGGATCAAGGGGCGGGGCACATGCCAGTGGGCGGGGCTTAGGAGTTTTTACAGTTTGACAAGATGTGTACCCTATGTACTACTGTCCTCCATTCCCCACCAATGGAAATCTTTAGGGGTGCTTCTGGGCTACTGCTTCACCTTGCTGAGCAGCTCTTCTCAGCTTTCCTAAGCCCCGCTCTTCTTTCTTCTCCATCCCCAATGCATCTGCCTCATGCTGAGCACACAGCTCCTTTTATACTCTTCAGGGTTCCACCCTTGAAGTCTTCTGAATCTGACTGTGTTGCAGTCTACAGTCAGGTCCAGGGTGGAGCTCCTCTCTCCCTCCCCTGAGGAAAGGGGCATGACTTCACTCCTCTTGCTTCCTCCTGAACAATAAATAGGCTCCACCAATCAGAACAGCAGAATCTCAAACTTGGCTCAACCCAAGCTCCAAAAGGAAAGCCTGCTAAACATATACCAGTTACAACACTGTGCATATGTGTCATCTATCTCTTCACTCATCACTCTCAAAACAGCACCCAATCTATCAGCCAGCACTTCACCTCAGACAGTTTTCCCTTCAAGAATTAGAAGTACGGGCATGCTCCAGTGGCATAAGTAGGTATAGCATCATCAAGGTCAGAAGTTCACAGATTCCACAGACTTCAAATCTCTAGCCATCCTATATATGCATGAACAGGCCATGCTAACAATTATAGACAACAGTTTTAAGTCCCTATGTTCTTAATTGAAGCCTTCAGCATTTTGCTAATTTTGTAGCTGATTTATGAAAAAAACAGTGTACTTGGTGGGAGGAGAATCCAGAAATCTATTCCTCTTTTCTGGAGGATTAAAGCTCAAATAATTTTAATCCTGCCAAAGAATTGACACGTGGCTAGTCCTAGGATTAATCATTCTTCCTACCTCTTTGATAACTGTTTGTATTTCATTATAATGCCTAGAACCCCAAGAGAAATTAAGGTTCTGCTGTGTTGAGAACAGATTAAAAAATGTTTAACTAAAATGTATTTCTGTCAGAAATTGATGATTTATCAAAACTCAAATTATCTTCAATGAAGTAACTTTTGTAAGGAAAGGGTTTGCCATGAACTGTGGACTAGGCACTAGCAAATAGGTTGAGGCATTCATTTGGGATGTAAGAAAAAACCTATGTCCCTGTTCTGTCTGATTCAGATCATAGATTCCAACCTGGGTCACTCTAATCACTTCCCTAACCACAATGCTGTCGAGTCATTGTGTTCCTACCTGAGTCTCAATGGGTGTGTCTACATGTGCATTTAGGCACACATAGATTTAATGCACATTAAGGCAATTTAGGCTCATGTCTACACACGCACACATTAAAGTACATTAAAGCCATGTGTGTAGACTGATGTGAAACTAAAGTCAGTCCCAAGTCAGTCCATACACAGCATTAATGCACCTTAATGTGTCTAAGTTTGAGTTTATGCACTTTAGCTATTCTCACCTAAGTATCAAATTTAGGCATGAAAAGCCTAAATCACCATTTTTAAGGCACGTTAAGGATGCACACATGTAGACACACACTCTTAATGCACCTTAAATTGGGCTAAAGTGCTTTAAATTGGCACAGGTAGATGCACCTAATGAATATAAATTTTCCTGTACAAGGCACCAGCAGTATAAGTTGACTCCAAAGCTCAGTAGTTGTGCATTGACTTAAGATATGAGAGAAGGTCAGAGTAAAAACAAGTACGTTATTTTCCCACAACACAGGTTGAAATCATAAGCAATGTGTATAGAATCAAGCTTTGTCAGTCCTACTAAATATTTAATTATAATGCAAAATGGAAAATATTCTACTGGGGATCAAGAGAGAGAAAACAAGAATGAGAATAAGACTTGAGAGCCCCATTTCAAATAGTTGGGAGGACAGAAAAAAAAACTATCTGGAGGGTGTAAGAAGAACTATGGTAAAAGAATTCATAGAACAAAGTATTAAAGCTAATGACAAGAAAGTGAAGTTTGAACATCCATTGCTAGATTTTCAACTTGGCAAAGCTATGCCAATTAAAGGTGCACTGGTACATTGGTCCACTATCAGATCTGTACCAATATAAATAAAATTATCTATCAGATATTGGCCTGACGGGGCTGATAATTTGGTTGGTAAATGCCCATGCTGAGTGCAGCCACAGTGCAGCATACAGGCAGTGAGAAGCAAAGCCTGCAGTGTGGAGAGTTGCCTCCAGCTGGCAAGTCAGAAGAGGAGTGGGAATGGAAGGGGTGTGGTGGGGCAGATCAATGGTGAGGGAAGGGGCAGGGACGGGCAGGTGCTGCCCAGGCAGGGTCGGGGTGACACAGGACAGAGGTGCAACTCATGGAGTGGGGGCAGCTCCCACCACTGCTTGCACTCTGGCAGGGCAAGGGTTGCGGAGCATGTGTCCCTGGAGCTGTGCGACATGGGGTAGGCTGCAACTGCAGGGTGGAGCTGGAGCTGGTGCTGCACCAGGCTCTTCCTGCCAGGGATCTGGGATCAGAGCAGGGTCTGGTGGTTCTGGAAGGAAGCTGCAGACACCCCAAATTTTGCCACAGCCCTGCACCACTGCCTGCTGGAGCCACACATTTGGGTGGAAGAGGAGCGTTCAGCTGGGGCTGCACTGGGTGGTGGGCAGCAGCAAGGGGCTGGGAGTGGAGCTGCAGTGAAATCTGGGGTGCTGCTGCCTCTTCCCAGTGCCACTGGAACCCACTCTGAGCCCAGCCCCCAGCAACAAAAGTCCCATGAAGTGCCAGCTCTGGCTCTAGCCCACAGCTGCAGCCCATCCCTTCCCTCCCCCATCCCCTTGCACCACAATAGACTTACCATCTGATGGCAGCTGTATCAGATATCAGATTGGTATTGGCCAATATGCTGCCTTAAAAATTGGCTATCGGTATCAGCCCCCAAAATCTCTATCGGTGCACCCCTAATGCCAATTAATACCCTTTGAGGGCTGGCCCACTCTATTGAGGTGTATTATGATTATATTTATTTCAGTGATTGCTCTTAAAACCTATGGATATTCAATGACATTTGTATAAAAATAAAAGTATGAATTTAAAAATTATTGTAGTGACATACATAGATACGAATTTTAAAGTGGAAATAAATTGGTTTTCAACATTCTTAGAAGGAATGCAGGATTTATTGAAGTTCATTACAAAATTGAAGTGACCAGGAACATTTTTAAGTAGCTTCTTTTGAGAGACTTAGTCAACCATTGGTGCCTATAATATTCCTTCATGTGCATAAAAATCTAGACTCTCTTTTCCTAAGTAGATATTGTTAGGGTGACAGTATTTGGATCTTGGGGAACACTGAATTTGCAGCTGAATACAAGGCTATAGCCTGTGGCCCAGCAAAGCTGCTAAACACAAGGCAGAATGATATATTAAAAGTAACATTGCAAGATGCTTAGGAAAGCATTTTCCTAACAATATGGTAGTTTGTAGGACTTATGACTCACTGCATAAAAGGAACAAGATGCAGACCACAAGCTATCGTTAGGAGATAAAGCAGAAGCAAGACATTGGAGATGGTGAAGAAATCAGCAAGAAACTGCAGCTGACCAAAAGAAGCCGGGGTTAGGCTCTTACACATGTGCTCATAGCAAAAAGACATGTAAATAAGTGAAATGCATAGGTAATTCCATGCTAATGAAACAAACCATAAACAGAGGCAGAGCTTGAGATAGGAGGGAATATGGGTGGAACAAAGGAGGGACAAAGGTGGAGTAAATGTTAATGAGCATGAACCAAGGTGTACAAATGTGTAAAGAACTAATGTTTGGGACAGCTCCCCAGTTTGCTGGTGCTTTGCCCGAAGCTGTCTCCATTTTGAATAAAGCTGTTGACGAGCAACATGTGCAGGTGATGCATGATGGCATTGATCTGTTGTCTCCCTAGTTGTTAGACATCACATGGAGTTGAAGCCTAACAGGTATCTCAATTTCCTTCCTTTGTTATCCATACCAAGTTGGATCTTGCTTCCTGCCAGATCATTTTCATACTGGGGCATCTCTCTTTCTTTTTCCTTATCTCTGAGCATGTCTATTCTAAAGGCCAAATTAATACTCAGATATGGAAAATAGCACAAAATCTTTAACACAATTTATGCTAATTGGCAAGAATAAGGTTTAAACATTGAGAATAAGACAAGTCCCTCTCAGTTTTACTTCAGTATAAATCTGGAGGAACTGTATCATAGTAACTGAAGATCTAGTCAGCAGAAATCCTTTGATACAAGGAGGTAGTCTTCCAGTAAATAAGAGAGTCACTGGTGGGTCTGGTGATGCCTGAAGAGATCAGTCTGAGTTTCTCATATTTGACAGCAGACATGGTAAATAGTTCTAGAAGGAAGGAGTGGGTTCTGGCCATGTCAGGTCTCAGCTCTTTCTCTTTGTCTCTGTTGACTATCTACCTGCAAAGTGAGACAAATTTGCTCAAAATGATATCTGGTACATCAGAGTGCTACTGGAGGCTAGTCAGTGCTGGGGGGCACATCTATATAAGACATTTACTGCACACTTGAATAATTAGCTATGCAGTAAATTTCTCAGTATGTACATGTGTATCTCTATTAGGTTGGAGTAAACTAATTTACTCCACAGCAGGACAGTACTTGTAAATACTAGTTCTATCCTGCTGGAGAGTAAAATATTCCACTGTGGTACACATATGTAGATGCTGCCAGGCCTACCCCACACTGAAGCTCTATCATGCCCTACTCAGGCCCTCATAGCACATTGAGCCAGGGGGAGTGGCCCTGAGCTCGCAAGCTGAGGCCCAAGGCCCGCTACCAGCCAGAGCTGTCCCAACCTGTTTCCATGTCCTGCACCTGAATGAACTGTGGATCTTATTGCTCTGGATTTCATTGCTCCCTGGCGCACATTCAAATGATGCACCTAGATGCAATTAACTCTAGAGCAATAATCTCTGGAGTTTATTCAGGCACCACAATTCGCTTGTGTGGATGTGCCCAGAGGACCCCAAGTATTGATGTTAATATCCCTTTTCTTCAGATTAGCCTTCAAGGTGTCCTTGAAGTTCTTCTTTTGCTCACCTCTAGAGCAGTGACAATTGGAGTTTATGACCTGCTATGGGAGCTGATTGTCAGGTATCCTTATGACATGCCCTGTCTAATGAAGCTAGTACTGTATAAACATGGCTTTGATGCTGGTGGTGTTTGCTTGAGCCAGAACCCAGGCATTCATTTTTGTGTTCTTCCAAAAGACGTAGGGTATTTTCAAAAAAGACACTATTGATGGTAACATTTCAGAGTTTTCAGGTGTTTCCAGTATGCTGTCCATGTTTCACACCCATACAGCAAAGTAAGAATGATAGCAGCCTAGCAGATGAGAAGTTTGATTCCAGTCCTGATGCCATGATCATCAAATACATGATTTTGGAAATGTTTGACAGCAGTATGGGTAAATTTTATCCATAGTGAATATCAGTGTCTATATTTCCTTTTGAGGAAACCTAGGTAGGGGAAATGCTTAACCAAAGATTGTCTTCTAATTATAATATCTGGAGGAGAATCTGGTTGGCTTGGGGTAGGTTGGTAAAGTATTTTGGTTTTCATATAGTATATAAGCCAGTCCAAGCATTTCATACAGTTCACACAAGTAATCAAATGCTGCCTGGAGCTCTTAAACTGAGTGGGCATACATGACATAATCGTTGGCATATTGAAGATCATTAATGAAGGTGTTGGTAGTCTTGGACTTGTAATGTAACCAGTTGATGTTAAACAGATTTCCATCCGTACATTATTGGATGGGATTCTAGATGGAAGCCTATGCCTAAAGAGGTGCAGAATAGCTGCATTGTGTCTGTGTGTGCTTGTCTGTGTTTGGAAGAAAGTGTTTGTGCAGTCACACATCCTTGCTTGACTCCAGTTCTAACAAGGTCAAGGTAGAAGGCTGTTTCCAAGCTGTCACTTAGGATGGTTACTGATTACTGTCATGTCATCAAGGAGGAGTCAGATGATGGTAACAACTTGTAACCAGCATACATATCTCATCAGGATCTTCTACAGGGGCTTTCTGTTGATTGTCTCAAAGGCCTTACATCTACGAAGGTCATATAAAGATGTTGTTCATAGCACTTCTCCTGTAACTGTCTAGCAATGAAATAATATTTACTGTACCTGTGAGTGGTCTGAAGCTACATTGGGACTCATTGTGGGAAGTGAATGTTTTGAGGAGAATATGGGAAAGGATCTTCCCAGCTATGGATAGGAGTGCAATACCACAATAACTGCTGCAATCCATTCTATTTTGTTACATCAGATATATATATAGATATAACTGAGGCCCATTTTGACTCATCATGCCTATATATCCTCAAACAGATAATTTTTTGATCTGGAAATCAAAGGTAATTCATTCCTAATATATTGCTGTTTTCTTTTAAAATACTAGGATATGGATTGGTAGCCATTATACAACGAGGTTTGATATAACCTGTATAGGATCTGCAAACTTGAAGATTAAGAAAAATAAAATAAAAAGGAAACAATAAGCACTATTCCATAGTGAGTAGGCAGTCATGCAAGCTTTCCTACTTTAATTATAATCAAGTGGGCACTTGATGATTTTTTTTATATTCTTCTACTTGGTCTTTGACCACAGAAAAGATGAGAGTAATGATAGCCACATCATAAAAGGTTTTGTATGGCACCTTTGCAAGTTCAGTTGAGTTACAGAAAGAAAATGCGATCTGTAATTTAATATTGGAAGAGTATAATTTAGCAAATGGAGCAGGTGTGACAGTTTTTATTCCCACTGCATCTGTGCTGCCTGAAACATACATTTGAAAATAAACAAAATATGATGTTGATGAGACTTTAATGAACACAATGTCTAATTTCAATTAGTTACAGTGGAAGCTAACTAATTTTTACTTGGCTACTTCCCAAAAATCCATATTATTTCAGAAACTATGGCTCTTCTCTTCCTCTCAGCAACTTAAAAAGAATTAGCTGTAGTAAAGTTTTACATTAATAAAACATGTCTAGAGGCATTACTGGTATACTAGTGTACTGTCATAAAGCAAAGTCTTTATGTAATGTATATAAAAAGGAGGGCAACCTGGATAAATGTCAAAGGCATACAAGAAATCTTAAGAAGTTCTTAAGACGGAAATTAGTGGGGTAGTCAACTAATGATCTAGGATGCCTATTCTCTCACATATAACATGCACTCAACTATAATACAATATGTGTATTGCTTTTGAATGGTATTATGAAGACAATATTTTTTCCAGAGTTATGGTTGCAGAGAGCAGGGACAGAGCAAAATATTCAGCTGACACATCCTTTCCTTTCCTCCTTAACCAATACTCTAGCTGCTGCTGAAGACTTGTCTTCATGGGTAGATCTATGATCTTGAAAGGAGCTAGAGATGCCAGAAACCAGAAACCCTACAAGACAGAAAAAATTGCCCTAAGAAAGATCAGCTTGATTAGTGGAATAACCATTAAAAAGAAAAGGTGAAGATTATTATCACTTGTGAAATGAAGAACAATGGGCCATTAACTCTATGGTTCATTAATTGGCCAATGACTCTCAGCTGCCTGAATAGTAATATCAGAGATGATGCACTGTGTAGTAATAATGAAAGCAAGTTGTTTCTATCCCAGACTGAAAATCAGCTTGCCCACTTAATACATGTACTCCAGTTTGGGGGGTCGGCTTGAGGGTGGGGAGAAAGGTGCATACTGTATGTGATAAAGTATGGTATACAAAAACAAGAAGAATGGTAAATAATCAGGAAGAAGTGGAGGCCGTACTATGCAGCAAAATTATGTTTTAATATGAATAATTGAGACTTGGTATATAGTTCACATGACTGAACTATTGACATGGATTTGAATAACTTATTCTGAAAGGACAGTCGGGGGAAAAAGGACGAGAAGTTGCTTTCTCTATTAAATGTACACTTGTTCTAAGGTCCAAATATGGTACATGTCTACTATAGACCACTAAATCAAGAGTAAAGGGAGGTTTTCTGTAAAGAACTAACTGAAGCTTCCAAATGATGGGACCTAGTGGTTATGGGGGAAATGTGATTACTGCACTATCCTTTGAGAAAGTGATACAGTAGTACACAGATATTTCAGCAATTTCTTGTATTGTGTAGAAACAACTTTTAGGCACAATTTATGGAGGGGGTTTTCTTGATTTGTTTCTTTTTAGTAGGGAGGAATTGGTTGAGAATCTGAAAGAGGAAGGCAAGTTGGGTGACATCAGGGGTGGATCCAGGGTGGGTACAATAGTGTAGTTGCACCCTCCTTTGATTCCTGCTCCACCCAAAGTTTAAAACCAGCTGCCTAAAAGGGGTAGCAGCATTTCTATTCAGGCAGCAGTGAAGAAGTCAATTCACTTTATGGATTATTATAATCTACCCAATTTCTTCTTAACTCTACATTCCATGGTTATTAACAACCCTGACTCCTATTTCATGGTATTTAATGATACCACTAATCAAGCTAGCCTTTGAAAAGCAACACAAAACATTCTGTATATAGTTGCTAAACGTTTAGAAGAAGAACAAGGAAAGGTTAAGTCCCTCACTGAATGGAGTTAAACATGGTGGTGCAGAGAAACTGTTTAATGTTCTTTTAACTTTAGCCTTCACAGGAAAAGGTCAACTGTCAGATGACTAGCATTATTAACATTAAGGAAAGGGGTAGGATAAGAAAAAGTTAGAAATGACGTTGATTAACTAGATGTTTTTAAATTATTAGTGTCTCAGCATTGGCTGAAATAATTGAATAGTCACTGGCTGTTATCTTTGAGGACTCCCTGAAATCTGGTGAGCTTCCAAAAGATTGGAAACTTCCAATATAGTGTTCAATTAAAATTAAAAAAAGGCCAGAGGAAGGCAGGAGGAAAGAGGGCTCATGGAATTACAAACCAATCAAACTAACTTCAGTACCTGGAAAGATAATGAAGTATACCATGAAACAATTGATTTATAAGTACCTAAAGGATAGCACAGTGGTATGTAATAGCCAACATTGATTTGTTAAGAGTAAATTAGGGTTAACCCACTTCATTTTTTTCTATCAAAGAGGATAGTAAATCACATTCAGAAAGCCTTTGTCTTTATTAAGGCTTTTGATTCATCCTACAAGCTTATCGTATGTTATATGAGAAAATATAATCTGTATGAGACTACTATCAGGTAGGTAATACACCTGGTAGTAAAATTGTGCTAAAAGAGTAGTCATCAGTAACTCAGTGTTAAACTGGAAAGAGAAATTAACTGAAATGCCCTGGTGGGTCATCCTGGGTGAAGTTCTTTTCAATATCTTTATTAATGACTCAGAGATAACTGTGTAATTCTCAAATCTGCATGTAAAACCATGCAAAGTGGGGTAACAGAAATATTAGGGGACCTTATCAAAGCCTTCTTATAAATAATCTAAAGAACAGATATAGGTGGTGCAGAAAATTCTGGTCCAGCCTAATGTATAAAGCAGTTTCATACTTCACAAGTGATGCATGCAAGCCAAGGATCAGAATCATTATGGTTTTACCAAGATAGCAGTCATTATATAAAGTTTTAGTCAGTTCTAAAACAATATGTATGTGGCTTTATCCATAATGAAGAGTGCTTTGTCTCAAGATAGTAGACTGTTGCAGTCAAAGGAATAACCAGAGCATTGTTTCAATATTTTTTTTGGCTGCCAGTCTATGTTATGAAAATTGACAGAAGAACTTGCAATATAATAAAACTTCCCTTTTAAACCAAAATATGCCACCAATAATTACAGAAAGAAAAAGAATGATTGAAGACTTGCCTAATTGTTGTTCTACTTTTGTAAATCAAATCATCAGCTCTGCATGAATCACTTAGCTTAATAATCATAAAGGATTTCTACAGGATTCAGTTTTATGGAATTAGTTGTCCAATAAGGGTGACCTTCCATACTAATTCACATCTTATTTTTTCTTCTTCTTAATGCAAGTCAGCCTCCCATGACCGGGAGTTTGGCAGTACAAATAGTTTAAGCAACAATATATTTTTATTTATTTATTTTCCCCTTTTCTGTCTTTCTCTGACCTGTAGTCTTAAAAATACTTTAATTTTATTGTAAGCTAGACACATCTAAATGGACACTTAGAGTGGTCAACAATATTTAGTGTTTTAAAAGGAAAAAAAATCTGCCATAAATGCTTCAGAACTTTTTCCATTTCCATCCCAAATTTATAGTAGTCAGACTTCTTGGAATCTTAGTCATGGCCTACAAAATAATTTCTTGTATTTCAGGCAAAGTTAAAGTAATGCCTGACTATTGGTATGATTCCTGTATATCAGCCAATACTGAAAATCTTTGTTCATAGACACTTAATAATTTTCATAATCCCAGTACATTCCAGAATACTGGTGAAAATTCCAAAGATGATAGACGGTGTGTATATATGGCTTACAAGAAATCTGTCCTCTTATCAGGACTATTAGCTTCATTACTCTTCAATGTGTTCACTTTTTATAAATATGTTGTAACTGAATAAAAATTAGAGGACAAAAAGAGACGATAAAGTAACCACCTTGCTTGCTTTACACAATTAAAACATAAGAAGGCTGTGTTTACTTATATTCTCTCTCTTTTCTTGAGAAATAGTCCCATTTTTAATATTCCTCAGGGTCTACTTTCATACCTCAGACTGTCACATGCAAATTAGACTTTCTAATAATTGAAACATAGTGTCAGTCTACAGTGATAAAGTTTTTAAAACATATAATTTTATTCTTTCACTTATGACAATCAGACTAAACATTTACTACAAACAAAAAAAGTCCTGATGCATGGGGCAGCACTGGGCTACCACAGTACTGATCATGGTGGTATGTTAAGTTACTGCTGTGACAGTGGTTATTTTTATGCCTCTGTCCCCAGAAAGGTGTTGCCGGGGCTGCTATCTCCTTCCCCAGGTATGCTTGAGTTTGAGGTGGCCAGTTGGTTCCTGAAAGACAATCAAGGATCTCAGTGTAGTTGACTCTCCTAAGCTAATGCACTGTAATGTGTATTATTATAAATGTATCAACTAAATGTACTAAAGGGCTTATATTTCTACTGGAACTTTATGAAAAGAGGACATTCTGTCCCTGTCCCACAGAGTGCACGAGGGTCCCCCTGCCACACACACACAGCATGTGAAGCAATGGGACCAAGTAGTGGCACTAATTTGTGCCACTACTATTAGTCCTGTTGTACAGGCACACTCCTGCTCATGTAGACCCAGCCTTAGAATGGGGCAAAGAGCCTTTGTACCCCTCAGTACCCCACTTTATTCACCTTTGAGTGCAAGTACTTTATTAATCCTATCATGAGGTGCTACAGCTTGATGCAATGATGCTGAAAAGCCCATTTTAATTTTTTTTTTTCTGGGGGGGGTGGGGTGTGTTCTTAATAAAAATGTACAAATTCATATTTCTTTACTGAAATTTGAATTGTTACCTTGATTAATAGCAACTGAAAATCTGGTTTGCTTCCCCCCCGCCAATTTTTTTCCCGTGTTTTCTTATTCATAGTACCTTTTCTGTGGCTATACATAATATTATGCATACCATATTGTACTCTATAAGGTGTCATCCAGGTAATACTACAGTGTCATGGAATGGGGTCCCTAAGGATAGCCGTGATCTTTTAAGGCCCCTCTACCATGCCAATTTGGCCTGATGGGCACCCTCTTTTCTTTCCTGCCACGTCTTGATGAAACGTAATGTAGGGAGGCTGCCTTCATGTCTGGTCAGGCACAGTCCTAATGGACTTCCCTGAGCCCTGTGGGTCCCTGGCCTTATGGGCTATATGCATGGCTCCAGCCACCCCTTTACCACATCCCAAGCCTCGCAGATGGTATTGCTGTTCTCTCCCAGGCCTTGTTACGATTCAACCCTTTATCCTCGCTGGGCTCTCCGCAGCCCTGTCTCTGCACCCCTTGGCGCCAGGCTCTCCACAGCCATGTCTCTGCATCCCTTGGCACCAGGCTATCTGTCGCCCAGATGCCGTGCTCTTTTTGGCACTGGGGTCTGCACCCCCAATGCCATGCCCTGTCTAGTGCCGGAGTCCCCATGCTGCCGTGGGCCCCCAGTGAGACCTTCTCCTTCCCCAAATAGCCTCACTCAAGCCACTGGTGTTATAAAACAACAACCAAACATAAGACCCTGGGCTATAACATAATACAGGCTACATAAGGTGTGCTTGGCCCTGTTATATTACCCAGAGCAGAACTTAGTCAGGCCTCTTTCCTTCTCCCTTGGCCACCAGCAGAGAACTGAACTCCCTAGTCTTCATCCTGGGGTTTATATGGGCCCAGAAACCTGCCCCTTCCAGCCAGCTGACCAGATGCAGGCTAATTTCCTCATTAGCTAGCTGCCATGGCAACCTGCACCTGGGCTCCTGTCTGACTCTTTGCACTCTCCGCAAGCAGTTTCTACTCTTCTAGGGGCCTGGTCCCAAGTGCCCTGTGACATACAGGTACTCAATTTTTGTTGGTTACTTCACTTTTATAGTTTGAAGATACTGTATTTTTCCTACTCCTACTCAACTTTCACCCAAGCCTATTTTAGCCAGTAACTACAGCAGCTCTTTTCTTTAACTACAAAACTAAGGTCTTGGTATTGTTTAGAGATGGGTTTAATCCATAACTCAAGATTTGATACCTGATTCCTACTCTTCTTGATATTTGGGATTCAAGATTTGAGTTTTACAGCTCAAGCTTATTTTTAAAATGAACTGGAACATGAAACCAAATGCTCTGCACTTAAAGGAATTTTGAGTTTGGATCTGATTTCAGATATGAACTTCAGCATTCTGCCTGATCTCTAGTATTGCTTGAGGCTAGTGCTAATATTACTCCTTGGCAAGTTCCCAACCCCACAATCCTCCCCCCCTAAAAAAAAAATATATTTTAGCTATGTCTTGAATGGGAACTTCATTTCACTTATTTAGAATTAACCTGATGTATTAAAACAAAAAATTCTCAACAATATATCCCTTTCAGAACTGTTAATTAAAAGGTCATGCTGGGATAAATAAACACATATGCTGTTGATTAACCACCTTTTAGGGGTCAACAGTTAGAATATCCTGCAGCGCTTTTGTTAATTGTTGTCCAGAATTTTGCCAGGAACTGTTTTGTCCATATGGTACCCTCCTGAACATGACTGTAAATATAAGGTCTGTAGAGACGAGTGAAACTATGACAACTGTATCACATAGTGTACTACTTAGTTAGCAAATTAATGCTTCTCCTGTTCTATGACATAAATGGCTAAAATGGTAATAAAGGCTTTGTACATTTACACATGAACATGTACACAAAAAAGTAGAGAGAAAATATCTGAAAATGAAAAAACATATATATACAGAAAGAGACAGATAGAGGGGAATTCAATGTTATGGAAAAGAGGTATTTCCCTAGGAGCTGAAAAGAAAAAAAAAAGGACAACTAGAGGGTATAATGTGGAAAGCTATATTAAAAGGACATGGTAACCACATTTTCCTTATGCAAATGCTCTAGGAAAGACATATAGACTGGAGTTTTTAGCTAACTGTATTCCTTTAAAGACTTCTTTCATCATGAAGTGTATGTGGAAAAAGTGACTAGGAAAATGAAATATTTGTCTTTTAAAACTCCTCTATGGAAGTGAAACTTTAAAGTTACAATATACATAGAGATTTATAACTTCTATATTTGGAGTGCTGGTGGGGGCTCTGCTAAATATTTTTGGGAAAATATTTGAAGGATGGTATCTCAGGAAGAGATTTAAACCTAGGTTGCATTTCTCCTTAAGATTTCTAAGATTCACTCCACCAGTTCAACTTGTTAGTTCTTGGAAGTTAGAAGTCGTTAGGCTTCAGCTGCAGTAATATTAAGAGTCTGAGAAAAAGCTTCCACCAAAAAGAAAGTCTGATCACAAATTTTTTTTTTCTTTTCTGAAAAGGACAAGTAGAACATGAAACCTGTTCAAGAAAATCTGAATCTTTCATATGGGGTCTGTTTCTTTAACTTGTTAAGAAATAAATGCAGGGAATAAGCTAGATTTAAATCAAGTTAGATTTACTGTTTCCAGTGAAATAGTAATTCACAAACCTGATCTCTGGACTACAGCATCTCTATATCCAGGGGAGTGAAGTTCTAATGTTACCTCTTCACTGTGTCATCTTACTGTTCCTTTCTTTGTCTTTGCTGCAAACTCTCTGTCTCTATGGACGCCTATACACAAGCAGTGAGGCTGCTCCAATGCATTGTAATTACAGCACATCCGTGCAGACCTGATTATTTGAGTCTGCAGGAGCCTGGTAACTACTGCACTCCACCAGACTGCAGTCTCTTGTGTATTAGCATCCCTGTCCTTGAAGGCGATGTGGTCACTTTAACTAAAGCTCATTTGTTGACCTTTAGTTAAAGCATACCTGTTGTCATTTTTAAGTGTGGGGATGCTGATACACAAGATGCACTGGGCACTTTAATTAGAGCAGCTCTTGGAGCTGCTTTAATTAAAGCACCTGCCCCTTCCCCCACCAGCCCACCACTCTCAGATCATGTGTATCAATGCTAGGTCTGTGCAAATCTTCAGTCACTGATTTGATTCAGAGGAAATTTGGCCAGATTCAGCAGTAAATAATGCAGTAAAAATATAGTAGAGTACAGGTAAGTTATCTTGATTGGACTGGAACAATCCTAATTACCAACACAAGGTAGAGGCTGAAATAGCCAGACATAGGGAGTCATAGAGGTATGATGGTGTAACATTCAGGAAGCCTTGCTTTGTCCAGTTACCATTTCCAGATCTTGCATGCTGTAAGAAAATTGGATTTCACTACGGTAGTATAGTAGCCCTTTCTAACACATAATGGTCCTTTCCGCAACTGTGTGCAGTATTAATTGGCACTACAGGAAGGAATTCAAAATATTTCATTAAAAGCTTTAGTTTTTCAGACTGCAAGTAAAACTTCTAATTTTATAAAAGCCTTTGTCTGTCTGTCTGTCTGTCCCTAACAATTTATTCACGCTCTGATTTGTTGTCTCAGCAGCTGATCAGAGTGCTTTGCACAGAAAGACATGGTGGAGTGCTGCCATGGCAGCAGGGACTGAGGGGCTGGAGTGGGCCTCACCTTCCCCCAACCCTGCTTCTTGGAGGCAGTAGTGGCGCGGGGCGCTGGCAGTGCAGGGATGGCCTTGGCCCCCCACACAATGGAGCACCACCATGACAGCGGGGACTGAGGGCTAGAGCAGGTGGGAATGAGCCCAGCAGTGCTCGCGCCGGGGGGAATGCCCCCCGCCGTGCTGGCCTGGCCCCCCCCCCAGCCCTGCACCTTGCCGCCAGCGGCGGGACAGCCCCCCCCCCCCCCCCCCGCAACAACAGCAGGGGAGGGGGAGGGGATGGGGAAGAGGAGTAGGAGAGAGGGGACCAATAAGGGTGGGGTTACCAGTGGCAGCATGCGGCTGGCCATTACTGACCACCACCGTGTACAAGCTCTCCTTCTCCCCGACCCTGGAAGGCAAGTGGGGGGTGCACAGGCCCACACCCAAAGCAGCGGGGGGAACAAGACCTGAAACAACAGAGATGGGGAATGAGCCCAGGTCTGAAGTAACAGGTGGAGAAGGGAGGGAGTGGGCCCAGACCCAACACAGCAGGAAGTGCAGAAGGAAGGAAAGCTGGACCCTGACCCAAGGTGATGGAAGGGGGAGTCATACAGGCCTCTGTCAATGACTGCCCCCTCCCCCTGCCCATCATGCTTGACAGGCAATTTGCTAGTATAGTATAATTATCTATAGGCATGTTTATTTTACTGGAAATATAGTAACTATGACTAAACATTTCTTTTGTTTAAAAAATAATCTAAATAAATAGAATACACTTTCCCCAAAAACTTTCATAAAATTTTCAAAGCCATATAAGAATTTAAGATGTATATTAACTTACTGTGCATTACTTTGGCAAAAATACTCATCTCTAATTCATCTGTTTGGGTTATCTCAGAACTATAGGTCATGATAGTGTCTTTTTTTTGGTACAAGAAAAGTCATACAGAAGTCTCTTAATCAGAAGAGATACGATTGCAAAATAGGGGAATAATAATATTGAAGAGCTAAATGCAAGGGCTTTAGCCCTCTTTGGATATTGGCTCACTCTAAACAAAGGTTTGTGGGAGGGATGGGGGTGAGATTGGCCATATCTTCAATTGATGTAAATTAGCACCACCTAGTAAAAGGGCATTTAACCCACTTTAAAATGTTGTCTGCAAATGCCCATTGACTTCAGTAGAGTTGTACAGCTGAGAATTTGTCTTAAACTGTTTTGTTCATGTTAACTGAATTTCTTCTTCTCAGTATCAAATACAATTTAAATGAATACTCCCTCAAAAAGTGTACCTATAAATAAGAAACTTAGGAGATAGCACCTTGCTTAATTTAGTACATAGGCATGCTCACATGTTAAAGCTGTTTATGATAATAAATGCACTGTCTAATGCTCTGAAACTTGTTTCTAAATTTCAAAGCAATCCAGCCTTGGGTTAAGTAGTTGTGTAGGAGTAAATGTATCTAGCCAGAATAACTTTAATGAGTATTCATTATAACTTAACATGTTACTGATCACTTAGAAATATTCTCCAGTAACATATCATTGGATTTTAATTTCTTTACCTTTTTTTCTTCCTTTGATTCTAAAAGAAATGTCTGCCTGGGGCATTTGGAGATACCATTTTGCATAATGAATGGTTACCAACATGAATGCAAATTTCCAACAAATATTTCTGTTAGTTTTAAAGGCAGAGGTTTTTCTGAGATTTAGTTATAGAAAATGCAAATGTTGTAATAAGCAAGCTATTTCCTCCATAACTTCAGAAAATGCTTCCCTTCTGAATGAAAATTCAAGTCAAGGAAAACAGTAGATTCAATATATTTTCCTATACAGTGAGAAGTAGCATGGAGGAAGTAGAGCACAATGCTGGTACCAAGAATCTGTTTATTTTTATTTTATGGTCCATTTGGGTTGCGAGTGCAGGTAGGTAGTTATTAGAGATCTTTAATGGTTTATGGAAAGACTATGATGGTTTGAGTCATGTTTCAGATGGACAGATACACACATCACAAAGGTTATCATCGCAGCTTGTAGTGATTAGCACCATTAATGGTAATAGTAATATTTCATGGATGAATTCAACAGAGCTAATTTACCTCAGTGTTGAATTGGGCCCATAAAGTTGTTATGCTACCCACAGTAGTAAAGGTCAGATTGTACATAAGAGTTTTCAGGATCAAAGTGTAAGATTGAACTGAGCCTCTCACCTCTACAATAAATGACATAGGCAACTGGAACTTTATCTTTTAAAGTTAGAAGTTTCTAGGTGCATTAGTGTTTATAGAAATACATGTTTTTTCTTCTGAGGAAAAGGTCAATATTTGTGATCTGTCTGCGACTGGTTTTATTAGTAAACAAAAGATTAAATTCAAGGAATGGGGTAAGAATGAAGGAAGAAAAACAACAACAACAAATCACAGAAACAGAGGAATGGAAAGCATCTCCTGTGTCATTGAAATCAATCCTCTGCATTTGCAAGCTACTATATCACAGAATCCCACCCATAAATGTAATCAAACTCTATCTTAAAACTCCCTGAAATACAGAGAACAATTAAAACCTGTTCAAAAACCTTCTACATTACTGATGCCAAAATACCTGGGTCCCTTTTCCCCCCTTCTTATATATGTTTGCTAATCTCCTGCCACATAGAACAGCACCCACCTGACTGAGTTATTAAAATACTTGTGATCAGACCTGCAGTTTCAAATGCTAGTTGTTTTAGATTTCTGGAATGGAGACTTTTCAGTTTCTGACTTGAATTAATTGAACTTTTTCAGTATTTCTTCCTCATCATATTGGGTAATTTCCATTTCTAGACCATGATTCTCCTTATCCATTTTGCTTAGCTTTTGTTGAACTACCTAAATATCCTGAATTTCTATCCTGACCTCCCTACAGAGAGACTCCACTCCTTCTTTCCTTATTCTCTGTTTGTTTATATGATTTTAACTTTAAGGTTTTTAAAGTTTCCTTGATGAGGTTGAATGCACTTGGCTTGAATTTTGGCAATTGTCACATTTTCCCTACTCTTTCTGATCTCCATAATGTTATTTGCTGTTCAATGCTTTTCCCCTGTTACTCTTTAATATTATTTTTGAAAATTTTTGCCCCCCATCCTAACTAATTATTCATGTACCCCTTTACTATAAATGCATCTCAGACTTAAAGATATTGAAAGCTTCCCCCTGTATTCAGTTCCTTTGAATGTTTCACCCCTTTGACTTCATTAACAAGTTTCCTTACTTTATAATTTTTTTTTTTAAACTGAACATTTTGGGATATCTTTACACAGCAGCCTGCATTGTGGTATACAGATACCCAAGCTAACATTATATGTTTTAGCTCTTGTACCTGAAGCAGCCTCACCGTAGCAACAGAGCCTTGTGTGAGCTACTTCAACCTGCCCCTTGGCAGAACAAATTAGCCGGTACGGAACTCCATGCTCCTCCCTTACAGCCCATACACAGAGACATTATTGCACTGTACACTCAAGCAACAGATTCTGGAAAAACATCTAGTTTGACAAGGAAACAAGAAGAACCCAAGCAGCAGTTTTCCAGCTGCCCTTTCCAGCATAAGTGGCAATTTTGGCACTTTGCAAATCCAGTTACCAATGCATTATGGGAGTGTAGGTTGTTTGGGTAGATGTGATATCCAGGGATTCTGGTTTTCTTGGATTTAAAAAAATCCTCAATTTTTGGATTAAAAAAGTAACCCCAAATCTATATTTTCCATTATTATGTGTGGTGTGTGCATGTGTGCGTGTGTGCATGCGTGTGTGTGTATATATGTATACACACACCTAATAATGAAATAATGTGGATTTGGGGTTACTTTTTTAAATCTGAAAATTGGGGATTTTTTTTACCAGAGAAAACCAGGATCCCTGATTATGACTCATGTTAGATCACATTCTACTAGCTTCATATGGAGCTTTACGGGCCCCTGTCCTTCCCCTGCCCACCCTCTCACAGGGTAGCACTCTAGTCTTGGTCAGAGCTCAATTCCTCTACCCTAGTGTCAGGCCGGCTCCAGCCCCAGGCTTTCGCTGACAAGAGTCAGTGAAGCCTCATTCACATTAAACTGATCTTGGATCAAATGCATGTGTATATATGCCCAGTGTCTATGATGTTCCCCTTAGGAAACACCTCACATTTTTTATTGGGAGGAAAGGAAACTCTTTCTCCACCTCCCCTATCTGCTGCCTGCAAAACAAGCAGTGATTTGAATTTTCTGTTATGAAGCCAGTACAGAATTTTGAAAGCTAAGATAAACAGGGTCACCCTCCTGAAGCCTTAGTGAGTGGAAGCAGTCTGGTTGTCCCATTTCCCAGCTTGTGCCCAGAAAAGATGACTTAGGATCTCCAGATACTGTGTCAAAATTTCATCCGTTCTTTTTTAATTGCCTGTTTTGCTGGCACCCTAACATAAGCAGTCAGTAGGAGGGGTTTTCTGTCTGCGGGACAGGCAGTGGGGTGCATGACCTACAGTGCCAGGACAATACATTGTTTATGAAGAAATTTCTTGAAAGTTCTCAATGGCAGTGTTTGTTTGCACTCAGGCATGTAATACTCCCATTGTGTGTTTTCTGAAGTGGTCTAATAGATGCTGCAGGAAATTTGGTGGGGGGAAGGAATCAGGGCTTAAGTTTCTCTCACAGTCCTTCTGTCACATTTCAGTTGTTGTAATGTTTTCATACTGAAATCTAAAATTGGGGTATTTTTCCCTTGATTTCAAGTGGAACAGGATTGGATCTTTGTACTTTATTGTTTAGTCTATAAGGTACATCTCTAGTTTGCCCTTGTTTTGTCTCCTAATAATAAATTCTCACCTTGCCATTAGTCCTGCTGTGAAGAAGGTTTACACATACTGGACTGCATTGGTAAGTGTTTATTTCCCTCTACTCAGCGCTGGTGAGGCCACATCTGGAGTATTGTGTCTAGTTTTGGACCCTTTACTACAGAAAGGATGTAGACAAATTGAAGAGAGTGTTACCAAATTTGCCTGTCACTTTTGCAGTGTGCTCATTTATTAGGGGTATGTTTCTGGGGTCTCTGTAATTCCATCAATGTGTTGCTTGTACTACTTGTGTTTCTATATGGAGCTGCATCTCTCTCTTCTGCAAGACCTCATCCCCAGTGGAGCTATCTTGCAGGACTCAGGTTTAATGGGGCTGTGTTCTTCCAACCACCGAATCAGTCAAACACATATATGCACATACACACACAGATTAACAGGGCACGCATGAGCTAGGCTGGGTTATTCAGCATTGACAGGCTAACACTTTCATATGCCTTGAACTTAGTTCATCAGGGCAACAATAAAATGCAGGCAGACATGAGCATACAGGTTAACAGACTGTATCTGAGTCAGGTCAGGATATTCAGCATTGACAGGCTGACACCCTCATATGCCTTGAACTCAGTTCATCCCTTATTTCAGCAGGAGAATAATAAATGCAGTTAGACACACATACACACATGCTGAGTAGGCTGGGTCCAATCAGCGCACTGTACACTCAAGCAACAGATTCTGGAAAAACATCTAGTTTGACAAGGAAACAAGAAGAACCCAAGCAGCAGTTTTCCAGCTGCCCTTTCCAGCATCATGATGACTAGAACCCACCATAGTTTTAGGCATTGTAGGAATCTTTGGCTTAGGTAAAATAAGTGTTGCTGCAGAGCAAATGGGGAGTTCAAGGGGAAGGAAGAGTATGTGAAGTTCAGAAAGAGGGTATAGCAACCAGCTTAGCCATAAAAGTTATTTATTGCCAGGTGTATGAACTTATGATGATACCGGTAATAATAGCCACAACAGAGAGACAAATAAAATAGTTAAAATATTACATAGTTTAAATTAGGTATTTGGGGAAGTCTAGATCAAGTTGGATCAGCAAAAGTCAGGTTTAGAAAGCTGTGCCTGAAGTCAGAAAGCAAAAGTCAGGTTACTGGAATCAGAGAGAGAAAAAGAAAAAGTCTCACCACTCAGCAAAGCTTGAACCAGTCAAGGTTCCCAGGTGTTTGTTACAGCTTGCAGACAGGCAGAGCCCTCAGCACGATCAATGAAGGGACTCCAGGCAAAAAAAGGAGTGGAACTGGTGCAGGTTTTCGATCGAAGCACCAGGACAGAAACTTGAGCTTGGGTAGGGATTTTTGTAGAGAACTAGCAATGGCTCATGGGAGAACTCTAGGTTTATTTTTGGGTAAACAATGGCTCTTATGCTGGATAATAGGAATGGATCACTCCTGGCTATGGGTGACATTACTCTGAGGGAGCTCACAATATGGACAGGCAGATTCAGTGTTTTGGGTATCAATAAAAGAGCCATTACTAGAATTGGTCTGATAAATACTAGAGCTGGGTGTGTGCAGACATGGGTTGATTAGCATTTGGAGTAGAGATCCCCCATCCTGCAGTGCTCCCCTGCTTCTCTGGTTCCAGTTGCCTTGGAATCTCTGTTCTTCATTCTGAATACTTATGAAGGTGCATTCCTGTCCCATCTCCCATGTAAATGAGACCAGGGGGTTGCTTCACTCCTATCACCCTTGTCTGAAGGGCTTTAGATGTGTCTCCCACTGCATCTTCATTGTCTGTTGTAAGTCCTTCCTCTAATCAGTTCTTGTTCAGGCAGAAGTGGGGAGGGGGTGAGTCCTTGGTGAGTCAGACAGGCTGCATACTGTGCCAGGGTTCCCCAAGAACACAGTGTTGAGAGGTAACAAAAGCCCAGTGGAGGGCAACAAAAATGGTTAGGGGGCTGGGTTGCATGACTTATGGGGAGAGGCTGAGGCGAACTGGGCTTATTTAGTCTGGAGAAGGGAAGACTGAGGAGGGATTTAATAGCAGCCTTCAACTACCTAAAAGGTAGTTACAAAGAGGATGGATCTAGATTGTTCTCAGTGGTGGCAAACAACAGAACAAGGAGCAATGGTCTCAAGTTGCAGCAGGACAAGTTTAGGAAGAACTTTCTCACTAATAGGGTGGTGAAGCACTGGAACAGGTTACCTAGAGAGGTGGTATAACCTCCATTCTTAGAGGTTTTTAAGTCCTGTCTTGACAAAGTTCTGGCTGGAATGATCTAGTTAGGGATGATCCTGCTTTGGACTAGATCACCTCTTGAGGTCCCTTTCAGCCCTAATTTTCTCTGATTCTATGTTACGTGAAATTGTCTGAACTAGGGAAAATCCAATCCAAGGCTGGGTAATTATTAAGAGTGGTTACAAATACTAAAAAATTCTACACTTTAGAAGAAGGGGGAAAGAAGAGATGAATTAAAGCAACTAAGGCTTAAAAAGGCTTAGAAAATTAAGCTGGCTAAGCCCTATAAAGCTGTAAAGTATAAATAACAGCCAGGTATGTATATGGGGGTGGCAGGGCACTGGTTGTGCCTGCCACTTTAAGGTCCTAGAGCCGGCAGCTGCCAGGCGCCTGATTAGGGCAGCCGTTTTGTGATCTGGGACTGCCCATATAAACAGGGGAAGCTCGGCTGCTAGAGGCCAGGCAACAGCACCACCTGGTTGAAGGACTGTTGATATCATCTGGAGGTAAGAGAGGAGCTGTTGGGGACGGTAAGGAGGCTCATGGTTCTGGGTACAACCTAAAACTGCACCCTGCTGGGAGTGGGTGGCTTGGTGGGGTTCCCAGTGGTGCAAGAGCCCCAGGAAATGCCAGGCCAGTTACCATCCTGGTGAAAGGCAAGTTGGGATGACTTAACTCCTAGCCCCCAAAACTGGGTGAGTTACCCCTTGTTTTAGAGGGTCCAGAGAGTGGCCCCTTGGAGAGAGAAAAGGGCCATAGACTCAGGCCTTTCTGAGTTTCCCCTGACTTGCCCATGCTGAGGCCAGGACTGGAAAGGCCAGGGGCCCACTGTGAAGGATGCTTAAGAGCTGAGACTCTGGGTCCTGACTGGCCTGGAGGTGGGCCAGCACTAAAAAAGCCAAAAGTCTCGGTGGGGGAATCACACCCAAAGGGAAACCAGTTCAGGGAGCTATGCTGCCTGGTATGACAGTGGAAAAAGCCACCTGAGGGGAGGATCCAGGTTCAATAGGAGGATTCTGGGGCCCAGTGTGGTGGCTGGTTTTTATGAGAACTTGTGATGCTTGGGCTGCGGCATAGCAGAGGAATGGAGCCACAGATATTGCCCCCTGGCATTGAGGCAGTAAATGGGCAGCCTCCCACTTATTAACATCTAATTAATTAATTAACAATAAGGCATGCGGGGCAAGAATATGGGCGGTTAGCCCAGGAACAGGTGGGTGGGACACTCTAGAATGGCCCCGAGCAGGCCCCCTGTTATAATGGGTATAAATTAGCCACACTTTCACTACCCACCAAGGACAACATCCCCCAGTTCATTACTGCAGCCTGTTTGCTGCATATCATCTGGGGGGAGCTGTTTCATGTGGCCTGAGTGGTGGAGCCACAGCAGGTGGAGGACACCTGGCAGCAGGAGCACCAGTTATAGTGGAAGCAACAGTGATAGACCTCCCCCCCCACCACCACTACCATCACCACCACACACAGACACACATCTAGGCCCTGGGCAAGTCACACACCTGCCCCTGGGGCCAGAGCACCAGGTACAAGAGGCTCTGGCCAACCACTTTCTTCTGTATTTCCCACTATAGCCTGCCTGAACAGCTGTCTATGGTTCCCTAGTGACTGGGCTGGCTGGGAACAGACCTCCTGTACACATTCATTACCGTGCCATAAATATTCAGGAGTAAATCTGCTACTTTCATTTTCAGGTAGCAAATTTACTTACAAGTACATCATTTACTGTGCAGGAAATTATGCTCCTTCACAGTAAAGCACTTCATATAGATGCGCCTTGTACATGCAACAATAGTACATTTGGTGTACTAAAGTACTGCAATCAAGGCCAAAGTAGCTTTGGCACGAAGGTGGGAGAGATTGGAAAGGTTCCCATCCATCCTGTATTCCATGTCAATGTCACATGGCAGTTGGTCACAGATTAAAGTCTTGATGACGACAACAAAGATGGAAAATAAAAGTGGTGTGATCACATAGCCCTGCTTGACACCAGTTCAAATGGGAAAGGGCTCTGTAGTAGAGCCATTGTATAAGATGGGGGCAGCCATCTGCTCATGGGTGTTAGGATGATGATAAATCTCTTTCAGCATCCTAACTTCGATATGATCTTCTGTAGAACCTCATGGTTAGCAGAGTCAAAGGCTTCAGTCAAATCAATATGTTTTTGTATGTGGTGGATCCAATGGATTCTGGTATCTAGAAAGTGGATGTTAGTGCAGGAGTAATTCAGAGAAAGTCTGATTGAGGATTGTTAGTAGTTAAACCTATAGTGGAAGTCCACACATGAGTCTAGGTGTTCAGTCCAGATAATGAAAATCACACATCATATATAACGCCACCCCATCATCTTTACCTTTTATAGCTAACTTTCCTGAATATTCTAGGACATTTCAATCATGACTGCTATTCTACAATGTTTCCATTGCGCCTGTAACATTTGGTTACACTATAATATCTGGTTTCATTTTCTACACTAGAAGTTCTAATTTTGTTTCCTAGGCTCCTTGTACCACAATTTTAAATTCATGTATGTATACATTAAATACAGTGTAATGACAGGCAACTATCCATCTTCTGATACAAGACATATGTGTAAGAGCTCTAGTAAGGTACCTGATAAATCCACTTGTGGCTGAGCTGACAAGCCCAATTCAAAAGTGAGACACCTTGTTACAAGTTTTATAGATCCGTATGTTGTTTCAGTCGTATTCCAAGTTTACAGCACGCTGATTTCTTCTTTCTCGCTTTGCTTCCATCTTGTGGCTCAAAGCAGCTTCATGTTGAGCTGTGCCCAGTGCCAGATGTTCCCTCCAGATAGAATGGGATTCTGTGTGCTCCTCCCAGCTTTCTACATTGATGATGAACAACTTCATATTATTTTGCACATATCGTGGTACTTCCATAAAGGGTGGCCCTGCTTTCTAGAGCCATCTTGAATCTCTCTGTACAAAATATTCTTGGGGATATGGTCTCCTCCCATTCTCCTGACATGGCTTAGAAATACAGTATAGAAGTGAATAAATTGACATATTATATGTACAGAATAATCGTAGTAGAGATCAAAAAAATACTCCCCAGTGGTTCCTGATACACCCTTTGCCACCTAACTTGTCATACTTGATAACTACTTAATAATATTTTTGAACAAGAAGATTCTCACTCCACTACACAAAAATAAGGCAGGCCAACAGATAGATTGGCAATACTCACTATAGTAGCAATAGATGTTATTTACATGAACAAAATCTTGCCTTTAAAACACAGGGACAAACCATTTAAAATCTGGATTTATTCCTCATTTTGCAGTGATCATTTTAAACATTTTTTACATTTTAACTCTTGGCAAGGCAAACACAGAAAGTTGTTTCAAATACTGCCATTTTTTGAGAATGATAGATTAAGCAGTCTTGCTGGAAAAAAAATCAGTCAGCTTCTCTATTATGGTTGGTGAGTTTAGGTCAAATTGATCTCTTTCTTCATATGGAACACATTTGGATCCCTTTGAAACCAATAGGAGTTTAGCCATGGATTTCTTGGAGCCATCTATGTTTTGCCATTGGACACACTAGGATTTGGGGCCTATATTGTTCTTGTTCTCCAGTCTGTTAACACATGTACAAGAAACCCTCACTATTCGTGGGTTCGGCATTCACGGTTTCAAATATTTGTGAATGCCAAATTCACATTTTAAATACATTTTATACATTGACAGGAACTCCTCAGGAGCTCTGCACTTGCTGCTGCCAGGCTCCTGCTGCCACGCTTCCACCGCCGTGCTCCCACCTTCATGGCCAGAGCCATGCCCACTACCCCAGCTGCCAGGCACACTGCATTCATGAACGCAGTGCCTTATTCACAGATTTGGCATTTGCAGGGCATATGAGAACACATTCATATTATACTTCATTTTATGATTAATTGAATCAATTGTACCAAACAGTAAGTAATATTTCAAAATCACTTCTATATAACAGTTAGTTCAACACAGTACTTGGAGTAGGGATGTCAAATTGTAAGCCCATCAACTTCATGCAGTGCACGAGGGTTTAATTTGAAGCTCCCAGCACCCCACATCTTTCCCCGCTCCCCATCTACTGCCACTCTCATTATTCTGGATGCTGCTGTAGCCCTTCCTGCTCCAGCTTTCCAGGTTCCCCCTTCCTTTTCTAGCTTTCATTTCCTGCCTCTGCCCCTGCCCCTGCCCCTGGCCCTGTCTAAGGGGTATATCAAGGTAGGGCAGTCCAGCTCAGAATAGCCTTCAGTGCCAGGGCAGTGCACAGACAATGAGATGGAGGGGCGCCACCCATCCACACATACTGTAGCAGTAAAGGTTCACCTGCCAGCATGCAGGTTGCAAAGGAGAGTGAGAACTGCCTGGCCACATGGTGTCTGTGCTTCATGTGCTAAGAAGTTGGACAACCCTGACTTAGAGGATCATATTCTTCACTGGTACAAATAGGTGAAACCATTTTCCATGATGTAGCACTTGGCTTTATAGTTAGAATCCAAAATCTTGCCCAGCTTGTACAGTGGTTGCAACCATAGATTCTTGGTCCATTGCATAAGCCTGATGGTGAATACCTGTCAGTATAGTTTGCTCAATTGCACAGGTCTAAACACACAACATACTTTGGTCCAAATGCACTTCCTTACAGTCATATGTCTCATAACCACAACTTTCATAGATTTACACTAACATAGTCAACAGTTGATCTCTTCATGCTCAAAAACATAGCATGAAAATAACTGCTATCTATTCTCAACATAATCCAATATAACAAACACATGCATATACACATTCTTTTACTCCTCCCCTATTGGATGATTCCAACTGAAATGCAGGTAGGTATCTCTTTCTCCTTCAGTTCCACAGTGTGTTGCTGTGAAAACAAAACCAATTTTAGCATCAGGGGATATTTTCAAGACTTTTTTTGCCTATGGCGTGTCTGCTGCTAGATTCTTCAGTTGCCATGGTGAGCCGGGGTGTAGGCAATTTTTCCAGTCAGGGGAAAAAAAAATCGTGAAGTGAATGCTAATGTAAGGGGATACTGGCAATACCCTGCTTTTTCACTGAAAACTGTTTCATAAATAAAGATTGTTCTACCTCAGGCTCTAACAGGGTAACACAGAAAACAGTTATAAAATTATGCATGTCTTGAAATAAACACCTCACTTTTTTGTGACTAAGAAAATAGAAATACCAGTATAGGCAAAGTCTAGATGCTAGAGTAAGGAACTGGAAATGGGGAGTCTGGGATTCTAGGACTATCTGCTACTGGCTTACTGGGGCCTTGTGAGCAAGATGGTTAGGTCAAAACTGTGGTATTGCAATGGAAGCCTGTAATGAGCTGCCAAACAATGCAGCCAGCAGAGCAATCAAAAGAAACTCAAGGACATACTTGGTCTTTGGAAGCTCCCAGAAGTGCATTCACCCTTAGAAAGGAACTGATTTCCTTCATGCTTAGCCAAGGCAATATTTACTTGTCAACCAACACAGCCCCTACCCAGTGAAGGAAAAGGACAGTTTGTGTGTCTGTATTTCTTTATGTATAAAGTAATTATCATAATAATTTGCTATTACTGGATAAAAAGAGTTCTATCTGAAGATCACATATTACTTTACATATGTTAATTGATTTAATTTCACAGTACTTCCATGAGAAGCAACTAAAAATGACAGAAGCCTTGCAAAAGCATTGAAAAATTAAAAATAATTTTAATGTAACAAGTTTCAAAATAGGCAGCCTTTCTTTTATTTAGACTATGCATGTACATTTCTTTCTTTTGTTCTCTATATCTGTTCTTTTTGTCCTCCTTACTGTCTTCATACTTTCTGCCCTTCTCCTCCACCCCCATTTTCCATTTCACCGCTCAAATGTTCTGGGAAATGAGCATTTATTATTCACAAATAACTACCTAAAGTCATAAGGAGTTTAACTTTCCCCAAAGTGGTTGGTAATTCTCTGGATTTCAAGTTTTGTATCTTACCTATGAAACATTTGGAGTTTGATTTTTCAGTTGCATTGAATACCTATAACTTTACTAAATTAAAATGTGTCTGGAGGTGATCATCAAGTGCAAAACTTGGGCTGAATGTGTTTCAAGTTGGGTATTCCAAATTGCTTATGTATTTTTCAAGAGAGTGACTCATGTCACACATGAAGGGGCAAATTAAATTTACAGCTGACTGATGGCTTTGTCAAAAGCCATGAGTGTGGGTCATTATTTTGTATTGGGGAAACAAAATGTAGCTCAGAGAATCACAATATATCCTGCCTAACCCCATAGGAGAACATATATTTTATGCCAGTGCCATACATGATGCAATCTAGTCACCATCTGCTTAGCAGTAAAGAACTCGGCCTTTTGCAGATGTTGAGGAAGGAGTACTAACTACACCCATCACTGAGCCCAATATTGCCCTTCACTGACTTTCCTGGAGGCAGTATAGAGGATCCTTACCTTTTGTTATATGCTGTTATCTGCTTTATGTGTGACTTGCAAATAGGGTCATCCCTAGGGTATGGTGAATCAGGGTGACTGCCCTGGGCCCTATGCTTTGAGGAGTCCTGCACTTCAACATCATGGCAAGGAAAGTCTTAGAAATTCAGAAAGCCAGAGCCTCTGCATACCACCAGAACCTTTGAACTGTGCCTTCTCACTATCAATAGTCATCAGTTGCCCATGTGGATAGGGATTAAGAACAGTTAAGACGTGACCCCAAGATGAAACCAGTACTTTGCCTTAATTTTCAATAATGATGATGGTATTGACAATGGAGTGGAGGGAGTGGGTGGGAAAGGAAGAAGTAGGATGGCTAACAGGAATGAGTGCATGGAAATAGAAATGTTGTCTAATCTGAGAGAAGTAAAACTCAGTGTATTCCAACCATGGAGTCTGGAAAATCCCTATCCCAGAAATTTGAATAAAAATCCCTATCATATGAAATGTGATTACAAGGTTTGATTTTGAAATTTGATTGCAAATCTTTTTAATAAGTCTGTCAAGTTGGGTGTGATTCCATGTGAAAATAGCAGAGATAATACCAGCACTTAAGAAAGGAAGGGGAAAAGGATGCAGGTAGTCTAGCATCAATAATATGGAAGGTTTTAGAATATATTTTGAAGGAGGAATAATGTCATAGAAGTAACAATTGAAAATGAGATAAAATGCCACATAGGCCTACCTTTGGTAGTTCATACCAAATAAATTATCTATGCAAAATAAATTTGGTACATAGCATAGATTCATAGATTCATAAGAAGTAGGGCCAGAAGCGACTTTGTAGATCATCAAGTCCGACCTCCTGCCCTGGACAGGAGAGAAAATCGGGCTCAAATGACCCCAACCAAGTAGATGTCGAGCCTCCTCTTAAAGACTCCCAGGGTAGGAGCCATCACCACTTTTCTTGGAAGTTGGTTCCAGATCCTAGCCACCCTGACTCTGAAGTAGTGCCTTTGGATGTCTAGTCTAAACCTATTCTCTAACAATTTGTGG
The DNA here is from genome assembly GCA_030014935.1 of Caiman crocodilus. Lineage (NCBI taxonomy): Eukaryota > Metazoa > Chordata > Crocodylia > Alligatoridae > Caiman > Caiman crocodilus. The sequence continues at coordinate 96,845,517 of JAGPOW010003316.1, forward strand.
ACATTATTCCTTGTTACCCAGGGGGCGCTAGGGGGAACAAGGTCTCTCCCAAACCCTGCTGGTCCCCCCTAGTGAGTTTATAGATAGCCATCAGGTCCCCCCCCTCAGCCTTCCCTTGTGAAGGCTGAACAGGTTAAGGTCCCGTAGCCTCTCTTCATAGGGTTTGCCCTGCTGTCCCCAGATCATGTGGGTGGCCCTCTTCTGGACCCTCTCAATGCTGTCCACATCCCTCCTGAAGTGCTGCACCCAGAACTAGATGCAGTATTCCAGCTGTGGCCTGACCAGTGTTGCATAGAGGGGGAGGATCACCTCCTTGGCCCTGCTTGAGATGCATCTGTGGATACACGACAAGGTACAGTTAGCCCTACTGACAGTGACCGTTGTGATTGTTGGTCCATGTTCATCTTGGAGTCAATAATGACTCCAAGATCTCTTTCTGCCACTGTGCTCTCGAGAAGGGAGTTTCCCAGCTTATAAGCGTGCTGCTGGTTTCTAATGCCCAAGTGCAGCACCCTGCACTTGTCCATATGGAAATCCATCCTATTTTCATTAGCCCACCCCCGTAACCTGTCCAGGTCCTGCTGTAATCTGTCCTTCCCTGCTAGCATGCCCACCTCACCCCACATTTTGGTATCATCAGCAAATTTAAGCAGGCTGCTTTTTACCCCATTGTCCAAGTCACTAATAAAGAAATCGAACAGTGTGGGTCCAAGCATGGAGCCCTGGGAGACTCCACTGCCCACTTCCCACCCGATTGAAAAAAATCCATCTGCCACTACACTCTGAGTATAACCCTTCAGCCAATTTGCAATCCATCTGACTGTGTAGGCATCAATGCCACAATCACCTAGTTTTTTGATGAAAATGGGGTAGAAGACAGTGTCAAAGGCCTTGATGAAGTCCAGAAAGACTACATCCACCATAGTAGACTACGTCCAATGCTTTTGTGACCTGATCACAGAAGGCAATCAGGTTGGTCTGACAGGACCTGTCCCTATTGAAACCATGCTGGTTGCCCTTGAGCATCATCCTTGCTGCTGGGCCATCACAGATGTGCTCCTTGATGATCTCAAAGAGTTACCTCAGGGTTGAAGAAAGACTAATGGGCCTAAAGTTGCCCAGGCCCTCCCTCTTCCTTTTTTTGAAGATGGGGACCACGTTGGCTTTCTTCCAGTCATCTGGCACCTTGCCAGAGCACCACAAGTTCTCGTAAGGCTATGCCAGGGGCCCTGCAATAACCCCTGCCAATTTCCTCAACACCCTGGGGTGGAGAGCATCTGGACCTGCTGATTTAAACATGTCCAGCCCCTCCAGAAACTCTCTAACTCAGTCCTACCTGACCTTAGATCTAGCAGCATTTCTCTTGAGTCCATCTGGAATCTTGGTTGGGGAATCCTGGTCCCTACACAAGAAAATGGAGGTGAAGAATTTGTTAAAGAGGTCTGTTTTCTCTTCTGGTGCAACCACCAGATTGCCAAGCATATCACGCAGGGACCCCACATTACCAGGTGCCTTCTTAATTCTCCCTATGTATTTAAAAAAGGACTTTTTATTATTTTTGATCCTTGACGCTAACCCTAGCTCCATATCTGCCTTAGCTTTTCTAACAGGCCTCCTACAGGTCCAAGCGGTGGAGGTATACTCCTCTTTGGTGATAGCCCCTCCCTTCCACCGGGTGTATGCCTCCTTTTTGGCAATCAGGCATTCACAAATGCCTTGGTGAGCCAGGGGGCTTTTGGGCACTCTTGCTCACCTTGCTTCTTGTCGGGATTATCACCCCTTGGATTCTGAGTATTGTCTTCTTAAGGAACAAACACTCATCTTGGGCACTGAGTTCCCCTACTCTTGAGGACCCCAGCACCTCTCCCACTAATCTCCTCAACTCATTGAAGTTGGCTGTCTTAAAGTCTAGGGCTATTGCCTTGCTGCAGGCCCTTGGTACCCTGTGCTGGATGGTGAATTCCAGCAAATGATGATCGCTATCGCCCAGGTGGTCAAGGATTTGAAGCCCTCTTACCAGGTTGTCACCTGTGGCCAGGACCAGGTCCAGCAGGACATTCCCTCTAGTAGAACAGTGAACCTCCTGGGTTAAGTGGAGGTCCTGTATCTCAGCCAGAAACCTCCATGAGCGGTCCAACCTGGCTGACTGCTCCTCCCAGCAGATGTCCAAGTAATTTAGATCATCCATGACAACTACATCCCTTGTCTTAAGTGCCTCTGCAAGCTGACTTGAGAATTCATGGTCCAGCTCTTCCCCTTGGTTGGGAGGTCTGTAGTAGACCTCCACCATTAAGTCCCTTTCCCCATGACCTCCCTGGTATCCTGACCCAGAGCATTTCATCCTGCCCCTCCTCTGACCCCATCCTGCTGATAGAGGATGTGTATTGCTCTTTGATGTAGTGTGCCACACCTCCGCCTTTCCTTTCTTTTCTATCTCACTTGCAAAGCCTATAGCCCCTAATGGCTATAACTGCCTAGTCGTGGGATGAATCCCACCAGGTTTCTGTGAGCTCTACTCTGTCTGGGTTTGAACAGGCTATTCAGAGGGCAAGTTCCTCCTGCTTATTCCCCATACTACGAGCATTTGTATAGAGACATTTAAGGCTGTGGATTGCTGCGTGTGCCACCCCCCAATTTTCAAGACTGTCTGAACCTCTATTATGTACCTGGGTAATCCTTGAGTATGTCACCCGTCTTGGTCAGGAGGTGTTCTTAAGTCTTCCTGAGGTCCCATCCCCCAGCAAAGCTAGTTTAAAGCTCACCACACAAAATCAGCCAACTTGAAAGAGAAGACACATTGCCTTTAGGAGAGAGGTGTAGCCCATCCTGCCCAAGCAAGTCCCCTGCATGAAAGCATGGTTTGTTATCCAGGAATCCGAGGCCTGCCTGGTGGCACCAACTCTGCAACCACCAGTTTACCTTGCTAATGCAGGCCTTGTGTTGCCATTGATGCCTTGAGAATAAAGAAGAATACCACCTATACCCCCGTCTCCTTAAGCTTGGCCCCCAGAGCCTTGAAGTCCTTCATGATGGGTTCTGGGTTGCCCAGCCACATAATTTGTTCCCACGTGGATGAGAACCATGAGGTACTGGTCTGTGGGTCAGATGTAGACTGGGATCCTTTCCATGATGTCTTGGGGGCCAGGGGACTAAAAATAGCCCACTGTCAGGGGGATGGAGGGGAGGGACAAAGCAGAGCTCTGGGACTGGGGCCAGTGTCTGGGCTTTCCCAGCCCTGGGGCTGCATTAGAAACTACAGAAATTAAATTCATTTGTCTAACCTGGATCAATCTGATTTGAGTGCACATTAATCCAAGTCTATCTTACACCAGGTTCTGCCATTTTAGGTCAATCTATGTGCACCAAACTTCTTTAGAGTTCACACTAACTATGGATCTAAGTGTAAGGTCTGCGCCTGGATGAGCTAAATTAGATCAGGTGACAATTTTTAATGAGATTTAACCTTCTCTAACTCCCCCAGATGTCTGTACTTTGTCCTACCAACTAATTAACTGATGTTACTGAGGGGTCACCCAGTTCCCAACTTCTGTAGTCTACTAAGTAAGAGAGCATCTCCACATTTTAACTTGTAATGCTACATCTTTCCCTTAATAATTTCTACAAAAATAAACTAACACAATAGGTGGTTCAAACCAGTCTACAGAAGAGAGATTACTAGCATGTCACTCTGGAGCAAATCTTTAACACTCATTTGCCTATTCCCTTATTTCTGCAGCTTTTTTAACAAATGTCTATGAGCCTTTCCAGTTTAACTTTCTTTTGAGACTGATAACATATCAGATTGAGTGTCTGATTTGTATTTGGTGTGAAGCTTTTCTTCCAAGCCTTGATAAACTTGTGTTCTTATACTGGGATCTGATTGACTTACAGTTTTGGTGGCTGTGCTTCTGCATAAAACAGAAAGTTCATTAGCTACAGAACACTGAGTCTGATTTCTACTTTCTGCGTGATAGTATTTTCATTTGTGTCAAAGCATGTGTATCTTTTCTTCCTATAAGGACATCATAGTTCTTCATTGTGTTCATAAAGGTAGTTTCTTCCTCAGAAGACTGTCCAGATTTGGGCTGTGACTGCCAGGGGGATCATTAGAAGTCTTAGATTCATAGATTCATAGATGTTAGGATTGGAAGGGATCTCAATAGATCACTGAGTCTGACCCCCTGCATAGGTAGGAGAGAGTGATGGGTTCAGATGACCCTAGCCAGATGCCCATCCAACCTCCTCTTGAAGACCCCCAGGGTAGGGAGAGCACCACCTCCCTTGGGATCCCGTTCCAGACCCTGGCCACTCTAATTGTGAAGAAGTTCTTCCTAATGTTGTCTAAATCTGCTCTCTGCTAGCTTCTGGCCATTATTTCTTGCAACCCCCGGGGGCACCTTGGTGAGTAAAGCCTCACTAATACTTCTCTGCACCCCCATGATGAATTTATAGGCAGCCACAAGGTCGCCTTTCAACCTTCTATTGCGGAGCCTGAAGAGGTCCAGGCGCTCTAGTCTCTCCTCATAGGGATTGTCCTGCAAGCCCTTAACCATATGAGTGGCCCTTCTCTGGATCCTATCCAGATTATCCACATCCCTCTTGAAGTGTGGCATCCACAACTGGATGCAGTATTTCAACTGCAGTCTGACCAGTGCCCGATAGAGGGGGAGTATCCTTGGTTCTGTTTGTCATGCATCTGCTGATGCATGATGAACTACAGTTAGCTTTTGTGACTTCATCACACTGATGACTCATGTTCATCTTGGAGTCCACTAGGACTCCAACATCCCTTTCTACTTCTGTGCTGCCAAGCAGGTCATTTCCTAGGTAGTAGGTGTGCTGGACATTTTTCCTCCCTAGATGCAGTACTTTGCATTTCTCCTTGTTGAATCACATTCTATTGTTTTTCTGCCCATTTGTCCAACCTGGCCAGGTCTGCTTGTAGGTGTTCCCTGCCCTCTGGTGTATCCACTTCTCCCACAGTTTTGTATCATCTGCAAACTTGGACAATGTGCACTTCACTCCCTCGTCCAAGTCATGGATGAAGATGTTGAAGAGTATCGGTCCAAGGACCAAGCCCTGCAGGACCCCACTGCCTGCACCCTTCTGGGTCAATACCAACCCATCCACCACCACTCTCTGGGTATGACCCTCTAGCCAATTTGCCACCCACTGGACTGTGTAATCAGCCAAGTCACAGCCCCTTAACTTGCTTACCAGTATGGGGTGGGACACCATATCAAAGGCCTTTCTGAAGTCTAAGTAAACAATATCTACCCCTACTCCTGTATCCAGGTGTTTTGTAACCTGGTCATAAAAAGAGACTAGATTAGTCAGGCATGATCTACCTACTACAAACCCATGCTGGTTTCCCCTTAGCATATTTTTTCCTGCTGGGCTCTCATATATGAGCCTTAATCTTTTCAAAGACTTTACCAAGGATGGAGGTGAGACTGCCTAGCCTGTAGTTGCTTGGATCCTCCTTCCTCCCCTTCTTGAAAATAGGGACCACACTGGCCCTTTTCCAGTCCTCTGGGACCTGGCCCATGTAGCACAAGTGTTCAAATATTCTAACCAGTGGCTGTGCAATGACATCAGCCAGTGCCTTCAGTACCCTCGGATGGAGCTTATCTGGGCCTGCCGACTTAAACGCATCCAGTCCTTCCAAGTGATTCTGCACTATCTCAGGGTCAACACTTGGTAGTCTGGTGCCCTGCTGCTGTCTCCCTACAATCCCACTGTAAGACTTGTCTTGCCCCTTGTTTAGGAACACTGAGGCAAAGAACTTATTGAGGAGTTCAGCCTTGTCCCCCCTGTCATCAATTGCTTTTGCCCATTCTGTAGTGGTCCTATGCCATCCTGGGCCTTCCTTTTACTCCCTATATATCTGAAAAACAATTTTTTGTTATCCTTAACTTGGGATGCCATCCTCAGCTCCATGGTAGCTTTGGCCTTTC
>JAGPOW010003316.1:96851573-96906041 GCA_030014935.1 Caiman crocodilus
TGGGCCTTCCTTTTACTCCCTATATATCTGAAAAACAATTTTTTGTTATCCTTAACTTGGGATGCCATCCTCAGCTCCATGGTAGCTTTGGCCTTTCTATCTGCCTCCCTACAACTGTGAGCTGAGGAGGCATACTCCTCTTTAGTAATTTCTCCCTGTTTCTACTACTTATATGTATTAAATATTGTGTCTTGTCATACTGCAAGACCACACAAGATTTAATTTCTCATAGCTTCCAGACCTAAAATTGGTATCAATTTCCTAGGTACCATACTCCAATGGGAGTTTTTATGCTGTATTTTTATATTGGATGTTAAAGCATGAGAACCTGCATGCTAAAGCTTATTAACTCATGCTGAGTATTCTCTGAGGCCGTGTCCAGATGAGTGGAGCCATGAATTGTATGAGACTGCAGACACATCTGCAGAGCCACATACCATACATTCAGGTGTTCTCTGCACTGCAGGGTAGCAGCATGGGGAAGTTTTTTGACCCCTGGAGATCCAGGGGTCTTAACCCCCCTCCCTCCCCCCCAGAAAAAAAAAAGAAAAGGAAGGCAGCCCATGCAGGGACACTGTTCCACACAAAACTCTGGCTCCTGGCCAGGCTCGAATTGGCAGGAACATCTCTTCTGCAGTGCTAGGACACCCCCAAGACCCCAGATAAGGCTGGCCCCAGTGCTGGCCCCAGCTTTTCCTATGCCACTCATGGAGCCTGCCACATGCGAGAGGGTGCATGGCACAGGCATTCCCAGGAAACAAGTAGCAGTGACACAAGATGTGCCACTGCTAGCTGTCCCTGGGAAACCAAACACCCACACTCATGTGGATGTGGCCCGAAATGTCTCAGTGTAACATCACTTCAGGTGAGGGTTAACTTTGGGTTGAGCTACCTAGCCTTTTTTGGGGTAACTTCAGTCTCCTCCAGACATATAAAATGAGTAATTTGCAGCCCTTACAGCATCCTAAGATACACTGGTCCCAGCTCCTCCCTCCCCACCTCAGAGCAAGAAAAGAACCTTAGTGTCCTGACTTCTAGTCATGCCCCTTGTCACCAGCCCTCTTGTAACAAGTCAGAACTGTGCAGGCATGAAATGGTATTAACCCGTCATGTGTGACTTCACAGCACATTCTAACCTTAACACTGCTTAGCATTCAACAGACTTAATGAGGTTTAAGTGGAATATGTAACTTCACCTTATTTTGATTTCTGCTGGACTTACTTTTGATCTTAGTTTTTGATCTAAGTTCCAATTTTACTGGAAAAAAAAATCGGGTCCCTTTCATTGATTTTGCTTGATTCAACAATATCTATGTATAAATAAAGCCAATAAAAACTCATCTTTTAGAGGGTTATGTGTCTGGGGTCTGTAACAACTGGCACAATTGTTCTTTTAAAGTTAAAACGGAGCTTTCCAAATGCAGCACAGTTTTTGGAGCCATGTTGTCTCCTACATTTGCTACATGCCAACCTTTTAGCTCTCTATCTTTAGCATTTTTCTTGCCAATGGAAAACATCACTTTATGAAGTGGCTTCTTACTAATGGAAAATTCTACCCTGTGAGGCACATTCCTTCCTGCCTAGTGCATGGACAACCTCTTTTCATGCATTCCGCTATGAATGGGCCTCCACAGTTTCTGCTGCCCTGCATGTTTAGACAGTCTTTTTTAGGAACAAGTGTCTCTCTCACAATAGCCTTTATTTCAACGTAGTTTCTGTGATGCCACAAATAACCCTTTCTCTAATCAGAGATTCTGTCAAGTTCCCAAAAGCATAGTTCTTACTCAGCCTCTTTAGTTCAGTAACATACTGATCTATGCTTTTTTCCTGTTGTTTGTTTGTTCACTCTTTTTTTGGCATGCAGTACTCCTCAAATGTGGACATCATTGCACTTAACTGTATATTTTGACCTTCTTCAAATAGAAACAGCCAGGGCAACTTCCCCACCACAATATGCAAAAGGATGCAAGATTTGACTTTCATTTTTCTCTTCTGCACCATGGCTGCTGGGTACCATTCAAACTTTTGTCTGCAGTTCTCTGTTTTATTGTCTGATATCAGAAGAGCAGATGGAGGTTGCAAAATGTCTATGACTAACTCCATTTACAGAGACTATAACTGTGCAGGCAGATCACTTACAGAGACTTTTGTCCTTCCATGTGCCTGTGTTGCTCCACTAGTTCTCAGTTTCCAACTTCTTCAGTTTCACATACTTTGTCATTTGGCACTTCTGGCACCACAAAGTAATCATGGGGTTCAACAAACACAGGCATACATAAATGAGACAAATTAAACAAACTTTATAATGGACCAGTAAGCAACCTTTTTAGATCCTTTGTCTCTCTCTGACTAATTGCCGTAACTGAGGGTTAATCTCTCAATTCTTCTGTAGGCTTTAACAGAAGGGAGCATCTCCAAATTATGACTTCTATCATAACATGTACCATACAGATAATTTGGAATAATAGAAATTGGATGAAAGTTTATAAGAAAAAAATGCAGAAGCACATGTCCTGACAGTTAGTAACAAAAACTTCTGTTATAAGCTAGGAGTTCATGACCCAGTTGATCACAAGAGAAGTAGAAGAGCTACTTACGTTAAGGGACAATTTTGGCACTAGAACACTTTAATATAAACTGGCCATGAATAATTTTATACTGGAAATGAGAAATGGGCTTCAAACCATTAGAGCACTGTGATTCTAGAAACAGTCTTACAGTGGGGACGTTGGAAGCAAGAAACCTAACTAGTTTTAAAATGTAACTGAGGAACTTTATGAAGGATATTGCATCATATAATGGCTTTCAGGATAGGTATACAAACTTAGTGACTGAAGAGGTCCCTTCTTTGTTATTTTTAAAGTCACTGTAGCAATGGCAGTTATACTTGTGGTTCAGAGCCAGGGTCTCCATCTCCCCAGCATAGGAGGATTAATGAATGGGCCAGCTGAGCCTGGGCCCAGGGGGCCCTGCCAAACAGGGGCCCCCAGAAGCCTGGAGGGAAGGAAGGAGCAGGAAGGAGGGGCAGCTTAGCATGGACAAAACCAGTGGCCACGCCAACCCAGGCATGTGCAACACAGAGGGTTATGGCTGCTGGGCATTGGGTGAGGCATAGGGTGAGACCACACCAGAGCCCTGAGAGTGGCTGAAGCCACTGGCAGCGGAGCACAGAGCCAGGCATAGTGCATGGCCAGGACCTCCCAGCAGCAGGGCAGCCTTAGCACAGACAGGTACTGGCCCAGCCCAGTCCTGATCCTGGTTGTTTGCCAGGTGCCACTGTAGCCAGACTAAGCAATGGCAGGGTGAGGAACCACTCCTGGAGCTTGGTCCATGCCACATGCACCTGGTAGGCAGGAGCTCCAAATCCCCAGCACTGCCCAGCCCCAGGGTGATGTTGTGTGGGGTCCTGCAGGACCAGCCCTGGGCTTCAGCTACAGTGCAAATCTGCAGGCAGTGGCAGCCATGGCTTCTGCCCCAGGCCTGGGGGAGAGTGGATCCTACTGTGGCTGCTGGTGCTGCTGCTACTGCTGTCAGCCAGGGATGGAGCCCATGGCTGCAGGGCAGGGTGCAGGGTGGGGTTGGGGGGAGGGAAGGAAGGGCTGGGCCACATGTGGAAGAGCCCCAGGCCCTGGGCCCCCAGCCGCAATGAATCTTTGTCCACCTGCTCCCAGGCCTGTATCTTATTTCTGAAATGGTTTACAACATTTACATATCACAGGTATTGTGCAATAATAGCCACAGTTGTGATAACCAGAATGCCACCAGGATACAAGAATTATTTTCTTGTACAATCTCAGGTACCACTGTGAGGTAATTGTTGACAGCATCTAATTACATGATAAAGAATTTTGTACAAATTTTTAATGAGTTTATCATAAGACAGGATTTGTAATGTGTTTTGTAATCCTTTGCTGTAAGTTGCTATATGTAACTCTTAATGGTACAATGCATCTGGAACAGGTTAGGAGTTGTGAATAACTAACCATTCTATCTTTCTAAATATAAATTTAGAGATGATTGAGATTAGATGCACATCCGATAGGAAGGAATTTAGCTTACTGTTTGACTAACTGTGTTAACTTGTACTCAGGTGATATACACTCAAATATGATCACTTAGTATATATGTTTTCTGAGGCCTGACACTTGCACAAAAAAATTATGGAAAATGAATATTAAGCCATCATGCTTGAGCATAATCAGAACAAATAAAATAAGCTATCCAGCAATGTAAAATATGAAAACTTGGCTCTGGAGCACTAACATGAAGGTAAATAAATGAGCAAGATAAGAATGGTGAGGATTCAGCAGAGATGTAAATGACTGGGCCTGATGTAGGCCACTAGGAGCAGCTAGGGCATCAGCTAGGCAGGTTTACAGATTACCAGTGCATCAGGTCAGGGCCTGGGTCAGAGGGACTTAGAATGCAGGGGCCAAGTATCAGGAGAATTGAGAGGGAAAATCTGAGAAATGTAGTCATAGAAGTGAGCAAAGACTAGAAACCAGGTGTCAGAGAGCCAGTGGTAAGCTTCAGAGGCGATTCAAAGTCAAGTCAGGAGCCAGGAGAACTAGAGACAGCAGTGAACATGAGGCTTGCCAGAACAGACTGAGGCCATGCCAAGACATGCCTACAGCTTAATGCTGCAGGTGGGCTTGAAAGGGTTGAGCAGCACTTTCAGCAGCCAATCCAGTTGCAGAGAACTGGGGCAATTCCATTTGCCTGGGATCGGGGTCAGGTGTTGTAATAGCCCAAGGATTTTGCTACCAGTGTCAACTTCTAGAAGTCCTTCTTTCTTGTGGATCTGTGCATGTCAAAAATGAAGATACACATTATACTTAATTTATATGTACTTAAATTGTGTATGCAGTATACTTAAACTATACCAACTATGTTCATTTTACTGGCCTGTGCTATTTCTGGTTAAAATTCCACATTGATAGCTTTTAAGATAGAAAATGGCAAATTTGCCTTTCTTATTTTTTTTTAAAAAAGAGAAAAATGTATTTTTTGGCTCTTGGTAAAAGAAAATGAGAAAAGAGATGAAATTTTAACAAAATAATTTAATGGGCGGGAAGTGTAAACACTTCATAACAAGGTCTAGTCTAGGCTATAGAGTATACTAATTTATAGACAAGAATTGCAAAACCTCATTGCAGGTTGAGCCAAAGAAGCATCTGAATACTTTTTTTTTGCCTACAGGACTTTGATGAAAAATGAAGAGGAAATAAAGAATCTAAACTGTACCCAGTCAACAAATCTTGTGGCAACCTACATTTGTTAAAACAATGCTCCAGATAAGGCCTGAGGGACTCCAAAGTCAGAGAGACAATTTTTTATAAATTTCTTACTCAGTCTCTTCTGACTTCCTCCCTGATTATGTAGAAATGTAGTGAAACATCAAAATAAACATCATGCAATTCATATCACATGTTTTATATGTCCTGAAAGACTTGCTAAATCTTCATATAAAGGGACTGCCAACAATGACTGAGTATCAAATATTATTATCAGATATCAGATCAAATCAGAGACCTATTCTTGATCATTCCATTTGCAAAAAAAGAAAAAAAATCTTTTTTGTGCTTTCACTATCAATAAACTATGCCAGGAGAACTAATTTGCTCACATGTCCACTTAATCATCAAAATAAACGTGGATGTGATTAATCTCTTTGCCAATGAACCAAGTATTAGATATGTTGTAGGATTCTGGAGCAACTTAGTATACGTTACCTGTGGAAACTCTTCATTATGTTCTATTTATCTGAAGGAAACTCTTTGGAATGCTGTGGCAATCTAAGCCAATTCTTGCAACTGCAAAGGAGTTAGTAGGAGTTGATGTGGGAGTTTTAGATGACTCTGTTGTACCCTTATCATTAGTGTTCCCAAGTAATGTTTCCTATATAAAAGATGACTAATACTGCTTCACACACTATGTAGCACAGCAAACATTCAACCAGATTATATGACCTCCAGCCATTTCTGCTGATACTGTAAACAATGATTCACTGTAACATGAAATTCTTGACCTGCCCTGAATCTTTCGTTTTGGCCTATTCAGCATCTGGGAGCGCATAAACAGTTTAAAATGAAGAATCAAAACATGACAAAATAAAAGCATATTTCAAATATTCATAGTGGTGTAGGAAAGAGTAAGCAGGGTTTGGGGTGGGAAATCAGTGCCATATTTAAAAAAGGGCCTTGAATCTCATTCACTCCTTTCCAACAAGCTCTCTACCTTCTGGGTTAAGGAATATTTAAAGGTAGAACTCTCCTAGTCTTGTATCAAATATGTTTTCATTTTTCTTAATCATTAAATATAAACTGGGTTACAAAGAAAGAATGTGAGAGAAACACTGTAGCACTATGGTTTTCTCACCTAGCTAAGACATAGGAGAGTTTGAGCCAAGTTCCCTTCTCCTCCTCTGGAAATGATTTTGGGTGAAACATTAATGAAGTAACTTAAGTATCTATCACAAGAGATTATATTTATGAGGTTGTGAATCCTGAGCAGAGAGGTACCTCTCCCTCAGGTCTCAAACTATTTAGGGACATATGGCACTCTCAACCTCTCTACAAGTTGTAAAGAAACAAAATCTTAAACAATGAAGAAGTGTTCTTTTTTTTTCCATTAGAACTGGACTTAAACTGAAGCTGAATCAAAAATTCATAGCATGAGCCAATCACTACTTGCTACGGAAGTTTTGTAATAAGATCTGCAGTTGCTGTATGAATATGTATGATTCAAGTGTTGAATCAGCTTCCTCATTAAGCTCCATTGCCAAAAGCAGATCATCCAACCAAAACAAAAAATCCTCCAGCTTCTATGCCAATTCAGCACTAAAGGCAGCTCTAGACGTACCAAAACCTTACTCCCAAAAGAAAAAGTTCATGACAAAATTGGCTAACATTTAAAAAAGTAACTAAAGCTTGTGTGCAGTTCAGTTTTATCACATCCCTGTGAGGGTATAATTGTAAAGAACTAAGTATTACTCACGTTCAAAAAAATGTAAGACGTCTCTAGTTTAGTATTCAAAAATTGAAGCAGGAAAACAAACTATCCACTCTTGAAAAACTTGGCTCCACCAAAAGGTGGCTCAATGGTTGTTTTAGTACAGGGATAATTTCCCTTTCAGTTGGATTGTACAGACAATTTTCATGGGGAAGCATTGCAAATTACTTCCAGCAATGTACCAGTGGACTTTTACTGGCTATTTCAGAAATAGTCACTAAGTATCAGATGCAAGAGACTGTTCTCATAAGCAGGGATCTTGGTTTTCTCTGATAAAAACAATCCTCAATTTTCAGATTAAAATGTAACCCAATATCCACATTTTTTACTTTTTAAATATGAAGGGCGGAGGTTATTAGAGAAAACCAGGATACCTGCTCATAAGGGGTAAGAATATCTTGATGTTCGATTCTAAGGATTCAGGAAACCTCCATTTGGTAACTGTCCACCTTGTAGGAGAAAATACGTAAGAAAAAAGAAAGTTATTGCATTAGGCAGAAAACATGTAATTTGCTGTTGGAGCTCTGACCTCTCATTCTCTGATACTTTATCTACTTCAAATGTGTGAAAGAGATCTGTAAAAACAATGTAGAGGTGGTGATGCCTGAGAACAACTGTCAGCATTGGTCAATAAAACAACTGAGCATGGTCGAGAAATCCAAAGAGTCCATTGACTCCAAAGGTGGAACACTCAGATGAGAAGCGTGAATATGCTCCTATTTCAGCACAGAAGAGTTATGCTGTCATTATGGCAAAGGTACATTATATTGTGATACCTAACCCCATGTGAAAGATTGGGTTCAATGTCTGCCATCTGTATGAACTGAGCCCTGCTTTGCAATTGAATCCTCTTATACATGAAGTCAGGAGTTCATTTTATATACAGCAATGACTTTAATTGTGAAGGACTCCAAAGCAGTTAATACTGTTAAAATGATAACCGAACAGCATAATGGGATCATTTCACCTACCAATAAAATGAAAATAGCATTTGAAAATGAGCACAGAAATGCTATACAGACTTGTAGAAACTGAGAAAAAGAAATGATTGTTGTATTTTCTCATATTCAACATTCATCTTTTCCCCAAAATTCATCTGCTGGAAATTGGGAGGTGCATTATAAAAACAGTAACAGCAGTTTCTGCTTCTACTGAGGGAAAGTGAAACACTAATGTGCTGAAGCTGTGGGACTTATTATCTGCTGTCTGAGGACACTTTCTCCTTCTAGCCCCTCCCCCCAGACCCTCACCCCTCTCACCCCAGCACAGGCTCCTGCTGCAGAAACTACTACTTACTGCATATATCTGTTCATTTCTACTGGGAAAAACTCCTTCTGGCAGAAAAATAACTCAGAAGCTAGACTGTACAGATGCTCCTGCAGTCCTATGGCTGGAGAGCTTCACAGGCACTAGAGGAATGCTCCCCAGGCCACCCTCACCCTTACAGGAACCCATTCATTGACAGTCTTCACCCATACCTGGGAAGGCTGTCAAGTGGAAGGTATTAGCTGCAGGAAAGCAGCAGCTGCTATAGACAGCCCTGGGAGGACGCCCTCTAATGCAACCAACCAGCTAATGGCAGGAGGGGGCATGATGGGAATTTTCCTGGTTTTCTGCTGCAGAAGAATAGCCCTGCTCTTTGCACTTCTCAGGATAATCTGTAAGGTGGCAGGGGAAACGCTCAGCCACTGCTGCAAGGCTCTGAAAGGGATATGGCAGCTTGCATTTCTCTGGACTGACCCAAGCCTTCCCCAAGGCCAGCTCCTGGCCCTTCTAGATTTCAAATTGCTACTGCCACTCAACTGAGTGGCAGGAGGGCACAGAAGGAAGCAGACAGGAGGCAGCACTCCCTGCACTCAGTTCCCTGTGCCCAGGAGCTAAGAAGAGAGAGCTGCATAGCAAAATCCCCTGCTTGCTTATCACACTGGGAACTCTGATGTAAGAAACAAGCAAGGAAGGAGCATCTGGGGCTGCTCTCCTCATCTCCATAGAACAGGGGAGCAGCTGCCTTCTGCACTCTCAGGACCACAGGGCCCTGGTCTCAGCCTTTCCCCTAGCTTCATTCCCCCAGGTCCCAAGGAGGTGTTAAGCCAGGGGAAACTAAGTAGACATCCAGTCTTCTGTGAGAAACATGCCCAGGAAAGATTTAACCTTGGTTGTTCTCATGGTATTTTTCTCCTAGAGTGGCCATTGTTGGTCTGGGTGGGAGAAAAAGCTTGAACATCTATATACTTTTGTTTTCTACTGGGAGAACAGCAATTCTCAAGGTAGAAATGGAGTGTCTATACATGGCCTCAAGTTACTTCCTGCTAGTTACCATATTTTCAATGAATGATTTTTTTTCTTGATGATGCCTTTCAAAAACAAGGTATATATGGGACATGTCGTAAGGGGCATGTAGTAAGATCATGCAGTATGTCCAATTGAAATTTCCGGAGGAATGAATAGCAAATAGGTACAGTATCATTGTTCTGGATATTGTTTAGATTAACAAGCCTGTTCTTCTAGATATTGTTGTAAGACAAAGGAATTAGTCAGGACTTTGGTTTTAAATTGTATATAAAAATGGCATCTCCAACAGTTCATTAACCTCTAACTTCATTGTGGTACGTTGATTTTTTAGAATCATTTAGGTATTCATTGGAAGTATTTGATCTAAGTATAAATCCAGCCTGACCTGGCTCTACTTGCAAGATCTGACAGGATCTTGGCATGAGACGTTGTCTAAAGGCAATTTTTCTTTTCATATATTGAAATCAAGTACAGATAATTCTGTCAGAATAGTTTTGGCAGCTCAGGAAATCGTTCTAAAATAAAAGTGACAACAAATAGCCCAAGCAAAAAGCAACCGGTAAAAAATTGTTTAAGCATATCAGCACTAAGCAGCTTACCATCACCTGAGATTCAGTTATTCCCTAGCCTTCCACAGGGGGCAGTCTAAAAGTATGTGACAACTGCAGGGAATCAAAGCGGGGTAGGGGTGTTTGGTTTTTTGCACTGGTCTACACCAGATTTTATTGTGGGATTGCCTACCCTGTAGTAATGTGAGTAACTATGAAAATATAGCTTTATCAGAAGCATTGGTAGGGAATAAAAGCTCAGTAAATTTAACTATTACAAATGACCAACACCAAATTGACTTTATTCAGGACTTAAAAGGATAATGGAAGGAAATAATAGATAATTATATAGATAATTTATATAATAGATAAATAATAGATAATTTCTATCAAACATACATAGTTTATGAGTAGAAGCAGCACCTGGGGTAGTTCATGAGTAGAAGTAACCTGGGGAATGCAGAATTTTCCCAATATATCTTTGAATAGAGTGATCTTTGAAATGCATATTATACTCAGAGTAAAATTTTCAGGAGTCCCAAAGTTACTGAGGAGCCTAAATCTCATTCAAAGTTGATGAGATTTAGAAATCCAGGTAGGGCCAGATTTAGAAAGGTATTTAAGTATCTATTGACATAATAGCAGTTAGGTACCTAATTCATTGAAGTGATATTTACATGACAGACTTAATGTACCCTACAGAGGGATTCACTCAAACTTGCCACAATATGCCCTAGGTGGGCTGCCACCCAAACCAAAAGTGTATGTTGTGACTATGAAGGGTTGCAGATGAGCTAATTACCAGAGGTAAACTAACTGGTACTGTCACTCTGTAATACTGATTAGCCTGACTAAAATGCCAGCTGCACTATACAACTCCAGCTATAAATTCAATACACTGCTTCTGGTTTACTTTCAGACCAGCACAATGGGCTTGAAGGCATTGCAGCTGGGCACAGTAAATTACCTTAAGGTAGATGTGTCCTTAAGGACTTGTGTAAATCCTACCAGGCACCTATCTGAATCAATAGGCAACTAAATAACTTCCTACGTCTGTCTTGTAGGTGCTTTTAAAGATGTGACCAAAGGGCTTTTATTAATTATCTGGAAAAACTGAGGCAAATCACCTGAGCTGTACTAATTTACACCAGCAGAGTTTGCCCAATTAACTATATGACATGAAAAACAAGTGTTAGAAGAATTTTCATGAAACAAAAAAAATCCAAGTTTAACATAACAGATAGTGCTTGACTGATTCACATTAAAATCTCCATTAAAATTCTCCCCGGCAAAAGCATAGAGAATCAGGTTCAGAATCGAAGGATAACTGAACCTTAACTTAACCCCCGCCAAAAATCTATAGTGTGTTCATGATACTGAATCATTTGGCATCATATGTTCTTTTCAACTCGCATGTATTAAGAGGGACCTACTGAATTTCCAGTGGAAGTGGGCAGTGAGGCAGTTCCTTTAATCTTGCAGGTTCTCCCAGGCATTGCCCCCCATTATTGATTAACTGAGGGGTCCTGGTGGTCCCACTGGTTGCTACTGACCAGCCAGGGGGCAAAAATGGCATCATATTTAAAATCACGGCTTTTGCCTCCCTGCCAGCAGATCAGGAGCGAGCAGCAGGACCCCTCTGCCAGTCAGTGGGGGGAGCAAATGGGGGAACCTGCAAGATTAAAGGAGATGCCATGCAGCCCACTTCTGTTGTGAATTTGGTAGGTCCCTAATTATTAAGGCTGGAAATCCTTTTGGCAGCTCACTGAAGTACCAGCACATGCCTTTCAGTCAAGCTCTTATAACATGATTGGTGGTTACCATCTGTTGTAAGGGGAAAAAAAAGAATTAGTTATCACACCAAGCAAAAATTGCATTCATTGGTAAACCTCATCCCCCTGTCCCATAGTAGAATCTAAATACATTGGACATGGGGGAAATAGAAACTTGTATAAAAATTACATGTGCTCATTATATGCAAGTATGAAATACCTTGTGTTACATTTGCTGTCTCCGGGCATGATCGTGTGCTGTTACTCACACAAATATTTCCTCTGAACCTTGTGAATGAAAGGTTGCAATGCTGGGCCTCTAGTCAGGTATGAAAAAGCACAAAAAACCATACCGTATTTCTGTCAAAGGAGATGCATTGATCTATAAAGAGTGAAGATTGTTGATACTTAGTTTTCTCATTCAGAATAATGTGAAAGGTCCAGGGGGTTCAAATCAGATAAAATTCCTGTAAATCAGTGTACAAAAGCTTAACACCTCTGACTGCAGAGCTAGTGTTAAATATTATGCCATTTTAGCTGGTAGGAAATTGCGAGGTGTGTGACCATGGGAAACAGATTTTAGAGATTTAATCACTGTGTTTACATCCCATGTGGTGAAATATTTAGGAATTATTGGAATGACAAGTCTTGACAGCTTGTATGAGTTGTTAGTATTGTATTGAAGTTGAAAATGACAAAAACAGCATGGCCAAGCTTACTCCAAAAGAAAAGTCAAAGTAGTCAGACTTCTATCTGAAGTCTTGCTGCTAGAAAGTCTAAAACAACTTCTTGTGGGTCATTGCATGAAGGCTACTTGGATTATAATCAGTGCTAAAGGTTGAAAAGACTCACTTCATCAGGAATTCTTTGCAAAGGAACTTTAAACTTATCACCTCAACTAATTAATAGCTAGTGACTTTTGGACTACGTTTCCCCAGTAAAAAACAAAATGCAAACCTCAAGTCAAGAGGTGTCATGTTGAAAATGTCAAGTCTAAAAGAATGTAAGAATTTAGGAAATGTGTTCATTTCCCCTGGAATGTGAAATTATTTGGACTCCCCTTAAAGACAACTCCCTCCTCTTTCCATCAAAGCATTATTTAATAAGAATTGAAATGTGATTATTTTTACTACTATTAATTATATTGATTATATTGTTTTGATTACTATTATTGTTCTCTAATTATATTTCTGTAGCTATTATGGACATTCATCATTGCACCAGGAAAAAATAAAAACATAAGGAAAGATTTTAAAGCCAAAATTAATAGATATTTAACTACTATTGACTTGCAATGGAACATGAACATAGAAGTAGAACCTTTGAAAATCTCCCCTTTGACCTAGTACCTCAGAAAATAAGGCCAACAGTCCTTCCTCTTAGAAATTTACCCATAAAATCATATATTTGAACTGTAACCACTGACAGAAATTGTAGTAGTGCTGAAGTGATGTTATAGTGATGATAGTTCATGAAGTATATGAAAGGCAGTAATTCTCGTGATATTTTTTATTGGACCAATAGTATAGTTGGGAGGGGTGCAGGCAAGCTTTTGGTAACAGAGTTTTTTCTCCAGTCCTTTTTTCCTGAAAAAGGACATTCTATGCCCCAAACCTTGTCTGCCATCTTTCCAAACTTGAATAGAATTAAGCATTTCAGTTTCCTGCTCCACAGCAGGAAGTGTTGAGATTTGAGAACCAGTCTTTCATCTCCCAGGCAAGTGTCCAAAGTAGTGGGTTAGGGATGTCTTAAGCATGGGTCTTTGAACTAAGACTTTCCTGTTATTTATGCAATGCTGAATCTAGTAGGTGAGCTCGAAAAGTGTGCAGTGGATCCAGCCTTGTACTTTTTCATGTATGCAGTGCAAGGCCTGGTCTCGTAAGGTTTAATCTTTATTTAGGTTCTGGATTGCTTTTCAATGTCAGAACATAAGCAGTTTCAGACGTGCATCCTGACAGAAATGTAGGGTATGGCTATACTGCTACCTTACTGTGCCAGCTAGTGCTCTGCTAGAACATGAGCTGCTGCATACAGGTTACCTCCAAATAGGAAGTGGTATAACCAGTGTGTAAAGCTGAAATTGTTCTAATTAGTTCTGCCAGTCAGTAAAGCTCTTTAGTTCACTTGTAGCACTATGCTAAGGGAGCTACACTTTCAGTTAAGGAAGATGCATGTGTGTACTAGCACAGCACATTTCAGCACAGTATTGCCTGGAAGAGTAAGTTCGAGGCATGGGCATACCCTTAGGAGATTTCACTAAGAGAAACTTTGGCACCAGTGTCGTCTTTGTGGATTTTACCTTTATTCCCAAAATAGGCATCAAAAGGAATAGAAGGTTACTACTATTGAAGAGAACAGTGTGGCATGAGTCAAGCACTCTCAGTATGTAAAGCATATGCATATATCTTTGGAGGCCGACGGACTTAATTGTCTTGCTGATTCATTAGTTTTGGTGGTGATATGTTCAGAAGAAGAAAAATCAACATCATTTTTCTGATCCCAAATTAGTTTTGTGATCCTGGCAGTTAATGTTAGACAGATTGGATGTTGTTATTCATGTTGAGCAGTACCTTGCTTCTCACTGATTTTTAATGTGATTAAATCACATTTGAAAGATTATTAAGACATTAGCTATAATGAGTCCACAATGTAATTTATTTTTTTCAGAGATTTTGATAGTAGAGGTATATCTTTTTAAAATCTTCCATGCATTTTAGAAATCCATAATTTTGATGACAATGTTAACTGAAATTTTGACAAAATTAATGGGAGATAAAGTTTCAAGAAAAAATTGAGACATGTCATCCCTTTTTTGATCATCCCTATCAGACCATCTTATTTCTCTCTTAGAGAATTCTAGTTTTGAAACCAGTTTTATATGGAGGATATGTGGAATGGAAAATTTTGGAGATGCCTATTGTAGACAAACTGTCTGAAGAACAACATAGTTCATGACAGTTGTGAAGTCTCTTTTGCAAATTACAGGTCAGTATGGCTGGAGGTAATTCTGGGAGGTGAAAAAAAACCCCTTATATTGTGCAAAAGAGACCTTTTAAAAAAATCTATAGGTAATATTTTTGTAAGAATCATGAAAACCTTTAATCCTTGTTATCTACGTTAGAGACAGTGTATTGACTGGGTGTAATTTTCAAAAGTTTTCAATTAAAACATGAGACCTTCTTTAATTTACTACTACTTTTGTTTCTTTTTAAGTTATTTTTCCTTTTAACAACTTATTTTATCCTTCAGTGGCTGACTTCCTTCCTTTCACCACTCTTCTCCCACTCCCATTTCTTTTCCACTTCCCATTTCATTACTCACCCTCATTCCATTAATTCTTTGCTTCCCAGCTTTCCCACTCCCCCAGCCAATCTCTCACCCCCACCTAGATCAGGGATAGAAGCCTGTCCTGGATCACCAGGCCTCTAGTGGCAAGTCACATCTGAGGAGGTGGGGGACAGTCAAAGAAGGTTTTTAGCCATAATGTGTGACTGCTCCAAACTCAAGCTAGAACTTGTGTGTTGACACAGATCAACATTTCAGCCATTCAAAATGCAACATCTAAGAAGGCCCTAAAATACTTTGGAAATGTTACTTTGGGATGGATAAATGGTCTGATCTGTTATGACAGTTCTTGTGTTACTGTGAAAAGGTAATCAGTTTGCTATCAACAAATCTTGCTTAAAGAGTCTCTCGGGTTAAATAAAAATTTATCAGGTCACCAGTAGTCTTGATAGTAGGATCATCCTACCACTTAGCAGCAATCCACATCTAACAATGTCTCAGTTATCCTCAATTAGCTTACATTATTGTCCTGTAATTTTCATTAATCTTGTTAATTCTCTTCAAGTCAGACCAATGTATATTGTAAAAATTGACTGGTGTCTTTTAAGACACTTAAGTTCTTTAATATAAGAAAGTATTTTTAAGCAAACATATCAGAAATATTGTTTGCTGAAAATTCAATTTTATTCCTCCCCCCAATTTCATTCAAAGTTACACTAGACTTGCTCACTATTAAAGATATTTTGTAACATAATTCAAGTGCATTGTATTCCTTTTCCAATGCTAAGAACCTTTAGCTAAGATCTTCTCAGTATTATTTAATTCTTGTTGATAATGTACTTGACAAATCTGAAAACATGCAATAAGCATATAATATACTTAATTGAATGAAGCTGCTTTTTGGTGATATTTTTTTCCACATTCCTTTAACCTATATGTTATCAACCTAATTGTTTGCACAGTCAAATGCTAATTAATTTGTTGCTCTTTTGGTTACCTCTGGCCACAAACTCCCATTAAAACCACAATTAGGAAAACCAATTGAATCCTATGGGTGTGTGTAGACTGAGTGCATATTTTTCTCATTGATTTGCTAAATATAAAATATTATTCCATTTTTTTTGTTCATTTATACCATTATACCATGATCATACACACCATTATAATGGTATAATATAATGGTAATCCCAACCTCATCGGAGTAAACTTATAATGGAGCATCAGGAGTCCTGATCTTTGACCAGAATGATGAAAAATTAGAAGCAACAATCAATTATTTAAAATAAATATTGTACACTTACCACATTTTGATACAACTACAGTGCTACATTTGCTTAGATTTAGATATCCAATTAGAAAATAAAGGAATAATCATGCACACATATATTTTTTTAATATGTAAGATTTCAAAACTCCAAACAGGTACATTTTTGTCTAGATATACTGTACAGAAGATACGACTTCATGGGGAAAAAAAGACATAATTCTTAAATAAGGGCCCCCTCTACACATTATACTTAAGACACAATTAACCAATTAATCACGCCTTAAGTTGTGACCCAGCTACATAGTCAACCGTTAATGGCGTAATAAATAAGCGTGACAAAAAACCATATAATAGCTTCCTAGCCTTTTCTAATTATGTCATTAACTGAATATGTGGCCAAGTGAACACCAGCTGAGAGGCTCTGAGCCACAGAGGTGCACCACCTGCTGCCAGGCCTGCAGCTGACCAGGCTCTCAACAGGGGCAACATTACTAAAGCTGCCCTTATTGTGAGCCTCATCAGCTACAGGGCTTGCAGTGGAGAGAGTGTTGCCCCCTTGTAAGACTTCTGAGTTGTGGGGCAGTGCTGGGAATGTCGACTGGAGTTTATGGTGGAGGTACTGCAGGCAATGCTGCCGCCACTGCAATATCCGTCAGCTGTGGGACTTAGACATGGGAGCTGGTGCAGGGGGAGTCCAGGATTATGATCTCAGACTCCTCATGTACCAGCAATAAGGTGTGTTGGGATC
Source organism: Caiman crocodilus (assembly GCA_030014935.1). Taxonomy (NCBI): domain Eukaryota; kingdom Metazoa; phylum Chordata; order Crocodylia; family Alligatoridae; genus Caiman; species Caiman crocodilus. The sequence goes on from JAGPOW010003316.1 coordinate 96,868,497, forward strand.
TAATGTGTGATCATACAACAGTGCCTCCTGTCATCTGCTTGTGGCATGGCTGGAGGTGTGATTGTGTGGCTTGCACATTAGATCCACTGCACCTTTACTTGCAAGTGTAGAGGGGCTCAGGTATATTAATAATAAAGGTTGCTTAAGTAGTAACCCAACCCAAACATTTGAAAAATGAAAAACATTCAACCTGAAATATTGGTAAATATGCTATGTAGCAACCAGATGACAGCAGTTTGTAGAAAGTACAATCTTCATTCAGTCTCATATAACACATGTGCATTATCCATCAAATTCATAATGAAATACCTCAACCAATCAAACTTAATTAACACAAACACATGTAGCAAACAACTCACTTTTCCCTTGGTGGTCTTGTGAATTATTTTTAAAGTGTCTGGAATCTTATGTTGGTTTAACTGTTCTACGTATTTCTCTACCGGTTTCAAAATTACAAAACTCATTTCTTAATAGTCTTTCTTCTTTGTTATTTTCTTTTTACTGTATGGCTTACTATTGCTTCATAAAAAATAATATCTGTGATATAATAGTTATTTTTAAGCAGATTGATAACTGTATCTGTGGTCCTCTCATACATGCAAGGAAAGGCAATATAGGATCTAACGTGATCTACACAATCACACTTCTTGCCATGCCACATGTGCATGGCAAGAGGCATGACTGTAGGATCTTAACATAACATCCTGTCACGCTTTATTGCCAGTTTTCCCTGCACCAGCAAATAGGGTATTCACAATCCTGGGTGCTCCCCACATGTAGTCAGGGCTTCAAGTCTTACCATCTGTGGGACTGCAATCTCCAAGCTGTACAGTATGTGGAGTGCCCCTGAGGCTGGGAAATTACAGCTGCTGTGGTCTCTCAGCTGTGGAGGCACACCACAAACCCCCAGTTCTGGGAGATTACAGCTGTACTGCACAACTGCTGGGCACTGCAGGGAGCTCAGAGTGCTGTCAACTGCAGGACTCCCAACCCTGGCTGGGTATGGTACACCCGTGAAGCTGACAGGGTTCCCAGCCACAGTGAAGACCCTGTTATATCTGCAAATTAAAGCTGGATAGGACTCAACTATAAAGTTAATGCACATTTTAGAGGTCTAACTTTCTAACTAGTTGGACCATTTCATGGTGTGATAGGCACTTTGCTTGTGTAGGTTGTCTCACTTTAATTGCACAGTTAACCAGCTAATTTCACAATAGCTGTAACATGTTGAGGAAGCCTGCTTTTATGCTCTAGCAAGGGATATTATATTGAACAGTCACAAGCACCAGTTTTCTTTAGTTGTTTCCATTCAAAAAACTCTTCCACCAAATACAGAAAATTTTGACTTTTGCAAAATTTTAATAGAAAGATTCAGTAGAATAGGAAATATTTTTAAAGTGATTGAAGAAATGATTTGACGATATCAAGGCATTAAGTTAAAATTAATCAAAATACAAGTTTAATGGCTAAATACATGACAGCCAGGGAAGCTGCATATACTCAAAAGAATTAGGTGTGCAGAAAAAGAATCAAATCAATGGCTTTGCTAATGGCCTGTTTAGGTAGAATGTAAGAAAGGTACAAGATGTTTGGGGGAAGTTTATATTACAGAGGGATCATGTGGTTCAGATGCTGCAAATGATGGTGTTAATGGCTCTTTTAAAGAATGTTACTCTCACTGATATGGCTGACTATGACTGGAACAAATCAATAAAAAGATATAGAACAATTCTTGAGGGTATTATATTTTCAAGCTTTTCTAATGAGGAAGTAGTAGGCATCTGTCTTTCTCACGAGACAACAGAATAATGCCAAGTGGGACATTGTGTAATTCTTGCTTGAAAGATAAAGTGAAGCTGGATTGACCTCTCTAAGGCACAAAAGCCTGGATAGTGTATAAGGAGACACTGAGCTGCCCACATACCAGTGTTCCCCTCTCAGCTTGGCTGGTCAGGAAAGATTTCAAACAGGGGACTGAATCTACAGGCAGAGGGCAGTTTTGCCCTCTGAGGGCGCATCCAGATGTGTGCAGACATTTGGTTCCCCAGGCACAACTGATAGCAGCACACTTTGCATAGCAGCTACTTGTCCCTGGGGAATGCTCATGCCACATGAACTTTGGTGGCCAGCAAGTTACCCTGGGGATAGTAGGGTAGGCTGGGACCAGCACTATACCAGCCTTAGTAGCCTTACCTGGGGTCCTGGGGGCTTCCTGGAGCTGCAACAGCGGTGAAAACGTGTATTATACCTTTTTGTTTGCAGTGGGAGCTTCCACAGCATGGTTCCGGGTGATTCTTTTCAGCAGCATGCACTGCCTGTGTGCTTCTGGGTTTTTTCCCCCCACAAGTTATCCAGGGGTCAAAAAATCCTGCAGAAGTAAAAAGGGAGTTGCACATACATGAGCACTGTTCCCTTGCATTGTGGAGAACACCTGACTGTGCTGTATGTGGTGCTGAAAATGTGTTTGCAGCATCACATACCACATGACCATGCTCATTTGGACATGCCCTGATAGGCCAGAGCACTAGTGTAAATAAGAAATTCCCTTCCCACCTCTGTTCTCCTTCTACCTCCTCAACCCTATGAAGAATCCTAGGACAAAATCAACAGTCAGTACCATGGACTGGAGAGAGGACATATTAACCTATTTAATATGGGGAGGAAAATGTTTTACTGTTAGGATGAATGGAAAGGTCACTAGGGATTACCTGATTGTCACACTAATCCTGGTATTAACAAGAATAGTGTGAATAGCCTGGAAAGACTGAACTGAGGGTGTCTTAAGTGGTTCTCCTCAAAGTGTAACTTCCTGAGTGATTTGGAGATTGGCAGACAATCAAAGAATGTGGAAAATGTATTGAAAAGGTAATGCTCTGATATCAGGGATACAGGTTGTAGCCATATTGGTCTACAGGCAAAGGGAATCAGAACTCATAGCAGAGGTGATATATTTTATTAGACCAATTAGATATTTGCAAAAAAAATCTTTATTTGCAAGCTTTCAGGCACACACATCCTTCTTCAGGCATAGGAGAATGCAAAGATTGTAAAATTTCTCCCAGGTGAAAATGAAAATTCATATTTTACAGGAGAGCTGAAGGTGTTGTAAGATCTCCTGGTTCAGATAGTTCATTTTGTGCAAATTAGGTTCAGATTAGAGTTAGAACAGTCTATTCACCTTGAAGTTGTCTGATATCAAGCAGGATGTTGAATTATGTTTCCTTCCAGTCATATTTTTCTTTGTGTGAGCCTCTGATAGGATGGTTCAAAGAAAAATAAATGTATAAAGATACGTATTTTCAGGAGAGTTTTGGATTTGTGTACCCTGCCATTTTCTCCTCTTTCTGTCTTTTATTTACTGATGATGGTCAGACTGCAGTTGGAGTACTGCGTGCAATTCTGGGCACTGCATTTCAAGAGGGATGCGGATAACCTGGAGAGAGTCCAGAGAAGGGCCGCTCGTTCAGTTAAAGGCTTGCAGACCAAGCCCTACGAGGAGAGACTAGGCGCCCCTGAGAGTTACAAGAAATAATGGCCACAAGCTAGCAGAGAGCAGATTTAGACTGGAAATTAGGAATAAATTCTTCACAGTTAGAGTGGCTAAGGTCTGGAACGGGCTCCCAAGGGAGGTGGTGCTCTCCCTTACCCTGGGGGTCTTCAAGAGGAGGTTGGATATGCATCTAGTGGGGTCATCTAGACCCAGCACTCTTTCCTGCCTATGCAGGGGGTCAGACTCGATGATCTATTGAGGTCCTTTCTGACCCTAACATCTATGAATTTATGAACCTGCAGCAGTGGGGCTGGAAGTTGCAACACAATGACCATAAAATATACACTGTTCTTACCTAGAATGGTTAGAAGAGCCCTCTAATATGTGGACTTAAATACCATGACACTGAAGATGCATGGTTTGCTTTGTAGTTTATATAGCTAGTGCTTCTTGTCAAAGTAGAATCAAAATGAGCCCAATTACCCACCCCAAGATATTCAGGATGTGAAATCTTTAATTTAGAACAGCCATTTTTCTTTTTGTCTTCATAAGTAATACACATAGGGAATAGTGGTAGAGTAGTTAAGATGTATCAGAGGTTTAAGTTTGAGCCTATCCAGATTTGTGCTAAAGGCTCTCCCCAGCTGTGTGTGGGTTCCTTAGCAACAGCTGCAGACCTATAGGCACAGACAGAAGTAACAATTTTGATCCAATTTGGTGCCTGAAAGCACTGTACAGTTGTGACCAAACACAAGTGCATGGCTACAGAGCACTTTAAAAGAGCCCAATCCTATGGAACCCTCATTACAAGAGGGTTCAGATGAAAGCCCTCTAAAGTAGAGGACTTTCATTAACTTCTTTCTGCACATACTAGGTGTAAAGCTCAGCTGCTGCAGCCCAGCTATGTTCCTGGCACTGTTTTCAGAAAGGGAGATGGGGTAAGGGAGAAAAAGGAGCTCATTCTGTGTGTTGCCCAGCCAGCATTGATGGTGGGGGGAGGGAATTCGAAGTCCCCAAGGTGGGGGGCTCCAATATACCCACCACTCCACTCCAGCATGGCTGTAGAAATCCCAGAACAGACATCCCTCCCCTGCCTTCTCCCTCTCGTATCCTGAGACATCACAGGGAATGGGGGAGGTAGAGGTAGAGCTAGGAAAAGAGGCAACAGAGGCACAGCCTTCTTTCCTGGATCAGTTCTAAATGGGAGCTCGATCATCCACCCTTCTGGCTCAACAGCTAATGTCTATTGGCTCTGGAGGATCAGTTTAACTAATGGTGCTTTTTGCGAAGCACCATGAGTTAGACCCAGGAGCTGCACTTCTGTCTCTACTTCATATGTGGCAGGACACAATGCTGGTCCCATAATTCTCTTGTATGCCATTTCTGTTGTTATTGATGTGTCCATATTTCACCCATGTAGTATAAAGGCCAAAGACATGGACTGATATTTTGGCTGTTACGATGATAGGAAAGCCCACTAGGGATTGCCTGATTATCACACCTCCCCTGGGATATCACAAGGATGTGGTGCCTAGAGACTTGAGACTGACCTTGGGATAATATAAAACAACTTATGTGATTAATATTTCTGCTCAGGTAATATTTCTGATTTGAACTTGTTTCTCCAAATGTATTTATTATTCACATTTATTCAACAAATACCTTTCAAATGTGTTGCCTTGTTTATGAATATGTATATTACTTAGTTGTGATAAGATAAGACACATGATGTTGTTTCTGTTCCCTGTTTAGACAGGTTTGAAAACATTTCCAGTGAATATTTCTTTGTAATTCATATTTCATAATTCATTTTCTGTGAATGTTCGTGCTAGCAAACTGAATCTTTTAAGAGTTTGTAGAAAAAGGTGTGTGAACATAGCCAAAGAAATATAATTTAAAAATTCAAATGAATATTCACAGACTTTTCTTTTCTTTTTTGCGTTGTACATCTAGCCCCTGGTGTAATGGACTTGGGTATTCAATAAAAAATGAGGGGAAAAAGTGCTAACAGATTCTGCTGCAGTGAATCAGTCCATTTGCTTCTAGTGTAAACCAATGTATTATTGCTACAAAGTAAACAAGCTGCTTCAAAATTTTATTTGGAATCAAGGCAAGAAGCCCAGAATCTTGGTAAAAAAGCTCTCAGGCAGTAAAATAATGGAGGATTTAGCTTTTCAGAACACTCTAAAATCCTTGTCTGTTCTGTCACTTGGAATAGTTTTCCATTTCTTCTGCACCACTCATATATCCCCTTCTTACATCCCCATTTAAAACAAATGTCTTCTAGAAATAATTTCCAAGATGAGATACCAAAGGTAGCTATTTTAATGACATACTTTTAGGTTTTAAAATGTAGCTCTGTCCATAACTAGTTAACAAGAAATATATGAAGCAAATCAATATTCTATGCTCAATGGAAAAAAAAATCACATGTTTCCTAGGATTTTCTATTATGTACATCACAATACTATGAAAGCTATGGTCCTAGAACCCACTGTTTTCTTCCTTGCCACTCATATTAAATGACAAAAACTATGTCCAACATATTCTACTCTACTAAACACTACTATTTTAGGAAACTTTTCTCAATCCACTGCACCTTGGGTTAATGACATTATTTTGGCCACAGATACAACACATCAATTTTATTGTTAATATTTCTTTGTTTATGTCTGTTGAGAGGCAGGGAGACACACAATATTTTTAATGGAAAATGTATGTCAAGTGTAATTATAAAGTGACTTTTACCATTCCATAATTTACCAATCAACTGCAGGTTTTTCCATAGTTTCAATTAGGGTAAAATCTGATCCTAGCTAATGTAAATCTATGATCTCTATTGATCTCAGTGAAGCCACGCCTGTTTACATGAACACAGTATACGTATAAGTGATTGTATTGTGTGATGTTTGCCTATACTACATTTGTGATCAATCTTTTCTTAGGGAACAATATATTAACATAGAGTGAGAAAACTAAAGAAAATTAGTTGAGTCTATTACAGGAAAGGAAAACGGAATATGAATTACAAACTTTAAGGTAGGCAGTGGCAATAATGTTTTGTAAATTCATGCAGATGATTGCTTTAATTACTATCAAATCCTACATATGGTTTGCCTGCTGGGTTGGATTTAAAGGAAAACTTTAAGAAATATTTACCTGGACAGTTGTCACATTGAGATGTTTCTTAACAAATTACTGCAAAGAATTACAAAACCTTTAGCAACTAATTTTATTTTATTTTGAAATTAAGAAACAGACTTAAATGAAAAATATATCATACAGGGTTCTAGGGTTTTTCTTTCCTTAATAGAGGGATTTATAACCTACACACAGCCCACCATTTTATTAATACATCTGTCGCCTAAAATAATCCACATTGGGCTAATCTAATGCACAGTAAACCATCACTATATACACATGCACAGCAATTACTGCACAGTAAATTAGCCTAATGTGTGGTTTGCTAGTACCTGTAGATACAGGTTCTAGAATAACTGTGCATTAGGTACTGCGCAGTAGTGCACATTTAGACAGCTGACCAGTAGAAAATTGTTCCTGGTTACCCCAGGCAGCAGGGGACGGGAGAGGTGTCCCACTTCCTGGGCACCTTCCTGCCAATGCTGCATCTCAGTCTGCATGGGGCAGGAAAATATCCCTGTCAGGACAGCACTTCACTCCTCATCCCATGAAGATTGGAGCATAGGGCTAGGAGACAGCTGCCTAAGAGACCAAGCAGCTGCCTCTACCCCCAAGAACCCAGGCCTGACTCCCATGCACTCTACTTGCTCAGGACTGGAGCTTCCCCTGGCTGCTGGGGGGAGGGGGGTGGGGCAAAGCAGGGCAGGCAGGAGCAGCCCTTCACTGGTCTGCTCTCAGTGGGAGCAAACTTGCTCCTGGTGGGCACATGTGTAGGCATATGCCTGAGGAAAGTTTACTCAGCCTTATTTTACTGCACAGTAACCCAGAGGAACTATATGCACCCAGTGACTACCAAAATAGCACAACTACAATGGCTTCTTTAGCAGGAGCAAGAAAGGGTTTATCCAACAGCAGCTTCTTCAGTCTTAAACTTCTTCCTTCCTACCTCCTATAGAAAATTCGCTTGCTAATAGCATTTTGTAATCCCAAGGTCAGTTCAGTTTGGGTGTTGTTCATATACTTCTATGTATCTCAGAACAGTCTCTCTCTCGCTCTCTCTGTCTTTCTTTCTCCTTCCCCCAGCTTCCCCATTAATATCTGTGGGCACATCTATTGAAGATGTTTAACTGTGCAATAGCATAGTTTACTGTGCAGTAAGCATGAATGTCTACACATTCACACAGTTATTGTACAGTAAAAACACGTAATCACCAGTAGTTTTGCTACCTGCATATGCAGGTAACAAATTTACATGCAATTAGCTACTGTGCAGCTGCACATGTGTAGATGTAACTTGGGAGCAGGTTTGCTCCAGGGTGAGCTCTGCAACTAGGGCACCAACCTGAGACTAGCCCCAGGGCTTCAGACTGGGAGCATCTCCTGCCCAGGCAGCCGAGGGCTGCCTCGATGGCAATCCCTGCCTCGGGCCTTTAAAAACCTGCAGGCATGCAGAGCCCTGGGACACACTACCTGGGAGCATGAGGCCACACCAGGACTCTGTGTCCCCCTGGGCAGGCCACAGGCCAGTTCCCCTAGCCTTCTTGCACTTAGGTGCTGCTGCTTGGCATGTGGATGCCAGGCCCACACTATCCAGGCCTGCAGGCTTTTCCAGGCTGTTGCAGGCTCCAGTCAGGCCTGCCAGTCCCCAGGTGCAGCTCAACAGTTTCTGGATGCAGAGGCCAACTACCTGCCCACAGCTCCCTGCACCCCTCCCCCCACAGCAGCCTGCTCCAAGCTCACAGGTGCTGTAGTGCATTGCTTCTTCCATGCAGCTACTAGTACAATGCCAGGCCCCAGTGTTGGGTGCAGCAGGCAGCTGTTCAAGCATGGCAGCAAAGAGGGAGCCGTACAGGGGCCCAGAGATCTAATGTGGGACCCACAATATTGTCCTTCTCTGTGGTCATGCCCATGCATGTGCTTGCCACCTGAGACTCCAAATGATTACTGGAGGAGACTGGTGACCTTGTGGCACTATGGGATGAGGAAGAGGTGCAGGGCTAGTTCAAGTGGTGCAGGCACACCAATGCCCATGTCTATGAGAGGCTATCATCTCAGATGCACAAATACAGGCACGACTGATCAGCCTGGCACTGCTGCGTAGAGGTCAAGGCCTTGCAGGCACAGTGTGTTTCCATCATTGACCACAAGTGTAGGTCAGGAAGTACCCATTAGTCCATGCCTTTTATGCAGCAAGTCATAGATTCATAGATTGCAAGGTCAGAAGATCATTGGGTCCAGCCCCCTGCACCAAGCAGGAAAGATAACTCAGTATCAGGTGACCCCAGCAAGGTGACTGCTTAGTTTCCTGTCATACAGACAGAGAGTTGGCGTTGGAGCAATGAGAGAGCCAGTGGGGATGGAGCGAGGACAGCAGGAAGTCGCACTTCTGAAGCAGCTGCTCGATGCAGCTGGAAAGCTGCTGAAAGCAGAACGAAGGGAAGAAAGACCCAGATGCAGGGTGGAGGGAGCATGATGAGGGGAGCCGATCAGGAGGAGGAATGGGCTGTCAGCGGCAGAGAGGCGGTGTCACAAAGTGAGTTGAAAGGAACTGGAGACAGCATCTGCCTGGAGGAAGCAGAAAAGGAAAGAGAGAGAGAGAGAGAGAGAGAGAATTTTTCCATAGTGTGGTCCTGAGGACTGTTCAGCATTGAGGAGCAGATGGGTGGACAGGAGGAATCTACAGAGAACAATAATACCAAGTAAAATTTTCTTGAGTATTTAAAAATATAAATAATTAAAAAAATTAAAATAAAAAAGGAAGAAAGTTGAAAGATACATTTAGCCCAGCTAGCTTTGAAATATTTGAAGGTATCATCAACCTGTTTTCTTTGTGATGGTCCTATAAAAAAAGAAAACAAAAACCTTATTCATATTTTGAGCTGTTTAAATTTACATTTAATATTAAAATCTTATAACAGACATAATATTTACCTTTACTAAAGAAGACATCAAGCAATTGCCAAACAAACAAACAAACAAAACTTGGTTTCTGTTGACCCAGCCAGCTAAGAAGACACTGAGACTTAAAAATATATTAAAAAATTAGATGGATAACTAATAAAGAATCTTAGCTTAAAGAACACCCTGTGAGACAGAGTCTGATATTTTATTACTGGATGGTGTTTGCATTACATCCTACCAAACTAAATATTTTTCCAACAAGACATGGCAGGTGGGACTCAGGGTCACCGCTGAAAATACAAACTGAGGAACAATCAGGTTAGTAGTTACCTATGTTATTCAACTGAGGTTTACAGATGCCACTGGATTAGTGTGAACTCTCCGCATCTCCTCTTGAGGATTTCCAGGGTAAGTGATTGCACCACTTCTGGAGGGAGCTTATTCAAAAGTCTGGGCAACCTGACTGTGAAGAAGTTTTTCCTAATGGTGAGCCTGAATATAATCTTCCAGGAGTTTGTGGCCATTACTCCTGGTTTTCCCCTCAGGTGGTTTGGTGAACAGTTGCTCACTGAGCCCTTAATGTACTCCCCTAGTGTAGTGGTAAGCTGCTACCAAGTCCCCTCTCAGCCTCCTTTTCCTCAGGCTGAAGAGTTCCAGATCCCTCTGCCTTTCCTCATATGGCTTGCCATGTAAGACTGATCATATAAGTGGCTCTTCTCTGGATTCCCTTAAGCTTGTCCGTGTCCTTATTAAAGTGCGGTGCCCAGAACTGGATGCAGTACTCCAGCTGTGGTCTCACCAGTGCTGAATAGAGCACTAACAGACATCCTCATGCCGCAGGACCCAGGCCACAGCCAAGCTGTGTACACCAGCACGGGTGGCCTGCCTGAGCCCCTACCCCAGCTTGTTACCCTCGGTGACACATCACCAGGGGAGGATCCCACCAGCATCCAGCAAAGTGTCCCACCAAGCTCCCTGGCCTTACCCTCCACCAACAAATTGAGGAGTCTGGGCCAATGCCTGCCCTGACAGCTCCACAGCCCCAGACCCAGCCAAGAGGCATACTCAGTCATGACACTGCCAGTCACCAGCAGCACCAGCTCTTCCCTGGGGGGGAACCCTGTCCAGGCACCCACCCTCCATGCTTCGCAATCTGAGGGCGCCACCTGGAGTTGCATGCCATTGCTGAGAGTTGTGAACACACGGAGGTGACAGTCACTCCAGTCCCAGTCATGTGGTAAGCCCTACACTGGGGGCAGGACCCTTCCTGCCCCCGCCCCTGCCCCTTCCCCTTCTCCTATCCCTGTCTAGCCCATACGTACTACCCTGGCCCTGGGTTCCCCAGCTATAGCATGCATGGAGATGGGAGACAGTGTCACAACTTTATTGGGCAGCTTGTGGACATAGACCTCTCATGTCAAGGAACGTATCAATGGTTGTATGCAATCTATATATTAGTATATCTATATATTAGTGATATTTCATTTTAATCATGGCAAAATTTAGATTTGGGGTTACTTTTCTAATGGAAAGTGGGGATTTTTTTTATTAGAGAAAACCAGTATACCTGCTCATATCTAATCAAAGGCTATTTGGACAGAAGAATTTTCCCTCCTAACCCTTATTTTCTTTGAAATGCAAGTTTATCTTTACCTGTAAGGACAAGTCTGGAGCCATGTGTCTAGTCTATTTGGCAGGTTTATCCTCAGAACCATACCACATGAATTCTTTATGTTTATTTCTCCTGCCACTTCAGCTTTGATCCCAGATGTGAACCTCATTGTTTACAGAGTAACACCTGAAAGTCGTTATCATACTATGCAATCCTTTGTTGCTCTTAGCACTGAACTGCTGCCACTTCCTGCAACACTGCAATAGACCCTGGCCACCACTAGGGGCAACTCCAGGCTCCAGCTGCAAAAGGCAGCCCCACTCTCTGCGCTCTGGTCAGCCACTTGCCTGGCCAGGAGCAGCAAGCACAGCACAGGGGCAGCACTCAGCAGCTCTCTCCTCCCCTCCTCCCTACTTCTGCCTTTCCATGTTATAACTGCTCCAGACCCTGCCTCTAGCAGGGATAACCAGTACCCTGGTCTCCTTCTGGCCACTGTGCTAGCCCTGCTGGCCCACTTTGCTGTTCACTGGCTGGCCCATGGCCATCTAGGCCCTCCTGGATCCCCAATGTGCAGGCTGCAGTGTACCACTGCAAGAGCCACCCTTGCCCTCCTGAGCCTCCAACATCATTACCTCTGGGACCACTGGGCCAGCCAGGACTGGTGGCTGTAAGTCATCCAGCACACCTGGGACAATGAGCAGTGGCTGGAGGCATTCCAGATGACCTGGGCTACCTTCCATGACCTCCTGGAGGAGCTCCAGCCACACCTGGAGCAGCAGGACACCAACATGTCACCCCGCCCTGCAGATGTCCAGCTGGCCCTTGCCCTGCTCAAGCTGGATATGTCCACCAGCCTCTGCTATGTGGACCATCTCTTTGACACGAGCAAGGCTAGCATCAGGGAGTCATTTCTGGAGGTGTACAGTGCCCTCCAGGAGGTGTTGGGGCCCACCATGCTACAGGTGTATGACCCCCTGGCAGTGGTGGAAGAGTTTTGTGCCCTGGACAGCACCCACATGGCCATCACCTGCCTGCCCCACACTGACCACCTCTACTATAGCTGGAGGGGCTTTCACTCCATTGTTCTGCAGGCCATTGTGGACCTCTATGGCATCTTCATTAATGTGACTGCCAGCTGGGCACAATATCTGCCCATGATATCTGCATCTTCCAGAATTCTGTCCTGCCAAACTTGTTACAGAGCAGACACTTTGTGTTGGGGGTGCCAGACCTGTAGCTGGGCACATCATGGGAGCCCCTGCTCATCAAGGACCCCACCTACCCACTCCTGCCCTAGCTCATGCAGCCCTATACCAGCCAGGTGGACCCTGGTTTCTGGACCAGACCCACACCCTAGTGGAGTGCCCTTCAGCCACCTCAAGGGACACTAGTGTACCTTCACTGCCTGCCTCAAGTGCTGAGGACAACCTCCCCTGTGTCATCATCACAGCCTGCCTGCTGCATAACATCTTCAAGCTGTGAGGCCCAGGAGAAGCTTTTCTGTGAGGCCTGGGTGGAGAAGGCATGGTGGGCAGATGATGTCTGGCAGTTGGAGCACTACCTGCAGTTGCAGCAACAGCAACAGTGTTGAGTTCTCCCTGCAGAGGCCCCAGGAGAGTTGCACACCCTCCCCTAGGGGCCAGGGCACACCAAGTGTGAGAAGCACTGCACTCCCCTCTGTAGCCTGCCTGGACAGTCATCCATGGGCCAGGATAGTGTCCAGCACCTGCCAGTCATCTTCTGTGACCTGCACTGCCCTGCCCAGGACCACAGTCTGCTCCAACAAGGCCTCCACCCACTCACACTCTAGGGCCAGCAGCTGTGCCCAGAACTCCAGGTCTACCCAGTACCTCCTTGCAGGCTACATCCCCTGTCCACCAGGCCTGTGAGTCCACCAGCTGGTCCTCCAATGCCACCACCAGCTGGTGCAGGAGGATGGTGCATTCCTGGGTCTACCTCTGGTGGACATTCTCAGGGCATTCTCAGGGCCCTGTCTCTGAGAGGTGGCAACCCTAAGCCCACATCCTGGCTGCCAACTGTGGTTCCACTCTTGTGAAAAACTGCAGGGCATGAAGAGCTGTGAGAAAGAAGCTGTTTGTGAGAGTTTGCAACATTTATCAGATAAGATGCTCTGCACCAGGAGCCATGCACTGCTTAGCCTCATATTGGGGGTTGGACTTCCATAGGTGTCCAGGAACAATGGTAAGTCGGTTGGGCAGACCTGGGCCCAGGCAACCACAGACTGAATCCCTCCATCCCTGCTCGCTCACTGTGGCCTGCTGGGTGCTGTTCACAGGCAGCCTGTCTCATCTACCCAGTTCTGAGGACCATGGCTCCCACTGTTCCCCTCACCACCTCTTGCAGGCCAGCTACTCTCCTATGCTGCCACCCAGCCCACAGTGCTAAGGCTTAGAGGGCGCAGAGCTCCCAGACAACTGGGACATGGATCTGGCCACTCCCCTGTCCTCCCTGCAGGGGGTCTTTCTGGGGAGGTGTCCAGGGGCCAGCATCCCTTGGTGTGGTGCTGCAACCCAAGCATGCCCTTGCTGCATGTGTCTGTGGCAGTGTGCGAGGAGCTATTTGCATGGACCGAGGGGTGCCCTACCCATTACATCCCACTGCTGTTGATTATAATGGTGCCCTGAGCACACTTGCACAAAGCACAGGACCCCAAGCTTCAATGGTATGGGGGGCAAGCCCAGGCTGCCTGGCATCCTCCACTGCTACCTGGAGTGCTACCTGTGGCTGCACTACATGTAGCTGAGGAAGACATCACCACCAGCATCAGCACATTCCTCCGTGTGTGAGAAGCCCATGCCTGCCTAGCTGTGGGAGCACAGGCTGCTCAATAAAGTTTGGCAATGTCTCCTTCCTCCCTGTGTGTTGTGGGGGAGGGAGCTGTAGGGCTAAGTGAGTGCAGGCAGGGCAGGCTGGGTAGGCAGGGCAAGACCCAGGCCTGGGCCTGGGGCTGGGGTGGGGAGAGCCCCCATCCTAGTGTGGGCCTTATCACATGACAGGGGCTGGCATGACCAGATGTTCAGCTCACCCTTGGCTGCTGCTGCTGCTGCTGCTGCTGCTGCTGCTGCTGCTGCTGCTGCTGCTGGGATCCAGCTCTTGGCAGTATCCTTAGATAGTACAGTACAGCATGCTGAATCCTGACAACCCCCTCCCCCACCCCGTAAGTAGCTGGTGTTGCTGGTGGCTGGTGACATGGCTAGCCACACCTCATGGCTGGGGTTGAGGCTGAAGAGCCATTGGACAGTTGCTGGCCTGGGCTCCCCAAGCTGCTGCTGGAGTTAACAGGTGGGGAACTCTGCAGGATAGGTGCTGGAGGCCCAAGGGGCCCTCCCCAGGTGACACATCACTAGACAGGCTGGTAGAGGTGGGCCGTGGGGAGCTGGAGCTTGCCCTGGTGTCCTGCAGCTGGGTCTGGGTACAGGCAAACCTGGCAAGAGTCTGGAGCACTCTAAAGGCCTAGATGGTACAGGCCTCATAGGCATGCACCACTGTGGTGAAAGGCAGCAATGCCATGGTTCAGGCAGGCTGGTGTGTTTAGCCTACAGCCGGCCCAGGGGGACATAGGGGGCAGGAGTGGCTTTAGGCTGCCTGCACATGTGCTCCAGGGCTCAAAATGCTTTCAGGCTTTTAAGAGTTTGAGGCTGTGGCTGGCATAGAGGTGGCCAAGCCCTGGGGCATAAGGCTCTAGCCCCAGAGCTCTGGGGCTGAGTTCAGACTGACTCTAATGGCAGCGCTGACCAGAAGAAAATCTGTTCCCAGTTGGTACCTACTGCACAATAACTACTCATAAGTAAATTTGCTACTTGCATTTGAAGGTACCAAATTTACTCATAAGTAGCTTCATTTACAGCACAGTAAGCACATGCTCATGTAGATGCGTGCACTTACTGTGCAGTAAACTACATTACTGAGCAGTTAAGCATCTTGTGTAGATTTACCCATGTGACAAAAATGCAGAGATAAGTAGTGTAAACTTTGAAACAAGAACCCTGTGCACAGTCACAAGTTTTTTTTAATGTATTTACCAAGGTTGTCTCTTATCTGCTTGGTTTGAGCCTGAAGTCTGATTATGAAACATATTGTTCGAGCATGATTATCATGCTTCACATTAAGGTTTATTAACAATGTTTAAAAATGGATAGCTCCCCTCATTAGATTCATGGTTTTCAAAATGGTGTTCTAGGAAAGAAGGTGATGTCTCATAGGGTTGCATATTTTACTTTTTTGAATTATATTTTCAAAAATATCTAACTTGACTAGGAGTCTAATTCCCATTTTCAAAAAGCATTTAGCTTCTTATGAGCCTAGGGACAGATGCAGATCAGTAGGTACCTAAGTAGAATTTAAACAGAATTTAGTAGTCTAAATTCCAAATAGCACTTGGGTTCCACTCTCTGCTGCTAGACTTATTCTTGTGGTTTTTCCAACAACTGTCTCTTGTTAATTAAATAAATACTTCTGGGATCAAAGTCCAGAAATTTCCTTTCCCAAATGAGTACCCTCATCACTGGAGTATAGGGTCAGGCACTTGTCTGCATTATTTCTAGTACCATGAATCTTACATTCTTGAATGCTCGGTGGCTTGGCTTCAACAGAAGAAATGGAGTAGACTCCCCAGTATTCTATAACTAGAGCACATTTTAAGGAGACAGGAGGCATGGATTTAAATCCCTTTAGACTGAAAAGATCTTAGCTCCTAGATCTTCCATTGCTTGTATAATCATCCAGTAGGTTATTAGACATCACTTAGGGTAAGATAAGTCTAAAAAATTCCTATTTGTCATGCCATATGCTGAAATGGCTAACTTGTTGTATTTTTACAAATTCATTTTTCTGTAAAGACAGATTATTGGCTAAAACATCAGTCAGGCAGAGTAGTAGACTGCCTTTCATCCCATCCCCCTCTTTGACCTACCCTGCTTAGAATGGCCCTACAAATATTAAAATTCCTAGCAGAACAGGTCTTTTGTCAGGCACAAGTTTTCCATTTTGTCAAGATATAGTCCCTAGAGAAAAAATCCATGTTCATTAAAAGTTATTTTTTACCAGAGCTGCTCAAAGAACATCATATTTCATTTTGTTAATAAAAGGTACATTTTTTAAATTCACAAAAATAATCCAATTTTGTTTTACTGGTTCTAATACTTATTCTTGTCTCCTACTTTCAAATTAGGCATGTGCTATTGCCTAGTGTGTAGCCTTGGGTAGGTCCTTGATGTTGCATGGCTCTTCTAGGAACATATAAAACAATTGGTGTGTCCTGGTCTATGTTCCCCATGTATCAAAAAGAATAGCCACATTTCCACAAGCTATTTTTTATTCTGCTAACTCATTCAGTGAGTATTCAAACATTTCCAGGTTGGTTAGTCTTTTTCCACCCTTGCAGGAATGTATTCAGCAACATCAATGTTCATTTTCCTTCACTGAGTATGCTGAGCCATGAGTGCCACATTTCCACTTGTTTAGCTGCCACTGTTTTATTTAGTGGTTCAGATGTGGCAAGAAAACTTTTATGTGATTTCACTCTACCAGCAACTGTAGCATATCTAGGTAGTGGGTGCCAGGAGGCTCAATCTGTTGGGTGCTTTCTGTCTTGCTTGCAACCACTCTTGTAATACAATGGAAGGCAATCCTGGCAAGTTTCCTTATAGTATGTTCACTGTAGTTGTACACCCTGTAATGCATCAGCAGAAAGTAGTTTCTGGACCACTTCTAATGAAAACCTTTTTACTCCCACTGGCATCAATGTGAATTGTATTTAGTTCACTGGTAACTGTTTGTGTAGCCATCTTTCTTTACTCCTATCTGTTTCTGACCATTTCTCATCCTATATAGATCTATTATATCTTTTCATAATCATAGACATCCAGGTGTCTGGGGCATAGACTTTTCTTTTACTTTTCTTCTTTGTAAAGAATAATGGTTCTTGATCACTGTTTTGGGTTTCTATGTGCTTCTGCAATATCAATAATTAATAAAAAAGAAAGTAAAATGTAATGACACAATAAAATTGGTTTCCTTTCCTCTAAGAAATGTTAGCAAGTATGAGAACATCATTACCCTTCCAAAGTGGTTTTCTTTTAATTTTTCATGAAGCCCATATGCAGCAGAGCCAGCCAATGTCCCATAAAATGATGATTTGTGAACTGTGAAGGTGTGCTCTCACCTCTGCAGCACTCTGCACTTTCAGCAACTAAAGTGCACGTATATCTGCAGCTTGGAACAGATTGTGACTGTAACAGTGACACATAGGAAGTAGTGGCTGTCTGCTTATTCAGGCAACATAGTGAATGTGCTGAAAAGGACAATGAAACCAGTATTTGCTTTGATGCTGTAGAGTGGACAAAGGCATTCACAGTTAAAGCCTCTCAAGACAAGAGAGGAAAGGTTGAGAAACAAAACCAAATGAATCACCAAAAAAAAAAGAAACAAAAAGAAGATGTTCTTAACTAACATGCAAGAGTTAAATATTGCAATTGGATAAAGATAATTGGAGAGTAAGGAAATTAACACAATTAACTTTTCTGTTTAAAAATGAATGGAAATTCAATTCTGCATTTCTAATAACATGAATAGTGAAGAAATTGCAATATATCATAATGACTTTCTCAACATGTAACTTAATATCAAATTAACATTTATTAACCACAAAATAAGCAATGTTGTTAAGGGTATTCCCTACTGATAGGATAGCTAAGAAACAAAGTCTTCTTCACAGAGAATCATATTTTTCCCTATAGAATCTTGTGGATTCTAGAAGGGAAGAATTATTGGTTCAGACTAGCCATCAACATAGTAGAAATAAGATATGCTTACCAAACTAACAGCTGAATTGGAAATATATTGCTGGTTTTTATTTTTTAATATTGCTGTAAAATTCAGAAAGCTTGAAGACAGGTAATCCTCACAGTTTCATTGGTAAATAATTATAAGTATAACTAAGGAAGAGAGCCACACAACACATCCTTGTCAAAGCTACAATAAGAACTGAGGCTCTCTAGGCTCTCCCCTTGTGTTCAGTTCTGTGGACCATACATTCAAAAATGATAACAACAGCTATATAGAAGAAAGTCATTCATCTATTCAATACTCACCTAGTAAAGAATCTTGCTAACCTAAAGCCATCACAGCCTTCCTGTGCAAGGAAA
This sequence comes from Caiman crocodilus, assembly GCA_030014935.1. Taxonomy (NCBI): domain Eukaryota; kingdom Metazoa; phylum Chordata; order Crocodylia; family Alligatoridae; genus Caiman; species Caiman crocodilus. The sequence continues at coordinate 96,886,807 of JAGPOW010003316.1, forward strand.
TCTCAGTGCACTCAGAGCTCATGTAGTTTTTTAGTCACAAGGGCAAGATGTAGTAATATGACTTGTTTACAGCAAGTCGGTCCAAGTCTGTCTGAAACTGTTGGAATCAATCCACTTCAGTATTCTGGTTCAATACAGTATATATTTATATCAGTCTGTTTTCTATTATGTCTAATCAGTGGGGCCCATATTTTACACACACGCATATTCAAATAAACAACATCACTGAACAATTCTAGATATTTGCCCTGTAAAAGATAATATTTGTTGGAATTTCAGTGAGCATGTTACTTTTTGCCATACCTAGCTAATTTATTTGAGTGGTAGTCATAGATCCTATTCGCTATTATCTAGCACTACCTTTAGTAATCACACAAACAAACCACTGAAGATGCATTGCATATTATGTAGCAAAGATGCACAGATGTTTTCATTGACTAATGAGCAAAATATTGACATTCCTATTCACATGTCAAAATATTGGCATCCCTGTCCAAGCAGGTACAGAAGTTCTAGTTTATTTGTTCAGAGGCTTCCTTTTAATCAAGAACAAGCCTCCATCACCTCTAAGCCTCTTTGTAATGTCTTGGGCTCACAGTTCCTCAATATTATGAAAAAGATCATCTAAAGCTATTTGGAGAGAACTCTAAGCCTTAAGCACTGAAGTGTTAAAATTTTGGATTTACATAGCTGCCCTCTCTGTCCCTATGGGAGATGATTTTAAAGAACAAAAATGTATTCTTATTTTCTTACTGAAAAAGACATAAGGATATAGAGCAAGCCTGTCCAAGATCATTCAATCAGCCTAAACCATAGTATTATCTCCAGGTATGTACCAAAAAGGGTTGTATAAATTCTAATCTGTCACATTTTAGAGTGTCATAATATGGTGTCCATGCCTGTAGTATTCCAAAGCATTTTGAAAAATGCAAGCTGAGAAGACAAGATTAAAAAAAAAAAGGCTAAACGGGGGGAGAGAAAAGCAACAAAGAACAAGAGGAGAAGAATGAAATAGACTGCAAGAACCTGTTGATCAAAAATAGATATGTATGAGCTTGAATTTACCAACCTGGAACCCGGTTCAAAGTCCATTAAAGTCAAATCCTGAATTTGTGAGTCTAAGGACTATTGAGTCCAAATGTAATTAAAATAAAAAAGAGAATTTCTACAAGTGGAAATGTCAAAAAATACTCTTGTATTCCAGATCTGTACTATTTATCCTTAATATAAACTTCTGAATTTATCTATAGACTATAAATGAAAATACGTACAACTCTGGTTATATACAGGTTGAATAAAATGATTATAATGAAAAAACTATAGAATACATTGAATATACTGAACTAGCTAATAAATAAGCCTGTTAAGGACATATCTGCAGTAGAATGCTCTAAGGATAAAAATCTATCCAAATCACAACATCTAAAAATAAGTGTAATATATAGGAAAAACTATTAAATGGTTTGATCATGCTGTGTTTATATAAGGAAGGTTGTATTGCACTGTAAATGCAAGGAAGTTGAATGTTTCTGATTTTAATTGCCACAGCACTAAGAGTACCAATACAGTCAGTTTATTCAGTAATAAAACAAGATTTATCATATAACAAAATAACCTGCTTCAGGATTTTACATCAGGCAGTACTGAAACAATTAGAGACACTTTTAATGGAAACCCTGAGGTATAAAAACACATATGTGAAGCAATCCAGGCCAATAATCACAAAATCATTATAAATCACCTGAGAGACCCAAGCAGTTAAGTCATTGGCAGTCTTATTCAAAACAGTTTCCTTCAGAGCTCACAATACTATATCAACAGTAAATCAGAGAAATAGCATAACATCAGAATATTATGGTTTATTACATTTACATAAGGCAGAATTTAAAGAGGAGTGTTTTTAAATGTTCAAGCCTTCTTTTATATGACTTTAGCTCTTATGCACTAAAACACCTTGTAAGCAAATCTTTTTCCCTCTTAAGTTTTGTTAAAATATGAGCACTAAGAAAACTCATACTGTTTAAGTTAACCAATTACTTAAATGTTGTGCATATCTCATTCTGTTAGACTTTTCCCTGAGACACAGCGTTAAATAAATTAGTTATATTGCATATTGTGAGTCAAAGAATTAAAAGAACATCAACTCTAATTGCACTGCTAGAACACTACATGGCAGAGTTAACTTAAACCACAACTAAGCTCATTAAAGAGATCAATCTGTAGAACATCTGTTGACCCTGCTTGCTGGGGAGGTAGACTTATACGAGTTCTTCACACTCGCCAAACCTTGGCACACCAGGAGTAATAAATATTTCTAATAAGAAGTGTCAATCCAGAGTGGAGTCAGTATCAGATTCTACCAGCATTTTATTTATTTATTTTCTAAAAGCCTTTGGGGGTAATGCTGAATGTGAGGGCATACTTTTAGCATGCTACTTCTGAGCAGTATCTCACATTGTTCTATTCTCTTATATGCAGTGTAATGAAATCAAATAGCAATTATTCATGTCAAGTCTATAGTAGTATATATTTAATGGAGCTGTAAAGAAAGATCAATCAATTGCTTTCTATAGTGGAGGTATTTTCCTTCCACTTGTATTTAGTGTCCTGATTTTCCCAGTGTATCTCTGTCTTTTTATCCCCCAGAGCTCCAAGACCTAACACTAAGGGGCACCAGAGAACAGAACTCTAGCTGTTCATATCCAGCAGGAACCAGCTGCTGCAAAAGTCTGTGAAACCAGCATCTTAACTTCCTTGGAGAGGGAAACGAAGAGGGATTTAGAGAGAAATATGAAAAGGGGGAGAGGAAATAATGTATCAACCTGACACGTTCCTTGGAATAGGAAACTGGATCCAAGAGGAAAGCAAGGAAACACAAATTTCAGGGAGTACTCAATCATTTCCCCTTTACATATTATTATTCAGGATGTAAGAAATCATATTATATTTCAACACAAATGTAGAGAAAAGTGAGTGATATGTTACCTGTGATCATAAAAATAAAAGTGCCTCAACAATATCCAGCAGAATGATTATGAACTTGGGTAAATCAGATATGTGTTAATAGAGAAATAATACACACGTAAGTACACACACAAGCCAGTCAATCCTTTTTGCCAGTTGACTCTTCCATTAAAATGTATAGGGAGTCTGAGTAAAGCATAGATCCTTCTGGATTTCAACAGGTTTTAACAGCTCTCCAATTTCCACTGCATAATCCAGAGCAATTCTAGTTACCTGTACTATTGGTGGGGGTGGGTAACAGACAAATTCCCAGCATGTCCCAGAACAACTGCACTCCAAACACCTAAATCCATTACCTGCATCCTGATGGAAACAGCCCATTTCTGATGTCCATTCTATAAATGCAGCTGCCTAACAGAGAACAAGTGTATCTGTTACTACTTGCAGGGGTGTAGGTTGAAGCCGGGTTAGTCTAAGGACATAGGCAGACAAGGTTCCTTGGGTGAATTTGATATCTTTTATTAGACCAGCCCAAATGGTTGGAGAACAGTTATTAAGCAAGCTTTTGAGTTCAAAAACCCTTCGTCAGGCTAAGGAAGTTTCAGCAGTTGGTGTGTGCTCTTTCTGGATGGATGCCTGTTCCTACTTGGCATTATATTACCATGGGGTGCTTTATGACTGGGGCTAAGTGGACAATCTTGTGAGCACTTTGGTTAGGTGGTTGGTTATGCTTACACCCACAGGGGACTAGACTTGATGGTCCAGAAATCCTCTTCCAATCCTCTCTCTGGACCCCCTTCCTGGTCCAGAAATCCTTTTCCATGGTGTTCCTACGTTTCTAAGAGTAGAACGTAGGTATGGTATGAGGGTGCCTGAAATCATTGTTTCTGGTCCCCTGCTTACATAAGTTCTTTAAAGAAGCATAAACAATTTCCACTCTGACCCTTTTCATATACCAGACCCACAAAGACCCTTGAGGAAGCATAATAATGCAGCTGGGTGCCTGGGACAGGTGCCACACACAAGGACAACAGCCACTTTTAGCTGTCATCATACTACTGGTATAATCACACAGCTGCAGTGGCAGTCGGTTTTTCCATCTCCATGCTTCCCCCAAGTTGGTACCTGGGGCAGCTGCTTCTTTTGCCCCACCCTAGTTATGCCACTGGCACCTTATGAGAACAGAAGAAAAACACCCTACAACATGACACAAGTAAAAAAGCAGGGGAGACAAGCATCACATGGCCTACTGGCAAAGAAATGTTATGTTAATAAGGTAGTGGACCAGCTCCCATTACACATGAGTATATTCTGGTTTACAGGTTAACTATAAAATCTCATATCTGACACTTAGATCCTGCTGCTTCTGCCAAGGATCTACCCTATTCCACTTTACCATGGTCCTCGTTCCCTTTCTTCCTCTCCCCTTCTCCTCTGCAAAGGATCAGTTTAACAAATAGAGATGTTGAGCTACTCTGAATGTTTAAAAGAAATTCAGTCAAAGATATCCCAATATCAAAATGCAGCAATGTCAAAATGATGATTCAGCACGTGCATTCAAATGAATCCTTCAAAATTTTTGCCCGAATACCTGAATCATTGAAATCAAAACAACAGAACCCAAATGAAGAATGTACTGTTAGCAGGTGATGTAGTCTGTTTGAATAGGATCTATGTTCCTATGCTCTCAATGGGTGCTGTATAGTCTATCTTATCATATTCATCCTTATTCTGCAACTTGAAATAAATCTATCAAAATAAAACCCAGACATAATGTCTGCTAAATATGGAAGTTTACTTATAGTGGGTTTTTTAAAGCTGTATGGGATCATTCTGATCATTTCTGACCTTCTGCCGAACACAGGCCAGAGACTCTCTCCGTAACTCCTCCATCAAGCCCATAACTCCTGTTTGAGGCATAGCATATCTTTCAGAAAAACAGGCAGCCTTTAATGGAATATCCAGCAAATTCAATTGGAAGTTGTTCTTGTGGTTAACAACCATCACTACTAAAAATGTGCAACCTTTTTCTTGTCTGAATTTGTCTGGTTTCAACTTCCAATCCTTGAATTTCGTTCAGCCTTTTGGTGCTGAATTGAAGAGACATCAGCTGTCAGAAACCTCTCCACCACATAGATCATAATCACAATATATTATCAGTTCCATTGCTAGGGGATAAATAAAATGCTGCTTTAACTTGTGTATTTTTTATCAATAAGCTAATTTTTTAAAAATTAAAGATAAATTGTATTTTATATGGTAAAATGTGTGTACCTAATAAATTCAGCCTGGTTTTGTAGCTATTACCAGTTCTAGATATTCCTTATATTTAAAATGAGGTCCACTGAAACTTTTGAAAGGGATTTGGTATAAGCCCAGTTCAGTTGTCATCAATGCTGAAACTCTACTGTACCTGAATAACTTCAATGGCTAGATCCTGGACTCAAGCTTTTAGGGCACAAGTTCACTGAAAGGCATCAAGTTAAGATGCTGAAGGTATATTAGGAGAGACTTAACCTGTTGGAGCAGGCTATATGCTGCACAAGGACTGAGGCTAAAAAACTTAATCCCCAACACCAACTTCCGGTCCTCAGGATGGCAGCTGCCCTGCATGGCCTGGACTGCTTTTAACCATCTGTGAATGGACATTGGACAGTTTAAGGAGAGCATCCACTCTTAGGGCATCGCCAGTGACTCTAGCTGTATCTGTGGGGGGCCCAAAAATGGTAATTTAAAAATTATATTTATCATTATGTCTGGCAAAGGGGGGCCTGATACTAAAAGTTTACCCTGGGCCACTAGGAGTCTAGGAATGGCGCTGCTTTCTAGCCCTCACGCTTCCAACTTATGAGTGTGGGGACACTTGCTTTATCATCATTTAACCTGTTGTCTATTTAGGCAATGACATTCTGAGGCTGGGGCAAAAGGCTGGCATGATCTGTTGCCCAGTCTTAAGTTTTGGTGGCTGAGTTGCACTGGGGTTCATTGATTTTATTTGTTTGTGGTAATAGGAATAGCTATTAGGTCTGTGCCTGGTCTCTGCTTAGGCACTGGAATCTGGAAGAATAGACCTAAAAATAGAATAGACCTAAAAATTGGCAGGATTTGGCTGGATCCAGGAGTCAGAGCAGAACTTTGTAGCCTTGGATACGCTGGAGGTCAGGTCTTTTTGTTTGCTCCCTTGTTTGTTTGGTGAAACCGCTAGATACAATGTGTACCGAGGCCGTAGGATTGGGGAAGGCGTGCAAGAAGGGGTCAAAAAAGAAAAGAAAAGAAAACTTGGCGGGATCCAGAGCTTTTACTCAGAGCCTGACATTTCCTCTGCCACGAGCCATTTGTTATTTGGCACAACAACACACGAACACCCTCTAGCCACATACACGCACATAAACACATACATACATAAACATATATACATACACAGCCTCCAGCAACACATGTATGCAAACACACACACCCCCTCCAGCTACACAAATATAAACACAATCACACACATACATTATCTAGCCACATACCCTCTAGCCACACACTCACACATAAGCCCTCATGCATATAAACCCACCATCCAGCCACCCCCCCGCTACACACACAGACACACACACACAATCTCCCACACATTCCCCAGCCACACACACACCCCCTTCAGCCACCAAACATATAAACACCCCCACCCCCACACACCCTCCAGCTACACAAACATAAACACAATCACACACACATTCTCCAGCCACACTCCCTGTCCAGCTACACACACATGCACCCCCAGCCACACATACACCCCCCTCCATCCTTAGGTACAATCACACTCACTCTTCACCCACACACACATCTAAACACCCCTCACACACGCGCGCACACCCTCTCACCCGCTTGCCACACTTGCGCACACACCGTTCAGTTACACACACATAAACACCCCTTCATCCTCCAGCTACGCACACATACACAAACCTTGCAGCCACAAACATACGCATAAATGCACACCCCCCTCCAGCCACACACAGACACACACACCCCTCACCCTCCAGCCACGCACCCCCTCTCCAGTTACACATATAAACACCCCCCTCACTCTCCAGCTACCTTCCGCCCCCCCGGCTCCAGTTCCCCTCACCCTCGGGGCGGTGCTCCGACCCGGGCGGGAGGCGAGGCGCGGCGAGGGGCAGGGCCGAGGCCGAGGCCGCCGCGCCACGTGCCCCCCCGCTCCCCGCGCCCGGGCAGGAGGAGGCAGAGCCGCCGCCGCCGCCGCCACTGCGCCAGGAGAGCGCGAGCTGCGGGCGCGGGAGGAGATGACGCACGAGCCAGCAGTGCTCCCCACAAAAAAGTGTTTCTCCCGGACGAAGATGGCGGCAACTTAGCCCAGGGACCGAAGATGCCTGTGGCCATCGGGAGACAGGAGCCAGGCAATCCCGCCCCGCAGCAGCAGCCGCCCCCCGTCCCCCGCCGCCGCAGCTCGCGCGCCCTCCTCCTCCTGCTCCTGCTCGGCATCGCCGGCGGCGCCCCGGGCGTGCGGCTGCAGCAGCGCCGCTCCCCGTAGAGCCGCGCGGGCCGGGGCCGGCGGGAGGACGGCGGCGGCCGGAGCCCGCGGGGCAGCACCTACCCCCGGGCAGCCGCATGCAGCGGGCGGCGGGTGCCGCGGCCATGGGGACCTGCCATCTGACCATGCCTGGCTGAGAGGAGGAGGGGGGAAGCCCAGGCAGGCACCACCAGCCGGCACCGCCGCCGCCTCCTCTTCCTCCTCCTCTCCGCACTAGTGCTCCCATCTCCTCCGGAGCCGGCTGCTCGGGGTGGGGAGCCCGACCCCCCCTCCCGCAAGGAAGCAAGAGAGAGAGAGGGGAGAGGAGAGAGGGGGGAGAGAGAGGCTAGGAGGGAAGACAAGAGCATCCCCCCATCTCCCAAGTCAATGCATGTTGCGGTGAACCCGGCAGAGCAGCCCTCACGGTGGAGTCGGCCGGGGCTGCGCGCTCCCAAAATATGACCAGGGGCGCCGGGACGTGCAGCCGGCACTACGACCACGGCTCCGATCTCTGCTTCGCGCCCCGGGAGCACGACAAACCCTTCGCCGACTCGGAGAGGGCTCAGAAATGGCGCCTGTCCCTGGCCTCGCTCCTCTTCTTCACCGTCCTGCTCTCTGATCACTTGTGGGTCTGCGCCGAGGCCAAGCTGGCCAGGACCCGGGACAAGGGGCGGTCGCGGCGCGGAGCCGCGCCGGAGCCCCTGGCTGGCATGGGGGAGCCCTCGCCCGCAGCCCGGAGCCTCCTCTCGCCCAGCCTCCCTCCCTCCCCCAGCAGCAGCAGCAGCAGCAGCAGCAGCAGCAGCAGAGGCCAGAACCACCACCCCCCTCGCAGCGACCAGGCTATTTTTCTAGGAAACTCCACCAACCCTTTGTGGCGCCTGGAGACCTGCTACCCTCCGAGCTCCTCGCCTGCCCAGTGCTTCAGCGTGGGGGACGCGGAATCCGTGTGCAGGAGGCCGCCGGGTCCGGGCCAGCAGCAGCAGCAGGTGCCTCGGGCTGGCAACGCTCCGGGCTGGAACTTGACGGATTTTTACCTTTCCTTTTGTAATGCCTACACCCTCTGGGACTTGTTCGCCGGGCCGTCCAACCCGGACACTTTGAACTGCAGCCTGGACGCGGTGCTGGAGGAGGAGGGCTCCTGCAGCCAGTGCGTCCAGGCTTACCAACGCTACGACCAGCACGCTCAGGAGAAATACGAAGAGTTTGAGGTTATGCTCCAGAAATATTTGCAATCGGATGAATACTCGGTGAAATCGTGTCCTGAGGATTGTAAGGTAGGAGCCCTGCTGTGCTTGACTGCCTCTTTCCTGCCTGGTTTCCCCTTCGTTGCTATTCTTCTTGTTGGGCTTCGATCTGGTTTTATTCCTCACTCTCGTGGCTCTGCCTGGGGCAGGAGTGGATCTGCTGGTGATTGACCAGGGCAGGAGTGGATTTGGTGTCGATTGACCAGGGCAGGAGTGGATTTGGTGGTGACTGACCAGGGCAGGAGTGGATCTGGTGGCGGTTGACCAGGGATCCTTATTCACGCCTGGCTGAAGAGGAATAAGAGAAGCGATCCGGGAGTCCTCTGGGAGTGCAGAGAGCTGGATTTCCCCCTAGTCATAAATATGCGATTGGCTCAAACTCGGAGGCTCGCTTCCTTAGGCTTGGATGCGGTTTGACAAGAGAGGCAGTGCCAGGGGCTGCATGCCAATGAGCGGGGCAGTGGAAAGAAGTGGTGTGGAAAGGTGTTGCCCCTGCCCCTTCAGGGGGCTGGAGTGGACGTGGGAAGTTGGTTGTCCCAGGGGGCTGGCGGCTGGCGCCTGCGTAAGCTCTCTGTGGGAAACGTGCCTATTCCCTTGGGGACAGTTTGTGACTGCCCCGTGAGCCACGGGTGCTGCTTGAAGGGTCTCCTTCACTCGAAGGCAAGTTTGCTCTTGTCTTGGGGTGCTGTGCCCAAGCAGAGCGCGTACATCCATGCGGGGGCGGGGGGGAGGGATTGCGTCTAGCAGCAGTTGCCATGCGAAGCCTCTTGCAAGAGCCAGCTATGGCAGGCTGCGCTCCAGATTTCTGAAGGACAGATGTTCCGGTTATTTGCCGTTGTATGGCAATATCCGAAGTTACTTGTTGGTCGTTTCAGCTTGTAAGCTTTCAGTGAGAACGAAGGCTTGGGTATTACCTAACGCACAGACAGAAGATGTCGTAATGCGATCATTAGCAAAAGGAAGAAGGGCATGATGACCAGCTCTGTATGTGTCTGTGTCTGCAGTCTGCTCTACAAAATCTATAGAGTTGGAGAGAGATCAAGGACTAGAGTGGATGTAAATAGATGCTGCAGTGACCTTTGGTTGGGAAGTAGTGATGCCGGAATTTCAATAAACCTCATCGTTATTCTTTGTGTATCACCAATACCCATTCAGTGCAATCCAAAGATTATTTTTCTTCATAAGAAAACAGTGCCCCATGTTGGCTCTTCGGTAGCTGTCACCTCTCCACTTTTACATACCACGGTTGATCCAGCTCTCAATGCAGGGAAGCACTGAATAAGGGGCTCTATCTGGTGCTTAAAATACCCAGTCTGTTTTGTAAGTATAATTTTTGGACCCTCTGAGCCAGCTGAATGGCTTCTGCTCTGAACTTACTTGACTCATATTTTATCAAGTACTATATTATATTGGTAGCTTAACACACCTACATCATAAATTGCTGTAGGAGTCAACCAAACACAGCACTGCATACAAATTACTGTTCTGAACAGAAGGCCAGGATGCCTATACTATATACACTGGGAACCAGAGCCCCACTTCATTTTTTAAGTCCAGCAAGGCCTTTCAAAATTTTACCAGGATAACAGCGAATGCCTCAAAGAATCCCACGGTGTTCAATATGGGCACTAACTTACAGATGCTGCCTTAAAAGTCAATCATGTATTTCTTCAGAAGTCAAATAACTTTACCTCATTATGGAGTAATAGGGAAATTATGAGTAGTTATCAGCAAGGGGAAAGATATCAATCCAAATTTGTTTCATGTAGTTGAATAGGAATCAGCTCCCTAAAACATGTTTTGGACTTGCAGGTCACAGATGATAAACTCTGTGCATGTGCAAACACAGACCATCTATACTTTATGTATTCTTTAGCCTGCTATCTTTTTATCTGGACATTTATCACTTTAGAGGTAAAAGAAATAAATACCCAGAAGTTATATGCCTGGAGACCAAAAGTGTGAGGACATCATTGCCATTACAGTAACTTCTTAACTTGGAAACTGATCTACTGCTTTGTGCTGGCAAAGAATCACATTTAGTTTCTTAACATCAGTTTTAAAATCATGGGCTGATATTATGAACCTTTCCCCATCACTACATGTTCAGATCTTTTACTGCGCACCATTCCATGGAAGAAAGAGGAACCTGCAGTGAATAGTTACTATATAGTGTGGTTTATATTTTTTCTATTGGGGTTTATATGGAGAAATGTTTTTAAAACTTATGTTGAAGAGAAATAAATATTAAAAATAAAATTATTGCAGTAAAATAACATCAATCTTTGACTTCTTTAGAAAGCAAGAAGGCTGTGTGTACACATGCAGTACACATTACCCATGGTTTTTAGGTCTCAAACACCAGATCTGTCTATTATTCAAACGTGCTGTGAGAGTTTGGTCAACCAGTGTATGCGAAAATGGAGGGAAATAAGAGCACCAAAAGCTAATGGTAGTTAGCATTCATCCTTTTAGAAGTCATCTCGAAATAGTGATGTGGTCAACTATAACACTTATGTGTAGCTGTGCGGTAAGAACTACAGATCAGAGACAAAACTCCGCTGCGGTGAGACTCTTTGCTTGTTTCAAGGAAGTGTTTGCTGTCCACGGTGCTGAAAAGGAGGCGCACTGCTCACCGTTTATCTACAATGAGTGCATTGCAGAACTATCCCCATCTTAAATGTAATGGCTGGATGTACGTTTCCATATCTTTTAAGACATTTTAATTCCTTCATATCTGATGTCATTCTGAGAAATTTAATCATTTGGCTGTCTTCGGCATTCTGTACATGATGGATATTAATGTGTTAGTATGTACTATATGTTCAACTGTCTAATATGAAGTTATAAAGTCTTGCAGACATTTGGAACTATGGTTATTATGGGGAAAAACCCTGTGGAAAGAGAGAATAAACTGAAAATGTAATTTTTGCTGAATTGCTTTGGGATATATATATTTCCCAAACATATACATATATACATTTGACACATTAAACTGAGTTATTGTTGCATTCATATAAATATAAATATTGAAAATATGGACATAAAGTGTCTAGGTATTTAAGTTACAAGCTAAATCATCAACATTTAATAGGAAATAGTAATCTGGCATCTAAGCATGTACTGTAGTTATGTTCCATTTGACTGGTTAACATGGTATACTACTATTTTTTGTATTTTAAAAGAAAAGGCTACACAATTTGATTTTATTCATAGTCATATACATGGGCATAGACCAAGGGAACAATGAAACAACTCTTAAAGTAGACTATTTGTCTTTGGGGTAGTTTTAATATTCTAGAAGGGTAACTGCATTCTGATCAGAAGGGAGGTTTCACCCATTTAAACATTTGTAGTTTATAGAATCAATACACTTAGTGTGAATAGCAATCAGTGTAACATCTGTGTTATACTATAGTCCTCTTCTGCTCCCTTCCCAAGCCCTCTCAAGAAACAATTGATTCTTAGGTTATAAAGTGGAAATCATACCACTCCTATTTCCTCACCTGTTAATTGTCATATTCTTCAATAATACAAATAATGGCTATAATCAATAGCTAAGAGGAATAATAGTATTTTAACCTACCACTATAGAATGAAAACTTCAAATGTTCAATCTCTTTCCCGAAAGCAATATTTTTACAGGCTGGCAGATTTTCCTTTGTACGAGTCCTAAGGTTTATTGCAAGCCTCATAATCTCTAAGGAATGATGTAGACAAGTTGCTTTGTGTTACAGAAAGATCTTTGTAATCAGAAGTTGTTGTGCTTAGCATAAACTTACTTGTAGCTATTATATTAAATTGTATTATGTATTTAGTTTAACTAGACTTATATTAAGTATTACTTATTGATGAATTAGAAAGAAACTTCTCCCTCTTAATTTTAGTGGATCTAGATTTAAAAGTTTACATATATCTCTGCATTTAAATATAACGGAGATTGGAAAAGCTATTGACAATTCTCAGAGCTTAGGGTATTTATCCATGACAATGTCACAGAATTTGGATATGCAGTTTATATTGGTTGAGATAGGTAGACTTTCTCATACAGTGCCAGCATCAGTACCAGTGCCAGTAGATTGACACAGGAAATACTGTTTTAGAATTGACTCTTCTTATTACCTGATTGTAATTCAATTTTGATGAGTTTTGCTAAAAGTGATTGCATATAGTATGTTTGGTATCGTACTTTAATAATCATGTAGGAATATACTAACTGGTAGGCACCACAATGACAATGATTTATGCCATTTAAATATAGGACCAGAATCTCAGCTAATGTAAAATTGATGTAGCTTCCTTGACTTTCATTGATGGAATTAACAAGAGCTGAGAATCTGAGCAATTATTTCTATTTTAATCATACATAATTTATTTATTGCAAACTTCTGATTTTGTTGTGTAAATAACATACATTATGCAGTAATAGTTACAACCTATAAAATCATGATGACTATGATTGGTTCTATCTTGTTGTCTTGCTGTCCAGATTCTGATTTTTGTACTGAGTCTACCACTGAATCCTGCACACATAAATAATGTATTGGGTTGAAGACAGAAGACACAGTTCCTCATAACAAGTTGTCCACTTTCTATCAGGGGATAAAAGTTCTTATTCTTAAGTCAGCAAACTATTGCTTTTCTGGAAAAAAAGGAAGATTCTGGCTGCTTCTGAGCATGAACTAGGTCAAATCACTAAGTAGGACATACAAATCTGAAGGTTTTTAAAATGTAGGTTTTAGAGATACAGATTATATTTTCTGTGGGAAGTATTTGAATTTGAGAATTACATGTGCAGACATATTTTTTAAAGTTGGACCTTTCAATGTGAAACATCAGTTAGCATCCTCAGACAGCTATTTTATACTGTAAACAGTTAAGAGTGTTTTATATATATGGATATTGTCCTTCAAGACTAGCTTAAATACTGTAATGTGTTACTTATATCTGTTCGTATATTTCTAAAAAAACCCTCATGTCATTATTTTGCTTCAATGCTAGGATATTAAGTTAGAAAATAGAAATTAAATACTGTTATTTTATGTGGGCTTTTGACCAGGCCCTGAATATATATTAGAAAGCACAGGAAATGAACATGTAATTGAGATGATATTTAAAATCAGTTCAGATTTGTGATGTGACATGCTAGAAAACATGCACAAAAATAAGGCTACTTTTATTTAGAAAGTATGAGTTAATGAGTACCTTATTGTCACAAGTGATTCAGTTGATCGATTGACAACTGGTACATTTCTGCCCCTGGATTTTATTTGATCAAAGAACTGTATAAACTCTTACTACGATTATGATTTAGCACCAAAGGAGAGTTTCAAATACAAACAAGTAAAGCTAAAAATTAAACATGCTGTTGATATCTCAAGCACAGGCCTCTGAAAATTTACTAATTTATAAAAATAACTTTAAAAATAAGTAACACATACTGAAGGAAACATGGCCATTTGTACATTTTGAATTAAATATGTTTATATTTGTCAATCCCTCACAGTCAAGGATGATTGTTTTCCATGATTGGTTTATCTGTGGGTCTAAAGAAGGCTGATGAGGCCAATCCAGGATTGACAAAGTCTACTGCAATTCAGGCATATGTTTCTGTGCAGGGTGGTTGCTCTGGTTACTTCTGTTTTGGTCTGCGACATGTTGTTTCTGCTACTCCCAATTTTCCGTCTCCTGTTGTTATTGTACATTGAAAAAAATTTTTGTATACAGCACTGTTAAAAACACATCATGTCGTTTGAATGCTTGTACAACCTGATGTTTGTGCCTTTTAGTTTGCTGCAGTGAATGTAAAATGAGAAATTGAAAGCTTAACTGTTTCGTGAGTAGGTCTTTGGATTTGACATGCAGTTGTAGACAATGCATCTTATTTTAGCAATAGTGAACTGTAACTGCAGTACAATTAAAGGCCTGTTCCTGCCTCTAATAAACTACATGATCACTGGCACCAATGAATTTTTAAATGGAGCCCCAATATCCTGATTCAGCAAGGAGCAAATCCTGCAAATTCCTTATGGCCATCCTTCAGTCTGAAGATTGGATCAGTAACAGTTGCCAGTCCATATATGGAGATCTTAATGCCACACAGGTCTTATGGTTCTGCCCTCAGGTCTCTTTTATATACTGGTTCACTTGGGGCCAACAAAGATGATCTCTGAATAATTTGCAATGAATTCACTTTCATTTCTTTTTCTAGGAAAAAAAAGTAATCAGAAATGTAATTATTCTATCGTTTGTCACACCTGAAATACTTGCCTTTTACTTGATCCATCAACACTCAGATATGGCCTTGAGACCAGGAACTAGGCCATATTAAGAATTACCTAACAGCTAAAAGCCTGCTTGAAAGCTGTATTCTTACATGTATTTCTTTGAGCATCGCTTTTAACGCTCCAGAAAATAGAAAATGGCACTAGTATAAATATTGGGTTTATAGGAAGCTGTATTCACATGACAACTCTAAGGCATGCCAAGAGGGTTTGTTGCTGTCCTGCATTAGTAAGATGGCACTGGGCTCAAGCACTGTTCATGGAGTTATAATACCTTTATTGGTGAATGCCTGTGAAGATCAATGTGTATGTTTGAGATGTTAATGGAAGTAGAAGTATTTCATTATATGGCTACCAATGTCAAGTGATATTGGTGGGGGAGGAGAAGAAGGGAAAGGTATGAAACCTCCCCGACTTTTGTACTTTTAACTCCATCATTTGCTGATGAACTCTGAAATAGCATTTGCTTTTCACTCTCACAAAAGCAAGTTTTGTAGGCATAAAACTGTAACAGGAAGGCTGCAGATTCTCCCCTCCTTATGAAATATTCTGAGGTGTGTATATTTATGTGGGAATGGAATGGGTCTTCTTATTTTCTTCTTCATTTTATTTTCCTCTCTCATACAATATGAGAAGGGAACTCCAAGCCCAACTGCAATCTATCACAATCCTCTTATTCAAAAGACTCCATGTGAATATTCAGAGACCTAACTGCTAATTTTAGCATGGCTTGACTACATTTTACTTTTGTAAGTGATGTAGAGCCAATAGATCTAGGTGACAGAGAACTTACTTTACTAAGTTCCAAGTACAAGGTCAATCACCAAGTTATATACAAACACAATAAACAAAATAGGTTTGCACTAGTGACACAGAATGTGATATTACATGTTGGGAAAATGTGAAATGGGGACTACCCAACCTGACTTTTGGGTTCATGATTGAATTTGCAGAACTAGTTGTAGGGAGAATTTTTTTTAACTTGTAAAAAGACATACAGAATACTTCAATCGATTCCTGAGAACTGTCCATGAAAGGGCAGTTTCCCAAAAATCTCCCCTCAATTTAAACACAAATTTGGAGTTTAGCTGCTTCTGTAATACACTGTCCATGATAGACCCAATAAGACTTTGCCTGTATGCAGAGTCTATACTGTGAAAGTGGATGATGACTTAGTAGCAAAGTAAGATGGCAGCCAGCCAGTGATGAAGCTGATGTGGATTCACATTATCTTCCTCTGTTCCACTTGCCCCAAATCTCATGGACAAGATAATGAAGCTGTATTACCATTTGTACTAAACTGTATCCTTGGAAGCTGCAGAGAGTATTGGTAGTGTTGATCCCATGAACCCACACTACAATGTGATGGGAGTGGTGATAGGGGAATACTGGTGAGACACCTGAATTTCTTAGAACCATGAAGATCTTTTGGAATCCACCTGGTTTCAGAAAGTCACAGCAGGAGAGCAATAAACCATTTACCCTCTTATTTTATGATGCAGGGAGTTATGAGTGGGATCTAAATGGAAATTTCCTTACCAGGTCCTACTGTGGAGGGGATGACCTGAGTGGAAGTTACAAACAAACAGTATACATGGTGCAGGGACATTTTGGACATCTCCAAACTTCTGATGTCAATGAGAGGGTTTTTCCCCCTCTTTGACTTAAGTGGGATTAGAGGGAGACCAAATTCTGCTAAAAATCCTACCTTTGGAGTATCACATTGCCATTTTCAAAGAACAAGTCCACTTTAGATAATCTGTTTAGAAAAAATAGGCACATTTCAAAAGTGATGTTGAACACAATTGAAAGACATTACAATTCAATAAATATATGTTATTCAGACAATTCTAAAATAAGTAGTATCACAGATTCAGAGAAATGTATGACTGGAAGGGGCCTCATGAGATCATCAGGTCCAGCCCCCCTGCTCTGGGCAGGAAAGACTGCTGGGGTCAAATAATCCCAGCAAGATGTACGTTCAAATGTGTACCGTATCATAAAGGCCTAAGACAGAACAAAAACATTTTTTTCAGGAAATAAGTGTTAGAAAGATATTAAGATGATTCTTGAATATCTGTTTGATCCCAGCTGGACCTCAGTTCTGCACTAAATTGGACTACTTTTGCCTGAATGGAATATCGGAGCAGAATCTTGAGCATACTGAGACACTTCAGCTTTGCAAAAAACATCAGTGAATCCTCTCATTATTCTTTCAATCTATTAGCTATCAAAAGCATACAGAAGTTTCCTATTACAGACAAGGAAAAAGGGTAGATAGTCTGTGATGATTACCTCATAATATTTCTCATGATTCTGATCATTACCTTAGGAAAAATAAATAGGAGTTTCAGAATATATCATGCATTTCTGATTATTATTCTGTTTTGCTTACCTTGCTCTTCATGTGCGAGCAGTTATGATTATGAGAGATACTCGCCCCTTTCAGCAAAATTTAAGTTATATCAGTTATATGTCCACTTACAGATTTGCAAGATACATGCATTAAATACAACCCTGTTATGTATTCAAGCAAATCAAAAATGTTAATGACATTGTCTCTCATATGAACATGATACAGTAATTGAGTTCTAAGTATGAAGTCATAAACAACTAATGCTTAGAAATGTGTTATTACAAATTATTTTTTATTAGATAAGCACTCTCCCAGGGTATATTAATATATTAATACAAGCAATGGATTGAAAAACACCTATTTTTTCTTAGGTGTTTCTTTAAAGTAAAGCTCAATTTCTGGCCATAAGAAAGAAAAAAAAACAGTAAATAAAACAGATGTAGTTAGTCCTGTTTCCACAGTTATAGTCCAGCTTTTGTTGACTTTGTACTACTATAAAATAAGAAAATGAATGTATACATTTTGGAAATTTATTTAAGAAAAAGAAAACGGTGAACCCCAAATTAAATGAAATTACTCTTAAACACCCTTAATGTTTATTACATATGATATTTGGTGCAAATAAGATTATCTACAGAAATGTTTTGTGAATAATAAGAACACCTTATTTATTCACAGTTGCAGTAAAATATGTTTGTATATTTACAGATTTACCACTGAATTGCAAAAGGAAATCACACTGACATTTTACAAAATATGAATAATTTTTTTTTAAAAAGACTTAGAATCTTATATAAGAAAAACAGAAATAATGTGAATTAAACAGCTGCTTTCATGAAGTTGGAAATGTGCAGAAAGCTAGGTTTTAGATGTTTACACATGCAATTAATGAGATGCTTATTGTGTCTAAGTTTACTCCCAGGTGCACTGTTTGCACATGTGCCTGGGACTGCAGCACATTGAACAGGGGTGGAGCAGGCCCAGGTGGCATCAGGCTGCAGGGGTAAGCCTGCCAGCCCCAGTCTACTCTGACCCTTCCCAACATGCTGCAGAGGGGTTGGCCAGGGCGCAAGGGTACTCCACTGTGGGACTAGCCAATAGGGTATTACATGTATTTACAAGTACCATCATGCTATGGAGTTTATTTGTTTATTCCAGCCTAATGACTCTGCAGGTGTAGGTGCAAGAAGTTTACTGTGGAGCTAAACTTGCCAGTAAATGTTCCATGTAGACACTCTGAATATGGAGTAAAACCATTTAAGGGGAGATGACTATTGTAAGTAGAGAAAAAAAAGAGTCAAATTGTCTGTATACACCTGTTACATTTTATGTATTTAAATTTGTATTCTTTCTACACTCAAAAGATGCATATTTGGTCATATTTTGCATGATGAGAATATTATAAAATTGAAAATACTGAGCTGATAGTTTTGTCAGTAACTTCCAAGGCCTCGTATTTGTGGAACATTATTTCCATAAGTTATTCAATGAAGTTGTGGTTTTGCTGTTGTAGTTGATCCTCATGGAAAAAATCCATTGAGATCAAGGAGAGATCACTGTATGGAATTGCTATCAGACGGCTGCTGATTCTTATATGTAAAGACTCATTATTCTGCAACTCATTACTGAAGACCAAATCATCAGCAGGTACATTTTATGCCATTTGTTTTTTTACGGTACACCAGAAACTGGCAATCCACAGCCCACAGAGGGCCTGTGAATTTCGGATGACAGCGATGGTTCTCATAGTATCATTGTATCATAGTACCTATGGTCAGAAGGGGCCTAGAGCAGGCCATCTAGTCTGACCCCCCCGCCAATTGGCAAGAAACGAGTGCCAGGGTCACAGGACCCCAGCCAAGTACCTATCT
>JAGPOW010003316.1:96906141-96945721 GCA_030014935.1 Caiman crocodilus
GCTGTCCCCGTTGCCACACCGGTAGAATGGAGGAAAACACCACCTGTGCTCCAACTGACTTGAGCTGCCGTCCAAGAGTCTTGAAATCCTCCATGATGTGGCAGGGTTCTGTGGCAGGGTGATGAGCAGGTGGTAGGGAAATTCCTGGCACAGGGCAGCCCATGATGTCAGTGATCAGGAAACAGACAGTGGCCCTCTTTAGACCAAGCTTTATTAATTTGGGTTACTGCTGTTCAAAAGTTGCCTCACCCCATAAATGTATCATGTATTAACATGATGACAAAGCTAATGTTTTTCGTTTCATATTGGGGATTCCTGTAATTATTTTGTTTACCCTAACATTCTTTAATTTTCCATTAAAAAAAATCTCTAGTAGTATATGTAGTCATCACACCTTTTATTAATTTATTCTCTCTTTCTTTTTAGTTAATGATTTTTAAAATTTCAAACATGAAAAAAAATAATAGTTACAGTTTTAAAAAATAGAAAATGCAAATCATGATAAAAAAAAATCACCTGCATTTAGTTACTGGAATTAATGATCAAATTCCCCACTCTGTTTTGTTTAATCAGAGTTGAGGTTATTTTTTGTGTACTGACAACCATCTAAATACAGTAACAAGACTATCTAGACCATTGCTAATCTCAGGTCTCTGTAAAACAAAAACCACTATTTTCAGCATGTGCCTATTGAGTTCTAACAGTTGTAACTGTCATGACGCAAAATAGGGAAAGAAAAAGGTGTCAAACAAATGTGCATATATTCTGTAAAAGTACTATTCATATCCAACAGGAAACCCCAACACATTGCTTTCCTTTTCTGCTAGGAACATGTCTGTGTGGCTGTGCTGATGGATCAGTGCCTGGCTAGAGAAATTATGTGTATCACATCCAATAACCTTAGGTCCTGCATTAGAAATTCACTATGAAAGTCCCTTTGTAGCAGCTCCTTTATGCATTCAGACAGGACAGATGTGGCTTATGGGATGAAAAAGTTCTTATAAGCTTCCCTTCTTAGTGCCTGTCAGAATGTGGCCTAGTATTGTAAAGAAGTAGCAATTAATGAATAAAATGCATTTGAAAACACTGGGCCAACTTACTTTCTAAACATTATTACTTTGAATAGAATTCTACAAGCTCAGCTGAAAATATTATTTGGCCCTCTCTATAGCAACTTTGTATCTAGAAGTTAGTTTGTGAGATGAGCTACATTGAAATCTGAGTTTAGCTAACTTGGTGTAGTGTAGGGGTCAAGGAATGGTGAAGGTGCTTACCATTTCATATCCCATTTTAGTTAGAAGAACATTATAGGTTTTTTGTCTATACTTGAATCTGATAAATTCTAAAACTGAGGCTTATAAATATATAAGTTTGCAACCTCATTGTACTTACAATATTAAATCAGAAATGTAACAAAAGCTTTGTGAATTTCAAAAGTTGAAATTCATTTAATCAATATGCTATGCAGGGGCTGCCTCAGGCATAGGTGTTCTAGTATGGGGCTAGCAGGCAGTCCCTGTACTGAAGCACCCTCATGCCCCAGCCAGCCATGTCAGCATATACACATGCTTCTGGTGCAGTACAAAAAACCCCCTCCGCAACAGGAACAGGATAATACTTGTATTTACAAGTACTAACCTGCTGTGGAGTTTATTAGTTTACTTCAGCCTAATAGCCCTGAACATGTAGATATGAGATGTTTACTGTGGAGCTTATTGGTCTACTCTGTAGTCCCATGTAGACACACCCATTATGGATTAAAACTTTATTATGTAAAGTTCAGAAGGCATATTTCACTCAATTTTACTGAATTTGCTTTATGGACTTTGTT
Organism: Caiman crocodilus; assembly: GCA_030014935.1. Lineage (NCBI taxonomy): Eukaryota > Metazoa > Chordata > Crocodylia > Alligatoridae > Caiman > Caiman crocodilus. Next base: position 96,907,973 of record JAGPOW010003316.1, read on the forward strand.
GCAAAGGGGAAAGATGAAACAAATGTTTTAAATGCCCAGTTTCTTCCCTTGACTGATAATATTAATTTGCTGTATTTGTTAGACTAATGCTGTTTCTATTCTTTGTTGGTCAGTTTGGTCTTTATCCCATTCTCTTAGGCTGTTGATCTTTCAGACATAGTATGGCAAAATATGATGCATCTAATTTGTTAAAGCTATGAATGGAAAAAAAACTTCCCAAAGACAGATGAGCAGAATTAACTTGTCACTTCCAAAAAAAGACCATGGGTCATTCACTGGTGTTATAAGGCCAGATACTGATCACAGTCTCCTTGCATGGAAATTTCCAGGGTGCACAAAATAAGGTCCCTGAAGCCCTGGGAATACCTGCCCAAGGCAGCTAGAGAGCATGGGCAGCCTGGGACTGCCTGAGCTCTTTTGCCATAAATGAACAGACATTGGTTGTGAAAAGGTGGCAAAAACTATGACTAGGGATTCTCATGCACATAAGGAGTAAAACATTTATTTGCTTGGGTCTTGTGCATCTAACCCCCCTCCACTTCTCTCCCCCCAAAAAAAAACTCAGCAAAATTTACTTGGTTGGTGCAATATAATTTCTCTCTAAAAGTTTTGATTTTGACAACTGCATCTCTGAATAGGCTGATCATGAGAAAATCTGGGACAGTTTCCCACCTCCCTGCTTTCCTAAGTCACCAGCACTGCTAGCGGCAGGGGCAGGGCAACATGGTGCAGTGGGCAGGTGGCTACCTACCTACCTGCCTGTCTAATGCACCATGCCACTCTGTGCCGCTCTACCTCCCTGCAAGTTTACCTCTGTTTCTGGTATGCTCATTTTAATTCTCACCAGCTTGCTGGGACCAGCCTCCAAAATGCGGGACCGTCTCCACTAAACCGGGATGTATTGTCATCCCATCTCTGAAGCAAAAATGTTTAGTTGAACTATTTTTCAACTAGCTTTCATAAATCTTATTTGAGTATTATAGGCAGAACAGCCTACAAGAGTTACATTGGTGTTAATAATTCAGAGACTGGATGGATGATTGATGAGGTGTTTTCTTATTTTTTCAAAACAGAATAAGTGGTTATAGGTTAATTTTGATCCTGTTACAATAAAAATGATGGCTCAAAAAGAATTATTTTAATGAGTTAACTTAAGAACCTTCATTCCTAACAAAAGGTCAGCCAAGCCATTTTCTGTTTCCTTTTAAACTATTTTGTATCTAGGTAACTCAAGTTATTATGATTTTTTTTCAGAAACAGCCTTTTGATGATAGACAGTCTTGCTGACAAATTAGTGCAGGACTAGTATACAAAAGCAGCATTTTAATAGTAAATTCAAGATAAAAAATTGTGTTGTGCCTATAAAGGATAGAGGCTATAAATCAATTATTTAAACAGAAAAATCTTTATTAAAGAAATCTGCAGATAGCTAAATCAGGTAGAAAGAAGCCAATAAAATTATGTTAAGAAAAAAACTACATAAATCCCATGTTTTGAAAGTAGAGAATATTGTAGTTAAGGTATCCAAACTACCTCAACTCTGCCTCTTAACTATTTCCATTCCTTTCATTATTCCTTCAATAGTTAGTATGTACAGTATGATTTTTTAGATCAAAACCTGTCTCTAAGGACTTAAAAAAGTTTCCACCCTACAAGGGAAACTTTGAACACCCATTTAACGTACAGATGGAGGAGCAATGATATGTACCAGAAAATGCTTTTATATACATAATTGAACTTACCTCTCCATTGTAGACATGTTGGTGTGTGTATGGAAATTTAGATCACTATTTGGAAAGTGAAATCACAGGGCCAAAGCATATAAAATTCTATGCATATATATGGCACCCAACAGGATTATGTCTATTCATGGAAAGGGGGAGGAAGAGTTGCCTCCAATGTGGGCTTTGTCTAATCAGGAATCTGTAAAAAAGATTTTCCTTATGTTGCACTCTTCCCTCCACTCAACCCTCTATGGCATGTATTCGATAAGAAGGCCAGTATCAATACAAGCAATGGGATTTAAGACATGTTACTTTCTGTGAGCATTTAAAAGATACATTTTTTTTATGGGTGGATTTTGTTATTAAAAGGGTTATGTTAGGCTGGATACCTTAGGTGTGATTTTCCAGATGTTCAGATATCTGTGTTTTATCTCCATTTGGAAATTTCTTTCTTCTTTCTGACTGCTTTTTGATAAGTGAAAGAATGTTCACCTAATTTAAATAACTAAATATAAATGACATACCTTAAACTTCACTTTTCTTAGTTTATCCTATAGTCCTAACTTGAAAGGAATGGGGGCAGCGTGGGGGAGGTTATGTTCTCCTCTTCCCTCATGGACTCATCCCTTCTGCTGCTTACAGATAGCTTTTAGAATTCTTCATTGAACCATATCACCAGGGGCAGATCCAGGGGTTGGCAAAAGCAGGGTGCAGAAGCAGATATCCATGCTGCAGGGGTGGCTGCATCTCCACTCCTAGTCTCCTCTCACCTCCCCTCTCCCATCCCCCAAGCCACTGTTATGAACAGACAATGCTGTGGGACATTTTTTAAGTCACCAAAACAGATAAGAATCCCCAACTCTTTCCATTTTCAAAGGCATATTCCCTTCCCTCTCTACCCCTCGCCTGCATGCCACTGCTGCTTTCCACACTGTCCCAAGGGTAAGGAAAGCTTCAAAGGTGCTCCTGCCAGACCCAGCCAGGCTGAGTGGGGGGCTGGGCTCAGAGAATGGGTGGACAGGCATGTGTTCTCCCACCCTGTCTGTTCTCCTGGGGGCAGGCACCAGGAGGGGAAGCCACTCTCCCATCGATCGATACTACTGCTGTTGCTGTTCCCAGCTGAGCCCATCCACCACACAGTGGGGGAATGGGAAGCGAGGGGACATGTTTTTCTGCACAGAGTGGAGAATTTTTTACCTGCTTTGGGGACTTAAAAAAAAAAGTCCCCAGAGGCTTCTGTGGTACAGTCCAGTCCAAAAGGGTGGGGCGAGAGTGGGGGTGGGGGGGAAGGGTATATAGCCTATGAATTGGCCCCTGTATATTACAGATATGCTTGTTAGCTCCAAGATAACATTAGTTAGTTCACTGGGTTGTTCCTTTAAGATCTCACCACTGTTCAACTCTTGTAATTGACAGGGGATTTGTTGGGACACTCTTCTTCTCTGCCCTTTCTTCTCTCCTTTGATGAGCCACAAGATGAAATATGTAGTTGAGATGTTACTGTTTCATTCCACACAGACACACATTTATACACATACCCAGGTTCATGAGTTTCATGTAGGAAACTGAAGAAAGTCAGAAATAAAATAACCTGTTCTCAACCAGCAGTTTTTCAGGACTACCATTTCAGCCTCTGCAATAGAGCAGATCCTCAGTATAAGAATTTAGGGTGCTTGTATCTGTGTAGCTATAATCCTAGGGACCATATCATTGTTTATTATTTTTCTCTTAGTCCTTCAAAAGTCTCCTGCTGTGGCCTAAATGAAGAGAGCATACAGCAAGGGTGCTGAGTCCTTCTATACACCTTCTCTGCAGCTGCCAATCTTCCATAAAGCAGAACCACTGCACTTATGCTGCATTTAGGGTTTTCTCCACTGCCCACACCCTTGTATGAATTTGACCTATGCACAGCAAAATTTATTATCACACTTTCCCATTATGTGAATTTATCACTAAACGGAGTTTTCAGTTTATCAATAAGTGATGTTTGAGTGTCTATTCTTAGCTTTGAAATTGCAAGGGAAAAAAACCTGACAAAGTAACAGTGAAAACAAATTATATTTGAAAAAAAAATTACTCAACAAGATTATAAGAGATTGGACCTTCTTTCATAAAATACTTCTCTATTGTGCAACTTATTTCTGGTCTTCAGAACAAAAAGAGAGAGGATTACAAAGTACTGTGTAATCTGGATTGTAGGTGGCAATACAGCTGATAACAAGATACTCAGGAAAACCTAAGTGACTTATTTTCTTTTTTGCATGTTTCCATTTTCTATTTGTGTGTGAAGATTTCATTTTATTTAGATTTATCAGCCTGACCAATACTATACTTTTGGCTCTAGCTTAAGTTCTGTTCCTTTGCATATTAAAGCTGCTTACTTAGAGGACTTCATTGATTAAAGCATTGCTAGGTTATTATCTGGGAAAAGTTCAAAACACTACAGTACCATCACTGTAAGTTTCAGTATTGTAAAGAATTCTTCTAGAATATTTTACTGCCTTTTTAAATAAGGGGAGCTAAGCTCCTTGTTACATTTAAACAGTTAAGCATTTTTATATAAATACTTTCAGGGTTCAGAAGCAAGGAATATTAGTGGAATTATACTAGGTCTAGAAATGTTCTTTACCATACTTTCTGAAGGAAAAACAAGGTATTTTTAACACTCTTTTTGGAAATTAGTGGTCTTAGTTTTCAACAAGAGTACAGGATTAAGTTTCAAGACTCCTAATTGTAACTTGTTGAACATCTAGTAGGTTATGTTTCCTAACCACCCTCCCACCCCTCTTTTTAGCTGCTTTAAAAGCCCATAATGTTACAGGAAAGTCTTCTTACCTTGGTAACATTGACAATTTATATTACAGGAACATGAAAGAGGAAGAGTGATTCATTAGTTTTGTAGAAAAAGAAAAAAACAAATCATTTATTGTAATGGTATCAGCGCTCTTGATTGATTGAAACATCAGGGGGAGACCTGCAGGTGATCTGAACTTACTTCATAAGCAGATGCTACTAAGCTAACAGCAATTATTGGTGAGGCTATTAAAGGTATGAGATCATTCTGCCAGCTGGAAAAGCAATTGGCACAGAAGAGAAGTAAAAATGCAGCTGTATTATTTGCATAAGTAAAATTAAACTATAAATACCTATGCCTTGTTAAGAACATATAGAAAATATGTTTGTATAATGCATTTGTTTGATCTCTCTGAGGTAATATGATACTTTAATCTGAGAAGCTAGTCTAAAGAATCCAGCTCCTGTGATAAAAAAGCTGGAAGGAAAGCTTTGATCTTCTAGATATTTTCTATGTTCAGAAATATAAGCATTGACATAGCAGACCAGTCCAGTCATCTGTCTAGTCCAGCATCTTGTCTTTGAGAGTAAAGAGCTGTAAATAATTGAAAGAAGGTGACAGAAATTGAAAGTGGGTAGTTATGAAAACCTCTGATGAGGTGGAAGGCATTTTCCTAGCTCACCTTGGTTAGAAGTGGCATATATGTTCTTTTACTTCAGGAAGAAAACAAATATATGTCTTTTTATTGTATTAGATTAACTGTGAAAATTCTCATTGTTGTGACAATGGTTTGACATACTTTAAATTGATGTTAAACTGAAAGAAATAAAGGAAACCTTAGAAAAGCAGGGTTTGAAGTGATCTCCAGAGGTCATTTAGTCCAACCCCCTGACTGAGGTAGGATCATCCCTATCCAACCATCCTAACCTATTAGCAAAACATAAGTCAGCCCTGGCCTACAATGGAAAACAACACCCTCTCTAACTTTAGAAGGGAAAATTCACAAGGTTTTCATGCTCTTTAAATTTACCATACAGTTTTAGATCTGTTTCTCATTTCATTTGTCAATCTAAGTCTGCCTGAAATTGTTCCTTGGTAATCTGTTTCTGCATTCTTTCCTGCAATCTGAAAAAAAGACTTTGTATTTTCAAAGTCTATACAAAGTATGGTAGCTTTCGGGGAAGGTGAGGGAGGCAGAGATGGAGAAGGTCAAGTGGAAGAGGTCTGGGCAGTAGGGGGCACAGGAATTTGAGGGAGAACAGGCAGGGGAAAGAAGCAGCAAGGGATCCAGGCAGGAGGGCAAGCGACAGGGGTAGACAGCAGTAAGTGCAAGTGTTGCAGAGGGAAGGGCATGCAGGCACTGTGATGGGTCACTAAGGTTTGCAGGAACCAGTAGGGCAAACAGCAGGGGCCAAGAGGAGGGAAAACAGGGAAGCAGGATTAAGCAGCTTGCCCTCCAACCTCTTGTGTTCCCAGCACTTCCCCCTTGCTGCCATTTTTCCTGCTGTATCAGTGGGGGACATGAATTCAAGATGATCCTCCAATAATTGTATACATGGAAAGCTACAACAAAAATTAAAGTTGTTATGGATTCAGTATGGTATTTCCCAACACTTAGCAATGAGCATAGCTGCTACTTACGTGCCACTGCAAATGCACTTTGTGTGCTGATCCTGGAAAGCACAAGGGTTTAAGTGCAGCTTCTGTTTAGATCAGAGAAGAACTTTATTTGCTGTTTCAGTGTATGGTTGGGAAGTGTCTTATGTACAGCTGCTGGCACGGGAGAGTCTATTTCTAGCTTCTTCACATTACAGAGCTAGCTTTTATTTATCACTTCTGGTGTATAAGGGTACAATCTGCATACTTAACCAATTGGACAAATTTAAATACAACGATTTGTATTTAAAATACAATATAAATTGCAAAATGTAAGATATATTATTATGCAATTACACAAATAAATTTAGTCTATACATTTAATTACCATACATTCAATAGAAAACATTTGCAGAAAATATAAATTGGACAATTGTAAGTACAAATGTAGCTACTACAAGTGCATTAGCCATCTTCATTAGTAGTTGCACTTATACACAGCCTTCATAACCCACTTGCCCACCCACATTTACACGCAATTCACCCACTTAAATACCCAACACAGTTGCAATCAATTAAACCCAGGAGAGGAGCCTAAAATAGGCTCTCCAAGCAAATAGGGAAACACAAGCAGGGCAGTTTGTTAGGAGTTTGCTGGGGGCAAGAGGAAGAAGGGAATCGGACTGCAAGGCCAGATCTAGCTCTGGAAAATGAAGTTAACCAGGTGAGCTGCTGTGTACATTTCTGATGGTGTGTCTGTGTTTATGTGGTAGTGGATCATAGTGTGTCATATGAGGCCTCATTGTTGGCTGAAGTGCTAGCTGATTTCAGTACTGGCTGATTTCACAGTGCTTGATGCTGGGTTGGGGGGATTCAAATCCTAAAGAGCTGATCTAGTTAGTTGCAGTCAGTTCAGCCCAGGAGAGGAGCCTAAAAGCTATCAGGGAACAAGCAAACAGGGCAGTTTGATAGCTGTTTGCAAGTTAGTTTGCAGGTCGTTTGCCACCCCAATCTTTGAAATAGGGCCTTAAGCTTTCTCAGAGGGAAGAGGAGTGCAAAGAAAGAATTAGATATGGTGGGGTCATATCATGCAGTCAGACTTCCCACTAGTGCCATGTTCTGCACCTATGGATCCTCTGAAGCTTCTACCCAGATGCAGCTCTTAGTGGTGGAGGCTTCAGGTCCTGGGCTGCAGGGGATGCCCAGCACTGCTCCCAATGGCTGGGAGTAGGAACAAGGATAGCCCCATTAGTAGGGCAAGAGTCTCTAGAGAGCCTGGTGAAGGAGCTCCAGGCAAAGGTGAGTCAGCTGCATAGCATCAGGGCTGTCAAGAAGGAGATGCGAGTTGAAGAGCAAGGCTCTGTAGCAGAAGCATAAGGACAAGAAGATGAAGTGGGAGGACCTAAATGGAGCTGAGTGGAGGGTGGTCACTTTAGGCTCTATGCCATATGCTGCAAGGGAAACTTCTCCAATTCAGCTGTGCAACAAGTATGAGACCCTTGCACTACTGGTGGAGGAAGGACTGAAGGCATTTGCTCCAGAAGAGGAAAGTAGGCAAGCTCCTATCCAGAAGAGATTTTGGGTGGTGGTAGTGCATGATTCACTCCTGAAGAGACAGAGTGTGCCCTCTGTCCTGAGGGAGATGGAGGCTGCCATCTGCCAGCTAGATCCCTTTGCACAGGAGGTCTGCTGCTTCTGGGGGCCCATATCCAGGATGTGATGGAGAGGATAACAAAACTCATCCAGCTCTCTGGCCACTACCTCATGTTGCTCATTTATGTAGGTATGAATGGTATGACCAGGAGCAACCCTGCGTGGGTCATGAGTGACTGCTGGGCTCAAGGTGTTGGGCACAGATGCTTTTCTTTTCCATCCTCCCAGTCAGGGGTCAGGGCCCCTGGGGGGACAGATATACAGTATTGAGGAGGCCAATTGGAGGCTCAGGAAATGGTGCCACAGTGAGGGTTTTGAATCTTATGATCATAGAACACTGTTCCAGAATAGAAGCTTGTTGGGAAGAGATGGCATTCATCTCAGGCCAAGGGGGAAGAAACTGTTTTCCTCCAGGATGGTTGACTTGCTGGAGAGGGCTTTAAACTAGGTGTGTTGGGAGATGGGTGTGCAGACAGGAATGCAAGCCGGGTGGACAGCCAAGCAGGAAGGATGTAGAGACAGCAGTCAGGGAGGTGTTGAGAGACTAAAAAGATGTGAGGGCTACGGGAAACTGGGGGTTGCCAATGAGGGTCTTAAGGATCTATACACAAATGCTAGGAGTATGGGGAATATGCAGGAGGAACTGGGATTCTTGCTAGCAAATAGAGAATATGAACTTGTTGGAATAATGGAGACCTGGTGGGATGCCACACATGACTGGGCTATATGCATGGAGAGCTACAGGCTGTACAGAAGGGATCGGGTAGGGAAGAAGGGAGGAGGTGTAGCTCTCTATGTAAAGGAGCAGTATGGCTCCTCGGAGACCCAAATTGGTTTGAGAGAAGGGCAACTTGAGAACCTGTGGGTCAAGATACAGGGGGCAGGGGAAATGAAAGGAGAAGGGGACTTGATGGTAGGCTACAGACTGCCACGTGAGGAGCTAGATCTCGAATTTTTCAGAGAACTGATAGAGGCTGCACATTCAAGGGACATGGTTGTCATGGGTGACCTCATTTACCTTGACATCTGCTGGGAGGAGCCGCAGCCAGATCTAACTGGTCACATATGTTTTTTACCTGCATGGAAGAACTTTATTTAGTACAGGAGCTGAACGGGCCGATTAGGGGGAAGACTGTTGGAGTTGGTTCTAGCCGAAGGGGATGACATCATGGGGCATCTGAGGATTGTAGGTAATCTGGGAGATGGTGATCATGAGATGACAGAATTCACTATCCATCATAGGGCAGGGAAGTCAGCCAGTAAGACAGAGGTGCTTGACTTCAGGAAGGCTGACTTCAATAAGCTTAGGAAAATAGTGGGAGAGACGCTATGGGAAGAGGGACTGGAGGGGAAGGAAGTTCAGGAAGGGTGGTTGTTCCTCAAAGGAACAATCCTTACAGTGCAGAAAAAGTCTGTTTCTGTATGCAGGAAAGGTGGTAAAGGGTCCAGGAAGCCCTCTTAGTTTACCAAAGGAGTCAAGGAGTGCTTAAAAAGTAGGCTTACACATGGTGGTGGGGGGAAACGAGGTAGTTACCAAGGAAGAATACATAAGAATAACCTGTATTTGTAGAGAGAGGATAAGGAAGGCAAGGGCAGTGACTGAAACCAAGGACAATAAGAAGACTATCTTTAGGTATATATGTATATAGGGAGCAGGAGGAAGACCAAGGGAAATGTAGGACCCTTGCAGAATGGGATAGGACAGCTGATAACAGACAGGCAGGAGAAAGTTGAATTCTTTAATGAATACTTTGTGTTGGTGTTACTGCATACAAATGGTGGTAGCCTACCTGGTAAGATACTGGATGGATGGTGGGGAGGGATATTGTTAACCAATAGTTAGTGTCTATCTGATGAGGGAGCATTTAGAGCGTCTGAATGTCTTCAAGTTGGCAGGACTGGATGGACTACACCTGAAAGCACTGAAGGAATTGGCTGGAGTCATTGTAAGATTGTTGGTGAAGGTATTTGAAGACTTGTGGTTCTTGGGAGAGGTCCCAGAAGACTGGAAAAAGGCCAATCTGGTGCCAATCTTTATGAAGAGGAGGAGGGAGGATCCGGGAACCTATAGGTTGATCAGTTTGAACTTGATACCTGGTAAAATTTTGAAACAAAAATGTCAAGAAGTCCAGTGAGAGACTGGCAGAAAGCATGATGCTGCATGCAGGTTGTGTCTGACCAACCTTGTCTCCTTCTGTGATCAAGTAACAAACCACTTTGATGTGGGAGACATGGCTGATGTCATACACTTAGATTTTAAAAAGGCCTTTGATATGGTCTCCCATGATGCTCTTAAAAAAAAAAAAAAAGCTGGGGGGTTATGGACTGGCAGAGTCAACAGTCTGGTGGGTTGAGAATTGGCTAAGGGGTCAAACCCAGACCGTGTTAGTCAATGGGTCTGTATCATCTTGGAGGAAGGTGGCTAGTGGTGTTTCACAGAGTTCAGTTCTAGGTTCTATGCTGTTCACCATCTTCATCAATGATGTAGATGATGATATGGTATTGTCCACAGACTTGGTCAGCATGCTTTCCAAGTTATGGAGAAAAGCAGTCATGCTAGGGGATAGGATGTAGATCCAAGCGAACCTAGACAAGCTGGAAAGGTGGACAGAGGGGAACTGGATGCAGTTCAATAAGGATAACTACAGAGCACTTAATTTGGGGAGGAGTAACCAGTGACATGAATATAGGTTAGGAGGAGATGTCCTGGCCAGCACAATGGCTGAAGGGGACCTTGGGGGTTATGAATGATCACAGGATGAGCATATGTGATGTTGTAGTCAACAGAGCTAATAGCATCCTGGGATGCATTAGCCGATGCGTCCCAAGCAGGGCTAAGGAAGTGATACTTTCTCTCTACTCGGCACTGGTGAGACCCAGGGTGGAGTACTGTGTCTGGTTCTGGGCATCACACTTCAAAAAAGACAAGTAGAATCTTGGAAGGGTCTAGAGGAGGGCCACAAGAATGATTAAGGGTCTGGAGGACCAAACTTATGAGGAAAGACTAAGGGATCTGAGACTGTGTTCAGTTTGGGGAAGAGGAGACTGAGAGGGGACTTGGTGGCTGTTGATAAATACATAAAGGGTAAATATTGGGAGCTGGGGGAAAAACAGTTCACTAGGGTGCCTCGGGAGAGGACAAGGAGCAATCAATGATGATAAACTGTTAGAGCAGGGGTCCTGGGTACACGTGGTGGAGTGGGAGGGGGGCAGAGACGGCCAGACACAGAGTGGGGTGAGAGAGAAGGTAGCGGCGGCCTGACACGGACCAGGGGGGTCTTGCAGGCAACGGTGGTGTGGGGTGGTGCATGGTGGCGGCTGGTGCCACTTGCAAGTGTCCCCCCCGTCCCGTGTGTCCAGCTGGCCAGGCAGCGCCTGTGTGGCCTGCAGAGGGGAGCTGCTGCCCTTGCCCCGCCCCCAGCCCTGCTTCTAGGAGGTGGTGGTACTCCGTCCCTGCCCACCCATGCATACCCCCGGTTGACAACCCCTGTGTTAGAGGATGATTTCAGGGTGGATGTAAGGAAGAACTTATTTATGATAAGGGTAACCAGAATCTGGAATAGACTTCCCAAGGAGGTTGTATAGTCCCCAACCTAGCAAGTGTTATTGAGGAGACTCAACATACACCTTGCTGGGATCATTTGATCTCAGCAATATTTCTGCTCAGAGCAGTGGGGTTGGGCTCAATGATCTTTCAAGGCCTTAATCTCTATGATTCTACAATAACACCCTTAGCAAATTCATATGCAGAAATCTGCATTACAAAGTAGCTAAGGTTGCTTCACACATGACTTACCTAAAACAGACCTGAAAAGACAAAGGAATGAAAACTTAAATTTCTCTTTTACCTACAGCCATATACTACATTTTCACCATGCAACTCCATTAAGACTGAGGTTCCTATATTTTGGTGTGTATTAATTGTGGTAATGGTGTGTGATTGTGGGTGAAGGATTATAGAATATATATTGTTAAGTGTCTTAACTTTTTTCAGCTCCTTGCTTGTGTATGTTTGAATCAGGTATGTGATATGTAGTAACCTAGACTGTTCAGTGAAGAAGACGTTTTTTTGTTAGTTTGATTTTTTTTTTTTTTAATTTTATTTTAAATATTAAGCTGAATAAATGCTGAATCCTTTTTTTAGACTACATTGAATATTAATCTCAGGGATGGCTTCTAACATGGAGTTCCATGGTTAATTATTCATTCTGTACAAATGCTTTTCCTTTTAAATTTATAATTTTTCAGTTTCATAGAAAATACTCCTGATTCTGCTTAAGAAAGTGGATTGCCCAATTTACTTCATTATTTTGTATACTTTTTGTCCCTATTTATTTGTTTTCTTAACCTGGAAATAACTTGAGTAGCTTCCAGTCAAAAAAAATCTCTGCTTTTTTTGTACCTTTAGTTCTAAAGGTAATCTGTAAGATCTCTCTTCATATGGAAAACTTTTCAACATTTTATATTTTCATATTGCTGCTGCACTGTGAGAAGAGATTTCTTCTTCAGTGGTCATAGTTAGTTAATGTTTAACTTGGTAATTTGTCTAAGTCATTCATATTATTTCTATGTACTTTCCTTGCATTTGTCAACACTGAAGTTCTATTCTGTTGTGCTTCCTACACACTTTGCTTTATTAGGTCCTTTAGCAATTCCTTATTCTGCTCTGGCCTTCATTAACCTCAGCAGTGTTGTGTCATCTGTATGTTTCACCATCTCACTCTTTATCTTCTTTTTTAGACCATTAATAAATAGATTAAACATTCCATCCTTTGTCCAGAACTTGGGGGATCTCCACTATTAACCTTTAGCCACACTGAATATTGAACATTCATTCCAACTCTTTGTTTTCTCTCTCTGTCAGTGACCTCACTTTAACGATCATGCCATGATAACTAAGGGCATTTTTACGCATGCTTGATTGGGAGTGGGGGGGGAGGAAGAATGTTTTAATTAGCAGAGATCCTGGTTTTCTCTAATAATAATAATAATGAAAAAAAAAATCCCCAATTTTTGGATTGAAAATAGTAACCCAAAATCCACACTTTTCATTACAATGAAACTTCTCTTTTGAGAGACTCTGCTGGAGTGTGATGATTACCACCCTCCAGCAGCCTCTGCTTCTCGCATATCACTGTCCCCAAGCTTAAAAATGGTGGTGCGTGTACTTGAACTAAAGTTCACTGAATGAACTTGAATTCGAGCACCCTCACTGACATTTTTAAACACATGGACATTGATACACAAGACATGGCAGCACTTTAATTAGAGCAGCTCCAAGAGTTGCTCTAATTAAAGTAACACCTCCCTTAGGCTTTGGTGTGGTAGCTGACTTTAATGAAAGATTGAGTGGCTTTATTTTGTTGCTATTCTGAAATTGCTTTAGGACTCTTGGATAAACAGCATCTTTTCTTGGGGATGTGTTAGTCTTTTATTAATCAACTTTGTTCTAGAAGTTCCTCTCTTGATACCCAAATCTTTGAAAATACCTTCTTTTTTTGTTTTGTTTTGTTTTTTTTTTACTTGAAGAGACTATGGATCTCCACAGAATCCCCCATGGCCAAGTAATGCAAAAAAATCATTTTAGTTTTGTTTTGTTTTTTTTTGCAGTACCCTTATCTTCGTCAGTTTGTTTATCTACCTGAAGTCTAGCAACCCTTAAAGGGTTCATTTTCTACTGCACTTTAAGACTTTCTTTAAGGCTTTTCTTCCCTTTTTATACTATATCTTAGGTTACCCTTCCTAAATGCCATACACTTTGCAACAAGTGCACGAATAGTTTGCTTATTTATTCATTAGGCATATTCGTTAGCTGAACATGCTCACTTCTGGAAATAACCTAATTGCTTCCAGTCATACAAACCTGCTTTTTAGTATTCTAGTTCTAAAGGTAAACTTTTATTCTATGTTCTACACATGTGTTCTACTAAGCTTTAAATTGGAAACTAAGGGTTAAATCCAATAAAAGGACTTGGGGCATGTCTATCCATTTTCTTTGAAGCAATGATCTTGAGGTTGCTATACCCGCTTGCAAGAAGCTAACAGAAATACAGAGGAAAAGTTCATCATGAGTTGTCTCCTGTGGCTTCTTTCAAGCACACCAGAGACAGAGATCTCTCTTGCATCCAAACTCCTATCCACCCTGCAGAGTTTAGGTTGATAGTCTGGGCAGGGTAGTCGCTGGTATGGGCAAGGAATAGTGGAAAGAACTGCAAGATTAATGGGAACAGGTAGAAAGAGTACAAAAATGAATTTGATTCTGTTGCATTCAGTTAGGATGGGGACTTCAGGGGTCCAGTTCCTTTTCCCACAGTTATTTCTGTGGGTTTTTTTACACAATATCAGCTTAAAGTAGAACACATATACAGCCCTGGGAACAGACACTGGAACCAAGGACTCCAGTGCTCCTAGGTAAGTATGCCTGGACCACTAGGCTACAGTACCAGACCTAGTGAACAAACTGCTACCTAGAGTTGTATCCTACATCTCTCTGAATTCCTGTAGCCATTCCATTTAACAATCCTTGTAAGATCTGGGTAGAGCAACAACTGGAGTGCTTTAGTTAATTATCTGAGGGTACTTGGTGTATTTACCCTACAGAATGTTTCAAACTTTTTAACCTCTAAGTGGTTTAAAACTTTATGAACCGTGTATGTAAACATTAGCAAAAGACCCCCCCCCCCCCGAGAATTCTGGCTTGCTCAATAACAGGCTCTTCAGGGAGTGCCAATGATGTGCTTATTGGAGCTCTGACACGTGTTAGAGGGGTACTGCTTTTTTTTCCCCCCCGAGGTGTTGCACAAGGCATGGTAATTGTCTGCTTTCTGTTCCACTCTTAGAAACATCAAAGTGGCAAGCACTACTGGAGACAACATCAGGGAACAGTGCTTCTCGCCAACTTATTTATACAGGTGTGTAAATATAATCTTGAAAGAAGGGTTCCTTGCACATGCTCCCATCTTTGGTCACCCTTACCAGGGCTGTATGTCTTCCAGATATCCAACTTAGAACAGTTGCTTTAAAATAAAACCATTTGCTCTTCTTAACATATACAGGCTTTATGCTGTACGTGTGTTCCTGGAAAAGGGAGCATAACTCAAATTCGCATAAACGGAATGCACTTTACAATGTAACAAACAGGGATACAGTCCAAGACCTCGGCTGTAGTGACCCCCCAATCTCATTTCTACCACTTTTACAAGACAATGTTGGTACTCTCCAACTGCAGACAGTACACACAAGCACAGGACACTATCATAATGGGGATGGCAACTACAGAAACGCATGTAGACAACAAGCAAGGAGTACAGTTCTACACGGGGACCTGTTTTGGTGCACTGCACAAAGCAGCTAACTGCAAGCTTCCACCACACCAATGGCATAAGAGTGAATTTACCTCGCATATAACACATTTTAGTATTAAAAGGGTCATTGTATAAGAGTGAATTCACAGGTGCAAAACCCGCATAAAAAGAGAGAAGCCTGTAGTGTAATTGTCCTTTGTTAAACATTTCATTAGAATGGGTCAAATTACTTTTATTCCAAATGCTCCTTATCCAGTAACACATCTAGAAAAGTAAAATAGTAGATTATGATGGTAATATGGTGATAGAATTAGTTCAAAAAGTTTTCCACAGTCCATAGGAAATGAAGCAATAGTGTTTTGACAAAGTTATAGTTTTATGTTTATACACATAGAAAAAATGCCATGTAAACAGGTGCCACTATATGAATTTCAGTGGAAATGCATCTCCTTCAGTCAGAATTAAATTTGGCCAGGCTGCTTCCCTTAGACCTATTTTGAACAGAAATATGGGGACTAGAATCTCAAATGGCTTAAGTCAGTGTAACTCCATTAAATTCAAAGTTGATAAGCCCATGCAGCGACTACTGAAGTTAATAAATTTGTGAAGATCAGATCCTAGGGTTTTTGTTTTGTTTTGTTTTTTTTAATAAAGTCTGAAGGCTGAGTTCTTCTTAGTTGTACATGTGTTGCCTTTGTGGATGATTCATGGAAACGCCTGAGGACAGCACTTGTATCTATATATCTTGAAAGAAATTTGTTTTAAATCTACACAGGAAAATTATTTTGTAATACTTATCTCAAAAGCTGGGCAATTTTACAACATTAGGCCCTTTTAGATTAAAAAAAAAAAAATCTTTACAGTTGCAAGTTTCCATTAAAAAAACATGTCCTACATCAGGGGTAGGCAACTCCTACTTTGGGTGCCGGAGAATAACATGCAAAGGGATCTTGCTTGGCACATGCACTTCAGGATGGAGGGCAGGGAAGGGGTCAGGGCTGCGCTGCCACAAGGAGCAGGCCTCTTGCCCTGGCACACCAACAACATACAAGTTGAGGTTATGGGTGTTTTTGGCGTACTGCCCAAAAAGGTTGCTAATCCCTGTTTTAACTGTTGTCTCGGGGAAAACTTGTATGTGTGAACACCAACAAATTAAGATATTAAAGAATTTCAGACACTGCATTTTTTTATTCAAAGAGAAAGCTGAAAAGCCAATATATTCCTAGTAAGATATCAACATTTTGGCATTCAAATCTGTATTTACTAAGTAAATAACCCAATTTGTAGAGGTGCTGAACAGCTGAAGCTCCCACTAACATTAGTAATGAACATTTGATATAAAGGACATAATAACATAAAGAGAAGTCTTTTGATATATTTTAACACATTGTAGTTAATGGAAGTGTACTTCCTCAACATCTCTGAAAATCAAGTCATTTTTACTGATGTGCCTAAATGAAGATGAGATGCTTATCTTTAGGGACTGAAAATTGACAGTTTTAAGCAAAGTTTCATGAGTCTCAGTAATAACTTTTGCAAGAGGTACAGTCACATGCCAAATTCAGTAATGCAGAATGTAGTACCTCCTGTCAATCTGTGAAAAGAAGCACTCTTTTTGGGTGCATGCAGTACCTTCATTTGCTAACTGTTAAGAGATATAGAATTCAACCAACATAAACCTAAGGACACCTACTACAGACAGTACAAATTCCAGGCATATGTCACAGGTTGTATGAATGGCACATACTCTGAAAACATAAGTTTAAGCTACTTGAGGTGGTTTTTCAATAATTTTAAGTAGCATTAAATAAATGCTTGATAGCTGGTAACTAAAGGCGGACATCACAATACTTTAACAGTTTTAATATTTTGTCAATTGAGTTCAGCAATACATGTATAGAGGTACAAGTCAGAATGTTATGTAGTACATCCACTTTCTGCTTAATAAGAGAGAGAGGATGTAGTTTGATGCACAGCATTCTAGGATATGTTTGTGCCCAAGGGCAGAAATAAGAAGTAGTGGATAAGTGCAAATCACAATACAGGCAGTTGCTTACTGGCCTGTTGTTATTGAATTTGTCTATATGCAAGTAAAATACATTGTGATCAGGAACAGACACACACTTTATGGTAGCTAGTACAGCCTGTCACAAGTAAGTAGTGGGGAAACAAGTAGTGTTCTGCTTGCATTTAGGAAGCAGCTACCATGGGAGGGATGAATATGGACAAATCTTAAAAGTGTTGTAATTTACATCAGTAACCCTCCAGCCCCCTTCAGATGTACTTCTTTACCAGCCTGGGCAAAAATACCCTGTTTAAGGATTTGCAACATGTGTCTGCTGGTTGGTTTACAACAGATGAATGCCAATTATCCTGGTGTAAACCTTGTATCTTCAGCTTTTATTCTGCTTCTGATGTTTTTCAGAGACTGAGAACCAGCTGCAAACCAGAAAAATGTTTTTATTCTATGACCTAATTTTCTTTCTCTTCTCACAAAACCAGTTCCTCTTGCTTTTTTTTCTCTTTTTTTTTTTTTTTTTTTCCTTAATGAGAGAGCCTAATAGTTTTACTACCTATATGAAAATGTTGTATTGCTGATAATAAAACTCTTATTCTCTTTCGAATGTGTGGGGGCTGAGAGTGACCGGATGGAGCCGCCGATGGAGTGGAATTCAAAGCTTGTTTGTTGAATTTAAAAGAACTTTACTTACAATCTGGAGTACAGTGTAGGCATGCTCCGTAAAGTTGCAGAACAAAAGAAAAACCGGGTGGCACACCGATGTTGTCCAAGCATGCAGGGCATGGGGTATGTTGGGATAACAGCGATGGGGAGTCATTGGTGGTTGATCAGGCCTCCAAGTTTGCTCTGTGATACACGTGGAAGTCTCTTGCAACGAGCATGTGGAGTTCTCCAACTTGGGCGGAAACTTGCCCTAACTTTTATACGGCTAACGAGCCAATTGTCAGCCGCCGGGTATGAATAATTTACAGTAAGCCAATCAAAAGCATCTGCACTCTTTGCATGCATGCAAGCTTTGGTGGGAACTGATCATTGCACCAAGGGGTTTTTCCCACCACACAGGGGGGAAATCCCTGCACTGAATGCTCACATTGTGCTGAGAACTCTGCTGTGCTGAGGCACTTTTACTCTCGGCAAAGACAGAATGGCTTTGTATTTGTAAGATGTACAGCACTAAACACCAATGTTTTGATATTGTGTCTTCAGATCACGCAAATTTCTATTTCAAAAAGCATCAATGAAAGTAACTTTTACCTGATAATCAGCATTATCAAAGCACTATTCCTCTCTCTTCTAACAAGAGTTGGAGCCTACAAATAATGATGAACAATAGATAAACATAATCCTTCCCTTAACATTTTATCTTTATTTATTATATGAATTTCTTAACATACCATATTATTTAGTCTATGAATAGGGATGATACTTCTGTGTAGAGCAACCCTGTGATGATACTGTTACAGATGAGAGCCTTTGGAGCCTTACAAATGATGGGATATATCTTCTAATCTTCTAAGTGTTCTTTGAGGTCTTCCACAAACCAGAATTAAGATTGGTTTAAACAATCCCATGTGGGTTTCCTCTAGCAGGAAACCCACAAGGGTAGTTTGGATAAATACAAGTATCCTCTCCTCCCAGCCTCAGGCTGAGGGGAAAAAAAAATTATCCTGACCATAATATCTTTCTATGCACTGTCAATCTGCTGTTTTAGCAGCCATTGTGACAACAGTCAGCTAGGGTAAAGTAGGGTACCCTTCATGAAACTTGAATTGTTATGCTACTGGATGCTACAAGAATCAAGTATGCAAAGATGGCATCTCTACTGCTCTCTCCTGTGCTATCCTGCGTGCAGCCTGGCTGTGTCTATGAGTTTGAGACATAGGATTTAGCCCTTGTGCAGAGGTGTAACTTTATAATTTGATACTCAGGGCAGTGCAAAGGGAAGCCTCTCCTTTGCACTTTGCAGTGATGGCACAGGCTACTGATGTCTTGGTGTAAGCTCCCCTACCCCAGACTGCAGTGGTATTAGAGTCTGGTACTATTAGTACCAAATAGTAACTCCCTGGAGATACTATTCTGGTACTTGCTCTGAACAGGCATCTGTGGCTGGTGTCCCAGTTTCCCCCTCCAAGTTATGCTACTGCTCATACATCTTAATCAGGGGCTGGCTTCTATGCCTACCTGATCTTGTACCCAAGAACATTCCTCTCACAAAACTCAGTCAATCAAGTGGTCTGTGAAGATGGGGGAAGGAGAGGTAAGTCTCACTTTTTCATAAATTTAACAGATTTCATAGGCATTAGGGCTGGAAGGGACCTCACAAGGTTATTGGGTCCAGCCCCCTGCCCAAGGACCAGGATGTCAGCTGGGGTCAGATGACCTCAGCAAGATAAGCATCCATTTCTGAGCACATCTACACATGTGATTAATATGAACGACTAATAGCATATTGCTCCAGAATTTTTGCTCATGGGCACGCTGTTTGAATGTATGCTTGGAAGCAAAAAACTCTGGGGTATATTGCTCTGGAGTTTATTCATGTGTAGCACATGGAGCCTGGTCAGAGCAACCCAGGCTGGCAGGGAACCCAGGGCAGGAGGGAGGGAGGAAGTCAGCCTGCCTGTCCCGCTACTCCAATGGGGCTCCACGTGCTGTGGAGAGGCTGGGGCATGAGGATGATTCAGCATAAGGCTGCCAGCTAGCCTCGTGCTGAAGCACCCTTGTGCCTTGGCCAGCCCCTCTGCAGCACGTGGAGCCCAGTCAGAGCAGCCCTGGGCTAGCAAGAAAACACACTCCCTCCATATGCTGCAGAGGTGCTGGCTGGGCCACAAGGGTGCTTCAGCAAGGCTGCCCGCTGGCTAGCCCTGCACTGAAGCATCTTCATGTCCCAGCCAGCCCTGTGAGCTGCAACATGTGAAACAACACCACCACACAGTAGTACTTGTGTTTAGTCAGACTACCCTGTGGAGGCATGTATTAGTCTCCTGCACCCTAATAGGCCCCCATGTGTAGACAGTGGCATTTTACTACAGAGCTAATTAGTTGGCTCTGCACTAAACATCTTATGTAGATGTACCCATCAATCTGTCATGCAAAGTAATCATCATACTTTATATGCAGCAGCTCCTGTTGCAATTTTGTTTTTTCTATTACATGCACACACAAAGCTGTTATTAAATTACAAGATGAACTATATGTACTCATAGGGTAAAATACTTATGTATCCTTGAGAAATAGCTGCTTTAAAAATACTGTTTTTTAGATCCCACCTATTTTTACTAGGGGATTTTTATTTTTAATCTGAGAGATGGTTATGTTTCTATTTGTCGCATCTCCAAAAATACATAAACTGCTTTGTATTAGGAACATTAAAATTGCATGTGGGTTGAGCACCTGCATGAAAATTTGCAATCCACTGAAATTAAAATAGGGATGTTATATAGCTCTCAATATTCTTAAATAGAAAATTTGACAGGCCATTACAGGAAACACAGGGCTGCTACAACAGGGTGCTTCTTATCTGTGATACTTGTAATATTCTTTTTGTGAAACAGACTATTTCTTAAATAAATAGGCTACATGGCTTAAATGAAATTAAGCAAAATGTTTTCATGTAGAAGATATACTACAAGCTAAAATTGCTTGTTAATTTTGGAGAATCAAATATGTCATGGGCTTCTCATACTAGCCCAGCTACTGAGGATTTATGGGTTTATTTATTCTCCTTAAAATATTGTTAAGGTATATGTTAAATTTCTTGTATGGAATTGTTTCTTAAACCAATAATCTGAAAAAAGAAATAAAAGCTTCCTTTGTTGTTAATTCCCAAGTCATATAGGCCACATTTGTAAGTATACTGGATCTTTAAAAAGTTTGTATTGCTATAACTGTGTTGGATGAATACAGCAACTATGACCAGTTAGTCAGGAGCAAGGGCTCCAAGAAGTTGCACTATAGAGTTGCCCCTCTACTTTTTATCGTAGTAGTACACTTGTAGTTTACTGTAGTAGTAAAGTCTAACCTGTTCCTGAAAGTTTACTCTGGCTCCTCTGGCAAACCCATGAATAACACAAAGTCTGCATGCTAAACTGAGTCTTCAGGCTTGCTGTGCTGTTCTAGACAAGCTGCTTCATAAATCAGAAATAGTATAGTAGTAAGCAGTGCTTGGAAACTACTGATCACTACTGCTAATAGTAATGCCAGTTAACCTGTCACCCATTAGCGAGACCTCTTGTTATGAGACCACCTGGTGCAGCACCTTGAAAAGGCTGCCTAGGAATGCAGTAGTTTTATTGTGTAGATTCACCCTTATTCTCTGAGGCAGCAATTTTACATTGACAAGAATTGCTGACAGGCTATTTCCATCCTGAAGGCTAAATCCGCCAGCTCATTTTCAGGTAAAGCAGCCTCTGAGGAGTTTTGCCAGGACTAGTCTCTAATGTGTACAGTTCAGTGATTTTTACAGATTAACTACAATTGGACAATCATTCAGTTAAGGGAAACATTAAATGACTTTGCCCCTTTTCTGTGTAAGAGAATACAATGTAGTTGCATCCATAAGAAAACATTGGAATACGAATACGGCCAGTTAAAACACTTTTAGAATGACACCTATTACTGTGTTATTTATAAGTGTGGTCCACAAAACAATTCTATAGTTAGTACTTCATCCAAAAAAGTTTTGAGGCTTTATAACTTTTGTTAAAGTCACTTGATGTGGTCATGTAAAAGTGGGTTGAAATATTGGTCCCTTAGGAAGTAATCTGGTTTAGGGAGCCAGCATTAAACATCATGTTTAGCCAAACATACAGAAGCTGTCACAAGGAAGACAAAACTGTGACCAAACTGACCTCTTTGCCAAATATGCATTAACCTAGAAGAAGATGAGCAGCCACATTAGATGTTATCATTGGGAAATCTTCATTTGTTTTGAGGAAATATAATTGCCAGCAATCTCTAAATTACACCTGACTTGCAGTCAGGCTGTCCTAAATCTTGCACAAAGTCTGAGTAAACAAACTTTATGCAAGGATTTTAAGAGGTTTGGAAATATTTTTAAAAGGCACGTGTCGCATTTCAAGCCAAATCAAGTCCAAATCCATCAGTCAATCCAGAACTATAAGTGGCCCTACATCCTCTACCCCCCCACCCAGGGGCTTTAAATATTTCCAAAGTCTTTTGGCAGGCATCCTACATGCAGGCCCAAGCCCAGAGACTTGCGGTTCAGATGTCCCCCAGTTTCACCTGCCCTCATATGGACGCAGAAGCAAGCTAGTGAGGAGCCTTCCATTTGCATAAAGTGGACTTTAAGCCTCAACACCTCAGTGGGTCTTAAACCACATCAGAAGA
Source organism: Caiman crocodilus (assembly GCA_030014935.1). NCBI lineage: Eukaryota > Metazoa > Chordata > Crocodylia > Alligatoridae > Caiman > Caiman crocodilus. The sequence goes on from JAGPOW010003316.1 coordinate 96,930,413, forward strand.
ATAATTATCCCCTGGGGGCTTAAGGAGAACTGCTTTCATGGTGTTTCATCATATGGTGCCAACAGTATCATCTATACGCATGGGCAGATCCAGGATTTCCTGAAGTGGGGGCTGCCCTCAGCAAACCTGCACTCAGCCATAAGAGTGAAGTACCAGGTTGGTGGAGGACACTGAGGAGCCGAGCAGGGAGCAGGTTCCTAAAGGTTAGGGAGGCGTGAATTTGGGCTATGGATCTGTAATGTCATAGATTCTGTCTGTCTCTCTGTTGCCCGATTCCCATAGTCCTCATTGGTTGTGGAAGAGAGATGATGCTTGTCAATATACTGGGGGATTGGAGTTTCTCTTAATGGATTCTCTGGACAGAGGCCTGTAATCTAGTAGAATTTCAAGGCCTTCCACAACCATTCTGAAGGATTAGAATTAAGGGTTAAGGCTTTGCTATTCAACTCACAGAAAAAAAAAAATATTGGTTTTGCAGAGTACAAAGTGATACAGCTTCAAATTATTTCCCATGCAAAATTAGGATCACAGAATCAAGTGAATTGGATCACTCAAAATATGTGCTTCTTCACATTAGCAAATATTGTTGTCCTACATACTACACTTTCTGCCTACCAATACCAACGAATCTTTCATGGATTATTTTGTAGGCATTGGTTATCAGACTTACCATTAGCAGCATTATTTCAGAGAAGTGTTTACTTTCACTGATAGGTTATTGCTTGGTGTAATTGTACAACAGTTTGCAAACAGTAAAGTGCCACCTACATGTTCCTAAATAATCATCATCCTTTTTATATGCAAATAATTCAGAGATTGTGGGAGATATTAGAAGATGCTTTTATTATTCTTGCTTGGTGCCAATTGAGCTAAACCTTTCACCAGAGTTGCTGTAGGGGGGAAAAATCAAAGTGGAGGCTTCTTTGAAGCCCTGTAGCTTAATGATTCATGAGGGAGCCATCTTTACAGCTGAGAAATACTTGTGCATATTTTCTGTGGCTGCAGTAAGAAACAAGGAAGGTGTTATGGTTTTGATGATAATCTTGAGGACTTCTGTCCTCACCATGGTAACGGAAGAAAGTAAGCTATCACCATTAGCTTGTTGTAGGAATGTGGGTTAGGAGTCTATCCAGTTGTGAGAATGGATGGGAGGGCAGCCGTTCCTCCCTCCCCTCCATCCTGTTGATCAGGAGGTGAAGGGACCAGCAGCCACTGTTCCTTGCCTCTTCCCTAAGCAAGGGGCAGGTTGCCAATTAAGGATGCAGGTGATCCAGGGAGCAACCTGCTAGTGCTCCTTGACTGGAAAGCTAGCCTGTTAAGCTCTCCTGCCAAGGGGTTGGAAGAACATCTGTACAGTACAACTTCACGGCTGTTTTTCTACCAGAATATTTTTTTCTCCAGTAGAAATGAATGTCTGTGCAAAGCCAAAGTCTATCTTGCAAATATTCCAGTGTTTGCAAAATTATATATGGAACTGGTCAGGAACTTCTGACTAATTTTTTTCATCAGAATCATTCAAATTCATTAAAAGCAACATTTTCTGTGGGTAGAAGTTGGTGAATTTTTTTATTCGAACAAGAGAATAAAAAAATGGAGAAGCTTGAGAGAGTCCAGAGGAGAGCCACATGCATGATCACAGGGCAAGAGAATAGGCCTTATGAAGAGAGACTGAGAACCATGGGACTTTTCTGCCTGGAAGAGCACAGGCTCAGGGGTGATCTGATAGCTGCCTATAAGTTTATAAGGGGTACTCACCAGGATCTGGGGGAACGCTTGTTCACCAGAGCACCCCAAGGGATGACAAGGTCAAATGGTCACAGACTCCTCCAGGGTAGTTTCAGGCTGGACATAAGGACAAAATTCTTTACTGTCTGAGCCCCCAAGGTCTGGAATAGATTGCCGCTGGAGGTGGTTCAAGCACCTACTTTGAATGCCTTCAAGAGACATTTGGATGTTTATCTTGTTGGGATCCTATGACCCCTGCTGACTTCCTGTCCCTGTGGCGGGGGCTGGGTTCAATGATTTTCCAAGGTCCTTTCCAGCCCTACTGTCTATGAAATCTATGAAGAGGTTGGAGAAAGGTTTAGAAATGGCCAATTTATAATTTTTCAGCTTTTTTAAATGATTTTTAAAAAATTTTTGCTTCAAAGTGGTAATATTATTTTGGGAATTAAGATAATTCTGGTACACTTTTTAATAAAAGATCAGAATTTAAAGAATATTTTTTAAAATGATAAAATTAAGAGAGATCTAGTGACTTGAACTGATGCTTTTATGTTTTGATGCACATTGATTTTGAGATTTCAGCTTTTTATTCTGATTTGAGTTAAAAACAATTTCTGAATACGTCTAAAATTATCACAAGACAAGAAAAACCTGTTCTATCTAGCACTTGTAGTGGTCCCTAATGTAGTAAGCCTTTAAACATTTGCTTTCAGCATTATATATATGTTCTTGGATAGTTAGATGATATAATTCTGAAACATACTTCTGCTCCCTTTTTACACCTAAATGGAAGTTTTGTAGCCACATAAATGGTATTTGGGGCACTTATTTGCAGACAGTGAATCTACACTTCCCAGCCATATTTATGCATAAGTGTATACATGTAAATTGAAAAATTGAAGCATACTGCCCAGGCAGTGACATGACTACATGTACAAGCTGATTCTGTATGCATACTTGTGTCCGAGTAACAAAAATGTAGACAGCCAGAACTGTATGATTAATGGGTACTGAAGAAATTGCAGAAATTGTAGTTTTCTACAGAATTCAGTGTTTGAAAGCTACAGAAACCAGTGCCATGCCAGAGAGAGAGAGAACAAGTGTGTGTGTGTGTGTGTGTGTGTGTGTGTGTGTGTGTGTGTGTGTGTGTGTGTGTGTATCAACAACACATGTATACATCTAAAATATAAAGAATCAATTTCTGACTTCCAAAGGCCTCAAGAAGACCTACTTGATGATGGTTTGGCGGAAATGTCCATGTAGAAGTTATGAAATCTAGTAGGTATGGAATCACTGAATACTGCCGTATTCATGGAATTCACCACCTATTGTTATTATAATCTCCCAGACTGAGGAAGATGGAGGCTTATTAAACCATAATGATTCCCATTTGAATGGGATCATTTTAGGACAATGGAATGGTCATACATAGATAAAAACATTTTTTTTCACCCATTCATGTGGGTGTGGTTTAGAAAATGAAAGATCCCTATATGGGAGAACAAAAAGATCATGTTTAGAAATTGATCTTTAAAAAAAAAAAAAAAATGGACGGGGAAAATTCAGAAAAACTCACAGAGGCAAAAAGAAAACATTAACATAGGAAAAAAAACAAAGGATTATGAATTTGTAATGGGGGGGGGTCCTTTTTAGCTGAGGGACCAGTTGAGGGAGAAGGCAGTTAATGGTAGAGAGGAGAAAGCAATTCTATGATGAATGGTTAACCTTTCCCTGCTGACTCCCTGGGACACACAGTGTGGGCAGCCACAAGTAAATGGGGATAGAGGGGCAGTAAACAGAGATCTGGGTTGCTGTGGAACACGGTGGAGGGGGCAGGGGGCCTGGGACAAGAATGGAGGAAGATGAGTAGGGGATTTACATCCAGGTGTAGCCTAGAGTTGCTAGACCTTAATGCAGAGTTAGGTAAAATACAGTCTGCAGACTGGATCTGGCCTTCCAACTGGCTGGATCTGGCTTGCCGGTGTACACCTGACAACTGAGTATATGTGGCCAGCAGTGTTCTGCATGGGGCCTAGCCCTGCCCATTCTTACTCACCCTGGCCCCGGTCCTGGTCAGCATACAGAACTTCCTAATGAGGCTCCTCCCAGTGCAGCTCCCTGGGTACTTCCCCTGCTTCCAGTGGCTCTTCTTCCTCCTGCCCCTGCTGCACCATACCTGGCAGAAGGTAGTACAGGAAGGCCATGGGGTTGCATGCTGGGCAGCAGATGCCTATCTAGACTGGAGGGAAGCTAGAGCCAGGCAGCTCCTGCCCCATTGTTTAGGGAACCAGTTTCTACTCCTAGCTGCCTTCAGTTCACTCAGCCTCCAGGCAGCCGAGTGGGTGGAAGATGATTAGGAGCTGGAGCTCTGCTCAGCCCCATGTGGACTGCCGAGTGGGCAGCAATAGGCCACGCACCATATCACTTGGGTGATCTGTGTTGCATGCACACCCTGCTAAAATATCTGTAAAGTTTTATTCTAACCTGCAAGGCTTAAACCTATTTGGAGGTGGATAGACATTCCTTTTTTATTCTAGAGATGCAGTCGCATACCTGCACTGGCTTAGGCTAGAAGCCGGGGCGGGGTGGGGTGCTACAGTAACCCTCCCTTGGCTTCCACAGGTTGAGTGGAGGCTGGTGGGGGGGTTCCCCAGGCCCCAGCAGGATGCTCTAATTATTCCCCCATCCTGAGCAGTCCAGCAGGGAATGTTTATCACCACTAACTCAGTGTTTATCAACCCATTAAGAAAACAAAGCATTTCTCCAAACTCCTCTTAAACAGCTTTTCCAAGGAAGGGCATTATGGTACCTGTTGATTAGCTCCAAAAAGCTTGTCTGCCTTTATTATCTCCCACATCAGGACCAGAGCCAGCATGTGGTCTGCTAGCTAATGCTGAAGTGTCTGTGTAAAGCAGAGAGGCTAGGGGAATAATCCCTGCTTAGCATGGAGAAGCCAGGCAGATACTCTGTGCCTGAAAGTGTCTGCTGGAGCTTTGGCCAGGGAGCAGAAGGATATGCCAGTCATGCTGTGGAGCAGAGCACCCTACCAGCCCAGAGAGCATGCTGGGATGCTGGGGGTGTCTGGTTTATCTTAAACCAGCAAGGGGTCTGGGACAGATATTGCATAAAGCGGTTTGAGCCAAATCAGTTTGTCTGATACTACATTCAACCAGGTTTATCTCAAGCTGGTTTCAGCCATTTTCAAACTGGTTTATGTGCATTGAACATCTGTTTTGTTACAGGTTTAAACCAATTTCTGATCACTTTAACTGGTTTATATGTAATGTCTGTCCCTAGTCCCTATATCCCTCCCTCTCCCTACCGTCGGCTGCCTCCCAAGACCTAGTGTGTAGGCAGTTGCCCAGGACACACGCACACCCACCTCCCATGCACACTTATCACTCTACACCTAACCCACATATTCATCGCCTACACATCCACAAGACTACCCCTTCTACTCTCCCACAAACACCCTCCATGCCCTCACACAATATACAAGAGTAAGACTTCATTTTTGACCTATTATGCAGTCACCTTTATATACACTACTCAAAAACAAACTGGGAGAAATTTATTTTTGAAATATAGTGAAAACCAAACATCTATTATAACATTTTTAATATTATGAATTGTTTTTATCTATATATTTTTTAATCTTCTGAAAGATTTTATGTGCTTGTCCCTCAACAGCTCACCAAACTCGTTAAGCAGCTCTCCTGCCAAAATAACTGCCCACCCCTACCTTAACGTACCATGAGCTGCTTAACACAGATTTGAGATAATCCTGCCCTGGAGTAGCATAACTTTGAGTCACTTAAAACTAGTTTCAGGTGTTAATGTGCAGACAAACCAGGTGTTAAGAACTCCAAAAGCTACCCAAAATTACCATGGAATAAGAGCCCAAGAGGGGTGGGGAAACTGAGGCAAGGGAATGCACATAGGGTTTTTCATTATTATTAATAGTCTGGATTTGTAGACGGTGCTAGCTAGAATAGAGTGATTATTATTATTATTTTTTTTTTTGAATTCTTGCAAAGTACATGCATGTTTTCATTATGATACATCCCTGATGAGCTGAACTGTGAATCAAGAGGTTAGAACTGTGTACTTCAGCTGCTGTGCAGTCAGCACTACTTGAAAATACATTTCTGTAGAGGGATAATAGAGAAAGTCATTTCCCAGGAAGCATTCCAGACAGGTTAAGGAAAGAGCTAGTACTAGAGCTTACTCAGGTGAAGGGAAAATTAAAAATGCATGAACCTGTTGTGACGGGACCCAAACAATTCATCCTGGTGATTATCCAGGTGTTTTTTATGGCTGAATCATTTGTAATTAACTTTACAAATTATCAATAGTTGGAATGAAATAAAGTTAATGAGGCAGTTGTAATTTTTTTTGCAGGATTGAGGCCTTAATTTAGATTTGGACCTTAATTTCCATTGAATTAGAATCTTGACATTTAGTTTAGTCATTCATTTCAGCTGATTAAATAACACAAATTTTAAAAGATAAATGTACCCGTTAGATAGCTGGAATATATATAACTTTTTTTTTGTATTTCACTTTTGCAAGTGTTTTTAAATGCCATTTAAGTTACAGTTTACAGTTAGGTTGGGCATTGAGTTTGCCCATATATAGAAATGATGTTCATCTGAGTTTATTAGCTTAGGAGTTTAATTTGTGTGTTTGTTATTAAGATTATGTCTAATAACTTGTCATAAAATGATCATATATTTAGGTAGAAGTAGCTATCAAATAATGTTTATGAACATGCATATACTTCTCTCCACTGCTAGTGTAGGTTTGTTACAATAGTTGACATAGAATCTAGTATACAGACCTGGCTTCTTGACCACTGCAGCGGTGATGAGTTTGTTCTCATTTTACTTGAATAGATTAGAAAAGCATTATAAGCATAGAATTTTCTCCTTGTGAGCCACCAGTACTTTCATCTATGTTACTTTTCAGCTAGCAATCCACAGGTGGCACACTGTTATAACTAAACTCTGAATAAGATTGGCTTTTTAAATGAAGCTGATAATTGGAAGCTTGGCATGTAGATACTTCAGTTGATGCAGCTGTTGGCCAGCTTGATTGAGTTAGCCAAATGAAGTATGATAGACTCCTTCCTTGTCAATTGCTTTAGATTTTTATGTGAAACCTAGAAAAATTCAAGGATTGCGTCTTGTTCTGTAAAGCTGTACTAGGCATTACCTATTTGGAAGGTAACTTCTCTTTCTGTATACTTAAATAGTAGTTGAGATCAGCTGGAGGACTTAAGCCAACAGTGAGAGCAACAGTGAGAACAGTTCTTATTGAAAGGCATTCAGAACCCTGTTGATTTGATTGAAGCAGAGATAATTGACCTTAGACTGGCATTCTGCACATCTTTTCTTTTAATCTATAACCCATGGAGCATGTAAGGTATACCTGTGTTTAGGATTTACCTCAGGGTAAAGCTGTTTAAGTGGAGTAAAAGTTGAGCTTTGTTTGCTTGCTAAAAAGCTTTGTTAAGCAGCTTAAGGATTGTAAATTGCATGTCTATCAATTATGTTCATTGTCTGAAATGTTCCTTTTATAGCCCATTAGTTTAACTATCATTTTACCAAATTAAAAACACATTTACAAGATATTTGAAACTGACTTTCTTTATTGAAATTGTCAGGACTATATGCCACTGTATAAATCAATAATATGCCCACACCTTGAATATTTCAGGCAGAATGGTATTGAGACAGTAAAGGATTTACTATTTACTATTTCTCATGGTACTAGAACTAGGGGATATGCATTGAAATTATTTGGAAGCAGGTTTAAAACAAAAAGGAAGTTATTTCATACATTGTGTTTGCATCTACATGAGACATTTATTGTATTTGACTAATTAGCTCTGCAGTACACATCTTTGCATCCACACATGCAGGGCAATTAGGCTACAATAAACTACCCCCACAGCAGAATAGTACTTGTAAATACAAGTACTAACTTGCTGTGGAGTTTTTTATTCCACAAACTGACGCAGCTGGCTGGGGCATGAGGGTGCTTCAGTGTGGGGACAGCATGTTGAGCTGGTGGGGGGCAGAGCTGGGGTGATCCCCAGAACCCCCTGCCAGCTGGGGCTGCTCAACCTGGCTCAACTTGCTGCAGTCTTGGCGTACAATGAAACAGTGCGCCCAAGAGCAATAAACTCTAGAGCAATAAACTCTGGAGTTTATTGCATCACATTAATTGCATATGTTAGATGTACCCTTTGAAATTTACTTGTGGAACTATTAGCTACAAGATGCTACAGAGTCTTGATTTTTTTTATAAGCAAGATTAGATCAAGAATAGAGAAGAACACCTTCTTACAGGAAATGGGGAAGGCATTGCACATCATTAGCAAACAATGAAATCTGCATTTTACCACTGTAAAAAAAGTGAAGACCTGAGATACAGCCCTACACAGGTGTAAATCTTCCTACTCCAGTGTAACATTAGCTTTTAGAAATACAGGAGTAACTGCATACTGGTGTAAGTTACAGTAATATATGTGTCAAGTATCTTGAGCTATAGTCAAGTTCGCCCCGTGGCAGCCACTTGCTCAAGGCAAACAGACTGTTTCTGGGTCCCACTCACTGAGGCGCTGTATTAGCACTGACATCAGGCAGATACTTCAGGAAAGCTGGTGGTCATCTGTCTGGTCAGGGTAGCAGAGTAATCCACATCAGTATATGTAATTGATATACTGCATTCCTGTTAATGTGGCATGTGTCTTCACCCAAAGTCCTATGTCTCTCATAATTCGAGATTTTTTTGGACCATGTTACACGTTACTCTTCAGACATGTAACATGTTACATTCCCACTGCACTTAAAGCATAAGCATTTGTGTGTTCAAACAGTAAAATATGCTAAGTGTGATTTTTATCATAGTAAAGTTACAATTTGTTACAGGAAGAATATCTCCAGATCATATGAAGTTCAGCTATTGGCAGACTCCTCCATGGATACAGTACAAGCACAGCTTGCTGATTGCTGGTCCAACCCCAGCACCACACAGAAATCTTGAACGGGTTCTGGTGTGGTGCTGGGACTGAGGCTGCTGACAATTGACAGATCATCAGTTCAGCCCCTGTATTACACTGGAATCTTGAATTGTCCTCCGTTTGGTTCTGGGGGTTGGACTAAAATCAGCTGATTGTAGTTAACGTTACAGTACAACTGTTCAAAACATGTTCTAACTTTAGGACTGTGCAGTATTAACATGTACTAAGTGTCCCGTGTGACAAAGCCCTTATAATCTGGTTTAGATTAGAAAAGTGTTACCTTGAGGCCATGATTCCTGTTTCATTTAGGGTAAACTGTCTTAGTTAAACATAGGCTCAAGGGGGCAAATTAACTGTTAGGGCTATGTTCTATTTCACTTAATACACCCACACAGCACTTACCCAGCTGCCTAAGTGCCATATTTGGTCACTTATGCATAGTTTGCAATTCTTTTTCAGGAACACTGTGAATGCACAAGCATCTACACAGCTAATGAGCATGCTTAGCAGGCTGTGGTCTGACTGGGCACTGCTATGCATATACCCAGGTACATGTATAAGTTCCAAAATTGGAGCAGGCAAAACCCAAGGTTAAATGGCATTAGACCCTGAAGGAGGAGGGCAGTCAAACTTTAGCCCAAAAGCTTAGTGGCTGGGGAATTTACTCATCTAGCAAATAGGAGATTCAGATTCTAGACCCAAGTCATCTGGAAGGGGCCTCTTGTTTCCCAGCACAGTATTCTAACCAAAAGGCCACAGCTAAAGCATTATCCATGGCTGCCTTCAGCTTTCAAAGAGCAAGGCCTCCTCCTTTCCACAGATATAGATATCTATCTCAGTGACGGAAACACCCTATAGCTTGAAGCTTTGCTTCTGGCTCCAAGGAAGGACATATGTGAGGTTATGAAAAAAAGGTCAAGTCAGAAGGTGAGTGTCTCACTGGGGACAGACATTACACATAAACCAGTTTAAATGATCAGAAACTGGGTTAAACCTGTAATAGAACACATGTTCAGGGCACATAAACCCATTTGAAAATGGCTGAAACCAGTTTGAGATGAACCTGGTCGAATATGGTATCAGATTTAATTGATTTGGGTCAAGCCGGTTTATTCAATCTCTGTCTCAGACCCCATTCTGGTTTAAGATAAAACAGACATGCCTAGCATCTTGGCATGCTCTTGGACTGTGCGGAGCTCTCTGCTGCACAGCAGGGCTGGTTCCTCTCCTCTGCTCCCTGGTCAGAGCTCTGGCAGACACTTGCAGGCAAAGACCATCTGCCTGGCTTCTGCCTGCTAAACAGGGATTATTTCCCCTCCTCCCCTCTGCCTTACTCAGCTACCTCAGCAATATCTAGCAGACCACAAGCTGCCCATGCTATGGGAAATGATAGGCAGACAGGCTTTCTGGAGCTAATCAACAGGTAGCTTAACGTCCTTCCTTGGAGAGCTGTTTAAGAACAGCTCCATTAGTTAATGAAGAGAGGCTTGTTTTCTCAATGGGTTGATAAACACTGAGTTAGTGGTGATAAACATTCCCTGCTAGGCTGCTTAGGAGGCAAGGGGGGAATAATCAGAGCATTGTTCTAGGCCTGGCCATGCCCCCTTCCGCTCAGTCTTGTGGAAAGGGAAGGAGGGCTGCTTTAGTGCCTCCGAGCTTCTAGCAGGTATGTGCCAGCATCTCTGGGATTTCTGTCTGGTTATAAAACTGATTTAGCCTAGTCAGGTTAGATTAACCTGCAAAGATTGAATCAATTTGGGCTTAGGCTTTTTGAATATCTTTGCATAGGCACTGAGATGGATGCTGCTGTGGTACATAGAGGCCCCTGGTTTCTAGCTAAGGTTATTATTCCCAGTAGGGCAAAAACTTCATACTACTTTCTAGCTATTTTATCCAATGATTGTTGATTATAAGGTGCTGTGGCTCAGCTTGAAGAGAAGATCTATCTGACCTTGAGTCTCATGATCACAGCACTGTGTTAGGAAGCAGGAGGGATAGATTTAAAATTCCTCTGGTTGATTGGGACCAAGAACTTGGGTTTCAGATGTCATGGATGAGTGACCTATTCACTAGACTATTGGACTAAAATGTTATCCTTCATTTTGTTTTTACTAGGTATGCACACAGATATCCAGGATAATTCTTTTTTGCCAGAAGGTAAACAGAATTCAAAGCCATGTATAAGTACCACAAATGGCACTTATGTGACTTAATAAGTGCCATTTGGATTTTTAAAGTGAAATAATTTGTAGACCTTCATGTACATCATTTGTCTTGCAGTAAATCCCAACTCATGCTTAATTTGCTTTAGTCTGATTGTTTTTTCCATACCTTCAGACTTAATAGAAAAAAAGAGATAAAATCACCAAAGGAAAAGTGTTGGCTATATCTTCTAATCTGTTAAATATTTGTTGTAAATATTCTAAATTTTCAAATGATTTTAAATGATTAATGATTTGTGGGTACTTACATGTTTAGCTACCCAACTTGAGGCACCTTAAAGAGGAAATATTCTTTGTGCAGTATTAAAATCATCCAGGCATTTAAAATGGAGTCTTCCAATCTTATACGTCCCAAATGAGCAAAATACCATTCTTTTTGGTAAAATGTTTTGGCTGTTATTCACCATTATAACAATGCATCTGAGAACTGGTACAATTAATTTTTGAGGGACCCCATCTTTCCAATTCTTTAGATAAGTTTTTGTTCTCAGATATATCTATGTAATATGTCAGGATCAAAATGGCTGTAAGGTTATAACAAAAGTTCTTGGCCCTTTGCCTATACATTATAGGAAAATACTCTAACATTTTAAGCCTTTAATCTTAACATTTTATACACTAAAATTTTAACCAAAATGTCATTATCATAAAATTTTTTATAAGCCCTCCCAGAACCAGCCTGTCTCAGACACTTGGATTGCCCTCAAGAAATCTTCTGGATGTCTTTTCAGATTGCTTCCGTTATCATTTAAGTAACCTCAGGAAGTGGAGGTTTAATTTAAGACTTCAGCCTGAGGCTATTCAGGATGTATCAGCTTTTCCTTATTCACTCTTTCCAACACCCATGCGTCAGGGCACCAAATGCTGCCTTAGTGCTTCCAGCACCAGACCAAATTTGGGAGCAATTAGTCACAGATAAAAGATGCACGGATATGCATTTCTGTGTCACTAGGGAGATGCTATGGACACCTGTCTTTAGGCTTTCTATCTTCTTAACTGAGACCGAGATATATGAAAGCCTTATGTTAAAAAGATATGGGGAGAACATTCCTATCATCACAGGGTTTCCTTTTACTTGTATTTTGAATTTCCTTTTCCTAGAAAGCTCACAGTATTACTATATTGGAAAATGGGTTGAAGATGAACAGTGAAGGCAAAAGTTGAACCACATATTCATTTGAATGTATATTAATTCCATTATCAAATTATGAGTACTTGTTGGATTTCTTTAAATCAAAGCATGGTTCATATAATTACTGTATTATGATTAGCTTTGTTAAAGGAGTGAATATACTGTAAAGGTTTGTGACAAATAAAAAGGAAACTAAATGTGAAGAAATAAATTTCAGGGAGACCTGCTACATTCAATATTTAAATCAATACAGTCATTGTTGGGCATTTTCTCTCTCAAGATTATCTCTGAATAGGTTACTGCATATGCTGCCTCCCTTCAGGTCCATTGAAGCACTTTATAACCCTTCCCTTTAGTACAAGTTTCTTCTTTGCTCTCTATTTAGATTCTTACAGAGAGAGTGGATTTCTATATTTTTTTTCCTTTTTAAAAAGTAAGTTTCTTCTAATGATTAAAACACATCAATTCTCACAGTTGTTATTCATCAGTTTCTTTTTATCTTTATAATTTTGTTATTTGTGTGTTTTAGTTTTATTTTCCCACTTGCTTTAGGAAAACATGCATAATAACTTAAGTCTTTGTCAACTTAAAAAAATATTTTTCATTGCTCCTGTTTCATCTCTCTCATAAATTAGTATTTGTTCCATGTTGACATATTAGGCAAGGTAATTTAATATTTAGAAGCAATTCTAATAAACTAAAGTAAGGCTTGTATATGAAGGAGGTTCAAGCCAACAAAAGAAATGGAGCAGAAAAAGAAAGAAGAGCTATCATTTATTAGACCAATGAATAGTAAGGCTCATATCATTAAGTATACATCACTTTCACACAGGTAATCCATATTGCAGCTAATTGTTCAGAGAGATAAGAAACAGGGTAATGTTGATGTTTAGGAAAATTAATGAACAATATCACATTTATAAATTGTTTTGAACCCTGCTGTATCTCCTGAGAAATGTTACTCTTTTATACTACAAAAACGGTCAATGAACCAGAATTCTAAATACTATTTGATGTATTAAAGATCTAGCTGTAATTCTTTAGTGTTTCTCTCATCCTAAGTAAATGAAAAGTAAGATAACTAAGGGCTCAGTTGCAACATGAAGTTGCTCCTTACTCCTCAAGTGCCCACATCAACATTACTCGTACTTTTTGAACACAGTGGAAGTAACACTGGCAAAGCTGTCCCTCAATCTGGAAAGGATCACTGATTGGGTACAAGGAGAATAGCTTATGATGGGGTGTCCTACCCACCTGCGGGGGGTTTGGGGAATGAGAGTGTGGTCAGGGGTAGAAAGGTAAGAAAGATTTATTGACTTAATAAAAACACAACCATGCGTAGTAATAAAACAAACAATGACAGATGAAAGCAATTCACATCGACAACTTATCGGCAGTCCCCTCTGATGCCTGATACACAGCAAGTTTCTCTTTCCACAAAGTTCAGCGAAGTCAGGTGTCCCTGAACAGCACTGTCCGAAGGGTACCGGGAAGAACCCTGGGATACAATTCTTGGGCTCCTTGAGGTCCACGGGCTCACTGATCAAGGCAATAGCTAACTAATCCTTTTCACAGAGCTGTATCTTTCTTCTGAATGGCTTCCAGATATTTCAGCTAATTTATAGCTTCTGAAGGGCACTGATAACATATGGCCACTCAGATTCCCTTTATTTCAACTGTCCTTAGACTGACCAATAACAGTACAAGCCTTGCATTCCTTTGATAAGGTGATTTTAACTGCACCACAAGGCCTTACTACTTATAGGCTTTGCTAAATTTACTAGGCCTTACTTTATACAAGGTCTCACTACATCTTAAACTTGAATTAGGCTTTTAGCAACAACATATATCTTAATATCTAAACAAATAAAGAAAAAAACACTTGGTCTAATCTTCATAGAGCCTTCAGCAAGCACCTTTATCACACAGGCACAATTTCAGCTGTCACAATGGGGCTGTCCAACTGGTGGCTTGTAGGGCACATGCAACTTACAAGGGGTTAAATTGCAGCCCCTGAGCTATTGTTGCCTGCTACTACACAAAAGCAGCTCAAATCTCTGGGCTCCCCCTTCCCTCCTCCAGTTGCCTCTTCCTGCCCCCATGCCAAGGGGCAGAGCAGTGCAGAGAGCTGAGGGTGCGCCTGGGGCATGTGACAAGAAATTGTTTTTTAGATATATAGGGAGTAAAAGGAAGGCCCAGGAAGGAATAGGACCCCTGCTAAATGGGCAGAAACAATTGGTGACGGACAGGGGGGACAAGGCTGAACTCCTCAACAAGTTCTTTGCCTCAGTATTCCTAAGCAAGGGGCATGACAACTCTCACTGGGGTGGTGGAGAGGCAGCAGCAGGGCACCAGACTTCCATGCGTAGACCCTGAGATGGTGCAGAGTCACTTGGAAGAACTGGATGCCTTTAAGTCAGCAGGCCCAGGTGAGCTCCATCCAAGGGTGCTGAAGGCACTGGCCAACATTACTGCAGAGCCACTGGTGGGAATATTTGAACACTCGTGGCACATGGGCCAAGTCCCGGAGGACTGGAAAAGGGCCAATGTGGTCCCCATTTTCAAGAAGGGGAGGAAGGAAAACCCAGACAATTATAGGCCAGTCAATCTCACCTCCATCTAGGCAAAATCTTTGAAAAAATTATCAAGGCTCACATTTGCGAAAGCCCAGCAGGACAAATTATGCTGAGGGGAAACCAGTACGAGTTTGTAGCAGGTAGATCATGCTTGGCTAATCTAGTCTCTTTTTATGACTAGGTTACAAAACATCTGGATGCAGGAAGAGGGGTGGATGTCGTATACTTAGATTTCAGGAAGGCCTCTGTTATGGTATCCCACCCCATACTGGTGAGCAAATTAAGAGGCTGTGACTTGGATGACTACACAGTCTGGTGGGTGGCCAATTGGCTAGAGGGTAGGACACAGAGAGTTGTGGTAGATGGGTTGGTTTTGACCTGGAAGAGTGTGGGCAGTGGACTCCCGCTGGGCTCAGTCCTGGGATCAATACTCTTTAATGTCTTCATCAGCGACTTGGACGAGGGAGTGAAATGTACTTTGTCCAAGTTTGCAGATGAGACAAAGCTATGGGGGGAAGCGGACACACCAAGGGCAGGGAACAGCTGCAAGCAGACCTGGACAGGTTGGACAAGTGGGCAGAAAACAACAGAATGCAGTTCAACAAGGAGAAATGCAAAGTGCTGCAC
>JAGPOW010003316.1:96967371-97012062 GCA_030014935.1 Caiman crocodilus
CACACCCCTAGGTGGAGAGAAAGTATGCTAATGAAACATACATGTATGTAAATGAGGTACATGGCTTAAACACAGGTATAGAGACATGTTCAGTAGAGAACTTCTTGCGTCATTCCCTTGTAACCAATTACTGATCAGTATGCTTGTGAAACCGTGTAAACTTCTGTATAAAAATACCCCAGAAAGGATATTCAGTGTGCTTGCTACTTTGCACCTTTATTGCTGGCAATAAAACTCTCTTCATTCAAACTTCCACACCTGGTATTCGTATTGGCTCTTGCATACCGGACACGGATCCAGTTTTGGGCTGGAGCACAACAACAGAACCTCAGCCAAGTACCTATCTAATCTATTCTTGAAGGTGCTGGTTAACTTAAACCAGCAAGGGGTCTGGGACAGACATTGCATAAACTGGTTTGATCCAAATCAGTTAAGTCTAATACTAATAAGCCTAATACACCCAGGTTTATCTCATAACGGTTTCAGCCATTTTCAAACTGGTTTATGTGCACTGAATGTCTATTTTGTTACAGGTTTTAAACCAGTTTCTGATCACTTAAACTGGTTTATGTGTAATGTCTGCCCCTAGCCCTTAACTACACTTAGTAAGTGTTACGGTGAATGTGTGACATCACCCTTAATACAAAATATACAGGTATACTGTGGCAAAGAGAGGTTAAAGTGCTTCACCAAGGGTTTGTTTGTTTGTTTGTTTGTTTTGTTTTAAGACAACATCTTCATGTCCCAAGTCAAATCAGCCAAATCAATTCCAAATCTGCGTAAATTATTCAAGAACCATATGTGGCCCTGCTACCAGCATACATCCTTCACCGACTCCTGGGGCTTTAGAAACTTCCAGATCCTTTGGTGGGTATTCCATGTGGAGGCCCAAGCCCAGGGGCTTGGGGATCGGATGCCCCTGAGTTCTACTTGCCCTCAGCCATATGGCTGCATGAGCAAGCTAGAGAGGAATCAACTATTTCCATAAAGTTGGAGTGTAACCAAGATCCTCCCACTGGAAGTCTAAGTGGGCAGCTAACTATGAGGCTGTCATAGGGAGTCCTGTCAGCAAGCAGACATGGGTGAAAACCTCCATTATGCAGTGCCATTTTAATTGCATTTCTTCAGTCTCCTGCTACATTCATGGTGTTCCCCTGCCAGTAAGATAACCACTTTGGTGGTCATAGTATTTCCTCTGCCGGGTATCTCATGGAATGCTAGGAGTAGCACATAATACTACTGGCTGTCTTATGTCATGGAAATGGTGAAACATGAAACCTTTCCGGTGGACTTGGAGCAAGTTACAAAATACAGGGGAAATGCTTATCCTGAAATCTGTTGTGCTTCAGACACCTCTGGTAAAAAAAGAGGAACACGATAAAACATTGTAAAACCTGAAAATCCTGACACTTGCTGTGGTAATCTGGGTAAAAGAGTTGAGCATTTTTGAATATTGTAGGATGCATATTTCTTTATCCATTGTCAAAACAAACAAACAGAGTGAATGTATTGGCCAGGATTTTGTGACTAAAAGTTTTTACATTGAAACAAGGCATAAGAAAGTATTGGGTTTGGATAGACAAATAAAAAAAGGCAGGGCAAGTGGGAGAGGGATAGAGAGAAATTCAGAAGAAAAACTTCAGTTTGGTCTCTTGTATTCCAGATCAGGTTTGCATGGAAATTTATGAGGCCCAGAAGCTTTTTTTTGCTTAGTTTTGTCAAACTTTTAATTGAAACAACATGTTCCCGTGGAATATTGATTCTTTCTAATCTGCAATTTGTATGGATAACTGTTCCACTGGAAAAGTATACTTTTGGACACTCCAACTTTAAAAAATCTTGCCTTATTTCACATCAGCCGTTTGTCTGCACACCCTTAGTGTACTACTTGATCAGAGCTCTTTTGACCTTGTCTGATAACTGCTTGTTCCCTGGCTTTCAATAATTTATACCAAAGAGCTTTTTGGTACAGCATGTCACCTTCATACTTCTTTTTTTTTTTCTTCCAGGCTAGTGATAGTCATTGTAGTGCCTTCCACTTCAGGTATTGATTACTGGGTACTGTACAGTATCTTCCCAAAGGCTGTTGGTTTTCTGAGTAATGAGTATTTGTAAAAAATGCTAGCAAAAATTGGACCCTATAACAAAGGTTGGACTGCTTGGAGTGATGACTAAAGCTTAAAAGACAATATACAGGCCATGCTATCTATTTTAGTATAGGGTTTGTGGACCTTATTACCTTAGTGGTTGGTTGCCTCTCATTCTTGAAAGCATTCCTTCTTAACATCCTTGTGAAATATGGCAGAACTGTTACCTTCATTTTAAGGATGGCAAACTAATGTGGAGTGATCAGAGGCAAAAGTTTGACTTACACAAAATAGAAAGTTTGTGGTAGAGTTTAGACTTTCATGTCTCATACCACATACAAGTCTAGACTTGCTTGTTCATAACACATTAGTAGCAGATCCTGGGGAGGATGGGACTGATCATGTACTAGCAATGCCCCATCTATCTTAGTCTACTTTTGCACTCCAAAATTGGAAGTTCACCAGTGAGGCCTATACTAGATCCATCTTTAGTACCTATTGGTGATCTCCTTTGTCTCCAGTAGGTTTGGGAAGTCTAGAGATAAGTCTAATGCAGCTTCACTAGCTGGTCCGTGAAGCATGCTCAGTCCTGTTCTCTCTAGGGACCAATTATCTCTTGCAGTATACACAAGCCCTAGATCTTCCAAGTAAATGGCTTATGCTGTAGCAACTGGACCATTCTTATTATCTAACCCAAGTCCTTTTTTTTTATATGGGTATGAACACCTGAAAAATTATTCCATCTTAGGAGCAATCCTAAATATTTATATTATATCTTCCCTTGTTGTACAGAGCAAGCAAGGATCAGGGAGTGTGCTTCCTGGGTAACATTACAAGTCTGGAATCATATACAGCAGGCTAACTTGCAGCATGAGTTCCACGCATGTCACAGACAGCCTCTGTGTGTGGCTTGCAACAGATCAGGGAGAAGACAGGTAGCACAGCAGCTTCTATGGCCAGAAGCTGAAAGCAGAGCAGGAGATTAGGTAAGGAGCATAGTGCAGGAAGCAGAATAGGAGGCTGGGTAAGGAGCACAGAATATGGAGCAGAAAGCAGATCAGGAAGAAGATGAGAGTGACATTTGGGAAGGGTTCAGGGCTAATTTGTAGAATGCCTGCTAAAAAGATTGGCCTCTACTGGTTTAGAGAAACCACAAGTTTGCTAAAAGTTATTCTGAGGATGAAAAAAGGAGGACTATTATGATGACTAGGAAGCTGATTGTTTGTACTACTCCTTCCAAACATTTCAACATTTATGCAGGGTGGCATCAAATTCAGTCCTTAAACTATTTCTCATCATTTGCAAATTCCAGGGGCTACTGACATGGTTTTTTCTGGAGGCTATTTGCTTTGTTGCAGGAATAAAATATAACCTGTTGTTCCAGTGTTAGTATGTATATGACTTAATTTTCTGGCAAGTTCTGTGCTAATGATGAAGATTTGTCACTGTGGTCAGGTACAGACATTACACTTTTGTCAGTATGGCTAGGGACAGACATTCAGAAAGTCTTAGCCTGAATTGATTCAATCTTCTCAGGTTAGTCTGACCTGGCTAGGATAAACAAGTTTTGTAACCATGCAGATATCCCAGAAATGCAGGCACCGGCCTGCAGTGACTTAGGTTAGAAATGGGTGGGGGTGGGGTGCAAGAGCAGTCCTCCTTTCTATTCTACAGTACTGAGCTGAGGGGGGCATGGTCAGGCTCAAGCAAGATGCTTTGATTAGGGACGGGTTCCTCTGCATGATAATTGAGAATTTATCAGCTCTGTTATTAGCATTTAACACCTCATTAGAAAACACAGCCTTGCTCATTACAACCTCCTCTTAAACAGCCTTGTTCCAAAGGGAAGAATGCAGGGACATTACCATCTGAGCTGTTACCTTCAAAAAGCCCTAAGTGGACACTGTCCTATCTCCCTTAAATAGCATTAGCTAGCATACCGCATGCTAGTTACAGTTGGTGCTGTGGGAGAGGAGGAGGAAGCGATCTCTGCTTAAGCAGTGAGTGATGAGGGGAAGAGGAGGACATGGGGAAGCCAGGCAGAACCTGTTTTGCTTGCAAGTCTCTACTGGAGCTCTGGTCAGGGAGCAGAGGGGAGGGGCTAGCCCAGCTGTGAAGCAGAAAGCCCTGCCCAGGTTGGAGAGCATGCCAAGGTGCTGGGGGTGCCTGGTTTAGCTTAAACCAGCAAAGGGTCTGGGACAAACATTGCATGAACTGGTTTGACCCATTCTCATCTGACTTTCTTTCTTTGTTTTGTACTTCTGTGCACATACACGGATATTCAGTTAAGTCTGATATTACATTTGACCGATTTTTATCTCAAACTGGCTTCAGTTGCTTTCAAACTGGTTTATGTGTGTTGAACATCTGAGTGAAAACTGGTCTATATACATAACATAAAAGAAGTTTAGCACAAATAGATTGGTTAAAAATGGTGGAACCTGGTCTAAGATTATGCCCTCCCCACCCCCAGGATGAATGTATGTTCGCTACTGATCTAAACTATGTTGCTTACAGAAAACCGTGTAATTTAGATGGAAAACCATGCAATTTAGCCATCTTGGGCTTCCGTACCTAGAGTTTTACTAGACACCTAACATTTGAAAACATTTCCTTCACTGAACCAGAAGTGGAAAAGTGTTGTTCCTTCTACTCTGTGGGCTAGCTTTTTTATGAGGCAAAATGATGGTACCTCATTTCACAGTCTTGAGCTTTTATATTAATAAAAATGAATTCCATTAGCAGTGCTGCCCATCAGTCAAATGTTAATTTGTCTAAAATGTAAACACTCCTAGATGACATAGGAGAGTGCCAAAAAAAATCTTAAATGAATTGACCTGTGATACTTAGTTATTAACCTGTCACAACAAAAATGAAATAAAATTTCTTAAAATGTGTCATGTCCTTCTTCAACTCTCTGTCTCTCTTAAGCCATCATTTCCTCCCTTTCAGCCCTGTTCATTCTATACTAGGGTGCTAAGCAATTATGGGCTAATTGTTACAAGTTCTTAGGATTTTTGTTTAAATTTTTCAAAAACTCTGATTTGTTGAAACTATTAAGAAAGGATCTTCTTTAATAAATATTATGTTTAGAAAATGGGTGTGGGAGAAATTGAACTTATTAGATATTATTTTTATATTTCAAAATTTTCATTTTTCATTTTGGGATCCTGTTTCAAAATGTTATTTTATTGTAAACAAGGTTACAATACACAAAAAGCTGAAATTTCAAGTAAATATTTCAAAATGTTCAGGAAGCCCTGATCCAGTCCTCTGTATTTGTAGTGAAAGTTTTGAGTCTCTGGCTTCTGATTTCTTACCCCAATTAGCAAAGGAAAGAAATATCTCAAAAACCTAAAAAATGCAGAAACGTTTCCCCTCCCATCTCTAATAGGTAAGCCATGACTGGCTTATTAATTAGCTGAACTATACTGTTACATTTAAAGAGGAGAAACCTTTCAAGAACCATATCTAGTAAGATGAGCTTCTTGAGAAAACTACAGCTACAACACCCTGTGGATGATTTCACTGATTTTATTTTTTTCTGTTTTCATAGCCAATGGCTCTTACATGATTTTGATATTTTAAGGCTGTAATGCTGACCAAGTTATAGTTTTCACTTTTTTTTCATTTTTTAAAAACCGTTCTCATTGTTATAGTAAAATATAATGACAAATTAAAGCAGAAACTAGAAGATAAAAGTATACAACACTGGACATTGATGAATCAGCACATGACATGAATATGTTTAGGGATTAGGGTAGCTTAAAACCTTTATGGATGAGTGGTGTTTAAAATAAGCCTCTTCTGCTAGAAAAGGAGATATAAATTTTTGGTGTGCTTTCAGAGTAATTGTACATGAATAAAATTCTAGTTTACTAAATTCAGCTGATGGCTACTATAGAAGTTGTTCCTTTTGCTATTTTAAGTTGTTTTATGGGATTTTAGAAGTAGAGGAATTGGAAAAAGGAATGTGAACATAGTGGTAAAAATGCAACTCTTAAGAACAGAAATAATATATAGGTTGTTTGCAGATATTACATTTAAATCAATCTAACTAGGGTTAGGTCAATCTAAGTGCCAAGGTCTGTACAAACATTTTGGGAGGTGGCACTGGGCAAAAAATGGTTGGCCTAATATATATTAGTTTATCTGAGGAGGTGAACTGAATTAGACCAGGAGAACAAGGTAGACCAATCTACTAAATATTAATTGCTGCAGCCCCAGAGCTGAGCAGTTTTAGCCCCCCTCATCTCCCAAACTCCCATGTTTACCCACCAACCATGGCCACACACCCTCCAACCCCACTTCTCCCTACCACCCCATAGATATGCCAGATTTTGTGGACATTCTAGTTTAGAGACAAATATTTTTGAATTTCTATTTCTTCAAAAACATTGTCAATACAGCACTCTCTCACTTGAATCTTCTACTCATATTTTAAATTTCTTTGCACCCCTAGAGGCAGTGGCAGTGATGGGAACATTCTAAGCAATATGGGGAATGTGCACCTAGATGTTAGGCAGGCAATGCAGAGCAAATTACATTGTAATTCACCAATAAAGAGACTTCAGTTTGCTGAGAGATATGTTGAGGAGGGGAGGGGGACATGGGGAAGCCAGGCAGAATCTGTTGTGCTTGCAAGTCTCTACTGGAGCTCTGGCCAGGGAGCAGCAGGCAGGGACCAGCTCTGCTGTGAAGCAGAGAGCCCTGCCCAGGCTAGAGAGCATGCCAGGATGCTGGGGGTGTCTGGGTTAGCTTAAACTAGCAAAGGGTCTGGAACAAACATTGCATAAACCGGTTTGACCCAAATCAGTTAAGTCTGATTGACTTTTATTAGTAAATGTTTAGGATTGTGAATCCAAAAAAGCTGACAAAGCTGGTAGGGAAATACATAGTGCCTGAGCGAGGGCCTAACAATAGAAAGATGGACGTGAGGAGGGGAACACAACTAGGTTACAGGCAATACAATGTTAGCCCGCTAAGCCCAGGGGGAGGGGGGAGGGGGGAAGAGGGAAGGGGAAGGAGGAGGTTCGCGATGCTGAGAGAAAAAGTAGATAGATACACACAAACCCATTACAATGGTCCGGAATGGTGGACGAAGTGGTCTGAAGAAAAAGTGTCTCAGTCCATATAGAGTCTCATCGTGGGGGTCCTCTTGGGGTGGAGCAGGGTCATCCATTGTTGAAGAATCCTCTCAAAGTGAAGGTCCATCTGGTGCAGAGGGGGTGTTCAGGTGGTCCTCTCTGGGTCTGGTCTGGTGGTGGTTCATCTGGTGGGGTCGGTATACTAGTGGTGGCCCATAATGTGTTCTACGTAGATGTCCCGGGACCAATGGATGGTGTCAGACACCATGAGGCAGCACATGAGTTTGGCGTAGTGGTGGGAGATGCATCAGGCATGCAGGACGCTCTCGTTGCTGGGGTCCCAGGCTCCGAGTGTTCCCATGATGAGTGCATTGACTGTCACATTGTAGCTGCGGCCCCTCAGGATGTCGGCCAGTGAGGCATACTTTTCCCACTGGTGAGCCCGGGTGTTGGTGAAGGCTTGGCTCCAGTTTTCGAAGGGGATGGTAATGTCCACGATCACGACCTTCTTGGCCTCCTCATTGGTGATGACTAGGTCGGGATGCATCTGACTCTCGCAGGCCAGGACGGTGCGGTTCATGGAGACCTCCCCCACTGTGGCTGGGATGGCTCTCACCAGGCGGTCCTGGACAGCATTGTGGTGGAGATGACAGGCTCTGGCATGCAGCTTGCAGCAGCACAGCACGTGGGGAAGGGTCTCTGCTGTGTAGCTGCAGTGTTGGCACCTCTTGTCCCGGTGGCTGAAGCAGACAGCCCCATTCAGAGGCAGGCAGTTAAGGCAGGCACTGAACTTATATTCAGCCAAGTTTATCTCAAACTGACTTCAGCTGCTTTCGAACTGGTTTATGTGCACTGAACATCTCTTCTGTTACAGGTTTAAACCAGTTTCTGATCACTTAAACCAGTTTATGTGCAATGTCTGTCTTAAAACTATAAGTAAGTAGAAACTGATCTATGTATAAGTACAACAGAAAAAATAAAAATGAAAGACATAAGCAGTTGAGGTTGGAGTGGACTCAAATCATGGTAGGGCTGTGGATCTGGGAAATAAAAAGACAATTTGGTAGCTTAAGGAACCTGTAATATTGACAGAAGGTATTATAGAGCAAAATGAAACAAAGAATAATAATACAAATTGTGATCATTGGCAGGATGGGTCATCAACAAAGATTATTTGTAGAAACAGGCTGGGAGATAGCTCAGTAGCAGCTACTCAGCCTGTCCTGTGATCAAGAAGGAAGTGACTGGAAGATTTTGTTTGTTGAGGTAGTATGGTAAAACCAGTGAACGTGCAGTTGCTGGGATATTACAAGTTGTTTGCCTCCAGTGCTGAAAAAGAAGGGGAATTCTGCACAGTGGCCAAGATGCCAAAGTGGTACCCAGAGGGTCCCAAGGAATCAGAGTTTAGGGTAAGTATTATTTTTTTTTGCCAAGTGGAGAGGAATAAGGTAATGCAAACGTATAGTAGTATGATTATTTTTATAGCTCCTGAAAACTTGCAACTCCTTCTTAGAGGATGAGAAAAATATGGTCTTCTAAAAGAGTTTTTAATGAAACAACCATAGAGAAGAGCTGGTATAAGGAAGAATAAAAAGTATAATGATATGATTATATGATTACTTAGGTTAAGTGTGGGTTAGATAAAAGTTTGTCTGTCTGGGAATAACATGAATGAGAAATAAGACAGTAAATATATTGCTTTGCTTACTGTGGATAATGGATACCTTAAATACTTTGCATAATTTTCAGATTACTTGAAACATCTCATGTGGCAGTGAAAAATCAATCATCCATTCTCACCTGACTTTCTTTCTTTGTTTTGTACTTTTACATACACGAACACACACAAACACATGACAGCTCTGTCAAATTTAATTTCCCATTCATTTTTTCCCCCTTCTTGTCTAGTCCACAATTTCAGGAGCTCCCATATCACCAGCATGAGGGATGAAATCTTAGTTCTGTTGAAGTCAACAGGAAATTTGTCGATTGACTTCAGTAATGCCAAGATTTCACCAAGGGTGCTGTGTGAAGCCTTATACATATTTGGCAAGGCTTTACAGTTCAGGTCAGTACATTTGCTAAAGCAAAAAAGAGAACAGCATCTAAGTAAATACAAAAAAGAGAACCCTTTTGCATTTTTTTCCATTTCACTGCTTGATACTCCTCTAGTTCTGAGCAAAAAGCGTAATATGTTAAACACAGAGCTACTTTGGAGATAGATGCGATATACAAGCCCAGATAAGTGAACAGTTCCTGACTGGATGATTATTCTAGTAACAGGAATTGTCATAATAGCTTCACCTAAGAAATGCAAACAGATATCAGGGACAAGTAGCATAACTAAGGGTGGATAAGTTGGGCATGAGTTCTTGGGGCTGATTAAAAGAGGCACAAGAATGGCAGCTGCCACCATTGGCCAAGCCACTACTGCCCAGAGTGTAATACTTCCTATATTGGTTTCTGTCAGAGGCCAAGATAGCTAGAAAGAAAGAGACCAGGCTACAAGTTGGTACTAAATATTAGAATTCATTATGTTCATATTCTGCGGTATCACATGGTCTGTACAGAAGCATGTAGTTTACTTTTCCTGAATACTATAATGCTCTCATTATAACACTTGATTCTGACATCTGTGATGTCAGATGACATGTCATTGTGAGAGTAGCATTAAAAATTATATTCTCTTGAGCCACATAGCATCTATCTTTTATATGAATAGAAATGCTACATTTTTAATTTGAAATGTTCAGCTAATTAACTGTTGAGGAAAAATCTTTTAAAAGAATATTCATGTTGGCATATTAGCAATGCAGGACTTTTTCCATCTGACAATATAGGGAACACTCGAGATTGATAATTTGTTGACAACTTTTGGATTTTGATTAATGTTGGTTTATGGGCTGGTACAATATTTTACCAAACTAGTGATTTCTTTCTTAGTAACTCTAAGTTTTAGGCTAGAAAGTGCAATTGAATCAAAGCTTCTGTTACTATGACAGAAATATCCATGTTGCAGATGTTAAACAACATTCTTTATTAAAATGCACTGACATTTAAAAAATGAAGGAAATGACCTCACAGGTGGATTTGAGGAAAACAGATTATTTCAGTATTTATTTGTAAATCAGCTTCAAGGTTTTTTTTTTTCAATGTGTTTTATAGATGCACAGGAAATTAAAAGGTTATTATACATTGCTTTATTTGAAAAGTAAGACCAGGTTAAGTTTTAGGTGTACTGGACACTTCATAGGTTCATAGATATAGGGTCGGAAGGGACCTTGTGGATCTTCTAGTCCTACCCCCTGCCCTGGACAGGAGAGAAAAGTGGGCTCAAATGACCCCAGTTAGATAATCATCAAGCCTCCTCTTAAAGACGCCCAAGCACTACTTCCCTTGGAAGCTGGTTCCAGATCCTAGCTGCCCTGACTGTGAAGTAGTGCCTTCTAATGTCTGGTCTTAACCTACTCTCTAACAAATTATGGCCATTATTTCTTGTTACTTTGGGAGGTGCTCAGGGGAACAAGGTCTCTCCTATTCCCTGCTGGTCCCCCCTAGTAAGTTTATAGATGGCCAGCAGGTCCCCTCCCAGCCTTCTCTTGTGAAGGCTGAACAGGTTAATAAAATTTTTAACTGATGCATTTTCTTCGCTGAAATAAACCAAAACAAAACAATACAAATAACAATACCGCCCCCAAGCAAACATATATAAGTCCTAAGCATTAACAATGATTAAACTATATCTGGAGTGTTCTCTGGGAAAACAGGAGATAGGATCCAATTGAGCAAAACACATAATTATGTACTTCAATTCATCACTAAGAAGCAACAAACTTAAACAATGTGGATTTCCATATTCAGCGAAGTACCTTAAAATGAACTTGATTAAGTGCTTAAATTAAGTGTGTGATTAAGTGTTTTACCAAATTTGGACAAGAAATTCCTAGTATTGAGGAAGGAATGGACAGTTAACTAGTTTTATACTAGGTGTTGTTTCAAATATAAACTGCAAAAGGTAATTCTGAGCAATCCATAGTAAGGGCCCACATTCTACAAACACACTCGTGGTTGAGTTTAAGTTCATAGTCAAATTCAGTTCAGATATCATGAGCATAAGTGGTATTACTTCAGTGACATGAGCATAAGTGCATGGAATATGTTTAGCTAAGGCCTGTGGCACATGTTACTGTTAATAGTTTGATCCATGTGTTAACCGCACCATAGTAATAGTATTACACATGTTCAGGTGATTTATGGTGCCATAAAGTGGCAAACCATCCACAAATTTACTAAAAAACAATGGAAACATCTGTATGGCTTGTTTGTATAATGCCATAAATAGAATGCATAGTATCTCCGTGCTGATACAGGTATCGGGGGTGTTGGAAATGGGGGTTGGCATCAGAACCAGGACAGTTTTGGACCCAGGGGCAGATCCAGGCAGGGTACAGTTGAGCCTCCCTTTGATTCCTACTCCATCTCAATTTTAAAACCAACTCCCTGAGAAGGACAGCAGCACTTCCATTCAGGCAGTGCTGAGGGAGTCAGTTGTCTTCATGACTTATAATCAGGGTGACCATACGTCCTGGATTGTCTGGAATAGTGCTGGATTTCAGAGGTTGGTCTTAGTCGGCTGGTGAAAATTAAAACAAGAGTCCCAGGCCTGGGATGCCAGGCAGGGAGGTGGAGAGTCAGGAGTGGCAGGAGTTGCAAAATAAGAAGCTTTATCAGGCAGCAAAATTGCCTTAATAAGTTAGTTTTATTAGTGGAATGGATAGGGGATTGTTAATTCCTGTGAAGAAAACAATGGGTCATTAACAGGCCTTTGACTCCTTAGCTGCCTGAATAGTAATATCAGTGGTGTCCTGCCCCCACCTCTGTCTTCAGCAGTGAGGGCAGGAGAGGATGGGAGGACAACAGTGTCCCACATTTCACATTGACCCATGTTATCCTAATTATAATATACCTGATCATTGCTTATCTCAGGTATTAATGACAATCACTTTGTTTTAATGGTCTCAATGACCTGTTGCTCAATTTATCCTTTCTTCTGCAGTTTTGCTGTCCATTAGCCTTTCCTGGTATTATCTCTCTTCTGTTTCAGAGCCCCAAAGACTGCTTTCAGTCCTAGCTAAAAACCTTAACTCAGCTGTGGTAACATTAACTCAGATTAAAATTAACTAATGGAAATAATTGACAGTAGGTGGATAAACACACACAATTAATGGAACTGAATACATTCCAGCACAATTTGAACTAGAGTAAACTAATCCTGATGTCATTGTCTTTACAGACTTTTAAGTGTAGTAATTTACTCTGCCATTGGATAGTACTTGTATCTGACTGGATTGTCTGATGGCACTATAAATTAGTCCACCATGGCCCAATTGCTATGCATGTGTAGACAATAAATTTGTCTACTGCACAGTAAAGCTCATGTGCAGATGTGCTTAGTGAAGTGTTGGATGCACTTGTTTTACAAATCTAAATAAGAGATGTACACTTGAGTATAATGATTATAGGACTAATAAAACATTATATTTTATGATTTTTCCTGTGTTTTCTAAAGTAACATACTCTACCAAATAAGTGCACATTCCAATAAAGTCATATTTATTTTTGCTTTGATCTTAAACTGAATAATTTATGCTTAGGTCCCTAGCATATTAGTAAATCTTCTAGTTTCTATTTACTTGGAGAAAAATGTGTGTTCCGTTACATGGGGCTGCGTGTCTACACATGCATTAAAGCACAACTAAATTTAATGAACATTAAGCTAATGAGCGCAAAATGATTTTTGGCAGGTGTCTACACGTGTAGGGATCTGGCACTAACTTTAATGTCAAGTCCCTGCAGCCCTGCCATGTGCCCCTAGTGACTGGTTAGACCCAGCACTAAAGCACTACATGTGCATTAATGGACTTTTAACTAATTATACCTAAAGGTAAGGCGTGATACAATGCATTTGCAGGTATCAAATTTAGACATGGTTAGCCTAATTTTGCCATTTTTTTATGTGCATTAAGGGCAAGTATGTGTAGATGTGTGCCCATAATGCACATTAAATTAGGTTAATTCCCATAAATGTGTCTCATGTAGACACATCTGGGATGTTGCACCAAACCATGTCTGCACTCTCTGATTTAGAATGCTAGATCTTCCTGTGGCTAGTCCTCACGCTGAAAATCAATTGCCAGAAGAGTTGGCTCTGGCTGCTGAGAACATGGCAACCCTTGAGCCCTGAAGTCTTTTCTGTTAGGTTGTGGGATGCTGGGCTGAACCTGCACTTTTTAGATGTCCCCACTTTATTGGATCCCAAGGACCCAGTGTCCCTCGTCATCTACAAAACACATGTGCTGATAGTGAGACTCAGCCCCAACATACCTGGGTCTTGAACCAACTCTGATACATCAGAGCTGGGTCCAAAAATCAGCTGATTGTCAGACTGGGCCTAAACAGCTGCAAGTCTGGAAACTTCAGGGATCTGGGGACAGAGCAACCCTCAGATTGGGGGAATTGGCTAGAGGAAACTAAGCAGTTGCATGATTGGGAGCTCCATCCCAATTATTGTGCCTGCTGCCTTACATATTTGGCTGGCAGAAGGTGCAAGTTTTGAGATGCAGTATAACATTCCTTTGATTGACTGAAATTTTGCCAGGAGTCCAAGTGACATAACTTCTTTTCTGTATGCACCCAGATTTATGTGTTTAATAAGAACTGTAATGTAGAGACTTCATGAAAACTAGAAACTGACAAGTTCTTAACTTAAGAAGGATTTGACTTATAACTAGTTCTCTGTTTCCTACAAAGATTTTGAGCCTAGTTCTTATCACATGCCCATTTTGTATGTAAGTTTCCATTAACTTCTGTGGAGTTAGTCAGAGATGTGATATAGGTGTAAAATTAGACTATGGGCCATTTTGTTTCTAAATTATAACCATAATTGGTGTTAGGAACATCATATGTAAAAGGCACTGAAAATTTCACTGATTATTTTTAGGATATGCATTAATGGTAGAACTCTGTAGAGAATGTTGCAGGTTGCCAAGATTATATCTAACAAGAAATAAGTTATATATTTATGAAACATATAGAACAACTTGTTTATTTTGGATTTCATTCAGTCTGGTTCCACTAGACAATAATTCCTGGAATCCTAATAATTCTTTGAGCTATTAGCTAATATTTTTAATATTTGAAATTGCATATAAAAATTTAATAATGGTGAATAACTGGCCTCAGTGATCTACTGCAGTTACTTTGTGTGGCCATATAAAATATTTGTTTCTTTTTATCTTAATTATCCATATTTGAGACCATAGAATTCAATAATTTACTCTGCGTGTTGAGCCTTAAAATCTATTTTAGAAAATTGCCTATTGTAGATGATGTACTCATGATTTTCTTTCTATCAATTTTAGTGTAAGTTGTTCATGACTCAAAACATCTGATATAACCAGCTAAAATCTTGAAGGACAATATTTTAATGAATTAAATTAAGTAGAAAACATAATTCTGAATTCTCAGAATATTTGTTCTGTATTTAAAAAATGTGTTCATTGGAAGAGAAAATTCTGTTGGATTCATACATAAAAGTTCAATCCTTGATTTAAGAGTGCTTTCACTAATGTGCATTAAAATAGACTAATGCACATTAAAGCATCACTATAACCATGCTCTTTAGTTAATGGGCATTGTGATAGGTTAATACACATTTTCCTAGTAACTTACAATGGAGGGTGCCTATATATGAGCTGAGAGGCTTTTTCATGCCAATGCACTGTAATTACAGCGCAGAAGAGTAGATTCGATAAATCAAGTCTGATGGAGCGTGGTAACTGCCATGCTTCAGCCAGCCTCTGCATCTCATGCATCAGTGTCCTCATGCTTCAAAATGGTGGCAGAGATGCTTTAACTAAAGCGTGTTCAATTAGCTTTAGATAAAGCACCCCACCACCATTTTGAAGTGTGGGGATGCTGATACATGAGACGATCTGGATGCTTTCATTAGAACTACTCTCAGAGTCACTAATTAAAGCATTCCTCCTACTCCCAGCACGTGTAAAAATGCCTGGAGGTACTAGATTTAACGCACATTAACTAAAGCACATTAATGTACATATAGATGCATCAAGTGAATAATGCCTCCACCATGCTGCATCAATTCTTTATTTTCAATTATTCTGAAGATATTGCTTTATGTGCTATCTGGTCAGTAGCTTAACTAACAGTGTCTGGAAAATTAATTTAATAAAGCTTGACTATATTTCTTTTCCTCAACAGAAATTGTATTTCCAGTATACTTAGTGCATGTCAGCTGCCTGGAAGCAAAGTAGAAAGTACTTGAAGAGCTACATTAGCACTGGGAGATCCAATCTGTTCAAAGTAGGAAGGTAGCAAGATATATAATTGTAGGCAGGCTATATAAAGAAACATATTTGAAGTCCCCAGATGTAAAATAACTTTTTATTACCTATCAAGGGGGAACCCTCTGCCCCCACAAAAAAAAAAATCAAAACCCTAGTAAATTAGTGGTCAGTTAGAGGGGGTAATGATTTTCTTGATCAGTAGACCACGTATTTTCCCTCCAGTTTTCATTTTACCTAAAGCTGGAAAGAGGGGGAAGTGATATAATAAATGAGACAGATGAGTTTTATTATTCATAAAAATGATTTATATGGCACAGGTAAGGTTTATTTTAACTTTATTCACCTGTGCTTTATGCATATCAACTTCTAACAACCCTTTATCAATTTTATGAATGACAGTAGAAAATCAGCCTGGATTTCTGACATATCTGTGTGAAAGCAATAACTTCCACCAGTGTTCACAGTCCACTCAGATGTCCTCTTGAGTTTCCAAGAGATTGAGTTTTTCTAGCGGCAAAATTCCATAATTTTGAATTCTTAATGCAGCTTTTCACAATGCAATAATTCCCATTTTTTCCTAGTATAATCAGCATTGCCAAAAGGCTGAAGAAAGTTTGGTTTATTGTGTTAAATTTTGGAGGAAATAGGGAAAGGATGCATCTACTTCTGCTGGGCTTGAGTTCTTAATAATTTCAGAATACCCTGTGGATTTAGGGGAGGTCCTTTATCTCTTGTTAATTCTCTTCCAGTAAAGATGATGACTCTCAGAAAATCTTTGCACTCTTGCTGCACAAAGCTTGATTCCCTCTAGGCCACAGGTGTTTTGAAAAGCAAGAGAAGCACTAGCTACTTGCTACTGGGTAGATGATGAACTACTTATCCTGGCTTTCTTTAACCTACAACTTTCAATGACAGCAAAACTAGTCTGGACATGATGCAGTTATTCCTAAAAATAGGAAAAGGAAAGGTGAAATAGAGAAAAGGAGGGTATAGACATGTAGAAAGTTCCCTTATAATCCCAAATCCACCTGAACAAAAGGTGGATTTAGGGAATCCATGGATCTGGGAAAACTTGTCAGGTTTGCCACCAGCTGATTTACTGGCATGGGCCATATAGCAGATCCTGTTTGCAAACTTGTCTATATTCACACTTCAGATTTTCCTGAAGAAGACTGCAAAGTTAAATCTTTTCCAGTCGTATTTCCTGCTTGTACTTTTTTATAGCCAGAATCATTTTTCTTATTTTCTAACTTTGCCCTAAATAGCCCATACACTTGTTTTATAGATTTAATATATTTCATAGATGTTAGGGTTGGAAGGGACCTATTAGATCATAGAGTCCAAACTCCTGCCCTGGGCAAGAAAGAGTGCTGGTGTCAGATGACCTCAGCCAGGTGTTTGTCCAATCTCCTCTTAAACACCTCCAAGGAAGAGGACAGCACCACCTTCCTTGGAAGCAAGTTCCATATTTTGGCAACCCTCACTGTAAAGATTTTTTTTCCTGATGTCCAGTCTAAATTTGCTGCCCTTCAATCTGTGGCCATTGTTTCTAGTTACTCTGATGGGCACCCTGGTAAACATCATATCTCCTATTTCCTGCTGCCCTCCTCCCCACCCCGATGAGTTTGTAGACGACCACAAGATCACATCTCAGCTTTCTCTTGTGTAGTCTGAAGATATTCAAGTCCCTCAATTGGCCCTTGTAGGGTTTTTTCTGTAGGCCTTTAACCAGATGGGTGGCTCTCCTCTGAGCCCTTTCCAGGTTATCCACATCTCTCCTGAAGTGCGGTGCCCAAAACTGGATGCAGTACTCCAGGTGTGGCCTGACCAATGCTGCATACAGCAGAAATATCACTTCCCTAGACCTGTTCGCGATGCACCTACTTGTGCAAGAAAGAGTGCAGTTAGCTTTACATATTATTTCATCACATTGGTGACTCATGTTCATTTTGGAGTCAGCTATGACTCTGAGATCCCTAGTTCTTCCTAATTCTTCCACTTTTCCCAACTGTATATTAACTGGGCCACATGAATCTCATATTCCATTCAGCAAACACCCTTCGGTGCAACTCGCTGAAGTTTTTCAAGCACTTAGCTACATCTGTTGAGAGCTTCATCCACTAAATCCAGATTCTGCCCTCTTTCACATACAGCCCTCAGCCTACCTGAAGAGTTTGTTCTGTTCCTATTCTTCTGGGAAAGTTAAGCTTTTCCCAGATAAGCAACATAATAGGCCTGATCCTATCTAGAACTCTCCCGGGTGCAGCTGGAGATTTTTTTTGAGGGGAAGGAGTGGGGAGGAGGAGGGGAAACTGTCAGTACAAGTCTTTCTGGTAGAACTTGTTATTCAGTGAGGTTCACTCAGAACAATTTATTTAACAGACGTTTTCACCTAGATATATATATATATAAAGTCCTGATCTGTAATATTCTTCTACTGTTCCATAAAGAGAAAAAAGTGACTCAGTAGGGAATTGGAAGACACAGGCAAGGTCATTGCAGATAGGGGATAGTTGTACTGGAATATCATTGTACTAGGCTTATTGCTAGACAGTTACTTATATCCTCCTGGGGGCCAGCTCTGCCTCAGCTACACCTCTCTCCCTCTCTCAGCCTGAAGGCAGTCTACTTCACTTGTCAAGTACCAAACTTTGCTGTATCACTGGTCAGAAAATGTTGATTTTTTTTTTTAATGCATAAGAAATCACCTACTTTCTCCTGAAAGGAACCTCAGGATCCTTTCCAAAAGATTTTAACCACATCTGATCTACTCTAAGTCCTATGATTTACACTAGAGCTGCTTTCAGTAGTAGCTCTGCCTGTTTTGGGCTTGCCAGTTTCTCAGTTGTCCTCCATTGTCCGACTGATGACTCTCTTTCAAGGGAGCTCAGTGACCTGATCATCTTCAAGTGGCCCTGGATTTGTAAAGCTGTCTTTATAAATATTAATGTCCACTTTTACATTCATAAACAGGCACACACAGGTGGATAAATGATTTGCTCCAAATGGCATAGCAAGTCAGAGGCACAGGTAGCAATGGAATTCATATCCTTTTGACTAACAGCCTTCTTAGTTTCCCTAATAGTCTTCCATTTCTCTTTGAATCACAAACCTGACAAAAATAAACTGTCAGTAAAGAAAACATTGCAGGAGAAGCCAGTGAGTTCAAGGAAAGAAAAAGGCTGCTTAAATGTGTTATAGGCATTCTGGGTGAGGGAAGACTTTCAGGCAATACCTCCCTCATGTTCCATTACAAAAAAAGACCTGCATAGATGCGAGGCCATCTGGCAGCAGATAGTTCTTGTCTTGCTAATCAAACTGACGTGGTATTTTATGGTATGGGTTGTATCTAAAGCTTTCTATGTATGCATTGTTTAAGATATTGAGATACTGAACTTGAGTCATCAGCAGAATATTTAAAGTCAAGTCTATTGGAGGAGCCATGTGTAACTTTGGATGTGGAAGGATATACTTGGAGTATATGCTCAGAGTTACCATAAGAAAAATAAGGATTGCAATTTGTAATTTCCCTAGTAGCCAGTGTAACACATACTTGAGATAACCACTACATTTCTAGGTCAAACAAGTTTGCTTGGCCTGAAATTGTCAGTGGTCAATTTCTCAGAAAACATGTTTTTGTCCTATTGGTTTCAGTTAGATTTCACCCTTCCTTCAGGTCCTAATTATTATACTACTTCCCTCCCTGTATTTGCCAAGAGTAGGATGCTATAATACACTATTTTGTTGCAAAGGGCTTATTTAGTATGGAATCATTCCCAGCAGAAACTTGAATTCCCTGGATTTGGCCTTAAAAAAAGGATTTTAAAATAAACTATCAGCTACAGTACACTAAGTATATAAGATATATTTTGTAGAAGCTGATGAAAGCAAGACTTTTTTTATCTTAAATAACTTATGTAGGAGGGGGAAACAGAATTCTTAAACTGAGTGAATTATGAACTCATTATATGAGAACAATCCAATTAATATAAATATACTTCTAATCTGTATGCCTATTATTTATTCTAAAGTCAGTTGTGTGCATTCTATTTCAGTATGTTTGTTGTATTGAGTATCTTTATTAATTTTTTACTAACATTGACTGGTGGCAAAATGGAAGTGCATCCATTTCCATTGACTTTCCTTGATTCCAACAATATGTTTAAGTATCTCTGTTGCCTAGGAAATAAATGTAGGCTAGACTTTGAGTGGCTATGCACTCTAAACTGGCGTGGAGTTCTAAGCTTTGCAGTGTGTATATGTGATACAGAATAATAAGAATAACCTTTGTAAAGATATTGTTCTTAAAAAAAAGAAAGAAGTCAGATAAAATGATAAATAACAAAGATAGTTTTATGTAAGAGATTCAAAATAAAGACAGAAAACAGCAGTTCTGGTGACTGAGCTCCTTTTAAACTCATGAGGTTTTTTTTTTCTTTTAAGAATTTCAAGTAATTGGAAGATAACTGAAATAACCAAAATTGTAGATGATTTCAGGGATATACAATAGATTGTTTCTTATCCTTCTTCAGGTAAAAGTGCCAGTGATTCAATGAGAAGTTTAACTAACAATAGGTAAGAATCATAGTGGCTTGCTCAGTCTGACCCTGATATGGGTAGGAGGGCATCTTGAATTGTCTTGATAAAGAACATAAGAGCTGAAAAAATAATTATTTTGTTTTCCAGGATATGATTTTTGCTGTAACTTTTTGCTCATCTAGATTGAACAATTATGTTCTGGATTTCCGTCAAAGCAGTTTAAGAGTAGAAATGAAAGTGACATTTCCTCAAAGTAACAATAGTAAAATATAGTTGTAAAAGACTATGGGGTTTATTTTTATATTTCTGAGCTCATGTTGTTATAATGTTGGGTGACTCAGTTTACTTTGGGACCTCCAGGTTGATATGGCCTCTTGGAAGGTTGCTTGGCCCCGTGCCGGCCCGACTGGGGCCAGCCACTGCCCGCTTCTGCTTGGAGGGGTCCCTGCCCCCCACTTGCTCTAGAAGCCATGTCTGGCCTGGCTTCAAGGGACATTTTCAGAGATCAGACAAGGCTGAAGGGGTCCAGAACAAGCCCCGCTGGGGGGCACCCTGTCACTATGCCATCCAAGAGTACATCCAATGACAAGAGTTTTCTTGTATATACAGACATTACTGAATTAATCATCATGAATTCCTGACAATGTAGAACAGTGGCTCAGCCTTTTGATCCTGTAGGCCAGATGAATGGCACGTGGCTGGTCTGCATAGTGGATTGAACCCTGAGAACAAGAATTAGACCCTGAGGCCTGGTACTAGGGATTTAAATATCATTTGAAAAATATGATAATTCTGATGCTGGGAGCTGCTCCCTGCTTCTGGAGCCCTTTGATTGGGGAAAGGGGGGTGGAGGCAAGTCTAAACACACAACACAGCCCACCTGAAGCCCTGTGTTAGGAGGAAGCACCTGTGATTCACTCTGGTTCTTAGTTATTTGTCTATCACAGATACCATTGAGATTAAAATGGGAGTTAAGCAAAGCTGCATCATTGCTCCAACACTCTTCTCAGTATTCAATTGCCATGATGCTACATCTGACCACCAGCAGGTTTCCAGCTGAAGTAGAGCCAAACTCCATACCATAAGCTTGGTTTCAGATCTGATGGCATACAAGAGGCATATAAGAAAATGGGAATGATGCTTAACATTTAGAAGACTAGAGTCCTCCACCAACACACTCCTAATGAACAGTCCCCATCTCTAGTAATCCAGATCCATGATGCAAATGGAAAACACTGAATATTTCCTGTACATTGAAAGCCATCTCTCATAAAAGGCTGACATTGATGAAGAAATACAACATTGCCTTAAATGTACAAGTGTGGCCTTTGGATGCCTGGAGAAATGGGTATTCGAAAACTGTGACATGAGATGTGAAACCAAGCTTATTTCTTAAGCAGTTATGATCCCCACCTTGCTGTATGGAGCTGAGATATAGACAACCATCAATGCTACCTGCAGAAGATTCTCTGAATCCAGTGGGAAGACAGATGTGCAATTAGTGTCCTCCTTCAAACAAACACTATGAGTTTTGAGGCAATGATCAGCTGACTGGCCATCGTTGGACTGGCCATGTCATCTGAATGTCTGAATCCAGACTCCCAAAGTGATTTTTATTCTTCCAGCTCAGCCAAGGTGTATGCTCAAGAGAAGGGCAGAGAAAGCACTGCAGGGATGTCCTGAAGGCCAACTTAAAAAAATACAGTGTACATGTCAACTCATAGAAGACTATCACCCAGGACTGTTGTACATGGAGGAAGAGTCTGCTGCAGCAGTATCAGTACGTTGAAACCTCATAACAACAACAGGAGTTGGAAAAGTGGGAACAGTAGAAACACCATGTCATGGACCAAATCAAAAATCCAGCACCACCAACCCACATAGAAACATCTGTGTGACCTGGAGTGTAGAGTCTGTTAATCCTGGATAGGCCATATCAGCCATCTTTGGACACACACATAAAACGATCATGGAAGACATTAATCTCGCTGTATGGGATTTCTGAAGAAAAATTAGTAGCTAATTGCTTAATTGATAAGTCATTAGGCTGTTTGCTGTTTTCCTTTTTAGGCTATGGGTACTAGTCCCCTCCCCCATCCCCTCCTTCTCACTCCTCCCTTCATACCTCCCTCTTGCCTGCCCTGCTGCCTTCTGATTCCTGCTGGAGCACCAGGTGGCTTTCTTTCCCCCCATTTCCTGCCAGACTGTACCTACCTTGAGCTAAAAGATAACTAGTAAGCTAACCAGTTATCACTGCCCTTACTGGTTAAATGATTAATCATTAATCATTTAATCAGAATCATTGCTTCTTGCCACCAGGATTGGGCTCTGGGGGCCTGGTGTCACCCTTTCCCACACCTGAACCCCAAAATTGGGTCCTGGAGGCCTAGGATTACCATCTCACAGCTCCCCACACCAGGATTGGGCCATAGAGGCCTATCACTACCCTTATGTATTGGATTGGGCTGCCCTGCTTGGCTCTGTTTGTTGGGATCACTCACCCAATCCACCCCACAGGGTCTTGGGCTATCCATGGGTCTGGAAACTTATCAGCAAGTGAGTAATGCTACCACTCTCCTGCCACCAAATTTCTGAACCCATGGGTAGCCATGTGGAGTGGATGACATGGCACTGTTGGCTGCATCTGGCCCAAGGGCTGCAGATTAAGCCTCCTGGTATTTAGGAGTATTATCCCTTTTCAACAATAGGGGAAATTGTGAAACAAAGGCTTAAGAAGAAACCAAACTTTTTTCAGGAAGTCTGTGGGACTGGAAAGAATAGAGAAACCAGATATCCTTACTCACTGTCCTGTGCTGTTAGACTTTTGCTTAGGTCAGCACCAGAGCATAGGCTTAACATCATAGGCTTAACATCCTTGCATCTTATTAGACCCATGGCAATTGGTGGGATTTTAGCAAATGCTAAATTAGAGGTTTTTCAGTACTATATCCTTGTTAAGTATAAAATTGACTTAAACTTAATATAGCTGCAAAAGTAACAACAAGTTAGTTTCAGTATTTTTTGTATGGCTTTTGTATTATTCAGGTTACTTTCCAGAGTTGCTAATGAACTTCCAGTTAATCAATCAGAATACTTGAAGTAATTTTAATATGTTCTTTTGGTAATAATCATGGACCCCCATCAATGATTAATTTTGTATTTAAATTTATATCCAACTGCAAAATGAATGTGAAAAAATTAAATATCCGAACTATAATAAACTCTAGAGTAGCAGCTGTATAATATCTTAAATGGACATAATTTGAAAAAAAACAACTTTGTGTTAGTAGCACATTCAATATTTAAAAAAAATAATTTTGGTAATAATCAACAGATGGTTGTTAAACTTATGAAGTCCTTGTTACGCATTAGTTTTAGGGAACTCTTGGAGCTCTTAACCTTTGAATTGTCCACATACTAAAACCTAAAACTCATTATAAACACACTTTGGTTAGGTTCAGATATTACATATAAGCCAGTTTAAGTGATCAGAAACTGGTTTAAACCTGTAACAGAACAGATGTTCAGTGCAAATAAACCAGTTTGAAAATGGCTGAAATCGGTTTGTGATAAACCTGTTTGAATGTAGTATCAGACTTAACTGATTTGGGTCAAACTGGTTTATGCGATGTCTGTCCCAGACCTCTCGCTGTTTTAAGATAAAACAGACACCCCCAGCATCCTGGCATGCTGTCTGGGCTGTGCAGGGCTCTCTGCTTCACAGCAGGGATGGCCCCTCTGTTCTGCTCCCTGGTCGCACCTCTGGTAAGACTGTGGGCTGCTTCCCACCCTGTCCCCATCCACCTCCCCATTCCTTGCTAAACAGGAATTCTTCCCTCCCCTCTGCCTTGAAGAGAGGGGTCTATGTATTAGCTAACAGACCACATGCTGACTACGGTCAGCGCTGAATCAACAGGTAGAATCAACAGGTAGCTGGTAATGTTCCTCTGTTGTTTTCTTAATATGTAATAAACACTGTTATCAATTCCCTGCTGGGCTAACCAGAACATCTTGCCACGGCTTGGCCATTCCTTCCTCAGCTCAGTACTGTGCAAGGGAAGGAAGGGCTGCTGTAGTGCCCCCTGGCTTCTAGCCTGAGCCACTGCAGGCATGTGCTGTGCAGTTACAAAGTGATTTATCCTAGCCAGGTTAGACTAATCTGCAAAGATTAAATCAATTCAGGCTCAGGCTTTTTGAATGTTTGTCCCTAGCCTTTAGGTGGCTTTAAGTTACACCACTCCACGGCAGGTTTATCTCTGATCACTGTTACCCAGGTTGTGTTCCATTAATAAGTGGTCACTCTCCACAGATGAGCTGTCCAAGTTGCAGTCCTCCCCTCCCTCATCCTCCTGTTCTGTGTGAACAAACTTTTCACCCTGTGAATTTTACTGCCCAGGAGAGATTCTGGCCCCAAACCAATTCCCCCTTCCACCTCCAGGGATGTGACCTTCCCACCCCCATGGGTGCAACCCCACGCAAACAGCCTGCAGGTTACACACCAGGTAGCAAAGTCACAGGGCATGGATTGGGGGACTTCCCCCAGGAATGGGGACTTCAGGGATTGCAGGAGAAAGTTAAGGGACCAGATAGGGTCCCCATGAGCTGAGGCTTTCTTCCTGGTGCTGAAGCTTTCTCACCATTTCATTTGCAGTTACATAGGACACTAAGAGCAGGGTTCAGTCAAGGTCAGTAAGTTTGAGGTGTTGTTAGTTTCTTTCACTTATCATTGATTTACATATATTAGCACAAAATTTGTTCATTTCTGCAAAAAAATGCTTAAAAGCAAACAAGTAAGGTGTTTCTATTTATATGTCCCATATAAAACATCATGAAAACAAAACTATTCATTTACATTATTAATCTTTTTTCCAAGAAAAAAACTACAATTAAGGTAGAAATTAACTATACAACAAAGTTTTTAACACGTGTGTCCAGGAAAGTGTTATGCAAATATGTGCATATAAGATAAACAGTTTCATTTCATAGAACTATTATCAGTAAATAGCATTAGAGAAAAGTTATGATCAAAAATGAATTAGCTATTACAATGGCATCCTTGTATACTATACTTATTATTTTCTAATCGTATAACCATTACAATCGGTTTACAAACAAAGTAAGTTTTTTTGAATTACCAGCAGTTCAAATTCAATTTGATATTTGTGCAACTTGAAAAATCATTACTGATGTCCTGTTTTTCTTGCTACTTTATATCTTGTCTCAGGCAATAAAAGATTCAGAATGAGAACT
The DNA here is from genome assembly GCA_030014935.1 of Caiman crocodilus. Taxonomy (NCBI): domain Eukaryota; kingdom Metazoa; phylum Chordata; order Crocodylia; family Alligatoridae; genus Caiman; species Caiman crocodilus. Next base: position 96,992,704 of record JAGPOW010003316.1, read on the forward strand.
TTGCTTGCATTGTTGCTGACGGCACAGAGAGCAGAATAAAAAATAGCTTGGTTTTCTGCAACTACACTGACTCTCCAGTAATGAAAAGCCTTCCATGAGTATGAAGCATCTTGAAAAATAGCTTTATTAAAGCCACTTGAATGTTATGATGTCTAGAATTAGAAATACAGATACATAAAGGACCTCCTCAAGTGTTTGGGGAATTGAACAGTGCAACAACTTTGCAAGTGTAGGGCTGAAGGGGTCTTCTGATGTCTCTCTAGTTCTGATGGAATTCAGAAGACATTCTGGGCTTCTGCCTTTCCTGGAGCAATAGGCCTGGTTCCAATCTCACTAACAGTGATTTTATTTCTACTGGCCTTACTGTGTTCTCACTCTGCTATGCTCTTATTTGTATTTTTCCTAACATTTGGCTGGCTGAAGGCCTATTGGCACTAAAAAAAATAGGCAAAGCTTAGCAGTAGGTGCTACAGGGGTTAATGTGATGGAAGGAAATTTCCAAGTGGCAGGGGCGTTATGGCATTGTCACAGTGCCATAAAAGGCATAATGGATATGGAGTATTATTGGAATATTAGTGACTTCAGTGGGGTTCCAGCTGACTTATACTGGTGTAATCAGAAGGGAATTAGGCTCTGAGTCCTTGTGTAAAATCCTTGCTTCACTGAATTTGATAGTAACACACTAATAATTTTAACAGAACAAGAATTTTATCCACAGACTCCACATGAGCTAATTATACTTGTGAGAGCAGGGAATTATTACTGTTAACTGACTGTTTTTCACTTGTGTTGCCCGATTCTGCAAAGTGTAACCATGTAGCCACATGTATGATGCTTATTTCAGGGCTTTCATAGATATGTTCCTTTTCCCCCTCTAGATAAGTATTGTATTGGTGAGTATTGTATTGATCTTTGTGGTAGGCAGGTCTTATCTAGCTCAGGAGCCAATAGAGGCCAGCTGAAGCAGTAAATATTTGGAGGCTATGGTATCATTTTAAGAGTCATTTTATTCTGATCAGAACCAAACTTTGACCTTTAAACTGCTACTGACACACTTACAGAGGATATTTTATAGATCCACTTATGTCTCAGCTCATTAAACACAACTGCACTCAATAATCAGAAGAACATGAGCCAAGAGCAGTGTAAAGAGTGACCCAACTGAAATAATCAAAAGGAAATGGTGGTTTTATGCTTGACGTATACTGTTCATCTAGGTCCTGAGAATGGGAAGCAGACAGTTTCTAGCACAGAAAAATGGTGTTTCTAAAGTTTACCTTGGTTACTGGCCAGGAACCTTAAGATGCTCCAGATTTGCATACATATTCATATAATATTTTAATGAGGTATACATATGTATAGTCTGATATGCACAGGTGCTAGTCTAGATCCCTTGTCTAGCACTTCTAGCAATGCTAGTTGTTGATGTTATTTCTCTTCCTCTATTGTAGTGATTCTCAACTTGGGTGCCATAATATCCTTTTAAAGGTATTGTGGGATGCTGTGGAATGCTGTACAATTTTAGCAAAAACCTGCATGTGATTCACAGGATAAACTCAGAGGTTTCAAATAGGAATTTGTAATGTCAAAAACATTCTGACCAGTTGTCGTCTTTATGAGTCATTTTCAACAGAAGAAATGTTATGCTTTTGCAGTCAGAAAATTAGGAAAAATGAAGTGAGGTGCCTTGAGTACAATGAGGGATATCTTGAGTTTAACTAAGGTTGATAACCGCTGTTCTGTTGTCCAATAACTTGTGTCATGAACATGGACCTCATTGTGCTCAGTGACACACAGTCATGTAACAAAAAGTGTTCTCTGACTTCTAATTGGAAGTTTGTCATCACCAAACTTCCTGAAACTGAAGACACAGGCAGAATCCATTTTGGAATATTACTGTAAAGAAACGAAAAGTGCTTTGCCCTAGATTACCTTGTTCTGCTCTGTGCTGAGAGCTTTTGGAGTCTCAGTCAACTTTTTTCACTTTTCCAGTATTTTTTGATGCAATAGGGCCAATGAAAATATTTGGGGAAGTGAACAATAAGGTGTATGGCATAAAAGGGGAAGCATTCATGAAATTTTTCTGTGTGAATACTTTTGTTTTTTATGAATCACTGGCAGTCAATATATTCATGTCATTCAATATATTCATGTCATATCACATCATATATTCATATCCACATCTATATTTATGTTCATATGTAAATATGTTCACACCATATAATATATTTGCATTCATATTCCTATAATAGTCGTATTGTTTCAGTATATTGATGCAAAGATGGCTCTTCCAAAATATATTCTACCACTATATTGCAATATAATGCAATGTCTTTGTTCAGAGCCAAAGCCATTATTTCAGTTTAATACAGGTGAACGAGGTCATGTGTTCTTGGTTGGCTCTAGATGTAGCATATTCCTCTATGGAATTTAGTATGCAGTTCCTATTAGTTTTCCTACCCAGTTCCAGAACCCTGTCAGCCAACTCTTTCATAGCAGGTGAAATCCTTCAGGCTAAGGTGACCCTCTGGTATACACAGTTACCATATTATGGCATATGAGAGAATAGAAAATAAATGGTTGGCATGGATGGGGTATAATTTAGTGAACTAATTTTTAAAAAATGACAATCACTGTCAGTAGCTTTTTCCTGTACAAGGACAAATTGTGGCTAAGATGAAGCTCAGTGATAATGATCAGGTGTCACTTGCCAATTTTATGGTATATATGATTTTTTCTACAGTTTCATAAGAAAAAGAAAAATATCTGCAGTGTCTGAGTATCCTCTGGTCAATGTTTGGGACAATCTGATGTGGGAATTGGGTCTCTGGGGGAGAGATGAGGGTCTTAGGGCTAATTGAGTTAGAGTTGTACAATTTGACTGTACAAAGAATGGTGATAGACAAAATATCATGTAACATCCACACACACTTGTGCTGTGTATGGCAGAATGTGTTCCTTTGGTTGCTCTGTATTGTGTGTGTGTGTGTGTGGGGGGGGGGGTTGTATTTACCTTCTTCCCACCTGCCCCTTGCTTTTCTCTTCTGGCCTGTTGCTTTAAAAAGAAAATGTGCAGCCTGGCCATGTGGGCAAGATGACCTCAGTTGTTCTGATCATCTGCTCTGTGTGTAGAAAGCTGGGGATTGCTGTCTGGGTGAGAGATGCAAAATCCTATGGTCTGGTTGGCCAGGGGTAGCAGAAGCTTCTTTAGGCAGATTGGTTAAGAGAGAGACCAAAGGGTGGCAGGCCCTGAGTGCATAAGGCTAAGGGGATGTCATGCCAGTGTCAGCTAAGCTGGTTTGCAGGGGGACCAAAGCTGCTATGAGCAGCTGAAGAGAGAAGTTCCCTTGAAGGGGAGACGGAATCTGCAGTTAGAGAAAGGGGAAACTCAGGTAGGCAAGAGAGAGAGAGAATTGTCTCAGTGTCCGGGAACTCTTCTCTCCTCCTTTTCTTATCACTCTTCTGAGGTTTTAAGGGATTAATACCAGGGAGGAAGGTATTGATTTCTGGGGTTGGCTGGCCAGGATTTAGGCCTGGCAGTTTTAATACAGGGTTGAAACTTTGGAGTCTCTAATTCTTCCTGATTGGCAAGGGTAGAGACTCTGCTCTCTTTGGGCTGGGGTTGAATGTTTGTAACCTTATGCTCTCAGTAGAACTGTGTGATCCAGAGACTACCTGCAGCCCAAGCCCAGAGGGTGGGCTTGGCTTTCCCCCTTAGTTTCTTTTAATGATCCTTGACTCCAGCCAGGCTGTGTGGTTGGGACCGGCTGTAGCTAGTAATCAACCTGGCTGACTTTTGAATTTGTTTTGCAGTTTCTGTCTCAGCGGGCTTTATAATCCAACCCAGAAGTTTTGGGGTGTGCATATGCTATTTGGAGCCGTAGTCACCCCCTCATACAGCCTCTCCATGGAAGGAAAGAGTGGTGCTGTACCAGTGAGGGGCCTCTTGTTCCACAACCAAATCACTGACCACAAGCAGCTTCCTGATGTGTGGTGAACCCCAATTGTAAGACAGCTCCAGCATGGACCCTAGAACTAACCCTTTGGGGAGCCCTAACTCGCAGACTGGCCTGAGCTGGGATGAAGTTGCTAGAAGACAACTAGCAGTGCCAGGCAGGTGCCCATGATGAGCAGCAGGAACGCAAAGGGTGAGTGCTGCTGGCTCATGCAGTAGTAGGACTCATAGAGCTAGTAATGGAAACAGAGTGGTGGATGTTGCTTGCATCCTGCCTGCTCTGCGTTGTCCAGCAAGTAGTGGTGCCTCTTCATCATTGCTGAGCCTCACAGCTGGCCAGCCTCCACTCCCCTCCTCGTCAGTGGTGCTGCTGCAGGTAGAGGCAGGTTGGCAGGGTCATGGGGTGCAATTCAGCAGGGGTACAAAGGTGGGGTGTGTATGTGGCATTCCCACCGAACATGGTGCCCTAGGCAGTTGTCCACCCATAAGACCAGCCCTGCTTCCAGGAACCACCACGGATGGTGTAAAATATTTGTTTCACATTCTACAAATTTACAAAAAGGTCTTTGAATTCTAACACAATGTTAAAACAAGAAAGCTTACATTTTTTTTCTATCTGGAGTAGGGACCACCTTTTGGTTCTCTGCTGTTCCTAGCACCCATCCATGACTAGAACTCTTGGAAGTCTAATATATCATCTTCCAAAATTTACTATTCAATCCTTGATTTTTTTAAAAATTTGTTTCCTTGCACAGATGAAGATGGGGTAACCTTTTTTATGTAGGAATTGTGTAACTTTTCTAGGTAATGAATAGAGGGAACCCTCAAACTTTTACCATAAAAGTTCTAATTTATAAAAGCTGTAAAGCAATATGATGTTGCTTTTAAAGTGTCTTATATACACAGTTATATTAAAAAGTAATAGTTATATAAAGTATTGCACTGTTTTTGTTGTTGTTGTTGTTTATTCCTTCTTAGTCAGACAATGGAGTCCTTGTCACTGAAATTTTTTAAATGTGTGTTCTACATTCATTATCCAAGGTAGTTTAGACAAGGATGATCTACTCGTGCATAGGGCCTTCAACTAGGGCTAAGAACAGATGTTCATTTGTCCCCAGTAAGTTGTATCTGTTTGTCCCAGAGCAGAAATATCCTTAGATTGGTTCGTACACAGCCCTTTTAATCAAGTTTTAGCAAGCAGCTGAGTGCACTGCCACTTTTCTTCCATTGATTCAATTGTGCAATCCCAGGGTAAGTTTTCAGATGTACTTTGAAATACCCTAGGATGAACTGTTAGTACTTTTTACCCTGTGAATATTTTCAGTATTTATCTCAGGACAACAGATGTAGATGTCTGAATGATTATGCTTTGAAACTGTTTTATCCCAGGACAAATGTTTCTAGCTAGGAGACCTATTTATACCTGCTAGCCCTAATTTTTAGGATTCACAGAATTTATATGAGGGTTCCAAGAAACGTTCTTCACTCTTTAGGCATATGGTGAAGAAATGTTTAGTGTTGTTTGATTCATGCTGTTCAGATTTGTTTTCTAAACACAGGGTTTTATATAGAAGTCTAAATATAATGTATTTATTCTGATGCAGCTTTGATAACTTAAAAATAACATTGATCAAATGAGACCTTTGGCAGTATTCCAAGAAAGAGCAGTTCTTTTTAAAACATTTCCCATACTTAGAGCATTTGAATACTAAAAAAAGATAATGATACTGATTTTACTAGCAAAACATGAGACAACGTTGTGTCATCAATTTCGCACAAAATGAGATTGCACCAATATAATTGAAAGGAGAATTTCCATCACTCCTAAACTTAATTCTTTTCCTCCTAAAACTAGCTAGGCAGACCAGCTGGCTCCAGGTCAGTCTTATTTAAATGTAATAATAGTATTACACCAACTTAATGTGACAAATGGAAAAAATACACTTCGTAGAAATTTTATTTAGGGAAAAGAATGAATTGTGAATCAAGTTGTGGAGGAAAGGAACTTGCAAGTGAGAATCTTTATATCATGTAATGTCAGATATCAGTAGTGAACTTTAAGAAGCAGAATATGTAGAGAGAAAGTCAGTAGATCTTAAAGTAAAAATATACTGAACTTTAATGTCTTTTAGTGTTAATTAGAATTTAAAGTCTATTTCATTTTGTTCCAAGTTGAATGTTTTGCTGGCAAAATAGGGCAGACTTCTAGTTTCTCTCTAACTGAATGTTAATTGTCATCTCTAGAAAAATCTTTTGAAGAATGGCCTCTAATAAACTAATGCCCTTAATTTCTTAGTGACAGCTGCCAAGGTGCTGCCAAATCCAGCTGTTTCATTTTTCCCTTTTACTGAATTTTCATGTTATGGTGGTTTCTTCAGTACAAGGAATATCAAAGCATTCCTTGCAACACAGTTATAATTGCACCCTCTGTTAATAATTGCTCATTCATTCAAAAGCTTTGCTGCAATATTTTGAAACAAATTGATATCATTCTAGTGCTGCAGTTAATCTGCTATTCAGGAAGGCATAGCAGAGGGATGTCTTATTGCTGTACTGTCTATGCATGGATACTGATGAAAGAAAATTAGCTTTGGAGCCACTGTTTGAATATTTTAATGAAACCATTATATCTCACAGACTGTAATTTCTAGATTTTAGTCTGATACCAAGGATACCAAGTATCCATATCTTAGAATATATATATTTTTAATGCTGACATTATGCATCCTTTACTATTACCTTACATATTTTACATTTTTGTTTTAGTGTACTTTGAGACTTAAGAAATTCTATTAAATGAAAATTCTTAAAGACATATAACAGCCTGATTGACAGCTTATATGGAAACAGTAATAGACATACATTATGCAAACCGATTTCTTTGAAATGTGTGATAGTCCAGTTTGTGTAGGTTAGTTTCCTTTGTTGCCATAGCAAGTCAGGAAAATAATATGTATAATTCAGTTCAAAGATAGAAGGCTATATAATGTCCCCTTCATAGCAGGTCATTTAAAAAAAAATAAAACCCTTCCACAGAATGTATAAAAGGTTAGTTTGATACGTTATCTACAAGGCACGGCAAGCATCATTAAGAGCTAGTAAAGGTTTGCCTTCATCTTGTTACTTAGAAGCAATAAAAGCTTTTGACAATAAAATGGCTTTAAGTTGAATTATAACATTTGACTTTTTGTCTGAATCTAAAGAGGGAGATAAGTACTGACAAATGAATATGGATGACATTTTTGTCAGGCTAAAAATATGCAGCATTTTAACAGTTTAGAAAAACTACTATTTAGAAGAGTTTGTTTGTTTGTTTTTAAACAAATATTCATTTTATGGAAGGCAATTTGAAAATAACATTTTTCCTCAGTCAGCATGACAGTAAAAGTATAGTAAGAATCTTGGTAAGTTTTGTGTCCTAACATAATGGGATATTGACAAAGCCCGTAAAATAGAAATTAGATTCAACAAGCTTGTTTTGGCTCATAGGCAAGCATACAGGCTTAGCACCATTCCTGTACCCTGCCTGCTTTTTCAGATTTCAGTGACACAGTTCTTCTGAGGATGGAGAATAGGGTATAAGATTAATGCTAGGGTGCTTGTGATTCTCTCCCTGACTCCATCAGTTCTGTTCCCTTCTGCACCAAATATCTCCACTAAAAAGCAGAATATGGAAAAACACAGCAGGCAAGGATTTTTGTGGGCAATATAATTTTTATTAGATCAACTGCATGATTAGGATAAACTTAGACAAGGTTTTCAATACAGTGAGTTTTTCTTCAGGTCAAGCAAGCTCACAAAGGCTACCTGAAACTCAACAGAAAAAAAATTCTAAGCAAACCACTGCAAAAGTATATTTTGGACAGCATATGCCTTTCATGAATGAGGAAGAAATAAAAAGAAACAAACAAATGTTATTATCAAGGTAGGATTCAACAGTTAAATACTTAATCCAGTCTACAAATTCCTGGTATTAGATCTATCTTGTTTGTGTCAGCCTTTACACAGATATATTTTGACATCCATTTCCCTATATCCACAAAAGGATTGAGGCAGCTGGACTGGGAAATAAGCAAGTTTTAGGCTTTTAAGCTAGATCCAATTTGTAGAGAAAGCTAGCAAGCAGAGTTCATCTGAAGTGAGGCAGAAGGCAAAGTACAGGTGCACTGTATAGACTACCTGCACCCATAAACTTTGAATGAAGTTGGTTGTAATTTACTGAGCTGCATCTCTGATATTCAGTTAGTTTATAAGGTCATCTTCTGCCTTGCCTTCTGCCCAGATCCAATTCAGTCACTATTCATTAGCTGTGTTTGGAGAAGGCCTTACAATTCTTAAAGGTACCTTTCTAACAACTATTTGGATCTCAGCAAAAGAACCTGAGCTATGTGCCTGGGTTATTGAGTTGAATGACTTCCAAGTGTGCTCCAAGTGTAGGTGCCTAGAGAACTTTGCACTCCACAGTGGAAGCACTACCTGAATTTTAACATCTACTGAACTTCATGGCTGGTGGATCATGGTCAAATTGGTTTGGAACTAAACCTGCCTAAGTTCTGCTGGTGCTCATGGGATCAAAGTGGATGTGGCCTCTCAGTCCAAAATTGCAATGATACTCTGTTTAGCATCTATATTTCTTTTGATAACTTCTTTGCAGTGGGTTTTTTCACCTGACAATTTTTCTGCCATATAGTATTGACAGAAGCACCAATTTTGTTTACTGCTGCCCATTGTCAGAAGTTTTAGGTAGGTTTTTTGCCTTTAACTGTTATAAACATTACCTAATTCCTGTAGAAAAAGTTAGTTACTTTCTTTTTGGGCCTGCCAGCTTTTGACAGTATTCTTTAGAAATGGAGAAATTACTGATTTTTATTCCTGAAACTGAGCTATTTAAATACTAAGATTTTAGACTTATGTTGTTGGGTTTTAATAACTGCTTAGGTTTTACTTTTTACTGTTACTATAGCACATAAATATCTTGCTTAAAGGAAAGGCCTGATGTCATCTTCAGACAATTCTCTTTGATACCTGACTGAGAAATCATACCTGGGCCCAGGGCTGATCTTTGACACAATCAAGAGCCAATTATTATCTCTAAATGATTTACCTGAAGCCTTACTGTATGCTCTTTTGTTATATTAGTCATTGGACATTGGACTTCAGAATTTTGGGGCAGACATTCAGGTGCTATAAACTGCCAGAGTTTCATTAAAATTGAAGGAGCAATGCCAAATTTCTTTAAACCAGCCAGATTTCTTCAGCTATATATTTCTGACAGTCTTGATCCTCAGGGTTACTTTTATATTGTTATCTTTTAAACACTTACTATCTCAAAGTTGCCGCAGGGATATTTTAACTTTTCCCCCTTAAAAATTCAGTATATATCAAGCACAAGAATCCTGAAAAGCTAAACACCTAGAAATATAAGAGTGTATTTATTCTATGCTGGGTATTCTTAATTTTCTTTAAAACACTTGTTTCATTTTTCTTTGAATATTTGAAGATTAGTTCTCCAGAAGAGCTGTCTTTTAAGGCATCTTTATTGTTGCTCATGTTTTGTTTACCACATCAAAACTTAAATTAGAAAAGATGCATTTTTTAGTTTGTTTGAAAATTGACAAAAAAATGCTTTCTGAGGTGACCTGTAAATTTTAATAGTACTCAGTGGTACATCTGATTCAATTATTATCCTTGTTTAAAAACACACAAGTCACCTTCTTTGTCCCGTTGAATATAAGCTCCTGGAAACTTAAATTTTCTGGCACGCCAAGCAATAAAATGATCCTACCAAGTCACTGGTAAGGCCTACACCCTACTGGAGAGCCCCGTGTTTCACATCAGCCCAGTTTACTTGGTTTAATTATTTTGTTAGCTGGGGTATCATGATAGCTGTCCCACTGACTGTTGAAATGTGCTATGCCTGCAAAAAGTATGGACTGGTCTCTGGTTTTAATTTGTGTATGTTGTCTTCTTTATTTTATTTCAAGTAAAGTACATGACTTAGGCCATCTAGAAATTTGAAAAGGGGAGTGCAGATGGTGTGGTACATCATTATATATATCACAACACACATTCTTGAGGTAAACAGAAACTAAGGGGATTTATTAATATCCTAGGTGTTTATTAAATACTGGGAGTTTACAATGATATTATTCAGTTTAAGAATGAAGAAAAATTAATATACCTTTATTGGAATGTGCATTAATTTGCTATATTGTATATTATGTGAAAAAACAAGAATCTAGGCAAAAAAATAAAAGATCTTATTAACTCTTTAGTCTGATTGTCGTTAGAATTAAATATACATTTCTTTCAGCTTCATAAAACAACATCTCATCTTCTTGAGCATCTTGACAGTGCATCCAACAATTCACTGAAAGTTACTCCTATACTTGAGTGCATGTTCATTTGAGTTAATGTTTCTAGCTAGAGTTAAAAACAGTCTTCAGGGCTGTGAAACAGGAGCCAAAGCAGCTAACAGGAGAATTGCAGAATACTGGTGGAATATCAAGGCCATTGAAAAAGGAGATAGGGTCATTAACTCTTCATTCCTATGAAAGAAAGAGTTTAGGAGGAGTCAGGAAGATTTAACAGGTTGTGAAGTCAAGTGACTTGCTCACTGTTACCTGACAAGAAATGCTGGTTTTAAACTTTGTATGGACCAGGACTCAAAGGACATGCAATTGCAGTACTGCACCCCACCTGTATCCACTCCTGGCTTCAGCCCATTGACACGTTGGCGAAGAGGGTTGGCCTGTTCACTAGAACTCTTTATATTATGTCAATCTTTAATTTATCCAACCCCAATCTACCTCCCCCAAAGAAATCATGACCATACCTGCTGAGATAAAATTTTATTACAAGATACATTCAGTAGAAGGATTAGTGCCAATTGAATATTTTGGTATATAATTCTTAATTTTGGTGATGCATTTGACATACGTTTCTATAAACAAATGTTGAGCTGCAAGTAGAATTATCATGATCCTGAAATTAATTACCATAGTTAGTTAATACATTGTTACTGCTCAAATAGCCTAGATACTAATTGTCAAGGAGCTCAGCTTTAAACCACTATATTCAATATTAACTGATATTCTAAAGACATTCTTTTATTTACCAATCACCTAATGATAGCAGAAGATATTCTAAAATACTGAAAAATGCTATACAACATGGAACAGGATTATCAAACTCAACCCCCCGCCCTTGGCTGGATGCAGAAAAATGTGCATTGTGTTATATGTGATGATGCTTCAGCTGCACTCCCTTTTCAAAAATCTAGATGCAACAGGTGGTGGTGATGAGGAAGCAGCAGCTCCCCTTGCCACTAACGCACATTCCTAGTGGGTTCCTTAACCTGGATTTTCAACTGGATTCATCTGGCCCTATGGGGGCCACAAAGGTCAAATCATATGGCTCTGGCCCACCACTGTATGTTGATTGACCAGGTAGAAACATACTAACTGAAATGAATGTAGTTAAAATTAGAATAACTTTGTGCTACCATTGCAAATCCTCAAATACTAAAACCTTTAGATTTTTTGTATTATAACAGGACTTACTCTTAGTTTCATCCAAAAGTATTAACATCTTTTTGTATTTGCAGCTCTAAGAAACTTTGAAAAATGTTTGGTGCAACACACACAGTGTTCTGCATTTTCAGTTTTTATTAAAAAAATAATTGGGAATTTTTCAGGGTTTATTTTCCAAAAACTGGGTTGAAATTGGGATAAAAGGAAGAAAAGAAAAAAAAAATAGTTTAAGTCAGGGAAAATAATAATACGTTCCTATGGTGGTGATGGAGAGAGGGAGTAAGGCTGGGACTAGGGAAGGGGAGGGGTATGATGCAGCCTATCAGCCACTCCCGGGACTGCAGCATGGAGCAAAACAGAGGGAACTGTCAGTGGAGGGGCATGGCTCTGGCTGCTATGTGCACTCTGGGAGGGCTGCAGGCCGGGGGACTATCCTGGGCTATTCCCAGGGGTCAAGTGCCCCTACATCTGCCTGTAGTACAAGATCAGGCTGCCACTGCAGGTGGCAGTGCTCAGGGTGGGCACCAGCCTGCTCTCATCTGGCATGAAGATCCAGGGCCATGCGTGCACCGGGAAGAGCCCAGCACTGCCCCGCCCCCAGTCCACAGCCCTCCTGGGGTGCATGTAGCAGCAGGAGTCACACCCCCCCATCCTGCACCCATTGACTCAAAGTTCCCTCTGCAGCTGGTGTCTGCCATTCCCAGGGCCACTGCAGCAGGGGCTGGGGTGAGTGGAAACAAGCAGAGCCCTGGAGGGCATGGGGCATGGTATAGCTTGTCCCCACTCACCACACCCCCTGCTGCAGTGGCCCCAGAGTGACCAATGCCAGCTGTCTGCAGCTGCTGGACTGTGTCATGCCCCAAACCCCACAAGGCTCCGCTTGTCCCTACTTATCCCAGCTGCTGGGCTCTGCCTTGCTGTGGTGCAGCCACCTGTCATTGGCTGCTCCTGGGACCATTGCAGCAGGGGCTGGGGTGAGTAGGATCAAGTGGAGCCCTGGGGGGCATGGAGTGACGTGTAGGTTGTCCCCGCTCACCCCTGCCTCTGCTGTAGCAGCCCCAGGAGTGGCTGATGATAGCTGCCAGCAGCTGCTGGGCAGTGCTGCACCCTCAGGGCAAGAACTTCCTGGGGCTCCACTTGTCCCCAGTCGCCCTAACCCCTGCTGCAGCAGCCCCAGGAGCAGCTGACACCACCTGCCTGCACCATGGCACAGTGCAGCCCAAGGGCTGGGTGGAGTGGCATGCAGCCAGACATGGCGGTGGGGGGCGGGAGACTTTCTGATCCTGACACCATCACCAGCATTGGCACCTCCTGCCCTGCCTGGGGTCAGAACCAGGAGCCTCACACCCCCACACAGTGGCTCCAGCCCTGCAGGCCTGTGCAGAGTGACTGGGTACAGTGCCTGCCACAGGGAGCAGGGATGAGCTTCCCCTCCTGCCCCCCACAGAGGGGCTTGCAGCTCCCAGCACCTGGGGCAGGGCCACAGCCAGAGCCACCAGGGTGAAGCTGGGACCTGCTTGTCCCAGCAGTGATTCCTGTGGCCCCTCCTGCTCCACCTGGGGTCAGAGCTGGGTGTTTCATGCCTGCAGGCAGCAGCTTTAGTCACCCTCCCCCATCCCACATGTGGCCATCACCCCCCTCTCTGTATGCAGCTGCTGCCACCCCCTTCTCCGTCCCCACCCCTGTGTCCAGCCAGAAACCAGTACCTCAGATAACTGACAGTTTTAGCTACCAGTACCCCCCAGCTATTCCACCCCACTTGTGCCAGTTAACAGGGATTTACTGTACCTGGAAAAATTAAGTGAACTGAAAAATGGGTGTAAATTAGTAAAAAATTGTGTAAATCAGTAAAAACCGAATAACTTCAATAAAAAAAATTAGGGACTTTATCAGTGAAAATTGGTAAAAACTGAAAATATGGAACACTAAACACATAATTGATATTAAATGTGTGCATTCAATTAGGTAGATATTTATGTTGTATACATGTATGCTATGCACTATAATATTGAGGTGATTCATTTTTTAATGCTGAATATTGAATATTAGCAATGGATACTGTAATATTCAATATTGTGATACTGTGATATTTTATTAATATTGCTTGAATATTAAGATTATATACAGTGAACTTCCATAAAATGTTTTATAGGTATTATTATATCTTCATATTTCTGCCTAAAAGATTACGATTTAAGGATGGAAAATAATAGCCTTAAAAAACTATAACTTAATCACCTGAAAGCTAGTATACTTCTAAATCTAGTAAATCAATGAAATATTGAAGTACTTCTAATACAACCATTGTTTTATATGAAATTAGTATCTGCATACCGTGATGACTGGCACAGTACAAATGCCTAATGACTACTTATTCAGGTAGAACATTATTAAAGACATTCCTTCACTAATTATTTGTTCCTTTATGCTAAGAGTTCAACAGTGTTTCAGTATTGATTCTGTTAAAGTATCAAGGTTATTCAACCAGATAGAATATAGTCCTGTTATACCATCTAAGTACTAAAAAAAGGTTTCAATGGTAAAGCAGAATTTGGCCCAACATATTTAATTGTATGAAGATAGATTTTCATGATTTGAACTGGGATTCTCAACTGCTGGTTATTTGTCTAAAATACTTGCATCAGCTGGAATAAATAAGTTGTTTTTCTTTTACTGGCCAGGTCCATTAATATTGGACATCACATGGTATTCTGTCAAGGAAATGACATACCTTTTAATGATTTCTCCTGTAGAATTCTTGATAAATGACCTGGAAAAGCCTTATATACTGTATTAAAAGCTTCCACTGTATATGACATACTTTAGCTCTCAACTAACTCTTCAGTGCCATCATTTCAGTAACTGCATCTATCCACAGCAGCAGCAAAAATACAGAAAACTTTCTCACTTTCACTTTGCTAATTGTACCTATCCAAATATTAATACACCAAAAAATGATAACAACCATTAAATGGGAAATGATAGTGGCATTTCAGATAGCACTTTTGCAGTATTTGTCAAGAAAATTCATCTTTAATAGCTGCTACTGTTGCGGCTATATAAAGCATAATAATACCAACCTATAATAAAAACTTTTGAATAGTCAGATTAATTGTTTCAGGGGGCAATGTATAAGAACATGGTATATTTATGAGAAAACAATGGAATATTTATGAGCATACAAATGAGAGAAAGTGTAGTAGAAAATTATTTCTAGGCACTGTTAGACTAAGAGTAAAATCTAAATTGCTAAATTAAGTACTCAAGTGGCACTTAGGAAGAATTTATCTTCTTAGTAATAAAAAGGAACCTAGAGTTCCTATTCCACAAAACCCTTTTCAATTGTGCACTCCTGTGCATAAAGCCTTCAAATGAAGATAGCTTTAGGAACTAGAAAATATGTGGGATGTGGTAATGAAGAAGTCTGTAGAAATAGGCTAAAGACAGACAGTCAAAAAGCCCAAAGCTGAATTGATTGAATCTTTGCAGGTTACTCTAAGCTGTGTAGATTGCATCGATAAGCAAGTGAACAGATGTTCACTCTTGATTTCAGATATACACCCACATGTCTGCAGTGGTTCACGCCAGATGCCAGGAGGCACTAGAGCACACTTCTCTGCTCAGCTAGAGCAGACAGTTTGGGCTAAGACTAGCCTTCCCACACCATGGGGCGGGGGTTGCAGGAAAGTACAAAGCATCCTGGGAGACTGTGAGTTAACTTGAATCTGTAACTGAAATCAATCTGAAACTTGAACTCATCTGTTCTATGATGGTTATGGTGCCCCTCCTAAATAAGTGCCTGGGGGTGGTGCCACTCTTACCTACCCCTACTGTGTAATTTGATTCAGCAGTGAATTAAATTACACTACTTATCTATTTATCATTTATCATTTTTGTTTTGCGTATACTGTTCAGACAATGAGACCAAATAAAAAAAGCACAAGTACTTTAGAAAGGTTCAGGAACCAGAATTTTCAAAGAAAAAATGCCTTGGGTTTGGGGGATTTTTGACCATCTTCTTAGGCTCTGTTTCTTAGGCCCTGAAAATGACCAAGATCAAGATGTAAAAAGGCATTTAGACAATGGGTGTTAGATGCCTGGACCTTACATTTCTGGACATTAAAAACATTTAGTTAAATGTTAATTCTGGGGGTCAGATTTCATATGCTAATAATCTAAACAAACTTGAGGGTTATATGACCCCTACCCTTTCTTAGGTATGAAAGTGACAAGGGTATAATAAACTTCCCATATGCCCCTGTACAGAAATTTGTTTTGATTCCACACCAACTAAAAGAGGAAGGTCATTTGAAAGGAAGGTAGGGGATCAGGAAAGGCAAATAATTTAAGGATACAGCAGTGATTGCTACTGCATCCACTCCTGCAGTGCTCCTGGAGGAACTGTGCTCCCTTCAAGGGTATAAACCCTTCTCACCCTCTTGTAAGTGGTCATATAGGTTTAAAGGCATGGAAAGCTGTGAAATAGAAGAAAATTTGTGTATCCTGACTGAACCTTAATTACATCTTAACTAAACCACTAGCAGGCCTTGCTGTAGGAAAGGAAAGAAAAGAATTTATGCCAGAAATTCTATTTGTATGCTAAATGAGAGATTTAAATAGTTTATTCCCATGGCCATGGTCCCAGCAGATTCCATTTATCTCTGGTGCACTACAAGTCATAAAGTTGTTTTTAATGGAAAATGAGCTTCTGTTTGGGGAATTTAGATTTCGAGACAATGTTCCAAGTTTTCTACTAGAAAAAATAACAAACCAAATATTTTTACTTCAGTAGGATTGATGTTAACCTATGTCCACTTGAGAAGCTCTGATGACTCTATGGGCTGGCTTTCCTAGACAAAGTACATTTTTTATAGTGCCCCACTGTCTCCTCTCTACTTCAGTGTATCCTGGAAGTCCCATAATTAGGATGTATCATTGATGAAGAAATGGTATGAAAATATGGCCCATTGCAGAGAACCGGATACCAAGCAATCAAACTAATGTTCCAGAGAGGCTGTACCATACACAATTTCATGTCGAACTGACTGGAAATGAGACAGTGTGATGTAGGAATTTGGGGAAAAATATTTAGATGTAGAAATATCAGTATATTTTTAGGACTCTTCTTTCTAAGTACAATTCTGATTATTTTATATTTTTTGTCCAAATTAGGGGCAGAAACAATTATTTAAAATACTGTAATTTCTCATGAGGTAGAAATTTTAATTTTCAAGCAGCTCAACAGTAAGATGTTCTGAAGAATGAGAAGGCACAAAGAGATTGTTTCCTTCCCAAATATATAGACATGCATGCTTGGATAATACATAGAGAAACCCTAATTATTCAAACCCAATACATAATGAGAAGGGGAAGAAAATGCCAACTAAGTCTAGGCGCTAAGGTTACTAATTCTGAACTACAACATTTCCCCAATTTCTTTATCCCTCATACCTATCACAGCTCCTTCCTCTGTACATCAGTGTTCCTAGAACACTTGTAACACATTTCTAGCCTCATTTTTATCTTGTAATCCTGTATATTTGGCTTCTTTGTACCACTGAAAACTTCCCTGTTACAGGATTCAAAAGACATCTCCTCAAGCTAACATACTGCCCTGACATTCTGTTAATGCCCTTTACAATTAAAGTTGAATTGAACCCCAAAGGCATAGCAAAGGAACACCCAGAGATGTGAGGCATAACAAAATTGCAGTTAACTCAGATTTATCAACAAAGACAGGGTAAAGCTGCATTGTTGAAAGGGTCAGCTTCAGGGTACTCACAGTTTCCTATTACATTGAAACTAGTCTGGGCCATAACATTTTCCATAACTTGATTTTTTTTAAGTAGTAAGATCAAGATACATGCTAAGTCATAGTTCCTCAGTTTCTTAAATAGTAAGGGATATTTATTTATTTTTTTTCTTCTGATAATGAACCTGTACTGACACCCTTTTTTGAAGTGTAGGGTGGGGAGGAGAAAGTGGAATTTCAAGCAGTTATTTGGCTGCCTGTTAAGGCCAATAATTTGTTATGTACCATATCTTCCCAGAATAGCTATGCACTTTTATTTCTAGGCACTTTCCAAATACTTCTCTCCCTTACAAATACCATGCCAGTCCATGTTCAATGTATTTACCAGTAAGCTTAAATAAACCAAAGCAGTGTTTCACAACTTGTTCAGTTCGACTTGGGCTTGTAAATAATGCATCCAAGACATCTTTTTCTATTTCATTACTGCAAAACAAGGAAAAAATACTTTCCTAATAACTGACTTTAGTAGAACAACTGAGAATTTCAACTCATTTAATTCTATTCATCTTAAAATATAGTTTCTTTTTAAATGCATATAATCAGAAACTAAATTAGCATAAATTTGTTTGAGTTAGCTCATTAGATTCTACTGCTTAGAATTTAATGCGGATTTTACTGCTGCACCTCATTTGTTCATCCAAGGTGCTTTGCCATTCTGTCTAGTTCAGTGCACATTCTCTACATAACTAGAATATGTCAAGAGCATTCCACCTTAATCTGGTGCTAGTATTCCAAAAATGCTTCCTGGGGAAAACTACATGAATAAATAAACAAATAAATAAATGTTGCACCAAGTTTTATGATGCCTATGTGCACTGAATGATTCTTCAATAATAATGAATACCTAATGTTTGTGATGTTGTGAAAAGTTGCAGAATGCTGTTAGCAACAAAAAAAGGAAAGAAATTAAAATAATGTGTTGAAGCTTTAAGAACAGAATTCTTATTTGGTCTTTTCAGTTAGTGAGTTTCCTGTAAAATAATGTTAGGAGTGTTAGATCTTAATAAGGTTGTTAAGCTATTATCGGCAAAATCTAGTTGAGTGAAATATTAGTGTAAAATACATTGGTATCTGCTCTTTGGATTTTAACATAAATATCTTTATAGCAAAGGCTTTTGTAACAGAAATTAGAGTTTTTCCATTATTTGTAAGTTCTTGATGTTTTCCTACTGTCCTTGTCGATAAACAGTTATTTAGAGTAGGTAGGATGAATTAATAGTCAGAAAGAAGTGAATGAATTCAAAATTTCCTGATGCCTACATATATTGTATGAAGCTTACAGAAATTTAAAGTAAATAAACAAGTCAACCTTCTCCACCTTCTCTGTTTACTATATAAGATAACTACAAGACACTTTACTGCAAACTAAGCAAATCTAATGGGCAGTGAAGCAGCACAGGGCATGTCTACATGTGCACATTTACTGCACTGTAATTGAAATTGCTGCTCAGTACAGGTGCGTGTCTACATGTGCATGGCTGTACTGAGCACTAAATATGGCAACTTATGCCAGCTTGAGCATAAATTTGATACTACATCCTGCAGGTATCAAATTTATGCCTGACTAGTTACAGCACAGGAGCACATGTAGATGCCTTACTGCATTGTAACACTGTGTACGTGGACTGACTTGGGACTGCTGCATCCCAGCCACTTGGAGACTTGATCTCCAGGGGTGCATCCACATAAGCATGCAGGTGCCTCTTGCCCCGCCTCAAATCCCTTTGAGGCAGGGCAACAGGCACATGCGGGAACAAAAAAGTGTTTGCAGCACAGGGAGAAAATTAGACCCCTGGATATCCAGGGGTCTAAAAAAATGAAGTATAAAAAAGTGGGGCCCTGACTGTGCCCTGAGGCAACTAGAGGCTGATTCCTCCATAGAGATGCTTTGGCTGTCAGAGCATGTCTATGTTTGCCCCTTGCCCTGGTGCTGAAAAACATAGCTGGCTAGGCCTTGTGTTTCAGCACCAGGGCTCCAGTGCCTGTGAATAAGGGGTCGGGGGGGGCTGGAGAAGGGGGGAAGGGACTGTGGGGGGGACCCTCAACAGCCCTGCCCATTG
>JAGPOW010003316.1:97012162-97030529 GCA_030014935.1 Caiman crocodilus
CCCCCCCCCCCCCCCCCCCCCCCCCCCCCCCCCCCCCCCCCCCCCCCCCCCCCCCCCCCCCCCCCCCCCCCCCCCCCCCCCCACGGCACGCCGGGCCGGACCCTCAACAGCCCTGCCCATTCCCCCACCCCTCTCCCCCCACCAGCCCCCGAACCCCCTGAGCCCTGCTGGAGCTGGCCCCTCCCCCTGCCAGTCTCTCCTCCCCTCCCCCCCAAGCCCTGCCGGGGGTGGCTGGTCTCCCTACCAGCCTGCTGTGCCAGCCCCCTCGAGGCCCGTGAGCCCTGCCAGGGATAATACCTCCCCCCAACATCCCCCCTGCGCCCTGTCATGGCTGGCCTCTCCCACTGCCAGCCCCACCAGCCCGCCCAGGCCACTGACCCCTGCCCTGTCTGGCCCCATCCCTCCAAGCTCCCCCATCCCTGTCCCCCACCCCATACTTAACCCCCACCAAAAACCCTGGCACTTAATGGCAGTTGAAGCTTAAGCTGCCATCTGTCTGCCTGGGGCCCCGCCTGCACAGTTTGGGGCAGGCTGACAACCTCAGCAGCCTCAACCTGAGCCTTCCTGCTCCTCTGCTGCCCTGTTTTGCCTAGGGGGCTCTGCCAGGAGGCCCTGGAGCCCCCCTACCCTTGCTTCTCAGGTAAGCAGTAACTTTTTTTTCTTTTTTTTTTTCTGTTCTTTTTCTGGGTATTTTTATAAAATGATTGTGCCTGGGGTTATGGGGGTAGTCTTGGAGGTCTGGGGGTGCAAGTTGGGGGCTGAGGCTGGGTGGGGAAGCCATTGGGAGGGTCTGGGGGAGTGGAGGGGTTGGTGCTGGGTGTGACAGCAGTTGGGGGGATGCAGCAGCTGGTGGGGGATGGGGCCAGGTGGAACAGCAATTGGGGTGCTGAAGTGGAGCTTGTGGATCTTTTGGGGGGTTGGTAGCCCCTGTGGGGGCCATTTGGCCCTCATTGGGGGGCCCTACCCCTTGTGTAGGGGATGAACCCCCTGTTGGGGGGCCGTACCCCTTGTGGGAGTGCCAATCCCTCTTCTGGGGGTCTGAACCCCTTTTGGGGGGCTGAATCCCCTCCTAAAGGGTGTAGCCCTTCTGTGGGGGCTGAGTCCTCTTTTGGGGTTCTGAACCGCTTGTGTGGGAGCTTAACCCCGTGTTGGGGGCTGTAGCCCTTGTGTGGGGGACTAACCCTTTGTGTGAGGACTATCGTGCTTTGGGAGGGCAGCAAAATATGTATTCATGAATTCATTAAATCTTTATTTAGACTTCACTTTATTATTATAAGAGACTTGCTTTAACACTGTAGATACAGCAATAAAACATTGTCCAGCTGATCGCTGTCTCTGTCTCACTCTCTCTTTCTCTCTTTATAGTGGTCTTTTGTTTTATTGGTGGAGGAACATGGATTTTAGAGAGTGATTTGGGGCTTTTTTTTGTCAGGGATTTTTCAATTTTCCAATAGGGAACACCAGAATTCTTGCTAGGGAGGTCAGTGGCAAGACCCTGCCTGCTCAGAGCTGGCACCATAGACCCATCTGGCTGTGGCTGACCTCCTGGCCAAATGGGGCCAGGAGGACATGGTTTGACAGTTCAAAGCAGGCCACCGCCCTGGAAACACCTTTTGGGTGATAGCTACCCAGATGGCTTGGGCAGGGGGGAACACATGGGAACAGTGCTTCACAAAGGCCAACCCTGCAGCCATAGCCCACTGACAGCTGGCCCAGAAAGGCAGATGCCTCTACTGGCTGTATAGTCCCAATCCAGGTGTGCAGGTGCGCAGCAGGTCACAACCTGGCAGCAGCCCCCACTGCCAGACTGCTGCAGTGGGTAGAGGGTTCAGAGAACTCTCAGGGCTGCTCCAGCAGTCCAGCTGACACAAAGGGTAGTGTCCCCAGGTACCAATTGGCTTGGCCTCAGAAGCTCCTGAGAACTAATAGCCCTGAGTTACTTGCCTGGGTGGCTTTTTATACTGCTGGGGCCAGGACAGGGCAGCTTTTTATACTCTGGGGACATCACAGGTGCTGGCCCTAGGCTCTGGCTCCCCCTGGCTGAAGATCCAGGAGGAGCCAGGCAGGGGTATTTTGCCCCAATGGCACAATTTGCTCCACAACAAAGTTCATGTCCAAGCACATACGCTGAGGCAAAAAGCCCTGGCTCAAATTTGCACTGCTTCTATTTGAGCTGCTGCAAGTGCATGTGCTTGCATGTGTGGACGCACTCCACATGGCTGGGATGCAGCAGCCCTGACTGCTGGACAGCTCTCCCCTACCCTGTGAAGATCAAGACCAGCCCCTGTGCTCCCTGGAGCTCCCTTAGCAGCTGCAGGTGTGGTGGCAGAGTAGGGTAGGAGCATCCCTGGAGTGAACTCCTTTTGGGAGCAAATTTTCTCCCAATGGACACATGCTCACATGCGTGCAGGGGCATGTGAAAATTTGAAGTCCATACTAGTTACTGGCAACATCTAGGAATAAGAAAAAAAAAATGGCTCTGTTAACCAGTTGCTATTCTTGGATTTAAAAAAAAAGGCGGGGGGTTTAAATTCTGCTAAATATTGCTTTAGAAAACAAAATGGGTGCCCTTACCTTGAAAAGTCCCGGGCATTCAGCCACTCCTTCATGATGTGAATTCCTTGGTACCTGGCACTTCTGTTTGTTTATTTAGGTGCTTAAATGGGGAATTTAAGCTACTGATTAAATAAGCAAATAAATATGTATATTGGCTAGGGCTTTCATGCCATATAGCACAGTTTGAACACAATATACTGCCTACTAACTCTCATGTATTTGATTAGAGTAGCTAAGCCAACATCAACACAATTCATTCAAAGCTGTTACGTAGAATCCCAATAGGATTTTCTTTTTTGCTTATCTGAACTATGGTGTAATTTTTGCCTTTAGATCAGTAAGTGAAGTATTTGCATCTAAACTCCAAGGCTTAATCTTACACATTGTGCCAGCAATATTGTGTACAGACATGATGGCTTACCCTAGTGGTGCTCAAACTTTTGGCCATGAGGGCTAGATTATTGGCATGATCTATGGCAGAGCTGACATGGGGTTGGCATGCAGAGTTGGGTCCCATGCACTCATATCTCACTTCATGGCACCTGGATCAGGCCCTGTGTGCCCAGGTTCTGCCTTGCACTACCTGAATCAGGCTTTGTGTGCCTAGATCCCACCTTCCACAGCCTGGATAAGGCCTCATGTGCCCAGATCCTGCCTTGTGCCATGCAGATCAGTTACTCCACTGCCATCATCCTGACATCTGATTTAGCATGCAGGGCCATGCTATCCACCTGCAGGACTCCCTGCAGGTCCAGAAATTCGGCAGCTGGGAAGCAATATGCTGCTACCATGCCCCCACATCCAAATTTTTGGACCAATGGGGATCCCTACAGGCCAAATTACACTGCTTCACAATCCAGATCTGGTCTGTGGGCCAAGGGTTAACTAGCTGCTTTGTCTGTAAGTTAATTAATTTTATTTAATAATTCTACTAATCATTCTACTATAAATAGAACATGGAACAGGATTCACCAAAAGCTGACTGTAAAACCGTTTCAGAAACAAAAGTAGACCCCCCCAAGATGACTTTTTTAGCAGACATTTTATAAAGATCTGAGTAAGAGTCCTCCTGTTCCTGGACTTCCTTCTGTCTGATTAACTGATCAGTGGAACCACTTAAAAATCATCCATTCCAAACTGGTTAGAGAAATAGATTTAATAGGTTAGATTCATGCTTGGTTTAACTCTGTTACCAAGTACATCAATGGTAATGGAATAACACTATTGATTAATTTTGTTCCTGGTTTATTCATTTAGATGCCATTATGTTGTTAGAATTAAGGGTAATCACTTTCTGAATAGTTTGGTTTGGTTTAATATAATAATTGTTATTCATTTAATATAGAAATTCAAAATGGGCTTATCATTTCCCATTCAGAACAGTGTTTCCTAAAATGAAATATGTTGTAATAGTAACTCACGTTGGCTAGCTTCTGTCAAGCCCATGGCAGGTTTCTTTAATACCTAGTAATTCTTCTCCCTGGGAAAATAGAAAGCCTATAAAGGCCATTCTGGCTAGTCAGATCTTTCTCTGGGGAAACATTTTCTCCCAGACAAGAAGGTTTCTCAGGTAAGATCCTTTATAATAGCTACAATCAGCTGTAGATTCACCTTTTCTTTTGTAACAGCACTGACCTTCTTTTATTGTGTGAATAAGGTATGTATGCCTATGATATCCATATCAGGTTTTTCCTTCCTATACAACAGTAATCTTTCCTAAATTTTCTAACATTTCAATCTATTCCCTGTTTCTATACCTCCTATCACCTATACTGGCCTGTTGTTTTCTCGCATTTGCTTTTATGTGTTTTCACATTGATGACCAACCTATAAAATTGTCCCTCTGAAAGTGCACCAACAGAAATCCAGTTTTACTTTGCTTTCTACAACTTACTCCTATTTCTGTACAAATGTACTTCAGTGCTACCATAACTCAGTCTGCCATTATAATACTGGAATGTGTTTTTTTTGTCAAACACCTCTATTGACTACATTACCTTTCCCTTCCACTGTCCCTTTTCTTTAGTTTCTATGTTTATTTAATTTCAGTTTAAATGCTTCAAGGTGGAGACTGTGTCTTATTTTACTCTCTGTGAAGTGGAACATGGAGTTCTGATACTATGCAAATATTTAATGAACATTGTTAACAGCATGGACCTATTCTTTTGTGAAATATTCCAATCTCAGGAAAACATTTAATTAAATGGAATGCCTTAATCTGAACAGGCCCGTCGCTGTAGGGTACTTATATGGTCACCATTGCCACACTGTGCCAATGTCTGACAATCTTTAATGCAGTTATTCTCTCAGGATGCATCTACATGAGATGCTATGTTGCTGTAGAAATGTGCTAAAGCAACACAGCATTGGCGGGCACAAACCATGATGCCACAACTACGTCACCATAGCAAAACGCTCCCTCACTACAGCGCATTGCTACGGTAACATAGCAGCTAAAAGTATGGGCTGTTACTACACTGTCATTTAGTACTTCCTTTTAGTACTAATACTAATAGTAACAGCAGTGCTGGAGGGACACATGTGGATGCATTCTCAATGTTCTTGTGTGGTGGAGAGGTGCTCGTTATCACCATTTTACAGTTAAGAAACTAAATTACGTGCTTAAGGTTATGTAAAAAGTCTATAACAGAATAGGGCACTGATGTCAGATCTCACAAATCTTAAGCTGATATCCTAACCACTATGTTACCCTTCCTTTCTACATGAAGTGTGTTTTATACTCCAGGATGTCAACTATTAATAGTCTTTCCATTGAATAAAAACACTAGAGTTACTGTCACATTTAGGTTAGTCCATCTTTAGATAGAAAGCATGATATAACAATTTTCTACTGGATTTCTTGACAAATCAGTTTGAAATTCATAGGCTACAAAGTATTAAAATATCAATTTACTTCAGTGCACTTAGGTACCCAAAACAGGGCTTATCTTTGGGTGTATTGAAGTGTCTATGCAATATTTATTTTTTTTAAATCAGTAGAAGAAGTAACTGTAGAATGCTAAAGATTTTTATTATAGCTCCAACCATACTTTTATAAGGTTGATTTCCAAAGGGCTCAATCATGAAACTTTGTTGTTCGGAAATGCCTTGTTCTAAAAATATATCTATTATACATAGGCCCTGACCTAAATGATTGAGTAACCCATCTCTCCTGTTTTCTGTGTATTGTATTGGTTTGTCACATGTTGATGTTTTTAAAACAATTATTATTGATTCTTTTTTCTCATGCACTTCCAAGCTCAGGATCTTCCTGCAGTATTAATTTTCTGGTGTTTCTTACAGTAGTACTAGCTCTGAACTTTTCATCTGGTAATTTTGTTACTAACCCCATGGATCTTTTTGTCATGGACAAACTAAATTTTGAGTCAAATGGGTAATTTAATTGAAAACAATATATTATATATGAGTTCTGCAAAACTAAATGTAAATCACTAGATTAGAGAGTCATAGATGTATGCCCAATTTATATACTTCTATATAAATTGGGCATACATCTATGTTATATACTTCTATTGTGAGTCAATTTCTATACTTCTGTAGTGATAAGAGGTGAAACTCACAGGTTGGGATCCCATTGTCTTAAGCACCAGATACCATCTTGGACTTGCTGGCAGTTTTGTATAGCAAAAATGGAAACTCTGAAACAGATGCCTTATTGCTGCTTTTTCTGCCTTTCACAATACTGGCTGTCCAGAGGAAAATCAATGTTTTCAAAATAATAACCAATTGCAAAATGTTGGCCAACATTTCCTTTTTATTTGGAACAGGTTTTAATATCCATTAGAAAGTAAGGTATTTGATATATCCTAATAACTGCTGTCTCTTCCTATTAATCCTGTTATTTATCAGTTTATTTTCCAATGGTGTTTTTAATTGTTTTAAATGCATTAATTTTATAGCTAACTTAAAACATTTTTTTATTTCGTTTTGTATCCTTACTGACTTCTCTTTTACAAGTATTTTTGTTACAAATAACTACCATCATCATTTTATAAGAGATTAGAGAAATATAATTATTTTAATACATGTAAAATTGAATAAATGCTTTGAGGTCTGTTGCACCTTCCATTTTTGGATCTCAAAGCACAGTAGAAACATTAATGGGGAAATTGTCATGATACAGTACTGATTTCATGTCTTATGGACTGACAGGTGTAGTCAGGATTGAAACTTCGCTCTCTTGATTTCTATACCTATCTCTTAACTACTGAAAGATTCTTATGTATTTTTAATAGGTCTTTATTGCCTAGTATTTTGCTTGCTGTATAGACAAAAATGGAACTGTTGTATCATAAAATAACCAGCAATATCATTCATCATGTTTCAGCTAGCCAGGCAATTCCCACTTTCACATTTAGCTGAGTACGTATGTTAATTTCATAACCATTTAAGTATGTTGCTGTAATGAGATTCCCACAAGGTTAATTTATATCATATTCAGTGTAAGTACCTGTTATCTACTGGTAATCATTATAAGAAGGCCTGAGCACCAGCATGATATGTCTTGGGAAAGTTCATAATTATCGAGAGGAAAGTTGATCATTAACACCTTGTTCAGTATTTTCTTAAGTAAACAGAACTCAACCTTAAAAAGGAAGAAAATAAAAACAATTTAGGAACATGTCTTACTGTATGATTAAAATGGAAACAGAGAGTGAGTTTTCATGGTCTTTTCCTTTAATAGAATAGTGTGAATTGTCTGGGATTGCTGGCTATGGGTCTAGATTGCTCCCATATTGCTTATTGGTTTGTTCATAGCATTTTATGAAGGAGAAGATCAAAAGTCTGGGGTTCAAATTCAACTCAGATTTTAGTCCAGTTTCCAAAAAGAAGCCTGCAAAGAATAGGCTTTCTCAGACTTGTAAATCCTATTGCCTAAATCTAGGTCAACGCTCTGGGAAGATGTAGCTAATTGTTTACAGTAGATCTACATACTTTATAGACCTTGTACTGAGTTGAAAGTATTCTCTTGGGACTTGATTCTGCTCCCATTGAAGTCAGTGGAAATTCTGCCACTGATTTGGATGGGAATATTGTTTGGGTCTCTAGTTCCAGAATATTTGATTTAATGTAGTTTTTCTAACTCTTTAAATGGTTTGAAATGTTATTTGATTTTTCTCTTACAAGCTTGAAAATTACACTGCAATTTAAAGAGGGTAGCACAGACAATAGCTTGTATAGTTTATTGATATAAGGCAAAAACCCTATTAAGAGATTAGTATTGATGCTGATGGTGATGATGGTATTGTTAGATTGTATGGCCATGACTAGAACCCCCTATAAACTGACATGAGGTATATCAGAGTAATCAAATTCCAACACTTTTAAGAAAGCAGTCATTGGTGTATGCCTGGCAGTGTTAAGTGCCCTTTTGAAATATGAGTGGAAAGCTTTTCTCTCTGCTTCTGAAGCATGAAAATGTCGATTCTTGGTAGGAGGCCTGATTATGGCTTTTCCACGTAGGCTTTACACAGAGGTCTCATTTGAGGCAATTCTGTTTGTCTGGGGTTTTGACTAAGATCAAAACAGGAGTAGCACAGCCTTTACATAGTAGCTTTTATAAGTTACAATGCTGCTCCTCTGCCAGTAGGTGGCAAGAGGGGGTACACAACCTGGGAGTCTTGTTCCTGGAATGAACCATGATTTAGGTGAATGAGCATCAATTAACTTAGAGGCTTGCATAGTCATGTTCTGAGGAAAAAACTGTTAGCCCATCTCATTTGGCATACTTCACAGGCACTTGAAATAGGACAACAGGTGTGAATGTCTGTAGAATCCTGACAAGAGAATTTCTCTCAAGAGAAAGGCAACATCTGTGTAGGAGGAAACTAAATTGAAAACCCTAGTGAATAATCGTTTCTCAGGTTTACTAAGTAGGGTTGGTGACATCCGTGAATGATGCATTCTTCAAGAGAGGGGAAAAATACACATTATTCTGGTAAAGTAGGGTGAAGCATACATGGACAAAAAGAAGTCTGGAAGGAGAGTGAGGTTTTCTTTTACTTTTGGAAAAGCTATATATATTTAACTATGGACTAGATGTCCGAGGTTAGTCATGTCACCTAATACCTTACTGATAGATAATCAGATGCTCAAGGTGACAGCACAAAAACTGCCAGGTGAATTGAAGATAATGTGAGAAAATGATGCCTCATTGGGCTACATGTTTCAAAAAAGTAGCACAAAACTAGATAGCAGGTCCCGAGATGTAAGCATACAAATTAAATCACAATAGAAACAGATTTATAGATTTGCAGATGAAATGAATAGAAATAATTGCTCCATTTAAAGCCTGCCATTTTCAAAAGGATAAAAAAATCCTTGTATGCTCTTTTGTTTAGTAACAAGCAACAGATGAAGATATATGTTGCCTAACAAATTATTTTGTTTGAGAATGCCTTTCTGGTGATGACTTTTTTCCAAGTGTAGTTTGGGGTTTGTTTGTTTTTTTCCATTGAAGAAGGAATGGTCATAACCTATGGGCAGTATTGCATCAATATTCTTGCCACGAGCATCATTTCCTTTGTAAATGATAGGTAATTTTATACCTGGTGATCTGGTTGAACTAGTATAGAATGCCTTCTGGGTATCCTGCTAAAATTTAAATCAATTGTAACCTAACCTGAGGGTACTCAATGTCTGAGAGAAAATGCTTTATTAATGAAATACTATAAACAAACCAGGAAATGAAGGACCTAAGTAGGTAACTGTGGGGCTGTAGTCCATTCTTGCAATAGTTAGGACAAAAAAGTTGGGCACAGTTCTTTTCTCGATTAGATCATTATGAGACAGGACTAACAGTGGAAAGAGTAAGAATGTTCACATGAATTATGCCGGAAGGATATAAAACTGGTGTGATGGGAAATTCATTCTCTGGGTAAAATTTTCAGTCTAAGTTTTCATAAAGACAATTTAAATAAATTGATTTTAAATAAAATCCCAACTCTCTTAGGCTAATTTGAACTTTGCAAATTCTGTGGTCCCTGTCCCTGCCCCTGCCCCCACCTACTTACCTGGAACAGAGTCTGGGTCCAGGTCGCTGCAGCCTGCATCGCTGTTTGCCTTGCACGGGCAGGCAGTGTGATGCAGCGTTGGGGCAGTGGGCAGGCATAGAGGTGCTCTGGCCAGCTACCAGATTGTCTCTGTGGAGGACCTGAGCCTCCAGTTGCCTCAGCCTTTTTTCTGCTTTTTTTCCCCCGATACCTGGATCTCCCAAATATGCAGTGCGGGGAACTTTTTGTTGTTCCCAGCGTGCTTCTTGCCCTGTCTCAGACTGCTTTGAGAGGTGGCAAGAGGCACATGCAGGCTCACCTGGATATGCCCTTTATGTGGCAATGTGGAAAGGGCTCATGATCTAGGGTAGGGGAACACCTTACGGCACATTGGATCCTGAGAGGTAATTAGACATGCTAGTCTGAAGTCACTGTATATTATACCAGGTCAGAAAACATTGGTGAGACAGTGTTTTTTCAAACAAGCTATTATGTCAGGTATACATTTTTGATGGAGACATAATTAAGCTATAAAGATAGTCTTGAGTACTTATTTTGTTTCATTTTTGTTTGTCTAGATTAGCTTGTCAAAGCCAATGCTGAGTTAAATGGAACACAATACAAATGTGACCATCCACTTTATATTACATAGGTACAGTATGGTTTTTATATAAATGGCTTTCATAATGTTTGAAATCAATAACTGAGTACCATTGAAATAAACTATATACTCATAATGTATAATTTGGCTTTTGCAATGAGTTCTACTCATTCACTTCATTGTACTTATATGGATCTTGTTGCAGGGCTAGGCTATAAATGTGAGACCATACTTGCTTATGCTTTGCACATCAAATGCTTTGCTCTTAGTTATGAGAGTGCTTACTGGCACTGGCCAAAGCCATTCTAAGATCAGGTGCATCACGTTTTTGGGCACTTGGTCTATATAGAATTAAATTGAGTTGGTGGGGAATGTATTTACAGCAATGCTTCCTAACACAGGGCATGTCTACACCTGCATATTAATATGACACAATAAACTCCGGTGCTTATCACACTGGAGATCATTGCTTCCAGGCGCTTCATTTACATGTGTACCTAGGACCACTGCACATTGAGTGAGGCTAGAGCAACCCCAGGTGGCAGGGCACCAAAGCCTTTTCCCCCCACAACTCAACATGCAGAGGGGCTGGCTGGGGCATGAGGGTGTTCCAGGGGCTAGTTGGCAGGCAGCCCCTGCACTGAAGCACCCTCATGCCCTAGCCAGCTGGATCAGCATCTGCATGTGCACTGCTGCAGAGTAGCAGCATGTGTAGATGATGAGATGTTTACTGCTCAGCTAATTAGTTTCCTCTGCAGTAAACATCTTGCGTAGACATGCCCATGGAGTGGATGTAGATATGCCATGTGGAGTGTATAAGCCCCAATTTATCTAGTCATAGGGTTATCTTTAGCATTTTTGTTAAGAAATAGACCAGGATTACATTGAAATATGAATCTGGCCCATTGCCTGCAATTGTTGATAGAGGACTAATAGGATTTTGAGGTCTTGTTCTAATACAAATATTAAGGGCTTAATTTTCCAAGGTGCTGAGTGCCTTTTCTGCCCTGGAGATCCAGCATCTGGCAGTTTTGCTACATCAGTCAGGAAATTACTGTTTCTTGATCTGGTAACGTGTATCTTGTGAATGTACTTTAGTACATGTATCACAGATGTCAATTGGAGTCATAAAAAATTAAAGTTAGAAAAACTTCCTAACTTTTATTTGGATTCCTGCCAGAGAAGGGGAGAAGCTGAATGGCAAGATGGAAATTGTTACAACCAGAGAACAAAGGTCAGTATTTAAAATCAACCTGATAATATTCATATACCATAGAAATAAAGCTTTAGTTTTTGAGGGTGTATCTAAGTTTTATTTTCCTTACATTTTGTTATTTCCTGAAACCTTATCTATAGTAGGCTGATGATGACAAGGGATCATGGTTTTCTCTGGTTTTACAAAATAAAAAAAACAACCCCAATTTTTAGATTAAAACATAACCCAAAATCCACATTTTTCCATGATTAAAATGAAGCACCACTAATATAGAGGTATGTATATAGTGATATTTCATTTTAATCATGGATAAATGTAGATTTGGGTTACATTTTTAAATCTGAAAATTGGGGATTTCTTTTTATCAGAGAAAACCAGGATCCCTGATGGTGACTTAGCTTTTTAGGAAATACATTGTTTTATTCCACTGGGCTGCAGGGGAAAAAGGTATTTTTTACACAGGCATACATGTTCATAGTTAGAAAATAAACTGAAGGTATTGGCTTCCACTGAGAGATTTTTTTTTCTTTTGCTCCTCTAATATAGAAATTATAGCAAAGGTGTAACTCATAAAGTTCCAAATTAACTATCAACTATCCTTTTTTTTTCCTACAAGCTCTGAAAAATGCTTATTTTCTCATAAACAATAATACTTTGTATTTTTAATTTCATATAAAAAATCATCTTTGAGTTTGTGCACAAATTGTCTGTGTAGATAATTATAAATTTAAGTCTACAAAATGTTGGGCTAGGGGAACTAAGTGGATTATATTAGGTGCATCTATATGTACAATTACCCTAACTGAATAAACTTTGGTGCAGTTTGTGCTGGGGTCAGTTGCTCCTGGGTGCAGCATTACATGTGCACCCAGGATCACAGTAATTTGAGCCAGGGCAGAACAGCCCTGGGCTGGCAGGAGGCCCAGGAGGTCAGTTCTAGGCCCTGGGTGGCAGCATCAGGTGGTGCTGGTGCTGACTGGGGCATGAGGGTGCTACAGTGCAGGACTAGCCAGCATGTACCACCCACACTGTAGCACCCTCATGCCCTACCTAGCCCCAGTCACCATCTACAGGTGCATTTCAGTGCACTAAATGATTCTGCTATAGGAGAGCACTTGTCCCAGACAGTACAATCCTGGAGTTAATAATTTACTGCTCCCTAATATGGGCACACATGTACATGGTGATGCTTTAATGCAGAATCAATTAGTCAGCTCTGCAGTAAAGCGCATGTGTAGATGCACCTACCTTCAGGTTAATGGAGCTCTAAAGTACAGTATCTTTATACACTGTATACTAAAAGTCTAGCGTCTGATTATCAAGGCCTGATAATCAATGTATATTCAATGAGCAAGCATTAAACTGGGAACAGGTAGTTTTGTTATTCAGAAGTCCTAGTAAGGACTGTGAATAAAATGTCTCTACACCAGGGATGGGCAAAATAAAGCCTGTGAGGCCATTCTCTTTGTCCCATGGGGGCTCTAAAAAAGTTAGAAAATTAATATTTATCTGCCCTTGGTTTCTGTCAAAAATGATAGGAAGCAAGGGCAGTAGGACCCAGGGGATGCCCGGCAAGCTCCCACAACAGCAGGGCCCACCCAGCTCCACCCCTTCAGCTGGAAGCCTCAACCAGTGCTTCTGGCCTGGAAGCATGTGGATGCCCCACACTGGAACCTCAGGTAAGGGGGGAAGGGCAGGGGGGACCCTGGGTAGGGAAGGAGCCCAGGGAAAAGTGGCTCAGGGAAAAGCTGAGCATGGCAGGGGGAAGTGGTCCCTTGCCCACCCCGTGCCCAGTGCCCCACGCTGCAGCTCCTCACAGCCTGCACGGGTCTGCTTGTGCCTGCTCCAAACAGCCCTGTGCAAGCTGTGAGTGACTGCAGCAGGGAGTGCAGACTGCAGGGAAGGGGAAGGGGAAGGGCTACCTTTCACTGCCCTCCTGCTCAGCTTTTCATCAGGTTCCTTCCCAGTGCAGAGAAAAGTGGCCCCTCACCCTCCCTGTGGTTGGTGCCCCATGCTGCAGCCATTTGCAGCCTGCGTGGGGCTGTCCAGAGCAGGCAAAAGGCAGCCCCAGGCAGGATGCAAGTGACTTTAGTGTGGGGTGCTGGCCACAGGGCGGGCGAGGGGCCACTCCCCCCCCCCGGGCTCAGTACCACCTTGTAACCGATCCCCGCTGCCAGCCTGGGCCCTGTGGTGGCTCCAGGCTTGCTCATTGGGGCTGTGCATGGTGAAAGCAACTGCGGCTCCCCTGCTTGCCATGCCAGGCAGTGTTTGCCACTGTCTCCCCTGGGCTGCCCAGCACTCAGGCTCTGGGTACGCAGCAGCAGCCAATGCTGCCTGGTGTGGCATGCGGAGGAGGGCCACAGCTGCTTCCCAGAGCTGGGTGAGCCCAGAGCCAGGTTGGAGCCCAGGCTGGCAGTGGGGCTAGGTTACAAGATGGTGCTGAGCACAGGAAAAACATCCCCTTGCTTGCCACGTGGCCGGCACCCTGTGCTGTAGCCACTTGCAGCCCACATGGGGCTGCCTTTGCCTGCCCCAGACTGCCCTGTGTGGGCTGTGAGCACCTGCAGCAGGGAGCACCAGCCACGGGGTAGGCAAGGGGCTGCTTTTCCCTGTGCTCAGCACCAGCTCCTTCCCCACCTGTTCCCCACCGTGTTCCCCACGGTTGGGGCTGTTTGCTGCTCCCCACCTCTACCACAGGCCTGAGGAGCACTGGGATTGAGCAGGTGCAGGAACCAGCAGGAGCACGGGGCCCAGACCAGTGTCCCGGGGCCAGCGCCAGAGAGGCCTAGAGCAGGGTGGCAGGAGCATGGGGTCCCAGCCAGTAGGGGTTCTATGAAGCCAGAACAACTCCCCCCTCTCCCTGCTGGTGCAGCCCAGCCCGGATCCACAGATCCCTGCCAGCCTGTACCCCACTTTGGACCCCACCGGAGATGGCCCTGGGACATTGGTCCCAAGATGGTAACCAAGGGGCAGGGCACCTGTCAAAGGGTGGAACTAACCATGCAGCCCTCAACAACCTGCCAAAACTGGGTAAGTGGCCCTCCACTCAAAATAATTGCCTGCCCCTGCCCTACACTCTTCATCTAAGTTTTTCCCTCTCTTCCCCAGCCCTACTTGTGAAGCTATATGTGTATAAGATAGAAATTTACTGTTTATTAAGCTGGTATTCAAAAGCTTTATTTTATATACTGCTGCTGCAACTGCAGCACTATTCATTGAGAGTCTGCCAATAAATACTATGAACTTTCATGAAAAATAATCTTTCTTATTGAAGGAAAAATGTTCTGTAAATGTTAGTAAAGGGTGACAGTAAGAAAATGATATCACTATATAATGTACTGTGAATCTGCAATATTTCTTCTACTTCAGTCATTGCTTTACATCTGCTAGCTTGTTGTTGTTACTGGTTATCTGCCTATACTGCATTGTGCCTATAAGGACTAGTCTGGGACTGTTCTATAACACCTATATGCATGTAACAGAATTTCCAGTCAGACTACTTAGATTATGCAAATATATAAGTGCCTTCCTAAATCATGACCTCATAGACTAGGTACACACGTTCAAAAAGCCCAAGGCAGAATGTTGTACGGTTTTCTGTAAGTAGCGTAGTTTATATTGGTAGCGAAGAGAACACAATTCCCCTTTGGTGAGGGCAAGCACACAGGATGTCCATCTCAGACCAGGTTCTGCCATTTTTAAACTAATCTATGTGTACTGAACTTCTGTTCTGTTATGGATTTAGACAAGTTTCCAATCACTTATACCAGTAAAAGTGTAATGTCTGTACCTGGCTGTAGGGTACATTTTACAGTGCATTTGCATGTACAGAGAATGAGGAGTTCCATTAAAATTAAGCCTCATTGGTTTAGTTTCAGCTATTTAATCCTCTTGTGCAATCAAATTTGAGTTTCCTTTCCTTGCAACCACTGAATGCAATCAGCAAGATGAAACTTTAGATCCTCTTTTCCATTCAGGCTTGGGGAACATTAATAAAAGAACTGACAGTAGGAATATCCCTGTAAAATTAAGGCTAGCATCAATAGTGTATCCTAGTCTATATTAACAAAATTGTAGACATTTGTTTTAAGGAATCTTTGCTTGTATCATAGTCTAATCTGAGTTCTACTAAAAAAAAAAACCAAAAAGAAATTTAACATTTAAAAAAGTGAGTGATTAATGAAAAAAAATCCAAAAACATTGACACAGAGTAATTTATGCTAACATAATTTTGTAAGGGTTAATGGGGACTTTTTTTGATTGACACATGATTTTTCTCTGTACTTATTTAGGACTGCCACTGACCTATGTTGTACCTGTGAAAATTGATATTCATAGTATGCAGATGATAAGGAATAAATTAGAGTAGTTTAACATCTCTAGAGATAGTGAATGCTCTTAAGGCATGCATTTATAACAGAAAGAGGAAATTACATATTTAATGCTACAAAAGAAACTAAGGCATATTACTGAGTGTTTGTTTACAGCTAATGCATCTAAGTCATTGAAAAAAAGAAAAACAACTTCATGTATTTTTGCCAGCAACAAGGATTTAATGTAAAGTTGCTTAATTTAATGACTTATTTGTCCAAAATATAATGAGTACAGTGATTTTTTTCCCCCCCAGTGGACAATAAACCTGCCTCAAATCCTCTTATCGCTCCAATACTATCCTTTGAGAGAGATTTGATGTTTACTTGTATTTGGAAAAAATATTTGGCAAGCATACTGGAGTTTCAGTAGATCATGGCATTAATTCAGTCAAATATTCCTTCATTGGAACCAACTGACAATTGGCTTTTTATAGCTACTTCAAATGTGCTCTACTAGTATAGAAAGAAAGGAATTCTTTTTCTCATTGTGTGCAAATAAGTTTGGCCATTTTAGAACTCACACACAGGTTATGATTCTATTATTCTTGCACTGTAAACCAGTGGTCTCAACCCTTTTAGACCCAAGGCAAATCTCATTAGATCCAAGATTCCTGTGAGAAAATCCTAGCTCTTACTTTTCACTTGTTTGGTATTTTATTTTATTGAGCAGGGGGAATTCATTTTTTTTGTACAAAACCCCCAACAGCTCAAAATGTTTATAGCATTCCTATATGAAATATCTGGGTTTATCTTCTGGAACATGTTTACATACCTCACTGTACTAAAATTGCATGGCATCCCTTGGCACCCTTGAAAGATGGCGTAGCAGCATGGTTGAGAAGTACTGCTGTGGACTCCTAAGCCTGCATGCACAGTAGTATGCACAGTAGGAGGTGACTGGTTAGAATCTTTGCACCATCAGATACCAA
Source organism: Caiman crocodilus (assembly GCA_030014935.1). NCBI lineage: Eukaryota > Metazoa > Chordata > Crocodylia > Alligatoridae > Caiman > Caiman crocodilus. The sequence goes on from JAGPOW010003316.1 coordinate 97,028,851, forward strand.
GCTGTTTGTTGCTTCACCTGGCCAATCTACATTTGAATGTTACATTTCTTCAGATTTTTTCTTACAAGCCCCAAACCAAAATTTAAAATGTTTAGGTTAAATAGAGCTAGAATAAAACAATTTTTTTGGTTTGGGTTTGTTTTAGGTTTCTCAGAAACCCCCCCAACACATTATGAATTCAGTTCAATGTGGATATTGAATATTGTTGGTGGGTTTCCACCTCCACCCTCACCCCTTTTTAGCTGCTGAATCGAAAGACCAATTATTTGCACAGCTGTAGCTTTATAATCCAGCCTGAATGTAGCTGTATTTTTCTAATAGCAGGGCAGGAAACAAATTATAGCTAATTCTCTGAATGCCATGTATGCACATTTTTGCACACACTGCTCACTTTCATGTGATTTCTATGGCTCCCATCACCACAGCAGGTAGTGCTTCACAACCATTAACAAATTTCTGCTCAGAATCCTTTTCTTGAGAGAGAACAATAGCACTGCCCTCTTTTTGTCAAAACAGAGCTGAGACGCTGAGATGATATGCCCTGTTCAAGGTCAACTGAAGTTCTTGTGGCAGAGTTAAGAATTGAGCCTACACTGAATGTTTTTCCTTAACTAAAACTGTATCATTTCCTCATCCTTTGGTGTATCTAAACAAATAAAGCAAGAATGCAGTTCTAATGAATGAATTAAAATTCTCTGACTTCCTGGACTGGCCTTCAGATGTTCACAGCTTCAGTTTTGCTCATGATACTAACAGTATATCCAGTGTTTGCTGAGTCAGTTAAAATAGATGGAAGTCATCTAGTGGCCTCTTAAAGTATTAGAAAATCCCCCTTTTTTAATTGAATTAAATCAGAGGTGAGTTGCTGCTAAACTGTCAAACTTTTGTTTTTCCACCTTTGGTTAGATCAATTTGTTTTGTTCAAGAGCTTAGTTTGGCTCTGAGTTCCTCAATTCTTTATTTAAAGAGTCCCCAAATATTCATAAAGGATACCAACCAAAGGTAATATCATGCCATGAAGTAGCATACCTAAGATGTCACAAAAGGGACACCAGCCTCAGGTGTTGACTGAGGGAGTGCCAGAATTTCTCCCCAGCCCCACCCCCCGAAAGTTTTTACTGTAGCAATGGCAGACTTCTATTGCCCACGCCCAGCCGAAGGATTTACCCAGTACCTAGCAATGTATCTGCAGGGTGGGGGGCTGAATGATTCCACTTCCCCTCCCACCTAAGGAGTTTCTCTCACAACAGGTGCAGCCAGTAGCACACCCAGTAGCAGATCTGGGAAGCTGGGAGCAAACTGGATCCTAGGGACGGCTCCTAGGGAGCCAGTGCTATGTAGCTACTTTGCTGGATTCTCTCTGGTGCTGCTGCCTGGGCTCTCTGCCTAGGGAAAGCAGAATTTGTAGCAGTAGCAGCTGTGTTTCTTGTGCAGATAGCCCAATAAGACTTTCCTTTCCCTCACTTCCTGCCTCCTCCTGTTATGCTTCAGCCCAAGTCTGAATTCGTTGCCCGGTACGCGTGAGCCAATATAGGAATACCAGTTGGAAGTTTGAAAGACAAAAAAGTTTTTATTGCTATCAATAAAGGTGCAAGGTAGCAAGCACACCAAACAATATTTCTAAGCATCCTTTATACTAAAATCTACAAGCATAATATTCAGTGATTGGTTACAGGTAA
>JAGPOW010003316.1:97030629-97060042 GCA_030014935.1 Caiman crocodilus
ATGGGCATAATTCACAAAACAACCTTCCAGTCTCGCTGTGTATTCTGTCTCAGGAGGATGGCTTGAGGCCATTTATTAGGTCTTTAGAAAAAATGGCTCGGTTATTCACAACACTCCTATAGGTATAATACTCTCCCTTCACTCCCCCTCAATGAGTGCTGAAAAATCTAGCTACACATCTGATTCCACAATCAGATGTGTAGATCTAGATCTAGATCTGCTGCTAGATCTTATATTAGATGGTGTTGGTCTATGAATCATCCAAAGAACATAAAAGATTTACAGTTAGAAAACTTCTCTTTGTGATGAGCACCACTATAACAGCACTTGCATCCATTTTTTAGGGTAACTAATTATCAACAGTTTTAAAAGGAAGAGAAAACAGGCGTGCATGATGCTATAATAATATCACTACTGCATAATGTCAACACAGGGTATAATTCACAAAGCAGTCTTATTATCAAGCATAATTGGACTGAAAGCACGTATTCAGATTGATGCAGAAGGTTCATTTGTAGTATAATTAAGTGCAAACAGGCCTGCTATGCCCTGTTAAAGCAATATTCTAGTTCCCAAATTGGTAATATGTGATTGAGAGTTGAAACCTTAAATGTTGAGAAAAGAAATTCTTTCCTGGGCTTGGCTTCTTTGTATTAAACAACTGACAGCAAATGTTAAACTCATTTAAGTTATCTTAAAATTTGAAATCTTAAATTATTTAAGTTAACCAAAATATGCATTCTATACAACAAGCAGCCATGAACCTCTCAGGATTGCTCTTTGAAGATTATTGGTGATATCAGAGCAGGGTATTTTTTAACTTTGTTTATTCAGTTTTTAGTGGGTGCATCTACACATTAATTGATGTACTGTAGTTACTGCATAGTCAGTTTAGTACTTATATAAACAAGTACTAAATCAATGAGCAGTAGCGCCAGCACATGGCTTGTTAGTGTTACTAACTGCATAGTAGCCTAATATGTATTAGCACAGTTTTTTGCTGTGACATGCTACTGCATGGAAGGTTACTCAGCAGTTAGTGTCTCATGTATACACACCCAGTATCTACTTATTGTTTGGTGATTTTAGATCCTGGCTGGAATCAAATGAGCAAACTAGGGATGAAAGAGCCTATATTCCATTATCAGTCTCCTGAGCTAATAAATCCCTTAGCATGTGTGATCGTTTCATTAAAATCATTCTGCCATTATCTGTTTATATAATATTCCCCAAAGAAGCTCTGGCTGTCTGTTTATAATGCAGATGCTGTTTGTTTGGTCCAAAGACTTTTAAAAACTCAGATGGTCTTATGAAAATCCCAACTGTTGTAATAAGCCGATTTCTTGGTAACTTGTAGCAATAAAGTTCACAGGCAGCCAGATCATGAGGTTGCCGAGCCTAAGCTATGCTACATCAGGAGACAACCTAATACCCTTGTTTCCTGATCTACTTGGCATGTTTTTTGGTGCTTGATACTAAGTATTTCTTTCTGTTAACTATCCCCCTTCCCCAGTCATTTCCAAAAGAAAGAGAAGGGGAAACTTTCTAAACCTTAGTTCCTATGATGGCAGAGTCATTTCAGAGGACATTTATTATCTTATCAAACGTTTTACTTATGAAAATAAACCCATGCTATACCTAAGATATATAGATAACATCTTCATCATTTGAATTGAAAATCTACAATCTGATTGATTTCTATCACAAATTCAATAACGATCATTATTCCATCAGACTAGCTCTTGAATATTCTAGCACCAATATTTCCTTTTTAGACAATATGATCAATAACCAGAATGTTAAAATACAAACTAGCATATACAAGAAACCCAAAGACCAACATACATATCTATACAGAACCAGCAATCACTCTAAACACACCAAGAAAGTTGTATTATACAGCCTAGCTGTCTGATACCACTGAATTTGCAATGAGGACAAGACCTGTGACTGTCACTTTGCAAATCTCAAAAGGGCTTTTACCCAAGAAGAACCGTATTCCAGAGAGATAGATCATACTTTTGAAAGAGCCACCTGGATACCATGTGAAGAATTCCTGCAGTACAAAAAATAATAATTCCCACGAATCATACACCATTAGTTATGACATACAATCCTTCACTGGAACCTATACAGAAAATCCTCAAACAATTGCAACCCATACTAGAAGAAGATCCAACTCTTAAAGAGATTTTTCCAGAACCCCCAACCCTAGCCTTTAAACGATCACTGAACCTTGCCAACTCATCACCACAAGCGCGCCTCCTGTGGCCCAAAGCTCATGAAATGGATCCAGACCATGCCAGGAAAAAGAATATAAAACCCGCCAACACATCTCCACCACTCCCACAATAACTACATTCCACAACAGAATCATCACCATTCTTGGATCTTACACCTGCACCTCTAGAAATGTTATATATCTCATGCAGTGCACTAAATGCCCTGCTGAAAAATATGTAGGAGAAACCAAACAACAGCTGTGTACCAGAATGAATGCACACCAAAAAGCTATCAAAGACAAAAATACCCAGTTGATAGTGCACACTTCTCACAAGACAGCTACACTTTCCAGTATCTCAATTCTAATCCTCAAAGGGAATTTACAAAACACCTTTTGTAGACAAGCCTACAAACGTCACTTCATAAATCTACTGGATATAAAAAATCATGGACTAAATACAGACATTGGATTTATGGCATATTATAACCTGCCTGCCTGCCATCTGATAACCCCAGGTCTGCACTTTACCAGCTACATTTAATCACCTTCTCCCCCTTCTCCCCACAACTACCTTCTCACACCTGTTGTCTCCTTTGAGCCTCACTGGCAGGGATTTGTGTTTTCAGAGACCTGCAATTTGCATATTGGCTTCTGTTCTACCCCAGAGAGCACAGAAATACCATCAGACTCTCCCTATGCCTAAAGAAGGGTGTTAGTGCCTGAAAGCTTTTAGAGAACAAATTTTCCTAGTATTTAGTTGGTCTAATAAAGGATATCACATCTACCCAAAGAATCTTGTCTGCCTATAGTGAGAAACTCCATGCAGTCTACCTGAATTTCTAACTACTAATAGGAATCATGTTTACTATACAAAAGATTGATGCTGTCTGGTATTTCTTCACTTCAAACTCACCTGTACCCAAAGTGGTGAGTTAAATCCAGTATCTCCCCAAGGGCATTCAGGTGTCCTGACTATTTTTTTCCACAATAGACTGAGCTGTGTCCTTCTGTACAAAATCTTCCATTACCTGCCAAAAAACACCACCATTGTCCGGAACAGAAATATTAAAGGGCCCTTTAGGCCTAACTATGCATTGATGGCCTGTCAACTTGTGACCTCCATTTATACCTCATACATTTTCAGGGCAGTTATAAAAAAGATAGCATAGTTTGAAGCCTATGAGCAAGATCTCCAGGGAAACTGCAGTACCATTGTATAAAGGCCAATTCAACATCAATGGCCCAGAAACCTGCAAAGTGTTGAGTGCCAGTGAATCTCATGGTTTTCATTTGGAATTGTCAGAATTCAGTGCATTGAAAGATTGCCCTTAGGTGACAATAATGCTTTGTACTAATATAACCTCTATTTTTTATCTGTGGATTTCAAATCTGTTTATAAAGCAAAGTATATGTACCCCAACATTGTAGATGGGGAGACATGAGCCACAAAGAAAATTAAGTGACTTGCTCAGTCAATCATCTGGCCAGAAAATAGATTATTAGATGTTAGGAAGATGTCCTACTCTTTAGAACATACATGGTATAGTTCAAAATATCATTACGGAGCTAGTTGACACTACAGGTATTTGTGAAAGGTCTAGCGGGCACCAATTCTTGATAGCTGTACACACTAATGGAAAAACTCTAGGGTTTCCAGGCAACTGTGTTTTTATTAGAATTGTTGGGGAAAATATATTTTCATGAGAGATTTATTAGAACTTATTACATATGAGCAAAACCTTAAACCAAGATTCCAGTTGATTATAATTAATTTTTTGGAGCAAAACTAACCTGTTGGTGTATAATAATGCTGTCTGGATATCAGTATTTTAAAATGATTTTTAAAGGATAAATATTTTTGTGGCTTCTGAGTATGCCAGAATCCTGTCAATTCTGATTACAGCATTTAACCATTCTCTCTCTCTTCCCCCCTCCTCCCTTTCCTTCTGTCTGTCTCATACACACATGCCCCTTCATGCATCAGACAAAGACATCCCTAAAGTAAATAAAATATGAATTTTTGGTATTAGCCAAACAAGCCTTTGCAATGTGGACAAAGCTGGGGACTAGTCAGAATTCTTGTTTCACATTGTAAGTCATATAACTGTTTCATTCTCATTGTGATATGTTTTAAACACATATAATGCTGAGGTCTACTATTATCAAAGATTGAAGTTTCAAAGATAAACTATTTTCTCCCTTTACAAAAGGTTCTCACTCAGAAGAAAACATGCTGGCACTGAAACTTCAATAACAATTGACAGAATTATCCAGAATAAAAAGAAGATGGCTTGAGATCTAGCTCATAGCAATTGGGGACATTATTAAGAGCAGCCTTGGAGTGAGAATTTCCCTCCTGGAGCCATGCTATTGTGCATAAGTGTAAAGGAGAAATGAACATTATTGTCTTGTCTTTAGAAATGATGTGGTTCATAGTTATTATGTATAAGGCCAGTGAGGTACATATTGATGTATCCTGACGGAAGTCAGTATTTTAATTAACTATTTTTTTTTCTTTTCCATAGTTTAGAATTTGTGTGTGTGTGTGCGCGCACAGACACACATACACACAGTCCCCCTACCTCCCCACACCCAAGGAAGTAGTTGATTGAAAAAAAATGCATCACTGAGCATAACAAGGAAGGGGAATTGATTTACACAAGTTATAAAAATGTTCTTAGCAAATAGAAATACTGATGTGATATTTAATATAGTTTTGCACACTGCATGCAGATATCCACATTTGTATTAACAGCTTGAAACAGATTACAGATAAACAGGCATTGTAAAGGGAAAAAGACATTTCATGAATCACTTTAAATTATTATTTCCTTACTGACAAAGCACACGGTGCCCCTTAGGTCAACAAAGATTATCTTGTGATTTAAAAAAAAAGGATGCTGCCACATAATACTGGTCAGAGTGTGGATATTTTTAATTCTAGAAGATGGAGTTATCACCTTAAGAATATTTAAGAGCACATTCAGCTGAGCAGTGTGGTTCACATAGATTAAACTATTTCTGGTATGTTTTATCACTCAGTCAAGTTACTTCCTAAATTAAGCTTGACACCTACCTGGCTTTCACCCGGACACTAATGTCAGGTTTATTTTTTCATGCCACATTTGGTGTCAGATCAAAGACTACGTTTGTCAGGTTGTTTTTTATTAACTAAAAAGTAAATGCAGGTTTTGAACATCCACACAATTTGTTGCTGCTCTTTTACCCCATTATTTGTTAGACTTTTATTTTAAATTGCTTCCTTTGTTCCCCAGTTCTTGGCTCTGCTCATTATCAGTTCTTTTGGCATTTTGATGAGGTTGCTGGTAGGTTTTGTGCATGGAAAATCGCAATGCTGCTCTAAATCATTGGAAGTTGATGATGTTACTTGAGAGGGCCAGTTTTCTTATTTATTTGCAAAGACTATAAGTAAAGATCTACCTAAGTCCTAGTGAGTGAAATGGATTTTAATGTACTGCTCACAGCATGCAGGGCCAAATTCACAGCCTTTACTGAGCAAGCCCACCTCTCACTGCTGATTGGCTGAGAGGGCTGTCAGTGGCAAGGGTTTAGGGGGATGTGGCTTCTATCTTGCATGCTCCCTTTCATGCCGTTGGCTCCTCCTCCCTCCATAGGGCTCCCGAGGGAGTCAGCATTTTATTTTTAGTAAGTTTTTCTTTTAATTTCACACATTTCAAGAACAATACCCAATTTTGTGGTTTCCATGACGTTGCAAATTAAATAGGTCTCTACCTAGTCTACCTGTAAGTTTGCTTAGAGTCAGATAAGCTTATTAACCCTCCATATATTTAAGCTTTGGTCTTAGAATCTTTTAGTTTCAGAAGATCTTGTTTCTTAGTGCACAAAACCAAGTGTTCTAAACTTATTGACCTTTGAAGTTTCCTGTGGCTGAACTGTCCTTTTTTGTTTTCTTCTAATGCCTACTTCATTTGGATTCCACCAATGATTAGGGCTTTTGGGTGCTATTTCAATATAAATAGGATCAATTCCGCCCCCCTCCCAACCAAACAACAAACCAAAACCCACAAAAACAGCAACAAATCATTTTTGTGCAATCACAGAAAATGAAGTAATGTTTACCCAAGCGTCCCTTGATCTGGATAGTTAAATGTCTGAGACTTCATAAAGACATTACAATTAGAAGTTTGGGTTTAGAGCAGTTTAAAAATGGTCCTGGTCCTCCAGTCTAACATAGGAATTAGATAGGTGCCAGGAGCTTGATCTAAGGTAAATTGGAGTAGGGGGATGGGCAAACAGGCTTGAGTGGGGCTTGGGGATCAGGTGGACTTGCAGGGTTTGTAGGGGAAGAAGGTCCCTGATCCTGCCAAAGCCCCTCAGCCCCCGCCACAAACCTCCTACTCAGTGCTGCTGAATCACCTTCAGAACTGAAAACTGTTCCTGGGGACAGTTATACTGGCATTCAACAGCACCAGGAGTCCAAATGAAGCAAGGTGTTGTGGGGCAAGGACTGGGTAGATCGGGTAGGGGCTGGCAGCTATGCAGGGGAGGTTTGGAGGTATCAGGGGGACTTTCCCCCACAACCAGAGGCTATTTTTAGCCCTCTAATCCGCGCCCCCATCATCCTCCGACAAACAACCCCCTGATTTCTGCTGACTCCTTCCCCTCCTCCTCCCCTGACTTGCATCAATTGGCTTCTGGTACTAGCAAATACTGGTAAAACTGGTGCTAGGAAGGGGATAAGTGGCTAAAAATAGCCTAGTGCTGGGGAAGAGAGGGGGAAGAAGAAAAGCACAGCTCTGGGTACAGTTAAATTAAATCAGGTTGGCAATTTTTTTTGAACAATCTGAACTTCCTGGAACTTCTTTACAGTGTGCATAGTTTCGCTTACTGTAAGGGCATAAACTTCAATGCTATTGACTATATGTATACATTACATATAGCTCATAGGTCAGAATTTTGAAAAAATAGATCTGTGCTGGAATTGGAGGCTTGGTATTATTAGTAGTTAGTGACTTAATTTTAGTAATATAGGGTGCATCTATGTGTCGCCCTATGGAAACAGTGATGCACTGTGTTGCTGTATGGGGTGCTATGGTGATGTAGCGATCACATGGGTCTACACCAGTTACATCACTCCCTTGACATTGCTATAATGACATAACAGCGAAATCTAATGGTATGCCATGCGCATGGTACAGTAACCACCCATACTTGCGCCATGCTTTAGTACTTCCAAAACTAAGTACTAAAGCACAGCACCATAGCAACATCACTGTACAGCAACATGTAGATGCACCCATATTTAAGAAAAGGTACCTTTACAAAGGCTTAAAAAAATAGGAAGTGCCCTGAAGAGGTGCTTCTGAGATAAGTATAAGTGATTCAAAATTGCTACATCTTTCCTTTTTTATAGACTTCAAATAATGTGCGGTCTCTCTTGGAAAGACAGCTAAGAGTGTTTCAGCATTTAAGTGTGTGTATATGATTGAAGAGGAACTAATAAAGATGAGCCTAACATCTGAGTTCCATTTTTAGTTCTTTAGGAAATAAAAATCCATGAAAATATTAGACATGCAGCCAAACTATTTAATTGTGCTGAATCTAATCATATAAATTCATTATTACACAGCATGAGGTATGTGAGGAATGGCTTGCTTTTAATTTTGTTTGTTTTTTCATATTAATTTATAATGCTTATGCATCAGTGTATTTGTGTACATATAGAGCGATTTGGAATTTGGTTTTCATTAATATTTTTCACACAGTTGTCAGGTTATGGGCCAGATTTGTGTTTTCACTTGCCAGATAGCTAGTCTTATTGTTGTTATATCTGATACAAAATTAGTCTGCCAGCATATAATAACATGACTGATTTGTCCTAACTTAGGTAACCAGAAAAAGCTATTAGACCTAGGCAGCTCCCTAGGTAGTTAATAATGCTGCTAAATGTGTAACAGTAATGGGTTTAACATTCATTTTATAAAAATGTGATTTTTTTTTTTTAGACAAAGAAATTGAAACTGTTACCCCTTGTGTGGTACCCTATGAATAACATTGCATATGATCTCACAAAACAGGTTTTCAAGTAGTTTTGATGCACCTGTTTTTATATCAGATATCATAACTCAGAGGTAATAACTCAGATGCATGCATCTTAAATTAGACCTAAAGAAAATCACAGTGTTTTAGACACCCAACATACTTTACTTCATAATTTTGTTGTGTTGTAAATAGCTGTCTGAGAAGTGAAATCTTAAAATGAAAGCCGTTTGGTTCAGCGTCTACTTAGTGATTGCATCTGTCTTGGACACTGACACACTGACATTCCATCCTTTATGTGTTGGGTACCTGGTGAGAATAACATTTCTGAAATGAAAAGGAAATAAAGAGCATTGAGAGCATTGCCTCTGAGCGTGGCATGGGAAGTGTCAGGTAGTTGGTAGGGTCACATAAGGAGAAGTTGAAAACAGACTGCCAGACCCCAAGGAAGGTATATGGAAAATGCGTATGAGAAGAGGCACAAAATTAGGACCAATTCAGTTGGAGCATGACAGACACAAGTGACCAAAGAAGAGAGACTAACAGGATGTGAATGGAAAAACAGAGCAGGTTAGTGAAGAAGATGGGAACTGCCATTGTATCACTGCATTGCCCTTGAATAAGAATACAGGACAGAAAGGGACCTTCTGAGTCATAAAGTCATATCCACTGCTGTTACAGGCAGTTATAGCAAATGATCCTATGCCTCAGCTTGTGAAGCTTCAGCTCCAAACTAGTTAAGTTGTTTGCCTTCAAATTTTTATTCAAAGGCTGTTTCACAAACTGCCTTCTCTGATAGTTAGAAAGCATATAATTTCCAGCCTTAATTTATTGAGAGGTTGTTTTTGTTTTTGCGTCATCATTATCCTTTAACTTAAATAGCTCTTCTCCCCCCATAGTTTTTATTTCCCCAATCAATTTATGAGGGAGCAATCACATCTGCTCTCTGCCTTCATTTTGCTAGGCTAAAAAAGACAACTTTTTTGAATTTTTCTTCCTTCTGAGGCCTCTTCACGTGTTAACATTTTAATTTAACTAGCTTGAGTATCTGCAATTGGAACACTGAATAGTAAGATCTGATGTCTTTTACAATGGCTTTAATGACCTCCCTAACCCTAACAAAAGTCCTGAGTTGATGCATCTTAATGTCATATTTGCCCTCTTCACGGCCACATCATATTAGTGGTTCAAGTATCCTGTGATCAGCTAATACACTAGGGGCTTTTTCCTTGTAAGTAAAAAGATCTTTCACATTGTGAAAGATTAAATTATAAATTTATAATAAATTATTATATTATTAAATGTTTTTATAATAGTTTTAATAATACATTATTAAATGTATCCTAGTTATATTACTCAGTGATCCTATGATTCTGATATATTGATGATGTCTCCCAACTTGTGCCAATAGCAAATTTAATTAAGCCCATTATTGCTTTTCATACAGTTTCACTAAATGGAAATCTATAATAATAATAATAATGGGCTTGTTCCTTCTGTCTGGAGCACTCTGGTTGTCTCAGCAGCCAATCACAATGCTTACTGAAATAACCAATCAGAGTGCTCTGGACAGACAGACAGCAGGCTTGACTGAAGGAGGGGAAAAAAAAAGTGGTGATAGGCCTGATTCTTTTCTTCTTTTCCCCTGGAGCCTGCCTGTCTCTCCTATGGCCAGGGGGTGAGCTGCCAGTGGGCCCGGAGCTGCAGGGCCTCTGGTGCTTCCCTCTATGGTGGCAGTGCTCTCTAGGACTGTCTGGGCCAGGTGCCAGTGGGTGGATGCTGCCTGGGGGGCGCCACCACTGTGGAGGGAAGCACTGGGGTCCCCTGCAGCTCAGGACCCTCTGGCAGCTTGGTACCTGGCCATGAGAGATGCAGGCAGGCTCTGGGAGGAAAAAACAAAGTAAACCCATTGCCTCTTTTCTTTTCTTTTTCTTTCCCCACTTGGCAGAGACTGCTCATGTGAGCTGCTGCCAGGTCGCACAGCCCCTGAGTTGCGGGGGAACCAATGCTTCTCTCCATAGTGGTGGTGCCTCCTGGGGTGCTAGCTGTGGGTGGGGTGAAAGCTGTGCGGGTGCAGCCCCAGCTTGCATGCAGCATCCACTGAATCAAATGATGCACAGGTGCTGGAAGTCTGGGCATGCTTGGGGAATCTCAGTCCCTGGTGGCTTTCCAGTGCCTAGGACACCATCCCTGTCACCCTCCCACCACCGGTTTTGCCTGGGAATGGGCTGGCTGCCCATGGAAGGTAGCAAGAGGGGGGTGGGGACGGTGCCTTTCGAGGGTGACAAGTTTTGATTCTGTTCCAGTATTCGGTCAAAGAATCACTAAAAATTCTCTATTTAAAAAAATACTTTTGGAATAAAAATTTAATCACAAGTGTTTTGTGGGTTTCAGCTAGTAATAAATAAGATCAGCCCTGGATGGGAGAGCATTAATGGCACTTTATCCAACTCAGTATTTTCCTTTTTTGGCACAAACCATTATCCTCCTTCTGTGTAGCCTTCCTCTGTGTTTCCAGTAGTGTAAAGAGAGTTTGGAAAATATATAAATGTTAGGCCACCAGAGGGAGCCAATAATGTTCAAGAGCACAATTGTAAATTGAAATTGAAATTTCACTGAACTTGTTAGAAAAGTGCTACAGAAAAAAAGAGGTAGCATGTTTTGCATGGATATATTTTATTTATATATATAAAATCTCATGGCACCCTTTAAGTACAGAAAAATGTTTTCCATTTTAGAAATGAGGAAACAGAAAGACTTGTTATGGAACAAAGAAAGGAACATGGCTTCCAATCCTGCCACTAGAACCTACTACAGACACTAGAAAATAGATGGTCATTTTCAACTAGACAATTTCAAATTTGTTTTTAAGTTGATTTCTGAGACCTAGACATATGCACAAGTTCAGGGAAGTTGATTTGAATATTGCCTGCAGTTTAAAAGTTTAAATAGTTGAAAAGTGTAACTGTCCTCCATTATACCTCTCCATTTTTCTTTAGGAAGGAAGCTGCTGATATTTACTTTGTTATGTAAGTCCATCCAAAGTGTAAACACCTGACATTGCCAGAGCAATAGCCGATGACTGATATAAGTAGACCGTTTTACATCTAATTAGATAAAGTTCTTTAGATAATTCTGTGGCCAACTTTTGTAACACTATTGCAAAACTCATGTTACATAATTTAATTCAAAGCACTAAATTCAAGTGACTAAGTGAAAATATCAGCTTTCATTAAAAAAATACATTTTAACGATCATGTTTATGGATTAAATGATAAATCCTTAAGAATAAGAAATAAACTTAAAAAAATAACATGGTAAAAGTGTTGTTTTGAATCTCATTATTTAAATCAGTCTTCGCGTTTGAAGTCTGACTCATACTTTGTATATACTTTGTATGTATAGTTAGTAATGGCATTGCTTATTTTGAACCCTGGTTTTGAGTTAACGACTTGGAATCTCTGGACTAGAGCAAACCTGCATAGTTTTTTGCATCACTAATAAGTCTTCACTTTCTGAATAGTAAATCAGCATCACTCACCAATCTTACTTGTGTGCAGGTCTATACATGCCCCAACTATATAGTTGTTACTGTGCAGTCCTTCACTACTTGATTAAGTAGTAGCGCTTGCTTAAGGAAGTAGTAAATGACTGTGTAGTAATAATTGTTACTGTACAGTCCTGGTGGCACCTGAGTCGTTTCTGACCCTATTGCAAAGTAGCAATGAGCTACTGTGCAGTATCTTGTTGCTACTGAGCAGTAGCATTGGCATCACCATTTATGCTTGCTGATGCTAGGTCATCATAGCAATGAGCTACATCACTGTAGCTCATCAATACAGTGATGTAGTGTCTCATGTAGATGCACCCTGTGTTGTTCTGAATCTATGTTTAGAGTTATCAGCTGAGAGGTTCACCAGTTTTAATTCATTCAACTAATTAATTCATCACTTTTTAAATCTGTCATGACCACTAGCTTATTACAGAGTTATTCTAGTTCAGTACCTGTTCACCTGTGTTGCTTGCCTTTTTACCATAGAAATTATTAGATTAATAAATAGCATGTTGAGGCACTGCCTTTTACTAATCTCCCTTCCAAATTAGTATTCAAAACATGAATTGGATTTTATGAGAGAAAATTGTTCTTAGAAATCTGCTGCTGATTGTACAGAAAAACAAATCAACAATAATTAAATATTTTATCCTAAGGTTCCTTCCTTAAAACCACAGTGGGGAGTCACAAACACAGAGTAAAATCCTTTGAAAACAAAAACTGTCCTAGAAGTAAAATATTTGTTTATATTAAAAGTGTTATCATTTTAATTTGACAACAATGCCTAACAAAGGAAACTAGTGGAATTTCAAAGTGAATCTTTATCTGTTGTATGTGATGCTGTTAATTGGATGGGTAGCTGGGTACTCTCACAATTTATGTAAGCAGACTTCCTATACATAAGGAATTTGTTTTCAGTCCAATATCAAATCCAGTCATGAACCCTCTTTACCCAAACAGTTTATCAAGAGCATTAATTCACTCCTTCCCCAAAAGTTTGGGGATGGAGAGTAGCCCCAAAGCCTAAAGTCCAGTTGCTGCAGGCCATATTGGGGAGGCAAAGTTAAAAGCTCTCCACTAAGAAGGTTCTGCCTAAAGCTCCATTGTTAAGTCAAGAAGGCTGATGTCACTTGCGTATTTCAGCTGATTTTAATGTCAAACCATACCTGTCACAGTAACAAGGAACTGTGCCCCAGGGGCCAGGATGCCTTTTCCAGAAAATAAAAAAAACCCATTAATTTCCCCCCCATTCTGTTGTGAAATGTGGCAAGGTTATTTTTTAAAACCTTCCTTCAAAGCATTGGGAATTTGCTGCAGCCAAGGTGGGGATTTTGACTGGAATATGCCAGTGCTTTTGCTGGAACGTAAACCTGGAAGTTCCTGGCTTGTGTCTTGCCCCTCTGCTGCCCCCCATGGTCAGACTGATCACCGTATTTGGGGTCAGGAAGAAATTTTATGCTATGGTCAGACTGGTATGGACTGTGGGGCTTTTGCCTTCCTCTGTAGTGGGAGTGTGGCCCTCTTTCTTAGATCTCTCAGGTGTATTTTAATAAACTTTGCAGCACAGGAGATTGGCTGTTATGGCCCCCCTGCTTTACCTGGCAGTTTAGACTGTTATTTCTTGTTGTTGTATTAGGGCTAACTGTATAGTTTTGCTAATAGGTTATACAGTTGCATTGTATAGGATGATTTGAGTAGGTGTCATCCTGCCTCAATCAGGGGATTGGATTCAATGACTTTTGGAGCTTCCTTCCAGCCCTGCTACTGTATGTAGATAATGGTATATCATTTTTTTTTCAGCTCATGAGATTCTATAACATGTTAAAACACTGACATAAACATAACTTGTTTGAAACGTTTTTTATATGAGAGGCAGTAGACTCTCACTTCAATCTGTGAAATAAAGCATCAATTGTTATAAAATGTTAAAAAGGAAGTGATCAGATAAGGTTTTCTGGGTGCTTATTAGGTACATTAGGAAACAATTGGGAACTTATATTACAGAGTGGTTCCTTGTCTTAAAGTATAAGTCTTTGAGAAAGCGCATCTTTTTTGCTCTGTTTGTACGGTGGGTTTCTAGTCCATGACTGAGACTCCTAGGAATTGATTGTGATAAATGCATAATGGGAATGGAAAGACTGGAAAAAAGTGTCATTAGAGGTCGATGCAAGCTAGCGTGTACAGTCATGAACCATCAGGAGAGCTTTGTTTGCTAACATCTAGAAACTTCCAGAGGCTAGACAGCTGATACTATGGCTTTGTAGAAAGATAGTAGTTCTTATGTTTCCATTCTTTTGCTGTTAAGTGATTATTTGTTATTCTAACTACATAGCTTGTGAAAACTGCTATTTAGTACTGCAAATGGATTGACAGGGAAAAATGACTACCAAACATCAGTATGCAAACTTATGTTTAATTCAACAGCTTTAAAGTTAAAGGATTTTTTAGAAAATAGGTGACTGAATGGATTGGCTAATGAAAACACAGAGGCAGTGCTTTGTGTTTCATTTAGTGAAGTCCATTTTTTTTTTCAATTACTTTTAAAAGAAAAAAATTGGTTTTATTTTTTTCCTGGGTGACTGATAAATAACACCCAGAGATGTGATCTTTGGTGCATGCAAGATCAAAATGATTAGTGCTTTATGTATGCAAATCCACAGCTTAACTGCATATGTAAGGACAGGTAAGAGAAGACATACATTATACGCTCCCTGAAGGAAATATTGCAATACAAGGGGGCAGCCAGATTTTGCATCACTTCAGTTTTCCCATTTCTTCAGGAATATGCCTGTGTAGAGCACAATACAGCAATCCAATCTTGTAAGCAAGTAATTTGGCTGGCAGATAAAAGGTTTCAATATTTTAGGAACAATTCTGCTGCTGCCCTTCATCTGGTGAACCTTTAACACCATTACTGAAGTCTGGGAATGGTGCAGTTGTATTGCTCTTACTTCAGTGGTTGCACATATTTTACTTAGAAATACAAATAGCTCCTGTAGGAAAGTATTTAATATACATACAATGCTTGGTCCAAGATTTATTGCTCAGGTTGTATCCCTGACTAGCACAGGAAAGTGCCATCTCATAAGGATTCTCTTGGGAGAATCCAGTTTTTAGTTCTACCCAGGAGATTGTTTTATGAACTTTGCTGCGAGGAATATTGGTTCAGTGTAGGATCCATCCAATCCCTCTATTTTTGTCTTGACTAGTTTTTTTTCTGTTAAATTATTCCAGTCTGAGCTATCAAAAGGAGCAGGGGACTTTAGCTGATTTTGCCATTGGCCCACCTTTCAGGCAGTTTCTATCACCTTGGGCCAAACCTACGTTTCATTAACTTGTGCTAATGAAAAGTGGATTGTAAATACAAGTACTACCCTGCTGCAGAGTTTTTTACTCTGCAGCAGCCCACGTGTGGATGCTGAGCTAGCTGGATGGGGCATGAGGATGCTTCAATGCAAAATCTTCCTTCTAGCTAGCCCTGCACTGGAGCACGCTCGTATCCCAGCCAGCCCCTCCACAGCACAATGAGCTTCCTGAGTCCCCTGCCAGCCAGGGTGCTCTGACTCAGCTCCATGTGTTGCAGATCCAAGAGCACATTCAAATGGCATGCCTAGGAGTATTAAACCGTGGTGCAACAAATGCCAGAGTTTATAGCTTCAAATGAATTGCACATGTAGATATGTCTAGTATTTCCTGAAACTCAGTTGGCAAATATTTCTCATATTTTGGCCTTGTACCAGTACCAAAACTCTCAACGCAACCATGACACCCTTTTTCAGCTTTTACCCATGTTTTCCTAAATATTTGAATATATACCTTGACTCAAAGAGGGCATTTCTGTTAAAATAATCAAAAACTAAATTTTTATTATAGTCAATATTTAAGTTTAAATCATTACAGGTTTCAACTAACACCTTAGGGAGATGAGTGAAGAAGATCACACCTACATGAGCTATTGTTTTCAGAAGCAGAAGACTCAGCTCAGTGCACTGGTGTGAAGTCAATGAATACATAGAAAGTTCACAACTATAGGCCCTTGAAAGTTAACATTTTTAAATAAAAAATGGATTCTGAAGTATAAATATGAGGTAAAAGGTGAACAGATTAATGAGTGAATAGGAAAATGAACAGGAGATAGATCACTCTAGATATATCCTGTTCAATGCTGTCCCTTTAAAGCAGGGGTCAGCAACCCCCAGCATGCATGCTGATCATAGCACACAGGGCCATTTTGCTTTGCACACCACTGCCAGCTTGGGCTCTAAGAAGCTGCTGCCATCCACAGTGCTCAGGCTGCTTCCAGCAGGTGGCTGGGAGGCTGCAAGCCCTGTTGTAAGCAGATGGGGCTCTGTGGGCCAGCTGCAGCCAGGAGGCTGCAAACAGCTGCTCTGGACTCAGGCACCTTCCACGGTAGACATTGTGGTTTTTTCGGCACTCCAGCCAAAAGACGTTGCCTAACCCTGCTCTAAAGCATACCACACCAGAGTATACTAGGCTAGATGAACCATTTCTCTGGCCTAATAAGGTATTTTTATATTCTTAAAAGGTGGATTTTATAACAATTTCTACAAAGAGACCTGATAGAAGAGAGAACATACAACCAAGGAAGACAACAGTAAAATTTTATATTGCAAACACCTATTCTAATTAAATAAAGGGTGTATAGCAGGGGTTTCAAAGTTATGGCTCATGGGCTTCATTCAGCCCGTAAAACCCGAACATCCAGCCCCCAGTGCTGGCCTTGGGTCTCAAGTTGTCCCATGTGCCTGCCACACAACATACAGCAGAGAAACACCTATGCAGAGTTTGGGACACGTGCTGCTTGTGGTGCCCGCTTGTGGTGCCCACTTGTGGTGCCCACACCTGGACCCATGCTGCACATGGTACCCTTGTGGGGCCCGTGGCATGCTAGATCCTGTGCTCACAAGACCTGCTTTGTCTGATCCAGAACTTTGCCACATGTGGCGTCTAATCTGGCTACTTCAGGGCGGGCACCGTATTCAGTGCTAGGTCCCAGACCAGCTGGAGTGGGTGTGGTATGCAACACACATCCCCACACCTGGACAGACAGTGGGCTTTCTACGCAGTTCCTGCCACCAGCAAATGCCTGTATATGCTGGTCCCAGTCTACAATGATGCAGCTTAAAGCAAGTCACATGATCATAGGCCAGTTGCAGCAAACCTTTGTACTCAAACTAAGGTACTACCCAGCCCTAGTTTTTGCCACAAATAACACAAGCTAAAATGGCAAAACCCCTTTTTTATCAACATAGCTGTGTCCATATCAAGAGTTTTGCCAGAATACTGGGCAAGAGGTGTAACCTTTTAAAGACTCAGGCAATCATAGTTTTGCTAGCAAAACTTTATTGAGAAGACTCAGCTCTAGCATCAAATAAAGAAATTTCACTATTCCATTTTACAGTTCTAAAAGCTCTAAAAGTGTAACTTCTTTTAGGAAGTTGCTACAATTATAACAGAGGACACCAAACCAAATGTATTTTGAACTCTGCTTCAGTGTCCCCCACAGCACAGTGCATGCATGCTATTTCACCTACACTAGCCTCAGTATACTCTCCTGTAAAGCAGGAATAATACAACAGACAAGTACACAATTGAGTACTAAGATGTATAAAATATTTCTAAAGCACATGGAGATTCTAGGTGAAAGATGATTGATAAAGTACAAAGTGTCCTTCTAATGATAATGATAGCTTATTAAGTGTGTTATCTCCAGTAGATTGCTTGATACCCACAGTTTAATCTGTCTCTATGCCAAAGATTAGTGTACATAGTTATGTATAGTGGCACCTTGTGTATCTTATCTGCAATTCAGCACTCTGAAAATGTTTTAATTAAAGTATTTTGTTCAAACATCATAGAACAATAAACTACATATCCTTTGTCAGTTTATTAATGTATCTCTTCCCATTTCTCATCCTATCCAAATTTATTTGCATATCCCTAGGATCTGTGTATTATACAGAGCTGATTAATAACAAGCTCAAATAACTTGTGCCTTATACTAGTCTAAATTAATTTTGTGGACTAATTTTTATCACATCCATAGGCAATGCCTAAGTTCTGACAGTAGGGGGGCACAACTCCATGCTGCTACCACAGTGGGGGAGAGCACAACTCTGTGCTGCTGCCACCACCCCTGCTACTGCTGGGCATTGGGTCCAGCCAGACTGCATTCCCACATCCCACTGTTGGCACAGAAATTGTGCTCCACTGCCACCCCCACTGCTGCTGGGCTCTGATTCTGGCCAGACTGCAGCTCTGTGCCCCACTGTCAGCGCGGAAATTGACAGGGAAGGGGGCATGCATCACCAATGATCACATCCATTAGAGAAAAAAGTGACTATAATGTTAAGAACAAGTTTTTTATTCACAGATCCTATTATGGGTTAATATTACATTAGTTTGGTCTGGAACAATTTGTGCCAGTTTTACCACAGAAACTGTGTGCGTCTACACGAGATGCTACTGTGCAGTCATTACTGCACATTTATTTAGTACTTGTATTAAAAAGTGTTAAATAAATGTGCAGTAACAGGAGTTACTGCATGGTAGCACTAGCAAGTGTCTTTTAGGTGATGCTACTGTGCAGTAGAATCATAGAAGGTTGGAAGGGATCTCAGGAGATCATGTAGTCTAACACCCTGATCAAAGCAGGACCATCCCCAAATAGATCATCCCAGCCACAGCTTTGTCTAGCCAGATCTTAAAAACTTCCAAGGATGGAGATTCTGCCACTTCTCTGGATAAACTTTTCCAGTGTTTTACTGCCTTTTTAGTGAGAACATTTTTGCTAATATCTAACCTAAACTTCCTTTGCTGCAAGTTGAGACCATTGCTCTTTATTTTGTCATCTGCCACCACTGAGAACAGTCTAGCTTCATTGTCTTTCAAACCACCCTTCAGATAGTTGAAGGCTTCTATTAAATCCCCCCTTACTCCTCTCTTCTCTAGACTAATAAGCCTAGTTTCCTCAGCCTCTCCTCTTAAGTCATGTGTGCCAGCCACCCTCACCATTTTTCTTGCCCTTCACTAGACTCTCTGTCCACATCCTTTCTGTAGTGGGGTGCCCAAGCTGTTGCTTCTAAGCAATGCCCAGAAACATCCCAGTCTTGAAAAGCTGAATGTCTTTTAAGTATGTGCCTTTTTTTTAAACCAGAGATGTGCGGTGGAAAATTTTCTAGTGCTTTATCTTTCCATGGGAAATTTTCCACTTCTAAAAATTAATTGATTCAAAAAATTATTTAGTAACAATAAATGTATGCCAATACAGTATTAAGTAAGGTTGGCAATTTTAAAGTTGTAATGAATGTTTTTCAGGTGATTATCCCTAGGAAGTATGAGAGAGTACATATATGTTTTATTGATTTGTAAACAGCAGGGTAAATACATTCACATAATAATCAAAACCAAAAATTAAGTTATGAATTCACTTAATTGGCTGTGCAGGTCAAATGAAAACCAAAGCTAAAATTCTTATTTCATCTCAGACTGCGAGGAAAGCAAGACCAAACCTATAACTGTGATCAATTTTTGTTTCACTTTCAGTTCAGCAAACACATAGAGCAGCGTCTCATTTCTTTTCTTGTTTTGGGGAAGTTGGAAGTGTTTGTATAAGATCTGTTAGTTTTTTAGTGCTTTTGGTTTGAAGTAGTCATAATGCCTAATCAGAAAAAAAAGTGCATGTGGCATCATTATAGTGAAGTTCAAGCCATTGAAGTACAGAAGAAAGTTGGTAGATATAAATGTTGTAGGCAGGAATATGCTAATAATGCAACAAGAATGAATAACATGCTAGAAACTGTCCTGAAAGAGTACAAGCCATATGCAGAAAGCTAGTACAACCAAGTGGTGGAACAACATCATCTGAGAAGTCTGCTTCAGGAATTCTATGCAAGTAAGCAAATTAATATGTTAAACAACACACAGTATAAACTAGCATCTATGTTGTTTTAAAACATTATAATTTTAAAAATTGTTAATGCAACTTCGGAGTATTATTTATTTATTTATTTAAAATATTTGTATTCTGCTTTTTTGCTTGTACTAAGCACCCAAAGTGGTTTAGGCTTAACAATATATATATTTTTAAATTACGTAATAGACAAATAGTTAACTATTTCAACCCAGCAGATTGAGTTTAGTCCTCTGGCTGATGGCAGAGGCCAGATTATACTTCCCTTTGGCTCTGTAGTCCCAGGGCAACTGAACAGCAAGTTAAGCAGTAGGGTGTTCTTTCTGGCAGGGAGGGGGGAAGCAAGCTGCCTGCTGCTTTTCCTTCTCCTTCTGATGGTTGAGGCCAGACTAGAATAGTTTACAATACAAATATTTTCCCCCTTTTATTGCAGGAACTTGGTAGCTCAAGTGAAATAACAGATTTGCAAAAAATGGAAAATGAAAATGTTGAGCTGCCAGGTCTGGGGGAAGAAGCAGCAGCAGGATCTTCACTTTCAAGATCCTGTCACCAGATAGACAGTCTACCACGAGTAACTGTTCAAGACAGCCAAGCTTTTTATCAAGCTTTGTGGACAAAATGTCAAAAGAAGATCAAGAAAAAGAGGCTGAGACATTAGTTTGAGCTATATTTGCAAGTAGTATACTTCTTTCCATAACTGAAAATCAATACTGGAAGGAACATTACAAACTAATTTGCCCATCATATAAATTACCATCATGTTATTGATTATCACATTCTCTCTTAGATAGAGAGTATAACAGAGTTCAAACAATGGTTAATCGAAGGATAGGTCAAACAGAATCACTGACTCTGATGTCAGATGGATGAACTGATATACAAGGAAATCCTTTATTGAACGTTATGTTAGCAACACCTGAACCGATATTCCTGAAAGCAATTGCTACCAAATCTTCTCATCATACAGTTGAATACATAGCCAAATTACTAAGTGAAGAGATTGAAAGTGCAGGTCCCTCCAGGGTAGGAGCCCTTGTAACTGATAATGTGCATAACATGAAAACTGCATGGCAAGTATTAAAGGCAGAGTGTCCTCATTTAATAATATTTGCCTGTCCTTTTCATGGGTTGAATCTTCTGGTAAAGGACATAAGTGTGAATACAATTAAGACAATATTGGCAAACTGCAAATCGATTGTGAAGTTATTTAACAATCATCATGTTGCTAATCAGACTGAAGAAATTACACAAAGAGAAGCAGGGGAAGGAAAGTACACTTCTATTGCCAGGAGAAACTAGATGGGGCTCGGCCATGAAGTGTTTACATAGTTTGCTGTGCACAAAGAACTGTTTGCAGTGTGCTTCAATAGATGACACAGTATCCCAGATTATTCCTGTGAACGTTCAGAAGCAGATTCTCGACAATGATGTGTTCTGGTTTCAAGTTCAAAGAACATTCAATTAGCTACTACTAGGTTCAGTGACTATCAAGAAACTTGAAGGAGATGCACCAAGCCTTTCAAATATTCTGAAGATATTCAAACAACTGAATGAAAATCTGATTGAGCTTTTGCCTCCTTCTCCTCTAACTAAAAAAGAAGTCATAGTAAAACAAATGCTTACTAAGAGATCTGAGTTTTGCTGCCAGGTGAATTGGCTGAGAACAAACCTTTTCGATCCTCAACACAGAGGACAGCATTTATCAAAAGATGAACTATCTACTGCTCTCAATACAATTATGGAAGTAGCTAAGAATGTTCCCAACATCAATGAAATAGCTGTGATGGCAGACATTAACAAGTAAACATTAACAACAGAAAAACTTTGGAGCAAAAACTCTATTGGCAGGCAGCAGAGACTACATCTCCTCTCATACAGTGGAAGGGATACTGTAACACCTGACTGTTGTCCAGGATTGCTCTAAGGATCTTAAGCATGCCACCAACAGCAGCTTCTTGTGAATGGAACTGGAAGGCTTTCAGCTCAATCAAAACAAAAAAGAGGAATATACTAATGAATGAACACACTACTAAGCTTGTTTCTATTTCTCAAAAAACCCCCTGCTTCTGAAGAATCAGTCAGAAGCACAATTAGTGAAGACATTGCAGTGTGATGATAAATTGCCCTTGCCCATAGACTCGTTGGTAAAATCATCCTTTAGTGAAAGAGAACGTGGTTCAAGTAGTTCTGAATCGCATTTGCCTCAATCTGATTCTGAAAAGGAACTAATAAGCAGTGCAAGTGATTCTACAGCTAGTGACAGTGAAAGTCGAGGTGCCGCAGTGACCGCAGTGGAAGAGAGTTAACCTCTGTTGAAATACATGAGTGGACAAGCACCGCATATCATGCACTGTTCTTCGGGTGTGCTAAAATTAGTGGGTTATCATGTTTTTTTTCCTTACATTGTTTGTTGAAATTTAAGGGAAGTATGTGCTATTATTGTGTATCATCTTTTTTTTTTTTTTACAAGTGTTCAAGTAAAAATAATTTCTTTCCACATAAAGCTTTGAATTTGTTTGAATATCACATTTAAACCACATTAAGTGTGCTGTATTTGATTTTTTTCCCCTAATCAAATATTTCAGTTCAAATACCTGTGGGCTATTGGGACATAAAATTAACATGGGGGTACTTTTTCAGTTTTGTTTATGAAATATAAGTAAAATAAACATGCTAAATCAGATCACACCCTATTTAGGGCATTGGAAAAATTATGAAGAAATTTTAAATTTTCCAAATCAAATTTATCCAGAAAACCCACATCTCTGATTTAAGCACTTGCCTAACTTTCTGCAGGTGCTTATTTGTTCAGCTTCTGGTAATGGAGTCTAAGGGAAGCCAGGCCTTCAGGACCAGTGCATCTGCCCTGAAGAGAATACTTGTGACCCCTCAGCTCAGGAAAAAAACCCCTGTCTTCATCCAGTCTAGACAGCCCAGCAGAGAAAAAGACTGCTTCTACAAGTGTAGCCTTAAAAATAAGATAACATATTCCTTGTAAAAGACATACTTAATGGGTAAAAAAATCTAAAATTATTTGTATTTTGGCATTAATATAACTGTTGTGATTGAAAAAAAAAACTTTATTTAAATACTGTTGTGAATACGTTACAAATAATGATTAATTTAGATGGACATAGACTAACATTCTCATCTTGTAAATGTCCTGTAAAGGATTTGGCTGAGGAAATCCTGTGAGAACATTTTTCAAGGGATTTTTCTAAACTCAGGAAGTGATGTCAGAAAGTTTACAAGTGGAATATCCCATTGATCCATCTTGTCAACTATTTATGCATTTAATGTCTTTAACAGTCTGGCCCTGAAATTGAAATTAATGTTTTGATGTAGAATTTTGATGTAAATATTTCTACTTTCAGTTGTTTTGTTGAGTCCTTGAATATATTGCTTGGTATAGTGGAGATAACTCAGGCTGTGATCCTGCAGACTTATGCAAATATTTAGTAAAAGGGCATTGTGATAGCACCTTTGACTTTATTTGGATTATTCATAGTAGGTCGTTAGATGTAAGTATATATCTCTATAGAATTCAGTCCTTAGATTTTAAATCTTAAATTGATTTTCAGTTCAGAGCAATATAGAAGAAAAGCCTTGGGTCAAATTCTGCTCCCTGCCCCCCCACCCTGATTGCAAGCCTTTTTTAATTGAATAAGAGCAGTTGAGATGCATATTCTGCCCATTCATAATTTTGTCATTAAGATATGCTTTTTCTTGAAATCATGTTACCTCAGTCAATATTATTTGTGTTGCTTTTTGTATTATATTTCTATTATAATAGAGTATAAGTAAACCAGTCAGGACTTTGTGAAGGTTAGGAATTAGGGCTCCTTTGCTGCAGTTTCTTGTGTGCTTTTCTAAAGCATCTTGTACTGACCGCAGGATACTGAAATGGAGAGAGATTGATCTGATTCAGGATGGATACTTTGGCTAGGGATAGAAATTACAAATAAAGCAGTATAAGTGATCTGAAACTGGTTTAAATATGTAACACAACAGAATTTTAGTACATGTAAACTGCTTTCAAAATGTCCAAAACTTATTTAAGGTAAACCTGGATGGATGTAGTATCAGACTTAACTGATTTAGGTGAATTCAGTATAATGAACTTCTCTCCCAGATCCTCTTCAGCTTCGAGTTAACTCATGTCCCCCAGCATCCCAGGATGCTTTGCACCTCCTCGCCCTCCTCCCTTGGGCAGATGGGCTAGCTTGGCCCAAGTGGTCTGTTCCACTATGGAGGCATATGCTCTAGTGCCCCACAGCATCTGGCCTCAGCCACTGCAGGCATGTGGCTACATTTCTGGGATCAAAAGTGAATGTCTGTTCACTTGCTTATCAGTTCAATCTATTTGGTTTAGACTAACATGAAAAGATTGAATTGATTCAGCCTCACGCTTTTTGACCATCTATACTTAGCTGTTATGTTCTTCCGGTATGTAAATATGTAAATAAGAAGCTGTGACTATAGTTGTTTCCATTTTTTGGTTGAAAATGATTTTTTTTAATTTAAAAAAGGTCTTTTTCAATAAAACTTCTTATAAATAGTTTTAATCTTTCTTGAAATTTTAAATGTTTTTTTCAAAATAATTT
Organism: Caiman crocodilus; assembly: GCA_030014935.1. NCBI lineage: Eukaryota > Metazoa > Chordata > Crocodylia > Alligatoridae > Caiman > Caiman crocodilus. The sequence continues at coordinate 97,054,965 of JAGPOW010003316.1, forward strand.
AAAAAATGTACCTGGTTCCTCAGTTGTTGTTTTTCCTCCCTTTTCCTTTATGATTTCTTCTCCCTTTTCTCCACTTTCACCTTTCTCATGTCAATTGCAAAATGGAAAAAATGCCCACACACCAGAATATAAATAAAAGAGGAGGAAGGAGAAAAGAAGTAGGAAAAAAGAAAAATATTTTTTTAAACTTGTTTTCAGTAATTTTTTTTTAGGGAACAGCAGGCATAAACCCAGTTTGGAAAGAATCTTGAACTACTTGTGACAGGCATGTTATCTTGTTATATATTAAAATTCTTGTTAGCCTTCAATTTTTAGGGTATCTTACTGAATAAATAGTAAAAAAAAAAACCCAAAAACCATTAAAACAATTTGGCTTCTTTTCTTTAGCACATGACTGTTTGAATCCATTTTGCATGTCTCTGTGTTAGAAAAGACATTATGGAAACATTTGTGATGAGCAGTTATATATGTGATGAACTGACTTAGTCTAAGTTTTACACTGAGTTAATTGTATTATCCCAGAGTGAATAATATAGGTTAATGTGTTTTGGCTTACTGAAGTGTTCTGAACATAGAACTTATTGCTTGCACATTTAGTTTATGTCAGTAATGAATATTCAGTGAACTCATTATCAGATAGTTACATAAAACGGTAAGAAAATTAGTTAAAATTAAAAGAGCACAGACATTATAAATAAAGGTCCATTATTATGACCTTGGTCAACACTATACTTTAGGACTAGTGATGAACTTTGGAAAACTTTTGGATCACTAATGCATTCTTATACAAATGGGCAGAGTTGAGGCAGAATAGGGTACAGTCCCTTCCTTTTTGCACTACATGGTAGAGCTGGGAACTGAGGTCAGACCATTGTGTGGGTAGAAGAAGAGGTAAGGTGTGGCTGGAGCTAAGGGAGTGGGGGTGGGAAAGGAGCAGGTGCAAGAAGGGAAAAGTCAGTAGCATAACAGGGACGGCAAGCGGGACACCAACCCAATGCACCAATTTAGTAGGGATGCCAGAATGGTTCCCTTACCCCCATCCTGGAAACAGAATTAGCCTTATGGCTACTTATGTTTCTTGAGCTGGTGGGGAACAACTGATGGTGAGGCTGGTTAAGAAGCAAGAGCAGGAAAGAGGGACCCATTTGTTGCCCTGGACACAGGGGGAGCATCAGGGCTTCTTTTGGCCTTCTCCAACAGGGAATGCAAGGAATAGCTATATGGGTGCCAGGATCTGCCAGGGATAGTGGTGGTGAATATGTCCCTTGTTTCTGTTTTTTGTTTCCTGCTTGGTCCCCCACTCTTCCTTTGTTACCTGGTGACTTGGGAGTTTGAGCCATACCTCATGCCCATCCCTTCCATAGTCTGACGGGTAGTCAGTAGCATCTGCTGCACCTGACCCCTTTCTTAATCCTGGATCTGCCCCCATATACCAATATAAATGTCAGGAATGAAGGAATTTCATTTTCAATAAGAATGACTATGCCTTCAATGAAGCAATCTACAAAAAACTTAGGAAGTATTCTTAGAAATGTGTCCTTTGTCTGATATTTCACCTACAAATAATAAAATAAATAATAAATAATAAATTCCCTACAGTGTCAATTACTGAGGAACAGACAGACAGGCTGTATTTTGTTGGTTAAGGACATTAAGCACTAATGGTTAATATCATCTTGATTTGTGAGACTGAAGTGTTACATAAAGTTATTGTTGCTGCTTTGTTAGGCAATTATTATGATATCTGCCAGTTGGGTATCACATTAATAGAGCAGCTCAAAATCATCTCTCTACCATTATTGAGTAAAATTCCCTTAATTGACACTACAGGCCTTTCTTAGCTATTGGCAGGAAGCTGGGAATGTATCTACACCATGGAACTTTCCTGCTGGTTTAACCTGTTGGAAAGAAGATTTATTGGAAATCAGGTTGTTTTTGTGCAGACTTGAGGAAGATGATTGTTCTTTCCTTTTGTTCTTGAAATCTGCCTCACTGAAGTTTCTTTTTACCCTCCCGCAATAAATATGTCGGCATCACAAATTCCTCAATAGTTGATCAGTTGTACATCTTGTTCCTAACTTCTAAATGAGTTAAAACTCCACCTAAAATTGACAAGTTTGTCAATCTCCATTCTTAATAAGTGCATCTTACAGGAAAAAATAGGAAAATGTAAGTGGTTATTTGACATACATTTTGATTAAAATGATGATTAACTTTGAGACTTGAAATGTGCTGTTTTGGGATTCCAAAAATTCACAGCTAACAGAAATTAAGAAACTTGCATTAATCCAAAATTGAAAGGCAAATTAGATTGTATTTCTGATTCTTACCTATACATCAAAAAGAAGACATCAGTATCAACCAGCTATAACCAAAATAGGGAATACAATATAAAAGTTTCAGAGAGAGGAACAGACAAAATATTATTACAGGAAAGTTAATATGCTGTGAAACTTTTTCTTTAACTTAAACAGCACTTTCTGAACTTTATGTGTCTGTAGTTCCAATCAAATAATTGTTGACAATGAAAGTGAGATGCCATGCTGGCCTATCCATAGGTAACTTTGTGATTAAAATGAATGTTATGTCTCAAAAATAGGCATACTTAGAAATATGTACACCAACAGCAGGATTTCAATCAACTTTTATGTACAATGGAAAGAAAAAAATCACAAGCTACTCAAATAACAAGTTATACTATGGACACTTGATGGGTAAGAGAGACTTTTGAGAGCAAAAAATCTTTAAATGACCTTTACCAACTCTTTTTGTATTTACTAGAATGCCTGCACTGTTCAAAACAAGTTCTCGGTATGGAATCCTCTTATTAACTACTGCAGCTGTAAAATAGCTCAGTTGTGAATCCTTCATAATGAAACTGCACTTATAGCTTCCCAGAACTATACACAATATTTATAACACCTTTATCACTTGTATTACCTGTCTATCCAAGTTGGCAAGATCCAGGCCTGGATGAATATGACAATTTCAGATATATACTGCCATAATTAAAAAATATATATACCATGGGACCTTCCAAATATATTGTGCCCCTGGTTCTACATAATTAGGAAAGGAAGGAATTTTGCAGTGCTTCTTGGAAAACATCTTTATCTCTAGCAATAGAAGGTTTGAGTTGCAAGACCTCAAAACTATATATGTTATAGACCATTTGGGTGTTTTTATACTAGTCACTTTTTTCTTTTTAAGACTGGCACTCTTAGATTGTAGTCAACCACTTGACTATGTGAATGAGTCTAGAGGAGCATAGATGCAGTGGTGGCCTCAGGGTTGTTGGGGCCCTTGGCAAGAGTCATTTGGAGCCCCTATGGGCATGTACAGACAAGCGCACATGTGCCTTTCTCAGCATCTCAAACCAGTTTGAGATATCACAAAAGGCATGATATGAATGAAAAAATGTTCCCCATGCTGCATATTTGCAGTGCAGGCTCACAATTTGATACTTGGAAATCCAGGTATCAGAACACCCCAGGGGAAAATAGAGCAAGGCACTGTCCTGGACTGTGTCCTGAGGTAGTCTTGTTGCCCTGGGGGGTCAGGCCAACCCTCAGGATCTCAATATAGAGCTGTTAGGAGAATGTGAAACAATTGCACATATACAAAACACACACAAATCAATTAGGTGCATACACACGCACTACCAGCTCAGCCACATACACATCCAGACCAGCCTAGGCACATGCATACCTATCACCAATTCCAGCACATACACTACACACCCCAAAAGTTAGACACAGATCACTAATTCATATATCATGCACACAATGCCATATATATATGGCACATACTCACACTAGCAGCTCAGATATACACACGTTTAAAATAACCAGCCTAGGGTCATGCACAACTATCACCAGTTTAAGGCCATACACGCTACACACACCACATTTAGACAGAATCAGTTACCAGTTACCAACACTTGCACATCCAATACACATACATGGATTACTAATTCATATATTCGTAGGACTGGGATTAGAACTGGTAGACTAGAGGGGCCTGGGATGAAGAACTGAGGCTTGGGGGTAACTTTAGGTTAATTGATCTTAATTGATTAAAAGACAACGCCCAAAGCCTGCAGAACAGGGAAACGTGCCGGTACCGGCACAGAGTCTGGGACTGGAGCCAGAGCTACGGGGGAGCTGAAAAGGTAGATGGGGATGGGGAAAATGGGACTAAGGGAAAGTGCAGATGTTAAAGAGGGGCTCTGGTTGTGGGGAGCCAGAGGATGGCTCCCTGCAGCTAGAGAAGTTGCAGTAGGTGCTGGAAGTTGGAGACAGCTAATAGGAGCTGGGAAGCTGTGGGGAGAGGGAAGATTACAGGAGATGTGGGAGAAGCCTGAAAACAGAGACAGACAGCAAAAAAGCAGCAGACAGCAGGAAAGCAAGAATAGGCTGAGAGGTGACAGAAAAGGGGAGATAGAATTGGGAGGAGATTGGGAAACTAGCAGAGAGGGCAGGAACTGGAGCTGAGAGAGAGAATGAGGCTGGAATTTAAGAAAGGGAAGGGACTGTGGTTCAGTAAAACATGACCCAACTCAGGGTTGCAAATGACAGTGGTTTTATTGAACAGGGGAGATGGTGACACAATGCCAAATTGGTTCCCTTGCACCCACACCCACACACACTGGCAGCAGGGGTTAAAGAGGCTTGGTGCAGCAGCTGAAGTCCACTGAAGTCCAGGAGGAGAGAGAGAGAGAGAGAGTCCAAATTGTAGGAGGAAGTGTGCAGGTAATATCTACCTATCCAGGCTGGAAGGGGTCCTTGTCCAATAGGTGTTGTCCAGAGGGGCCTCTGGGTGGATAGGTGGTGTGGCATGGTGCTGGTCCAGATGGAAATGGTGTGCCCACTGGGTCTGTCTTCACTGCCCCTTTTTATAGGGGCACACCCTTGTGTGATCTTGCGTGACAGGAGGCATGCCCAGGCAAGGGTCAGCCCCTGGCATAGTGAGCATGTGTACTCCATGCAGGGATGTGCAGTTTCAGGTGTCTGTAATGGTGAGAGTTGCTGGTTTTGCAGGGTCCTTTGTCTTTCAAATGCTGGTCTTGTCTCTGTTCC
>JAGPOW010003316.1:97060142-97119455 GCA_030014935.1 Caiman crocodilus
GGATGTGCAGTTTCAGGTGTCTGTAATGGTGAGAGTTGCTGGTTTTGCAGGGTCCTTTGTCTTTCAAATGCTGGTCTTGTCTCTGTTCCTGGGTGAGGTCCGTGGTTCCTGGGTGAATCAATGCAAGGTAATGGCCCAGTCATTACAGGCCATTCAATAGAGGCCTGCTACCATTGTATTTCAATCATTTCTAATCACATTCATTCTTTGGGGAACCAATTTACATGGGAGGGGTACGTGACTCATATAGTTGCAACAGGGGATGCCCAGGCAGAGGACAGAAGATGGAGACTTGACATATAAAATGGAAACTTGCCTTGACTTTGGTTCACTTATAAACACAGGCCTAAACCATACAATATCCTTAGGAAACAATATCAATCAATATGAAAATGATAATATTGCAATATACAATATACAACAGTAAAAATGAATACAAACCTAATAATAATACAGTATAAAATGGTGGATATCCAAAACCAAAAACTTGCTACTGGAATAAAAATGTTTAGAGCTTATCCTCAGTCTGAGCTCACTTATATTTATCTATAGGGAATAGAGAGGGAGAGAAGAAGTCAGAAATGGTTGGGAAAGTGGAGGGAATGCCTTTTAAAATAAACGCAAAAAAAGAAGAAAACTGGGTGTTTTTCTACAGTCTGGAAATCGGTCCTCCAGAGAACCTCTCTGGTTTCTGGTCAGAGCACATCTATGGTGCTTCTGCTGCCCCAGCATGCCGAGCATGCATCCTTAGCATGTTGGGGCAAGCAGAAGAGTGGGGAAAGACTGCAGCATGAGCGGAACCTGAGCAATGTCCCAGATGAGTTAGAGATATGGGGCTAGGGGGATGTGCAGTCTGTGACTGGGTTTGTGGAGTGGCTTAAGCAAGGGCCAGCACATGCCTGCCTCTTACCTGACCCCCACAGCAACAGCACGAGCAGCCAATGTGGCACAGCCCACAGAGGCATAGCATTACCTGATGCAGGCTCTGTACATTCTCAATGGACCTGACTCGGCCTGGCCCAGCCCAGAACGGCCTGCTAGTGCCTGGCTTTGGACAGCACCAGGGAAGCTGTGCATTAGAGGCCTGGGCTGGGTCAAAGTCCATTCAGCATGTACACAGCCCGCATCACACAGTGAATGGAACAACTGATTTCACGTGACAACTAAGGAAAAAACAGAATAGGAGTGACAAAGGGTCAAAATATGAAAATAAATTCTCCGGAGGGGGCCCTAGAAGCTCCTGCAAGAAGCCCTGAACTGCTTGCCAGGGCAGCTTTTTATACCACTGTGGTCAGCACAGGGCAGGTTGTTATATCGATGGGGTCGGCACAGGTACTGTGCACAATCGATGGGGTCGGCACAGGTACTGGCCCCAGGCTCTAGCTTACCCTGGCTGCAGATGCAGGAGGAGCTGGGCAAGGTCATATTGCTCCAAGTGGCACAACTTGCCCCACTAAAGTGCATGTCCAGGCATGTGTGCTGAGGCAAAAGTCCTTGGCACAAATGTGTGCTGTTCCTATTTGAGGTGCTGCAAGTGCACATGCCTGCATGTATGGATGCACCTTTAGAGGCTTAATTTTGATGACCTATAAGCAAGTTGGACGTTTTTTATTCCAATTTCACTTTGCCCTCTCTGTGAAACTGCAAAGAAAGTAACTTAATACAATATAGAAAATACAAATATTCAGTGCAATTAATTTTTATTTTTATAAATTGTGGGGCCCTGGGCAGTTTGCTCAGTTTGTGCTCCCCTAAGGTGACTACTGGTAGATGTTTGGTTCTCCAGGGACAAGTAATGGTGGCACATCTTGCACAAATGCTACTTGTCCCATGAACTCCCATGTCACACATGCTTTGGTGGTTGCTTAGAGCTTGCAGGGGGGAGGGCTACTGGGGCTGAAGCAGCAGTGATTCTGCAACATGGAGCCTAGCCAGCAGCCTGTTGCTCCCGGCATCCCGGCTCCACTTTTGAGCCGCACATGTTGCCCCTGCATGTGCTGCTCTGGGTTGTTTTTTTTTCTGTGGATTTTTTTGACCACTGAATATCCAGAGGTTAAAAAAGATGGCAGGAAAAAAAAAAGCAAAACAGCACATACACAGGCAGTGCTTCCTTGCAGTGCAAAGAACATCTAAATGTATGGTATGTAGTGCCACAGACATGTTTGTGGCACCACATACTGCACAGCCACACGTCTGGATGCTTCTAAGTGCAGTGAGACAAAAAATAGTCCTATTATTTTGTTAAAGCTTTCTAAGGCTAGGGACAGAAGTTACAGATAAAGTGGTATAAGTGATCAGAAACTAGTTGAAAACTGTAACACATCAGAAGTTCAGTGCACATAAACCACTTTCAAAATGGCTGAAATCAGTTTAAGATAAACCTAGATGGATGTAGTGTCAGACTTAACTGATTTAGGTTAAATCACTTTATTGAACTTCTGTCCCAGATCCTCTCCAGTTTCAAGTGAGAAACTAGATTCTTTTTTTAAAGCATTGATTAAATATAATAAAATGTAACTTAATTTGGTTGTCAGGTTTCTAGAGTATGGAGTTGCATTAAAATGAGAAGTCTTAATGCATTATTATTATACTTTTAATAATATCACCTATCACAATTGAAGATAAAATGATATTTATTTATGACTACAGAATAAAGCTATGTTGCTTTTTATACTACTCTCCAAATGGCACATATTCCACCATGAAGTAGTGGGTTAGATATTGGCAGTTCAAGTGACTGTGTACACACATGACAACCATTATACAATATGTTAGAGTTCCGGGCAGGTCCCTGTGGCTTCTAGTTGAAACCAAAATAACTGAGTTGGGTGGAATGTAATTATCTACAATGAAATATCACCAGGACAACATGAGAAATAACCTTGCTTTTTCTAAAGTATTTATGTAGCTTTTAATGACTACAAGAGTGAAGTTCTTTCTTTTAAGATATTAAAGTTTTTTTCTTTTAAAATGCCTATTTCAACAGCCTAGCAGAGATGCATTATTGTAATGGCTAAGGAAGTGGAGTGAAGCTATTAGGAGAAGAAATGTAGTAGCATATCATAATTTATTTAGAAAAAGGTAATGCAAACTACAAAGCCAAACAGAGAATGAGAAAATATGATATCTGGACATGAAGTTATTCAACATTTGGAGACAGGGAACATTAAGGTGCGTGCACACATGCAGGCACATGCATTTGCAGCAGCACACATCTGTGCCAGAAATTTGTAAATCAGCTCATGTCTTTGAACATGCATTTTGGTGTGGGGCAAATTGTACCAGTTAGGACAAACTGACTCTGCTCAGCTTCTTCCAGACCTTCAGCCAGGGGGTGCAAGAGGCTGGGGCCAGAACCTGTGCTAATGGCCTAGAGGAGCTTCTGAGGCCCAGCCAGTTGGTATCTAGTGATACTAGCACCTTGTGCCAGCTGAACTGCTGAAATAGCCCTAACCTAGAGTGATCTCTGCACCTTTTATTGACTGCAGCAGTCAGGCAGTGGGGGCCACTGCCTGGCTGTGACCTGCTGCCACTTGTGACAGTATCCACCCCTTTAGATCTGCCACCTTGTGTCTGCATTCCTGCTGGACCCGGGTGGGTACTGCACAGCTGCCTGGGCTGTGGCACAGGCAATGCAAGTCCGGGCCAACTGTCAGTGGACCGTGGCTGCCCAGTTGGCCTTTGGGTGTCAGTGCTGTCATGTCTTTTGGTGTCCCCACTCTGCGATCTGGGCAGCTGTCACCCAGAAGATGTGTTTGTTGCAGTGGCTCATTTCAAACTGTCAATGCATGTCCTTCTGGCCCCAAATGGCCAGGAGGTCAGCCACCTCATCTGCCTTCCAGTGCCCAGTGCTGGGTCCCCAGTGGGCTCATCTGCCCAGGTTCCACACTTGTGTTACTAGCATAGATCCTGGTGTTCCCTGTTTAAAAATTGTGAATTCTCTGATAAAATAAATCCCTCAAATTCTCTTATCAAACTACCCAAAATCTGTGTTCATCTGCAATTAAAATGAAATGCCACTATATATAGTGGCAGTTCACCACCAAGCGAAGTGGTGCTGGCTTCTACCCTGGGGGTCTTTAAGAGGAGGTTAGACAAACACCTTGCTGGGGTTGTTTGACCCCAGTACTTTTTCCTGCCATGGCAGGGGGTCGGACTTGATGATCTGCTCACGTCCCTTCCGACCCTAACAACTATGAAACTATATAGAGAGAGATCAGTTGAATAATGTTTTATTGATATATTTACCATTTTAAAGCAATTTGGTAAAGCAAGTGCCAGCCTTCACTGTTCGGCTCTCTGTCCCTGTGCCCAGGCCTCAGGGATCCCCGTGGTGTCCCTGGGAAGCTTTTACAGGGAATTAGGGACTGAGCTAGGCAAGCCTCTTCCCTTCCAAACCACCCTCCCCCTGCATAGGCTGCTCTAAGTGAGCAGAGGGGCTCTAAGTCCAGCTTTGGTGATCTCTCTCCCCCATCCCAGATCCTATCTCTCTCTCTTGTCTCACACACATCCCTGCTGCCACCACCGGGCTGGTGGTATGTCCTTTGTTACCCTCTTGGGGATCCTTTGCTACTCTAAAATCCCTCCTTTTCGATCCTTTGCCTCCTCTGATGACTCTTCATCTTTGGGTATCACTGATTGGTCTTTCTGTGGTTGTCATATTGTCTACGTTCTGCCCTGCCAGCATATTCCTTTGTTTCACAAACCTATCACATGCATACATCCTAATTGGTTCTTTCCATTTTCCCCTTTTTAGTCCATTTACCAAAACTAGAAATCCCAATGGCTCTGCAGCTGGGCACTATGACCTGGGGCCACCTTATCATGTTATGGAACAGTGAGATACATATCTTCAATGTCCCAGATGGTGTGTCTGCTTGCTGCTTGTCTGTGTCAGACATAGAGGGACTTAAAGAAACTGTCACAAACAGGCTTTTAGAAATCAGTTAACCTTTGCCATTCCCCTGCACCATTATTCTAATGCATATCTACTTTACCTACAAAACAATTCCAAAAAAGCAAACCTCTAAATACCATTTTCTAGCTATCACTTACTGGCCTATGATTCAGGCCCAACAAGTGTGGAGACAAAATGAGACCAAAAACGGGCAAAATCCTGAATGTAAACATTTTAAGTTCAAGATAATAGGTGAGTACTCTAAAAACATGTTTTACAGATATACTTTATTGTTTTGAGACCAACAAATCACCTTGACGTTTGACTATTTCCTAGGATTTAAAAGAAAGACACACACTTTTAGAAAGCAAGTAGTAGGTACATAGCAATGAATTGATTGAATGATTATCAAATAAGATTTCTTCTTATTTTCTATTTTTTGTTTCACTTTTAGTTAACAAGCTTATTTATAGTACTGGAAAAATTCTCCAAGGGAAAATTTATATATTGAACTAGAAAAATAAAAACAAAAAATCCATGTTTCAATTTAACCTCAAATGAGCATCAAAAAGAAGGGAAAAAGAAAATGGTTTGAGGTTGAATGAAGTATGCTGTTCAAATAAAAAAGATGCTCTGTATCAGCGTTTTTACAACTTAACAGAACATTCTAACTATTGTATTTAGAGCTCTGAAGAATATATCTTTTATGTTTATCTATTTCTGTTTGTTAGTTGCCAAACAGGGAATATACTATCGGATTAATAAATTTTCTGGGTACAGATGGCAGCTCTTTGGTTTGTATGCCATGGAAACTTGCAGATTTTTTCCATCTGATCAATAGAGTTTTTTTATATTATTTTCTTAATATTTAGTTTTTAATTTATCCATCTGTTATAATGCACATGTTCTTATTTTAAGAAACATCTAGTATGGGGAAATCTAAAAAAAAATAACATAATGAAAAGAACCCTTGTTTTGTTTTGTTTTTGTGTGGGAATTGGATATAGGGATTATTAGCCAGTGTAAAGTCACTTAACAGTACTAAAATGTTCTCCTGTAAATACAGAAAACCCCTGAGCTGCTTCGATATTTCTGATCATATATAGCCATATGGTAAGATTAAATTTATCAAATGCAAAAGGCTGTGATAGAGTATGTGTTAGAAACATGCAGCAGGATTTCAGAATGACATTTCTTTGAACTCTGAACAGGAAGCATAATGGTGGAGAAGAGACCTGTGAAACTTGAAATCTCTTCAAGCAGAGATTCTGTCCGCAGTCTCCTTTGGAGAGGAAATGCATTGAATGATCCCCATCTATCAGCTGCTACCTTGTTCAGTAAAAGCAGGTTTTCATCACATTTCGGTGCATGGTACTGTACTGACTCCTACACAAAACATGTACTTTCAAATATTTTCAGATATTTGATACTTGTTTTAAACCCAAAGGATGATGTTAGGAATCTGGAGAACATTTTACATGACATGGGTAGAAGAACTGTGCTTTGAGGACTTGGCAGAAACAGGCTGACAATGTGTTTAATTATTTGTGACAACTGAGGAATTTATGTCCAGCTCACTTTACTTGAAACTGCAGACTCTCTGTATGTTTCACAGACTCAAATGTCTGTTCAGAAAATGAGCCTTGGTTACCTTCTTTTCTGTATTTTATACCTATATTTAGACAAAGCCAACAGAACATTTCCACAGGAAATATTCTTGACCCCAACACAAGACTCACACTGCAAGGGCATTAAGCTTTGATGCTCACCCATTCAAAAGAGCCGCTGCTGAATAAGGATCACTACTAGCTAGGGAAAACCATTTTTCAACACTGTCCCCTAGATGTGTGTCAACTAATCCACCTGATGAAGCTATGCTAAGGGCTTCTTGTGATAATGTTTCTTACCACCCATATAATACAGAGTCAAAACAAGGATCAGGACCAAGATAGCTGCATAAAATCATAGAAAATTAAGGTTGGAAGATATCTCAGGAGGTCATCTAGCCCAAACTGCCTTGGCTGAGATGATATCGTTGGTGATGATCCTGCTTCCTCACTGCCCAGCTCAAAGCAGGACCATTTGCAACTAGATCATTCCAGCCAAGGCTTTGTCTAGCCAGGTCTTAAAAACCTCCAAGGATGGAGAGTCCACAGCCTCTCTGGGTAACCTGTTCCAGTGTTTTACTACCCTCCTAGTGAGAAACTTCTTCCAAATATCTAATCTAAACTTTCCGTGCTGCAACTTAAAACGGTTGCTCTTTGTTCTTTCATTTGGTACCACTGAAAACAGTCTAGTTATATCTGCTTTTGAACCCCCCGCTTCAGGTCGTTGAAGGCGGCTGTTAAATTGTCTCTCAGTTTTCTTTTCTTTAGATTAAATAAGCCCAGTTCCTTCAGACTGTCTTCAAAAGTCACGTGCTCCAGCCTCCTTCTCATTTTCATTGCTCTCCACAGGACTTTTTCTAATGTGTCCACATCCTTTCTGTGGGGGGCGGGTGGGGGCGGAAACTGAGCACAGTACTCTAGTGTGGTTTCACCAGTGTTGAACAGAGGGGAATAATCACTTCCCTTGCCCTGTTGGCAACACTACCAATGCTACCCTATATGCTGTTAGCCTTCTTTGCAACAAGGGAACAATGTTGACTCATATTCAACTTATTGTCCGCTGTAACCCCCTGGTCCTTTTCTGCAGAGTTGCTGCCCAGCCAGTCAAACCCCAGCCTGGTGGATGTGATTTTTCCATCCTAAGTGCAGGACTTTGCACTTGTCTTTGTTGAACCTCATGAGATTTCTTTTGGCCCAATCTCCAATTTGTCTAGGTTGCTCTGAATCCTAGCCCCACCCTCTAGCATCTCTACTACTCCCTGTAGGTTGGTGTTATCTGCAAACTTGCTGAGGGTGAACTGTATGCCATCTTTCAGGTCATTGATGAAGATATTGAACAAAACCATTCCCAGGACCAATCCCTGGATCACTCTACTTGGTACGGGCTGCCAAGTAGACATTGAACTATTGATTACCAAAAATACTGGTTTTATGTGATACAGAAAAAAATCACCATTATTTGGATTTAAAAAAACCCCAAATCCACATTTTTCCATGATTAAAAGGAAACACCACTAATAGATAGATAAAAATATAGTGGTGTTTCCTTTTAGTCATGGAAAAATGTGGATTTTCAGTTACTTCTTAAATCCAGAAATTTGGGATTTTTTAATGAAAGAAAACCAGGATTCCTGTTGACAACTACTCTCTGAGCCTCACATGCCAGCTAGTTTTCTGTCCACTGTGAAGTCCATTCATCCAGCCCATACGTCCTTAGCTTGTCTGTGAGACTGTTGTGGGAGACCTTATCAAAAGCCTTGCTAAAATCAAGGTACACCACATCCATTGGTCTGCCCACATCCATGAAGCCAGTCATCTCATCATAAAAGGCATTCACGTTGGTCAGGCATGACTTGCCCTAATCACCTCTTTTTCTTCCAAGTGCTTAGAAATTAATTGGATCTGCTCTGTGATTTTTTCTAGGGACTCAGGTGAGACTGAATGGTATGTAGTTCCTGGGATCATCCTTTTTCACTTTCTTAAACATGGGCATTATGTTTGCCCTTTTCCAATCATCCAGGACCTCTCCCAATTGCCATGAGTTTTCGAAGATAATGGCCAGTGGCTCTGGAATCGTAACAATCAACTCACTCACTACCATTGGGTGCATCCTATCTGGCTCCAGGGACTTGTATACGTCCTGCTTTTCTAAATAGTCCCTAACCTGTTCTTTCTCTGCTGTTGGCTGCCCATCTCCTTTACAAACTGTGCTGCCAGGTGCAGTAGTCTAGGAGCTGACCTTGTCTTTGAAGACTGAGGTGAAAACTACTTCAGCCTTTTTACATCGTCTGCCACTAGGTTGCCACCCCCATTCAGTAAGGGACCCACACTTTCCATGATTTTCCTTTTGTTACTGATGTACTTTTAGAAACCCTCCTTGTTGACCTTGACATCCCTTGCTAGTTGCAACTCCAATTGTGATTTGGCCTTACTGATTTCACCTCTGCATGTTTGAGCAATACTCTTACATTCCTCCCTAGTTGTTTGTCCAAGTTTACACTTCTTATAAGCTTCCTTTTTTGTGATTTATTTTACTGAGGCGTTTCCTGCTAAACTGAGATAGTCTTCTGTGATATTTGTTAGTCTTCTTGTGCATCAGGATGGTTTGTTCCTGCACTCTCCGTACGGTTTCTTTAAATTACACCCAGCTCTCCTGAACTCCTCTTCCCCCTCAGACTGGCTTCCCAGGGAATCCTGCCCATGAGTTCCCTGAGTGAATTGAACTCTGCTTTTCTAGAGTCAAGGGTACTTACTCTGCTGCTCTCTATTCCTCTTTTCCTCAGGATCATGAGCTCAATGATATTGTGGTTACTGCTGTTCAAGTTGCTATCTACTACTAAATTCCCCACCAATTGTTCCCTGTTTGTGAGCAGAAGATCAAGAAGAGCACAGCCCCTAGTTGGCCGCTCCAGCACTTGCACCAGGAAGTTGTTTCCAACACTCCCCCAAAATTTCCTGTATTGCCTGAGCGCTGCTGTATTGCCCTCCCAGCAGATGTCAGGGTAATTGAAGTCCCCCCTGAGAACCAAAGTCTGTGATTCGTAAACTTCTGCTACCTAAAGAAAGCCTCATCCTCCACTTCTACCTGGTTTGTTGGTCTATAGCAGATCCCACCACAATGTCACCCTTGTTGCTCTCTCCTCTGACCATAACGCAGAGACTTTCAACAGACATATCTCCAGTTTCATACTGGAGCTCTGAGAAATCGTATGGCTCTTTTACATAAAGTGCAACTGCTCCTCCCCTTCTCCCCTGCCTCTCCTTCCTGAATAGCTTATACCCAACCATGATAGTGCTCCAGTCATGCAAGCTATCCCACCAAGTCTCTGTTATTCCAATCATATCATAGTTCCATGACTGTGCAAGGACTTCCAATTCTTTCTTCTTGTTTTGTAGGCTCTGTGCATTCATGCACAGGCACTCAAGGTAACTAGTCAACTGCCCTGATTTCTCAGAAAGAATGAGAACACCTCCCTTGGGGCCCCCTCATGCTTTTTCTTCCTCCAAGTCACAAACTTCCCTACTTAACTCAGGTCTTTGGTCTCCATCCCCTGGCAAACCTAGTTTAAAGTCCTTCTCACTAGGTTAGCAAGCCTGTTTGAAAACATGCTCTTCCCTTTCTTCATCGGGTGGATCTCACGTCTTCCTAGCAAGCCTTCTTCTTGGAACATCATCCATGGTCAAAGAACCCAAAGCCCTGCTGGTGATGTCACCTGCACAGCCAGAAATTGATTTGCAGGATGTGTCCACTCCTGCCTGGGCCCTTCCCTTTGACCAGAAGGATTGAAGAGAACACCATCTGAGCCCCTGTCCCCATTTACCCTTGCACTCAGTGCTCTGTAGTCACTTTTGATCTGCTCAGGATCTCCCCTTGCAGTATCATTGCTGCCTGTGTGGATGAGCATCATAGGATAGTAGTCAGGGTGCTGGACAAGTCTCAGTTATCCCTCTGTGACATCTTGGATCAGGGAAAGCAACAGACCTTCCAAGATAACCAGTCTGGTCTGCAGATTGATCTCTCAATCCCCTACAGATGGGAGTCTCCAACCACTACCAACCATTGCTTCTTAGTTTCATAGTTTCATAGTAGCTAGGGTCAGGAAGGACCTGAACAGATCATGTGGCCTGACCCCCTGCCACAGGCAGGAGTGAAGGCTGGGTTCACAAGACCTCAGACAGGTGATCATCCAACGTCCTCTTAAATTTGCCCAAGGTAGGGATGAGGAGCACTTCCCTGGGAAGTTGCTTCCAGATTTTGGCCAACCTACCTGTAAATATTGCCTTCTGATCTCTAACCTAAACCTATTCTCCATCAGCTTATGACCATTGTTCCTCTATGTTCCTCAAGGTGGTGCTGGGGAGAAAAGGGCTCTACTTATTTGCTGTTGATCTCCTGTGATGAGTTTGTAGGCAGCCACCAGGTCCCCCCTCAGCCTCCTCTTGTTGAGGCTGAACAGGTTCAGGTCCCTCAGTCTCTCCTCGTAGGGCCTGTCCTGCTGCCTTTTCACCAAGTGGGTGGCCCTCCTCTGAACCCTCTCCAGGCTGGCCACATCTCTTTTGAAGTGCGGTGCCCAGTACTGGATGCAATACTCCAACTATGGCCTGACCAAAGTCACATAGAGGGGGAGTATCACCTCTTTGGACTGGCTTGAGATGCACCTTTGGATGCATGACAAGGTATGGCTAGCCTTGCTGGCTGAAGTCTGGCATTGGCAGCTCATGTTCATCTTGGAGTCAATAATGTCTCCAAGATTCCTTTCCACCTCTGTGCTTTCAAGAGGGGAACTCCTTGGCCTGTATGTATGCTGTTGATTCCTTCTCCCAAGGTGCAGCACCCTTCATTTGTCTATGTTGAACCCCATCCTATTCTCATCTTCCCATATTTGTAGTCTGTCTAAATCTTGGTGGTGATGGTCTCAATCCTTCACACCTTGGAGAGCCCTGCCTATCCTCCTGCACCAAAGAAATGTGTTCCTCACTCTCTGTTGCTAGGGCTCCAAATCTGTTCTCCAGATATACTGCTGTAGGTAGAGATGAAGATTTAAGCCTGCTGCCAGAGGACCCAAGCTTCCAGCTTCCTGGGGGTCCATGTCCTTTCCCTCCTCTAGCACTGCATCTGGCAGCATTTCCTTCACCATCCCAGAGGTTAAGGAAATGCATCTCCAGCACTGACTCAATTAACTCCTCATGACAGAAGATGGGAGTACTATGTGTTTTGAAGGAGAAGCCATGAGCTATAGGGATGAAATCCTGGAAATTCTAGAGGACTCTTCACTAATTCCCAAGAATGGTGTTGGAAAAGGATGTTGGCATATACTTAGGTTGTTTAGTTTTTCACATTTCTTGTGCTAGCTTTTGTTCCAACTAGACTGGCAGCGTGTATTATCACATGTAGCTAGTACCTCAACATTCTCAGGAAGGAGGAATCTGAGAAGTCAGCATTCATCCTGACAGCTCAAGGCAACTTAGATGTGGAGTCCCATTTTTATGGAGTAATGACCCAACAGCCTGTTCTCAAGAAATCTTCTAATCATATTAAGGAAAGAATCAATTCAACAGCCTCCTGAGGCAAAAGGGCTTAACACCTGGGTCTAGTGTTGTGGAATCCAAACATAGCAACTCGATGAGCATGCAGGTAAGGAACTATACTAGGGTTATATGACAGTTTGTTGATTTATTTATATTCATCAATACTGATCATATGAAACATTTTTACTATTTCCATTGCTTGATAGGTATAGTATAATTTTTATCCACAAGACTTTCAACTAGGTGACACAGGTATTGCTTGCTCTAAATTTATTTGCAGTATGATAAGTACAGTGATACAATCAGTCTACGATAAATAACAAACCTATACCGTACAGGAAAAAATGAAATTCAGTGTTAAAAATGTATTGTATTCTTACGTGTATTTGCATGCACACATATTTGCATGAACACAGAATGCTTCACAAGTCTGTTTTTGTAACATTTGCTGCTCAATTTTTTGGTTCAGATAAGATTTGAATACCAAGGTTGAATCACTAGAATCATTACCTTTCTCCTGTCACCAGTCTAAGAAATGTAAATGACTCCTGAGTCTCTCTCATGTCAAGTGCTTCATGCCTAGCCTTTGTAGTGAAATTTTGTGAATATAGAGACAGGATTGACCTATGTGTTTATAACACCTTTATCTTCAGATTTTTTTTATAGACCTTTATAATGATCTACTACCTACAGTGAAAATGAGAAATATGAGGCAAATATAATATATGTGTGTATAATGTAGCAATATAACAAAGTGTAAAAATTGAAATTTATTAAAGGGTAAAAGCCTAATAAAACTGTAATATTAATGGTCAAACTTAGGTGGACCTTTGACTTGATTTGTTTTGAGGAAGCTCAGAGGAGTTTGGTTTCCCTGATACTATACAGGTAATTAGGAAATAAACTTGGTGAGTATATGTTGAAAGCAGCATTTACTTATAGCTCTTCACATATTGAATATATGCTTATTTTGTGAATATTCGCATTGACATCAGTGGGACTACTTGTAGGGTAAATTGCTTCTAAACTATAATAACTGCAACAGAAGGTGGCACTTAGTAGGAAGAAGTAAAATTGATTAAGTTATAGAATGTAGTATTTGAACTTGCTTTCTGGAAAGTTGTTAGTAGTTATTTGAGTTCTAACCAAGCTAAAAATCTGCAATTCCTTAGGATGTATCCTTACATTATAGCACAGAATATCTCTGTATGTGTGGCAAACACCTTTGGTGAAACATTGGGAGCATTTGAATAATGCATAAATAGGAAGTTTTGGCTCAAACATTTTTACAACATGGATCTAGCATGACAGTGGCCCATCGTGGTCATGGGGGGAGGGCCTGAACCTGATCTGCCTTCCTAAGGGGATCAACATGACCCTGACCCAGATGTGAGGCAGGGGGCAGGAATGAGGATGTACTGGCCCTGATCTTGGGGGGGCAGGGCATAGCCCAGACTCCACAGGGATGCAGAGGGGGAGGAGAGAGGAGTGGGGGTGGAGCATCCTGGCCCCAATCCAGACTTGTAGGGTCAGGATGGCAGGGATCAGCAATCCAGATGTGCTGGGGGTGGCCTCAGCCCTAATCCCACTGCACAGCACTGGCCCATGCAGGGATGAATCTCTGGCAGCACTGAGTTTCTACTGCTCCCCCACTACCAAATATTCCAAAACACTCGCATCTTTATGGGCTGGATGCCATGGCTCCATGGGCTAGATCTGGACCATGGGCTGGAGGTTGAGTATCCCTGGCCTAAATGATATCGATACTGTCACTGCCTTCCAGGAGATGCTTGCACAGAACCACTGCAGCCTTGTCTGATCTCCCAGAGTGTTCCCCAAAGCCAAAACAGGAGTGGGGGAGGTGCCTAGGCTCCTTCGCACTCTGAGACCCCAGACTCTCTTCCCAGGAATTGACAACTTGCTTGATCAGCCTGCTCTCCTATTGTCATGTTTATTTCAGTCTTTCCTGGACACCGCTTTAATGTTACCTGCAATCCCTGTCTTTTGTTGTCATGTAAGCAAAGTTATTCAAATCTATCTTGATGCTGGAGCTGCATCTTGCCTTGTCCTACATGTAGATGGCTCTGGCATTTGACACTGCATTTCCTGTTAATAGGCTAATGCGCTAATTTGAGTCAGGCAGCATTATAATAGGACTGTAGTTGTCATGGAAATACAATAAATTCCATAGTCCATCACAGGTACTAGTACGAATACTGAAATCTACAAATTATATTGAACTCCCTTTCTTTTGAAGAACTACTTCAATGTTCCTCTGGGAAATTCACTGAGGAAGAATTGTAAATAATGGGCTTCAGCAGCAGCAGCAGGCAACTATTTTGGGAGACCATGGAGATTGGACCTTTGGTAGGTACGTGACCACCACAGCTTCTTGAGTGGCTGAGGAGCCTGATGTGTGAGAGGCAGACCCTTAGGCAAGTTGCACATACAAACCCAGTTAAGCTTGCATTGCCATGCTGAGTTCTAAGGCTGTACAAAACAGCACCATTTCATTTTGTCTTCTGTTTCGCTGTTTCAAAGGAACAGTATTTTGTTTCATCATTTCATTTAATTTTGAAGCACTGTTCCATTTCTTTTCACCAAAACTGTTTCAACACGTTTCAACCTTTCACCGATAGGCTATAATGAGGACTCATAAAAATGCCTATAACTTTGCCATTTATTGCTTGATTCAGATGACAATTGCGGTAGTAATAGCCCCTTCTGAGGGCATGAAGCCTGCCAAGTTTCAAGGGGATAGGTAGAGGGGTTTCTGGGGAACTCCACCTCAAACTTCTAAAAGCAAAACTTGTTTCACTTGCTGGTAACAGCAGCCTCCAGCCATCCCACACAGATCTGGGGGCCCACACTCCCAGGAGGAGTCTGGCAGCACTGGGAGGGCAGTCACTTGGAGCACAGCCCTGGCTCTCTCCACCTCCTGCTGCTGGGATGCACTCCGAGTGAGTCCACCAGCCCCATGGAGCTCAGCCTGATGGCAGGAGGTGGCGGGAGAGCCAGTGGTGGAGCTGCTTGGACCACAACCCTGGCAAGCACAGCCCGGTGGCAGGAGGCTTTGCAGCCCCATGGAGCCGAGCCTGGCAGTGGGGGAAAGCCACAGGCAAGGGCTACACTCCAAGTGGCTCTACCACTGGATCTTCACCACGTCCCACCACCTCCCACTACCAAGCTCAGCTTCTTGGTGCTGCAGAGCCTCCAGCCACCAGGCTGTTCTCTCCAGGGCTTCACTTCTAATGGCTCTACCACCGGCTCTCCCGCTATCAAGCTGAGCTGTATGGGGCTGGTGGAGCCACTTTGAGTGCAGCCCCAGTGAGAACAGCCTGGTGGCTGGAGGCTCCACAGCCCCACAAAGCTGAGCCTGACAGCGGGATGAGGCTAACAGCCAGTGGCAAAGCCACTCAGAGCGCAGCCCTGACTCAGAGTGCAGCCCTGGCCAGTGGCTCTTTCCCCGTCTCCCAGCGCCAGGCTCAGCTCCATAGGACTGACAGAGCCACTCAGAGAACAGCCCTGGTTCTGAGCACAGGGAGCCCTGGCCAGTGGCTTTCTCCTGCCTCCCACCACCAGGCTCAGCTATGGAGCCTCCAGCCAATGGGCTGTGCTCATAAGGGATGTGCTCTGAGTCAGGGCTGTGCTCCAAGCGGCACTACCAGCTCCATGGAGCTCAGCCTGGTGGCAGGAGGTGGTAGGAAAGCCAGTGACAGAGCTGCTTGGAACACAGCCCGGAGACACGAGGTTCTGAGGCCCCACAGAGCTGAGCCTGGTGGCGGGAGATGGTAGAGAATCTCTGGCCAGGACTGCACTTGCAGCCAGGACTGTGTTCAGAGCAGCTCTGCTAGTGGCTCTCCCACTGACTCTTGTCACTGGACTGAACTTCATGGGGCTCACAGAGCCACTTGGAGTGTAGCCCTGGCTTTTCCCTGCCTCCCACCACTGGTCTGCTTCGAAACTCGAAATGTTTTGAAGCATTTCAGGTGCCTTCATTTCATTTTGAAGCTGTTTCAAAGCCTTTCGTTTTATTTTGATTTCACTGTTTCAAGCTTGAAATGCATAGAAACAGCTTCGAGACTGCTAAATTTTGCACAGCCCTACTGAGTACCATTTTGCTTTGCCTACCTCTGATGTATCTTGTCTAGCTCTTCATTGATCCTTTCCATCTCAAGGTGATTTAAGCCCTGCTTCATGATGGCTTTCCAATTTGCAATGGTCCAAAGCGACTGATTTCCAGATTTGGCCATTGATGCACAGCTCACAAAGGTTTTTCTCAATCGTCTGGGGGGAAAAAAAAGGGCTTAATGATAGCAATATACTAGGTTAGGGGTTGTCAACCGGGGGTATACGGGAAGTCCCTAGCGGGTACGTGTGGGTGGGTGGGGACAGAGTGCCGCCACCCACCACCCCACACTGGAACAGGTCTGGGAGTTTGTGGGGGGGCAGTAGCGCCCCTCTGCAGGGCACACAGTCACCACCTGGCCAGTCAGATGCAGGGAGATGGAAATATGAACACCGCCACCCACTACCCCATGCTGCTGCTGCTCTGCATCCAGCTGCGCACAACCCCCCACCCCACCCCACTCCATGTTCAGCTGAGTGCTACCCCTCCCCCACTCTACATCTGGCTACTAGGGGTACACTTATTTAAAAAGCTTGAAAAATCCCTGTACTAGGATATATGCAAACATATAGGAAGATGCCAATAGTTCCACAAAGTAAGGTCAAGATTGCTGCAGATTTATTACATTAATGCTCGATTCCACAAAGAAGCCAGAGAAGTTATTCAAAAAAGAAAACAAAAGACTTAAAACATTTTATTATTACAAAGATGATTATACTAATTGCTGAATTTTGAAGTAGTTATTGCTGTAATATGCATTAGATCACCGAAATACTTCATTAATTTGTCATGACCACTGTTATTACAGTGCATACTTAATGAATTAATTATGAGTGACCAACTGCATTTATGCAATCTATTTCCAAATGTGCTTATTTATAGTCTAAAAGTATTCCTAGGCAAAAACCTGAAATACAGCAGCAAAATCAAGAGGAAAAACACAGTTAGGCTTCTAAAATGTTAAGCAGAAACAAAAAATCAAAATTTATCTCTGAAAGCTGCATTTTTATTCTGGAAATGTTGATGTATCATAAACATGCAGACAGATATAATGCTGCTATTCCAAAGAATCTGAATTTAGAGAAAGAATTGCAGACCTTAAAGCAAATTTTTAGGAAGGAAAATTATTGTAATTTTTTTTTAACCATAACAAATATTATAGTTTTATTACTAGTGTGAGGTGATAAAGTGAGTGTGAAACTAGGAAGCTGCATTAGAAAAATACATTGTTTTAATCTTTCAGGGGTGTAGGCTGTACTTGTGTTGGTCTAAGGACATAGGCAAACAAGGTTCTTTGGGTAAATATGGTATCTTTTATTAGACCAACTCAAATAGTTGGAACAATTCTTCTTAGCAAGCTTTCAGGAGAAAACACCCTCTGTCAGGTGGAGGAAGTGCCCTTTGTTTTAATCTTTGATTTTTTCATGTCAAGTTATGATCTCTGAGGGAAAAGTCCATCCATATTTGTTCTCTCTAGTTCAAACTCCAGAAGTCTTTGTTTAAGGTGATAAAGAATTTATCATTTGTAAGGAAGTTGCTTCATATTTGTTTTATTGATGTCAAAAGAGACCACTGAGATTTGGAATATGTGAACTCTGTTAATCTAGCTATCAACACAGGCTTGGTATCCATTCACTACATCATTCTAGGAATAAGTTGATAAATTTGTTTTCATTTTCTTCAAAAATTAATATTCTTAAAATCTACATTAGGAGAGCCACTTGGATATTGGGGATTGGACTGAATTGTCTTAAGCTGGGAATAGTTAATTCTATGTACGCAAATTTGATGTTCTTTATTTTAAGCAGCCCTTTGAATGATAGTAGAGCCAAACATCTAACATTGTCTTGGAAGTTTAGCAGCCCAAAGATAAGATCTGGGACCTTATAGCCACTCTAGCATGTTTCAGTGCACTAGGGAACTGAAGTTATTTTTGCCCCTAGCAGATGTTAAAGTATCACGCAAAAGGATTCCTCGAGGGCACGTGGGCTGGATAAAAATAGGAAGCTGAAATAAAAACATTACTTTCAACAGATCTTTGTTTCTGGAACAGCTCAGCCAATTCCAATTACTGAGGGAGAAATTCACCTATTTTGCTAAAAGACTGTGTAAAGCTTGTGGACTACACTAATCTCTCGTGCCATATTTTGGGATATAAGAACTGAATAGTCTTTTTAAAGTACCTGTGTGGAAGACATCACCATGGTATTTGAATTACTTACAAGCATTAATGTGTCATAACATCCTTGTGAAATACAGAAGTGTTATTGTCTCAATTTCACAATTGGGAAACAGGCCTATCAAGCTTAAGTGACTCACACAACTGTGCTGGAGTAGGAGTTTAAACCCAGGTCTTTTAATTTCTAGATTAGTGCTTTAACCATTAAACTCTCCTTACATATTTTAGGTCAACTAGAAGGATAACACATTAATGCCTCAGAGAATAACTGTATTTGTCTTGCTGTTAATTGTGTTATCAGTGGAGGAAGAAGCAATAGCAGAGTTTTTGCCACTGTTCATGAATAATTAGATGCCTAAGGTTCAAGAGCTTCTTGCTGTACTGTCATATTTCTTCCATTAAGCAAATAAGGAAGAAAGATACTTTTCCCCTGAACTTTTGTAGAATGATTACTCCTCCCTCCCCAAATTAAATGTGTCTGAAAGAATTAACTAGACCTGTGATTTTCAAACCAAAAGATACATAATAAACTTAGCATGTTCTTGTATAGTGTCCTCAAGATTGCTGCACTGCTTCCAGAATCAGAAAGAGCACTATTGTGTCTGTGCTAGGTTGCAAGTGGGTTCATTTGTTTGGGGCTGGCCTAATTTAGACTGTCTCTCAGCTGTACTAATTAGATGCTACACTGCTTTTGGTTTAGAAAACATTTCCCTGGGGTAACACTGGATGCCTGAAGGCACTTTTATGGAGCACAGCACCTTTATGGAGCTCCTATACATGTGCTGAAAGCCTGTTCCCTTGCACTGGAAATCAAGCGTGTCAGAGCAGACTCTATTAATGGAGTCTACTGAAGCATGGAAATTAACAAGCTCCAGCAAACTCTAGTGTCATGTGTATCAGTGTCCCCATGCTGAAAAGTGGTGGCAGGATGCTTTGAATTAAAGTTCTTTCAATGAACTTTAGTTCAGAGCACCCAGCCACCATTTTCAGGGTGGTGACACTGATATGTGTGATGCTTGGATTAATTAGTGTTAATTAGTGCAGCTCACTAATTAAAACACTCTCCACACTTTCCAGAACATATGTAAAAATGCCCATTAAGTTTATTTTGTAGACATAGCCTTAAACTGCTTGGATATTTAGCAACATTTGAAAGATTGTTTAATTTGATTTAACCCAGGTTTCAAGAGAGCAAGTTGTTCAATAGCCACCAGCTGAAAATCCAGAGAGCAGAAAAGTAAAAAGGTATGCTAAAAAGGAGCAGTGAGTTATCTAGAACATGAGAGGAAATAACTACTGAAGAGATACTGCAGGAAGAGAATGTTTGCTAATACTGTATGTTAGGATGAACACATTATTGTAAAAGAAATATATTTGGTCTATGTATTACTTGGCGCATTTACATGAGACAGTACATTGCCAAAGTGATGAGCTACATTGCCATAGCTCTTTTCAACAATTAAGTCTTTCTTATCTGAGCAGCTAGAGATAAAGATTTCAAATGGATTGGGGAAAAGTTCTGTTTTATTTCAGCTGCTTTCTTGACTGTGCTGGAGTCAGGATCAGATTAAACGTGACATGTAATGATTATCTGCTATTGATTTTAAGCACAAATGAATCATACAGCAGATGAATGGACATTTCAGTTAAATTTATGGCTCTGCCACAACCTCTTTGTATGGTTTTGGGCAAGTCCAGTTAGGAACATGGAAATCCTTAAAGCACATGCTGAAGTGCTTTGCTGGACTTGACCTTCATCTTTGGGGCTGCATTCCTCATATGTGGAATAGGATGTTTTTTCTCTTCCCAACTTTTGGGGAGAGTAAGATCCTTGGCTGGGACAATGTCCCCTTGCTCTCACAGTAGGCAACTCCTGGCCATGGCTCCAAGATCAGAGCCAGGGGCTGGGACAATTCCACCTTCCCTGATATCTTGGGACTGGAGCTACCTCCTATAGGGGCAAGGGACATTGTCCCACCCTGGCTCTGTGATTGGAGCTGGCCCTGGCAGCGGGCAGCTGCTAGGAAAGGAGGCAATGCCCTAGCTCCTCACTCTGATCTCAGAGCCGGAGGCTAGGGGCTGCCTGCTGTGGGGGCAACAGACATTGTGTTCTTGCCCCCAGCTCTGCAATCTGAGCAGGGGTTGGGCAGCAGGCAGCTTCCTGAGGCAGGAGTGAGGGTGGGAGGCAGCTGCCCCTATCCCCCAGAGCCCAGGCCTGACACTGGTGCCCCCTTGCTGCCATATAGTAGCAGAGGAAAGCAGGAGTATCCCTGCCCTGAACTGCTTCTGTCAGGAGCAAATTTGCTCCCAGTGGCTGCATGTGTAAATGTGCACTCAGGAAAAGCTTACTGTGCAGTATTTTACTGCACAGTAAGCTTCCTAAGCATGAATTGCAAATTCATATAATTTAATATAATTATTACAGTGTAGAGCTTGAACTAAATGGGAATCTGTTACCAAATTTAATAGAACATGGGGCATATCCTTGAGACACAGATCTGAGTGAAGGGTAATACAGCATTGCAATGTTTCAGGGTGAATTGAAAGACAAAAACATTTTAGATATATAGATCCCCCTCAGACTTTCCAGCCCATGATATGAGAGGAAAAGAGGAATGGGTGCAAAACATTTCAGTCTACTTCTCCAGTTTTCTTTGTATCTTTGTGAGCCTGTGGATGCCCACAAATGCAGAATTCGTAGCACAGAACTTCTGAGCACTTTCAAGAACTCAATCCTTACTTCTAACATAACAGAAATAAAGGGCTGCTTATAATGCAATTTAGCTCCATTGAAGCCAAGAGATAACTCCAACAGAATTATGCCAGATTTCACCAATTGAGGATCTGGCCTTTAAATATGCAAATCATCAAGTGCGATATGCTGAAAATGAAAACTGAACATGCTTACCAATAAAATCTGAATGAAAACAGATGTTTTCCTCCTTTTTTTTCTGAAGGGACAGAGATACCAAGTCCAGTTTAATTAAATCAGGCATCTTGCATATCCATTTCAAACTTTAAAACCTAGTGTTCAACTGTTCCAATAATTTTCCTGACAAAGATGTTTAAATGCAAGCAAGAGAATCAAGAAAATCAGTGTTTCTAATCAGCTGAACTGAGCTGAGGATGCTCAGATCATAATAATATGAACTGCTTGACTTGAGCAACGAATTGCACTTGCATCTTTTTCACTTGGTCTTGTCTTTTCCTTTGCATGAGCATACATTCTAATGAAGCATTTAGAAAGTATTGTGCATGTACAAGAACCTACTCTGATTTCCTAGAGGCCAGTTCACACATTTGTGATGGTTTGCATTTAATGTGATGGTCTGTTTTAATGTGAATGGTTCATTACTAGCTAGATGATACAGTATGCGAAGGGAATTCTTTGTCAGGAGATTGCCCATCTTGTCTGTGTTAGCTAAGATGAACAGCTCAGAAATGATCTATTCTCACATCAGATGAAGCTCAGTGAACCAATGGAAAAGACTCTAGACAAGCCTGCTTGTCTTGCTGAGCTCCTGGATAACACATCCTGCACTAAGTCTGTCCTGAAAAGTATATGAAATATGAAAAGGCTTTAAGAGGTCCCTTGAGTTCTCTAAGCTTATTTAATAGGGAGTTTAATTTCCCTTTTTGTGTATATATTGCATTGTGCATTTTTATTTCTGCAGAGTTGCATCCTATAGCTCCATATATTGTTGCCTATTTGTATCCCCTATTGCAGTGTCTTCAATATGAAAAGCCTGTAAAATTTAATGTCTGCTCTGGGTGAGCAGAATGTCATGGTTTAAATCTAATTGTTTAAGTTAAGCTCTGAAAGTTCCTTCAGCATGTTGAGACTCAGCACTTCTGGTACTACGTCACTTTTTAGGGTCTTTATTGCCACAAACATCCACAGTGGGTGCTGAATTTACACATTCAGTTCATGTGTAGAAATAAACTCTGGCACATTTGTGCTGGAGGCAACTATTCCCACACACAGTGTCTGCATGTCTGCACAGGGACAGCAGCAGCTCAAACAGGAGCAGAGCAGCCCTAGGCTGGCAGGGAGCCCAAGGGGTCAGCCCCAGGCTCCAGGTGGTGCTATTAGGCAGCAGAAGGGCTGATGTGGGCATGAGGATGCTAAAGTGTGGAGCCATACCCCTGTCACTGTCTATATGTGCGTTTCAGTGGAGTGAATAACTGTGTCCTAAAATAGTACTGTTCTCGACAGTACTATCTTATAGTGGAGTTAATTAATTTACTGCACGACAGTGAAGTGCGTGTATAGATGCACTCAGTATGTATCAGCTGGAGCATCCACTAGCCAGCTCTTGTCCCATTGCTGCAGATTTGCTGCCCAAATATAAACTTTTGCTGTGGGGAAAAAATAATTATCAAGTTTTCAGCAACAATTTTGTGTCTGAGACATCTGTTTATTGTTCTAAATCTGTTTATTTTTCTGCATCCGGCCTTTTCATACTTAGGAATGTGCAATTGTACTGCTGCTGTTCCCTACAGAAATTGATAGCTAATTCTCCCATTTCTCACATTACAGAACTCAATTCTAAATAGATTGTTGTGTGCACTGAGACTATTTCTCCACTTTCTGCCTTCTGATGCAGCACTTAAAAAGGAGCTGTGATGGCTTGGAGCACTAAAGCCCACATTGCAAATTATGAGTCTTCTTTCAATAACGTGGATGTTCAAATGTAGTTCAGAGAGAGGGAAAACAAATGAGCTTAACTTAATAAAGTACTGTAGGTAGCAAGATGCATAAAAAACTGACTAAATATGTTGGTCAATTGCATGTGAAAAGGAGTGTGTTGGCTAGGGTTTACTTTATGGGTATTTTGCAATGTTTTAACTAAAGCCACTGCTGGACATTAAGTTAAAGGTGCAATGAGATTTCATCTCCAACCCCCAAAATTGTGTCATCTCACGCCATACCATATGTGCATAACAGGATGTGATTTTTGGGATCAGATCCCAACCACACCTTACTTACTGGGGGTGGGGGGGAGGGGAGCCTGGGATCATAATCAGTTGAAAGCTGTGTGCCTGACAACCAGTTTATTTTTGTCTGTCTTCAGGACAAATCTTCCCCCATGAGATTCACAGAGCAGGCTGATAATCAATTGATTGTCATCAAGATCAAGAGCCCTGCAGGGCTAGTTCCAGTCTCAATGAGGTCCCAGTCCTGCTGATGATCAGCGTCTCATTGACTGGGACTGGGCAAGGACTAGGTGGAGACCCCAGTGCAGTATGAACCCTGCTACATGGTCAGTTTAAGGCTCAGTGGAAACCAGGCATGTGTTTACACATGTGTAAAAATGTGTGTACATTTTTGTGTAATATTTTTATGGCTGGTTTCCCTTGTTATGGCATTTTAATTCCCTGAACATGTGGCCAGGTTAGTACTTAAGACATGATTTACAAACTAATTGTGTTTTAAGTGTAACATCTGCCAGGGCCTAAGTGGCTCAACTTGACATCCATTAAAGCCAGCGTGAATTGGACAGTTAAAATCTTGTGCAGTGATTTGGAATGTAATCTTTTCCATTTACGAGTCCTAACAGTATTAAAAGTGTGTCCAGACATTTGTGTATGCCTGTGCACATGTGCTGGGTATACAGAAGTGCATTTTTACCTAAATCTTCATGTAAATCTCTCTCTCACACACACACACACACACTTTATAAATAAAGGACAGGTAGTGTTCGTGTTGTTTCTTACATTCTACCATCACTCTTATCTGAACCTCCCCCCTTAAACTCTTTTTATCATATGGTTCCCTATGAATGAAGGCTCCAAAAACTCTAACTTTTTTCCTCCTTTAAATTTAGAAACCAGAAGTTTATCATCTAATCTTAATAAATATACATCAATTGTATGTATCTATGATTGTTTTTTAGTTAAAAGAAAATGGACAGGGAAGTTGATACCTCCCTGCTGGTTGTTATTTCCAAAGTACCAGTTCCTTACCTTATTGTATAGATCCCTCATAACCTGTAAGTAAGAATTAATAATACCTTTAGGACCTTCAGCAGGAGCAAACAATCAGCTGTATCAGTAACATTTTTCTTGATTAGTAAAAGAAAGTGCCAGTGCTCTATTCCTTTGGGTATAGAAGCATAGATCAGGGGGTTTCCATTAGAGCTGTCACTGATTTTTCAGATGTAATGCAGTACAGATTTGCAGGGAATTCATGTCATGCTAAGGTTGTTCCATGAGACTGTACTCCCCAGAGCTCAGAATCTTTGTTTTCTGTGCATCTGTAGCAGGAACAACCCAAAATGGATACGCTCTAAAGGAATCTGCTAGACACACAAATATTGTGGAGTTGGCAAAAGTTGAACAAACTCACCTCACTAAGGAGGATGCTAGATGAGAGAAACAAAAGGAAGAGCTGTAACCTGATATCACCAGGATCTACTCCTTCCTCCCAGATCTCTTTGCCATCTTTACAATTGACTGTGTGGATCTCACATTGCCTCATCAGTCATTGATGGACTGGCTTATGGCTTCTCTATTACGGGAAGACTGTCCTCATATTGAGAAATTTCTGACAGCAAGAGTGTGCAGGCTTTCAACCCCAAAGTGTCCTTTCTAGACTCAAAGAAGCAAATGAAGCAAACTTCATTTTTAAATGTAGATGTTTGTATGTTTCAAACGTATTTGTGATCAAAGTATAAACTCTGTTGTTATATCTATATATACACATTGTTTCA
Organism: Caiman crocodilus; assembly: GCA_030014935.1. NCBI lineage: Eukaryota > Metazoa > Chordata > Crocodylia > Alligatoridae > Caiman > Caiman crocodilus. The sequence goes on from JAGPOW010003316.1 coordinate 97,085,197, forward strand.
AAGTTAAATGTGTTTCTCTTTTTTACCTTAATAACATTCCCCAGAATGTCTAGTTTTGAAAAGATGAAGTGGTGCTGCTTTAAACATGCTATACCATAATTAAATCTCCATAGAATGGATTCAGATATAAAGCTAAAAATGTGCTTATGCTAGTATAGATGACTCCAATATAAGTAAGGGGCTAAGCTATCTTTGCAGTAAGGCACCTTTATACCAGTGTATCTAAATTTACAATAAGGGTTGGACCACTGTGCCTATGTCAGATTGGGTGTGTTATCAACCTAGTTATACCAGTACAAGAACCTGTGTCTAGACCAGGCCAAAGAAAAATACAAAATACTTTTGTTTATATAGGAAGCACTTGTTCCCTTCTTGGCTACAGTAATCAAAATCACAGCATCTGGAAACAAAGGAGACTATAATGGAGAGGGGATGTTCATTTGCATAGAATTTAAGATAGTTAAAAAAATATCTTGACAGCTTATCTGGACACTGTACGTTAACTGGTGATTTTTGAGGTTTGTGAGTTTTGAAAAGTAGGCAAAGAAAAAAGAGGAAGAAAGGATTTTCTCACTATAGTTGAATGAGAGAATGTCATTGAACAGCAGTAAGTGATATGTGTTATTTATGGAAAGGAAGTTTTCTGGTGAATTCTGGATCTTTACTACCAATGTTACTGAGGGCCTTGTTACATGTTACATTGTGAGCCATCCAGATTGGTGTTAGTACTAGCCTGAGTTTGGACCAGTCACACTTCAAGCCAGTAGGGGCCTGGAGGACTAAAGGATAAGAATTCCCTCACTCCCATTCAAGGCTTCCCTTTGCCCTGATGGGGATCCCCTAGTTCTCCCTGCCCCCAGGGCTTTCCTCCTTCCCTTCAGGGTTCCCATCTCCCCCACTTACTTGTGGATGCCAGGCTGTTGCTCTTCTCTGCTCTGCTTCTCTTCTCCCAGTTGAGCCCATCTAGGCTAGGGACAGAAATTACACATAAACTAATATAAGAGATCAGAAACTGGTTCAAATCTGTAACACAACAGAAGTTCAGTGCACATAAACCACCTTGAAAATGTCCAAAACTGATTTACTATAAACTTGATTGGACATAATACCAGACTTAACTGATTTAGGTTAATTTGGTTTATTGACCTTCTGTCTCAGATACCTTCAGATTCAAGTTAACTCACAGTCCCTCAGCATGCCAGGATGCTTTGCACCTCCCTGTCAATTTTCACTCCCCCTTGCAGAGTGGGTGGTCTAGCCTTGGCCCAAGCTGTCTACTGGAGCCTAGTGTAGAGGCATACTCTAGTGCCCCCGAGCTTCTGGCCTGGGCCACTGGAAGCATGTGGGTGCATTTCTGGAACCAAAAGTGAATGTTTGTTCACTTACTGCTTGATGCAATCAACACAGCTTAGATTAACCTGCGAAGATAGAATTGATTCAGACTCCAGCTTTATCATTGTCTGTACTTAGCCCAAGAGAGCAGCAGTGGTGGCAGCCAGGCAGCCAGGTTAATCGTTCTCTGTCTGCTCCCCTGGAATAGACAGTGTGGGCCATCACAAATAAGTAAGGGTAGTGAAGGGGCAGTGAGTGGGTTCTGGGGCCCTTCGAAGGGAGGGGGAAGGGCAGTGGGCCTGATCCAGACCAGCAGCGGAGTGGGAAAGAGGTAGGGTTTTTACACTGAGGTGTAGCCTAGGCTACATCTTAGTGTAACACAACCTCAATAACAGAGTTCGGAGAAAATTCTGCCCTGGAGTGTCATAACTTTGAGCATCCTAAAGAGCACTTAAAAGTATTTCCAGGTGTTAATGTGTGGATGATCATGGGGTTAAGAGCTCCAGAAGCTGCCCAGAATTACTGTGTAATAAGGCTCTGAGTCAGTGAGAACAAGGGAACCATAGTGATTTAAAATTAATTCTAGCTTCTCATCAAAAATGCACAATTCATCAAGTTTCTGGTGGGGATACTTCAGTGCTACAGAATAGGTACCTTGGGAATGGTATCATAATTTGATCTGTGTTCCTTTCTCCCTGATGTTTCACCAGTTACAGAGGGAAAATGTAGCTTGCCTTCTCAGCTGCAAAAAATAAACTGACTGAATTTGGTGTCTGTCAGGAGTCAGCAAGTTGAATCATATTGTCGCTTTTTCAGTTATTTGTCAATATAATTTCACTTTTTTGATTAAATATCCCGTAATTGAGGTAAAATATCAGAGGGTCATTTTGAGCTGCTTGTAATCCCTGTAGAAATTACAGTTTTGGCAGCTGTAATAGTTCAAATATCACGAATCAACTTCCCACTAAAATAAACAAAATATAAGATTAAAAATATATAAATTGTGGGCTGTTTCAGTCTGCTTCATGAATTATTTTAGTTTTCATGAAGACACTACCCACCATAAATTTGCATGTATTCACTGACCTCCCTTGAGATATTTCAAATTTATGATGAGGCAAATGACTTTATGATCTGTCTCAAGGTATGTACTTAGAACAATGGTAATGAAAATATAACAGAGATATGAAAACAAATAATAAAAGTTCATTTGAAATTATTTTTAAAGAGAAGTCATCTAATAAATCAAAAGATGAAGAAAAAAGGGGTCTGGGCATTGTGTTAAGTTTTGCTTTACTAAGGTGGTAGATATAATTCCAGTATAAACTCAGCTGATGGTATTTTATTTTTATACAGCTGTTTTTCTACAGCTAACTGACTGATTCCTATGGGCAAAGAGAGGGAGAATGAGTGAGTTACCCTTCATTAAACCAAACCCCAACTGACTTGCCTCACTTTCTTTTTCTTTTCTTGGGGGAGTAGCTTAAAAGTAATAGTGCCTACTTCTTACTGGTAAAATTTCCACTTGGGAGTGAATTTCTTATTATGTTAAAGAATGGAGAAGTAAATAAAGAAATACCCCTAGTCTTATTTTGCCATGAAACAAAGTTTGACAAAAAGCCTTCTCTGAGGCTTTTATATCTAATAGTAAGTGGATATTGCCTTCCATTCTTTTTCCAGTAAAGACCATTTATCTCCTTACCTTTCAGTCTGATGCCAGAGTGAACACCTTATTTATAAATCAGACTGCTCATCAGAGGTCATATCTTTTATTAGACCAACTAGGTATTTGCAAAAAAAAGTCTGTATTTGCAAGCTTTTGGGGACACACACCCTTCATCAGGCATAGGAGAATGTAAAGATTGTAAAATTTCTCCTAAGTAGAAATTAAAATTCATATTTCATAGGAGAGCTGAAGATATTGTAAGATCTTCTGTTTGTAAAAGTTAATTTTGTAAAAATTAGGCCCAGATAAAAGAGCAGTCTGTTTACCATCTTTTTTCTGATGCACTTTAGAGTTGTTAGAGTATAGGTTAGCTGCTACATAATACAAACCTTTTAATATGTTTTTAGGTTAAAGTATGTTTTCTTTGTATTGCAGTGAAATATTTGACACATTTGCTGATATATTTTGAGAAACTAGTTTTACCAGCTTTCGTTAGACCCGGGAGCATGACTGAAATAAGTTGTGTATGGGGAGGCAAGCAGATTGCGGGTCTGGTGTTTCTTTGCGGGAGAGGTTGGTAGGAAGAGGGGGCTTCCTCCCCTGGGACCTGGGGCTATTTTTAGCCCCCTGACCTCCTCTGACCCCTAGATGAACAATTTCCCTGGTGAACAAAGCCTCCCAATCCCTCCCTGACCCTGACTTGCTTCAGTTGTCTCCCTGTACGAGCAAACAACAGGTAAACTGACACCAGGATCAGCTTGCAGAATTGAGGGTTTGGCAGATTGGCAGGGGTGGGGGGAACTGGTCCATCAGGTGAGGGGAGGGTTCTCCATCTGGGGGAAGGGCCAGGGTATTAAAGAGTTCAAGTCTAGAGGGGGTAGGAAAAGCACAGACCTGGGGCTGGGGCCAGGGCCAGTGGCTGGATTTTCCCATTCCTGGGGCTGTTCTGGGAACTCTACCAGAAGTTCAGTTAGAGCATTCTTACCAGACACAATCTAACTTAGCCTACTCTGAAGTACAGTTAACTTATATCATATCATGTTGTCTGTTTTTAGATTGATCTATCTTTCCTGAACTTCTGTACAGTTCACATTTAGATCTTAACTAGAGATCCAAATGTAGGGTCTGTACATGGATGAACTACATTAAATTGGATGACCATTTTTTTATGTGATCTGACCACCCTTTAACCTCCCCAGGCATCTGTACCTAGCCTTAGATGGGGCACAAGAGGGTCAGCTGCCACTGTAGCTAACCTGGGTCTTGCAGCCGGTACCACTACTACCCAGGGTAGAAACCCTTGTTGTTAAACCTCTGGTAAAGAGACCATTTAAGACATTTATTTCTGGTATAACAAGTGGGTCTCTTGCTTCATTTGAGCAGTTGAAGCAAGAAGCGTGCCATTTGTGGGAACATGTTTTTAGAATCAAAATTTTCATCACCATGCACTGGAGTTGTAGGAAGGGCTATAACCCAATATGTGTTCATAAAGTTATTTAGATATTAGCATCTCCTGCTGCTTTAGAAGTGGCTGTCCCTAGTCCTTTGAGTGTGGTATTTCAAGCCCTTTTCCCATTGTACCTCTGTTGTCCTTGTTTGGCTTTATATTTTAGAAATGTGATCTTTATTAAACTTTGTCCTTTCTTATAGTGGAATGCAAAATAAATGTCCTGGCTGTGGTAGCCTTACAGAGCTTCACTGGTTCTGAAATATCAGTCAACACACACATTTCATTTTGGTTTGATTCTGGTCAAAATTTTACTTTACTTTATTGTGTTTTCTGAATCTCTAAAGTATCTGCTCAGTGTGCAAGCCACTTAATGATGTTCAATACCTTTATTTACAAATGGCCAAAAATCAACTTCAGTGTGTTTTTCAAATCTCATCTATATCTGGACCATCTACAAAAAGTGAGGTTTCTGCACCGACATTCTTTTCACCTATTAGGCTAATGAATATTCTTTGAAATGGAGACTCCAGTGGCTATTGTTGTCTCCTGTGCAACAGTGTTTATAGTCTACTTCTTCAAAGAAGTTCTTTGAGAATTGATTTCCTGCTGGAAACTGTTGATTTCTGATCTCAACCCATTTTTGTCATTTAATGGGTGCAAATTAAGGAAATGGGCAGCATGTTAGAGCAGAGTGAATAAAGGAAGTTTTGCTAAATGAGATGGGTGGTAGAACCATCTGGACATTAGAAAATTTGCCTATTTCTCAGTTAGATAGTTATTTAATTTTACTACTGTTAGCTGGACATGCAAGGACCAAACTGTAATATCTTTGCTGGTATCTTAAATACATCAAAAAGCCTGATGTTATGACATGTTAAGCCTGTTATTTTCCACAAGATATTGCTCATTGTTTCCAATTTATTGAATACATGGTGCTCCCCTGGGTAGAGCTTTTCTGTACAAATAGCTGTATGCAGAGTTGGAACTTTTTCCATTCATTTTAACCTTGCTGAGGAAAATGTCAGATAGGGTTAAATATTACTTTTAAAGCCTTTCACAGTTATACAACTGCATTTCTACAGGATTTAAAGCTTTAGGTTGTCTGAAAATAGTAGAGAATTAGCAAATAGTCTTTTATGTGATTCAATTTCTGGACCCCAGCAGAATATATATAAAGGATAAAGCAGATGCAGGTGTGAAATAGAGTGATGGGGAATATAATGTTAATTGCACTGCCATTTCTGTCATGCAGAATATTTTTCCTGAAATAAGTGTAAAAGCCTGTTTGCAACAGTTTCACGTTCTCAGCCTTCAAGGCCCACTGTTTCTGAAGCTAACAGACGTACACATACTGGGAAATTAAAAACATCCAAAACTTTGTTCCATTATAAAGATGTACATAATAAAGAGGATGCACAGCTGACCTGTCTCAACTAACCCATGGGGGATGGGGACAGGCCTTGTTCCTCAACTTCCAAGGCCACTGACATCTAACATTCAAGAAAGAACCACAATGGGGGCACTTACATACTGACCAGACATACGATCCCACTGTGAGAACCCTGGAACTGGCAGATGAGTAGAATTTGGGGGGTGAGGGGGTGGTATCTTGTTTTCCTTGCCTGCATTAGTCTTATCTGCTGTCACAGTGTAGCAATAGAATTTGCCTATTATCAAACTGGAGATGTCATGGTCAGTCTGAGGGTTTGGATCCACCTGGAATAAGGGGTCAGGACTGGGTCATAAATCCAGATCCAACAGATACCACCATTGAGTTCATCTCCCCACACTCTGAAAGGTGATCTCTCACCAACCTTCCTATCCTAGAAGACTGGCATGCTATCAAGAAAACCAAGAACAAGGTTTCTGGACTGGATGGCATACCTGCTGAAATTTACAAGGCTGGTGGTGAGGAACTGGTACTGGAATTTCATGAATTTATTATTTAAATTTGGAATAATGAAGAGATCCCTGGGAATCTGAGGAATACCAAAATTGGGACTGTCTTCAAGAAAGGGGATAAGTCTGTTTGTAGGAACCACTGAGGTATTGCCCTTCTTTCCACAACAGCAAAAATCCTCTTTTGCAGCCTCCTGAACTGTCATTTACCTCTTGCTAAGGAAGTAATTCTGGATTCTCAGTGAGGTTTCAGGCCATCTTATGGGGCAATTGACATGATCTTTGTTGCCCATCAGGTCCAATAAAAGTGTCAGGCGAAAGATCAGAACCTATATATGACCTTCATTGACTTAATTAATGTCTTTGAGAAACCTTGTGCAAATTACTGGCCAGATTTAAATGTCCTGAAAAGAACATCAGTGGCCAGAGGCTTCTTCATCACCAAATGATTATGACTATCCTGTCTAGTGAATCAGGGGCAGATCTGTTTGTCGTCAAAACTGGGGTCATTGCCTCAACTTTGTTGTTTTTTTGAGAGTCATCTCGGTTCTCATTAAGGACTCCCTTCCCTCTGGAATTTACATAGACTATCAAATGGATGAAGGACTCTTCAGTCTGGAACATTCTCAGTTGAAGAACAAGGTACTCAAAACAACAATCCTTGACCTTCAGTACATCAATGACTGCTCCATCTTTGTGCACCCTGAGGAAAAAGCACCAGAGCACACTGGATCTTTTTGGAGAAGCCTACTGGACTTTGGGCTTGTCTTTCAACACCAAAAAGACTAAAGTGCTCTATCAGCTTGCCTTGGACCACGAATGTGACCTCTTCCTCCCCAAATTACCATTGAGAGAAAGACCCTGGAGGTAGCAAAGCACTTCCTTTACCTCGGTAGCTACCTCTTTCAGGGCATGAACATTAAAGAAATCCAGCACAGGATCTGGTGCACAAGTGCCTCCTTTGGGAAATTGCTTCAGTGTTTTTTTTTTATTGTGATCTCCAGAAAGACACCAAGATCCAGCATTCATCATCCCCACTCTCCTTTACAGATGTGAAATGTCAATGATTCACTGTCATCATCTTTGGAGCCTGGAGACTTATCCCCAATGATGCATGAAGAAAATCCTCTACATCAAATGAGATCACTGCACAAATGCCAGCATCCTTGCTTAAGCCAATGCTACCAGCATTGAGTTCGTGATTTTCAAGCACCAAATATGCTGGACTGGATGTTGTGTGTAGATGCTTGACACTTGTCTCCCAAAACAAGGTGCTCTTCTTACAGCTTAGAAACAGCTTGTGATCTCATGGTGGCCAGAGGAAATGCTACAAGGATACATTGAAGGCATACCTCAAGAAAATGGATGCCATTGTGAAAAGCTGGGAGCAGCTAGTTGCCCACCAACCCCAATGGTGCTTCAATCTTAACCAAGCAGGAACCCATTTTGAGATAAAGCATCTTGCCCTCAAAGCAGAGAAGAGAGAATGGAGAAAGAAAAAGGATCTTATACTACTGCTTATTGTTCTCTGAAAAAAGACTACTATGGCTCATTGATGAAGTTTGAGGTGACTTAAGAGCCATGGTAGAGATCATCCTCAAGTCAAGGGATTACCGCCACTGCCAACAATAATGATAGCCCCTTCATGCCAGCATTTTCAATGAGCGGTCACAAGCCCTTCTATGATGTTTGCATAGTTTATACACTACAGGAATCATCCCTCCACGCACATTTGGGCTTTTAAACCTCCTTTATGCCATGTCTGGAACTGGGGAGAAAATCTAAGCCATCAAATACTAAAATGCATTAGGATTTTATATAGAGAATATTAGGAAAAACCAGTAGGAGTCATCAGACTATTTCCCCAGATGAGAGTTGATAATTAGGGCTATGCAAAATGGCACTGTTTCATTTCAACCAGCATTTCAACATTTGAAATGTTTCAAGTTTTGAAGCTCAAACTGGGCTCAAACTTGCGTCATTTCATTTCAAAGCTGTTTTGAAGCTCTCTGTTTTATTTCATTTTCACTGTTTCAAGCTCGAGACAAATCAAAACGAAACTGCCAATGAAATTTTTTCATAACCCTATTGATAATCATCGAGATTTCTTATTATTTTTTAAATTTTAAACTGATTAAATGAGTTGCTAATTCATCCACGGGGTAGTTCTGGCTTCAGTTGAGCTACACAAAGGATGACTATGATCCAAAGTGCCGGTTAATATTGCAGAATTTAACACCTATGGGATTACTTTTTACTGAGTAACATTAATGCCTCTTATTTTCTTCCATTGTTCATTAAGTGAAGTGAAATATATGAGTTACAAGTACTTCTCATATTCATCAGCTTTTATCTGACTGGATATGGCTTTATCTTAAGTCTCTTCTTGGACAGTAGATTTTGGATTATTTTCCCTATTTGTTTACCTTTTTGTGAAAACATGCACATATTATTTTCTTAGCAGTAAGGTCTCAGTAGCAAACCACTATGAAATGGGATTGATTCATATCCTGTTGCTTTGTTTTTTTTTAAATAGTTGCCACCCCACCACTATATGAATAAATGATTGACTATCAAAAAGTGAAATATGACTCAAAATGGTGATGCACAAGTGATTGACAAAATGACTGTTTAGCAGACAAGATATAGTAAGAATGCAGAAATATATGGAATATTAGTCACATCAAGGTTCTGGGAAATACAGTACTTAGACTTGGTGTTCATAGTAACTTCTCTGAATCCAGAAAGAGATGAGTCTGAAATTCATAAGGGTTTTCTCAGGAATGGAAGGAAAAGGGCTTATTTACAGGAGGCCTACATAAAGCAACTGCAGTGGTAGGGGGGCAGAGTCATTGCAGCTGGGGGCATTGTGGACATACCCTGTGATGTGTGTGAGGGGGAGGGCAGGTGTCCATGCCATGTGTGGTTCGGGTGCCTGTGACCCACACTGGTACAGCTCACAGGGTGTCCAACCTCTACTGATACAGCCCAGAGCACCTACAGCCTTCAGGCACTTAGACATTGAACAACCCTGGACTAAATGACCTCTTGAGGTCTCTGCCAGCAGAGACCTTTTTTATGGCTTTTTTTTAGAGAGCAGATTGAGTGCTCCAGAAGCAGCACTGTTTCAAAAACAACTAATACCAATCTTCTTAAGTAACAATAAATTGTCATTTCAGGGTGCTCACTCTTGACCATGATTTTATTTTGCTAACATACATATTTTATGTTTGTTTATAGAATGTTTGCTACACACACACACACACACACACACACACACACTATATATATATATATATATATATATATATATATACACACACACACACACACACAGTATATATAGTACAAAGAAGGCACTCTCCGTATTGTTCCATACTATATCAAGCTGCAATGTCTATGCCTTCATTCACATAGACCACTGCTGCACATGCAGCAGTTTGACATGAGTTTATCCAGAGAGCAGCATATTCATCCCTTTGTTGCTCCCAGGATCTGTGCTAGGAGCCAAATATAAGTAATTTGGTGGGAAGGAAGAGTTTCATGGGGTTGGGGGGCCAGGGGTTGGCAGGATTAGGGAGAGAGGCTGGTGGGTCCATGGGGAGTGGGGTGTTAGTGAGTCCAGAGGTAGGTTAAAAATAAGGGCTATGCGAAGCTTCGGTCCCTGATTCAATTTGGTGAAGATTTGCCCTGATTCAGTGGCCAAATCTCCAAATCCAAATTAAATTAGAGGACCCTTTAATCTCTCATAATCGAACAGGAACTCTTCAAATCAATTCAGAGAGATTTGGAAAGATTTGGTGATTTAGACGTAGAAATAGCTTTAAATGTTTTTTCTATATACCTCTAGGTATTAGTGCGGCTTATAAGTGCTGCAGTGCTGAAGCACATGGAGCATCCCACAGGAGCGTGAGGGGTTCCCTAGCACACTCAGCAGCAGACTTGGAAGTGGGCCAGAAGCATATCCAGTCCACTTCTGCATCCACTGGGCAGTGGGTGAGAGGGCCAAGACCGGTGCCTCCTGGGTCTAGGGGGGGCACCCAGGGTCCCCCTGCGGCTGATCCGGGGGGATATGGCAGGGGGGTGGGGCCCAGCATGCTCCCCAGCAGACCCGGGAGGCAACCAGAAGTACTTCCAGTCCACTTCCGGGTTCACCACAGAGTATGTGGAGGCCCCCAACTGCACTCCTGTGGGATGCTCCATCTACCCCAGCATCACAGCAATCACAAGCCATACCTGCTATCTCAGGGTATGCAGGAAAAACTTTTAAAGCTGTGTCTATGTCCGAATCCCTGATTCTCCGAATCAGCCTTGAATCTTCAGATTCAGATTCAGCTACATTGAATCAGGGACAATGATCTGAATCAACAGATTGAATCTCTGTCCCCGATTCAGGGTGAATCTGAATCTGAATTGAATAGAGCCCGCTTCACACACCCCTATTAAAAATAGCCCCTGTGTTGGGGGTTGGGATTATCAGAGCCCTGGGCTGGGGTGAGCAGCTGGCCCTGGGGTTGTGCTGCAAATGTGTACAGGCATTTGGAAGATCAGGTTAATGCTTTTCTAGATTGGGTTAACCTAATCTTGATCTAAGTTAGTGTATCTCCTCAAGTGAACTAACTAAGATCAAGCACACTATTTTTTGGCTGAATTAAACCTCCTGAATGTCTGCATTATTTGACATTTAGATCAACTTACCTTGGTTATGTTAATGTAAATATAATACCAATGCATATCCTTAGAGACATTGTAGAGACATTCCAACCTCAGCTAAAAGTTCTGCACCTCATCTACTAGTGCAGTACCACAGGGTTTAATCAAATATACCAAAATGGAAGAACATTTGCGCATGCAGCATACACAGCTACTCTAGATCAGTGCTTTTCAAAGTGGCATTTTGTGGACCAGTGCCGGTCCGCGAGCCACCGGTTGCTGGTCCACAGCGAGTTGCCAAGAAAGAAAGAAATATATTTTCAGAAGCATAACATTGATATATCATAGCGCCACAGTTCATATGTTCCAACACTCCAGGTGACATTATGTCATGCAAGGTGAGGAAAGAGAAAGAAACAGCCAGTCATGCATTTGTTTAGTGCTGTTACATGTAGTTGCCGCCACTGGCTACTAGTCACACAGTCTCTAGCCCACAGTCTCTAGCCCACTGGAAAAAAAATTGCCGGTCTGCCACATCAGATAGTTCAAGAAGCACTGCTCTAGAACACTGATTCTCAACCAAGGTCCTATGGCACCCCATGGATGACTTAAGGTCCTTTAAGGGTGCCATGGCATATCTCACAATGTTAATGCTCTTAATTATATAAACATGATTCATAACATAAACCCAAGTATTTCAAATAGAAATCCATACTGTTAAAAACATTCTGATTCACTGTGGTCTTTCTGAGTTCTTTGTTACAGAATTGCTCTATTCCTTTTATTTCATTACCAAAAAAAGGGAAAACTAAGAGCTGGCATTTTCTGAGGCATACCTTAAGTCTAACCTGTTGAGAATCACTGTTCTGGATATATGGAATAGTCTTACACAAATCAATGCTTTTGACTCTGGGAAGCTACTACAGGAATAATTTACTTAATAGGATAACAAGATGACAGTGAAGATGTTAACTTTGGTTTTGTTACTATACCGTGGTCCATTTTAATATCATCCATTTATGGTAAGATTATAAAATATTCATATTACTCTAAGATACATGTCATGTAAAATTCATAAACCATATTGGATTGAAGATAACCAAAACAAAACACTATTATAGACTGTATATAATTGACAATGTGAATGACAAATGTTTTAAGAAAGCATTTACTTATTTAATTTAATTATTTCATTCTGTGCTTTTTCATGTCCCTCTTTCCTCCTCTGTTTGTGCACAAATTAAAATATTTCCACAAAGCTGACATTATCACATTGCAAACACAGGGCATTTTTAATGTTCCTAATCTTTTTAGAAAATTCAGTGCCAAAATTTACCAGCTCCACCCCTCCAATACCTGGAAATGCACCCGTTTCATTTTCAGTCTTATGATGGTAGAGGGAATGATAATATGATTTTAGTTTCAACATGTCACACTCCTTTATGAATAGCTGATACACTGGTACTAAGATGATTTTGGTAATTGTATTTTATATGTCTACAGTATGGGATCACATATTAAAATATGTAATTGACTACAGTTATTTATTTTTCTAATGAAATTGCAGGTGAGTCAGAGTGAATCAAGTGGAAAAGGAGAAAGGAGAAGTAGAGGATCATATGTGGGCAAATAGCAATCTGTAAAGGAGCAACAATGGCAGGAAAATTGATAGAAGGCCCAGTGGACTGTGACAGGTATAGTTATGCTGTCACAGTGGGAGATATTTGGATACAGTTGGATGCTCTGAATGAAGAACAATGAGAAGTAGTCGAAGTGTGAAGTTTACAGAAGTCTCAAGACAAAAGATGTGTTGATTTCATTTGAACATCAATTACTAGGTAAATGGGGATAAATTAAACACAGCATTATATTTAGAATTAGTTCAAGGTTCTTACTACTTGGCTAGGAGTTCGTTTTTCAATACCAGCCATTAGTTTGTCCTAAGTCTTGGGAACAACTACATGAAGTGCACCTCTTTTTGTGGGAAATAAAATGAAATAGACTATTTGGAAATATTTACAATCTCCTAGTGCCAGTTAAAAAAAAAGAAAGCAGGCAGCAGGTTAAAACTAGTAGGTCAAATTCATCCATGATGTAATTCCCATGATTTATATAGTGTTACCTAAAGGATGGAATTGGCTTAGGGAATTGCTTAACCACTAACTGAATTCATTTTCTGATAAGCTGAGAACAGCTACTAGTAAAATAGCTCTGGGTAATGAGCAGCTGATTCAGTATCATTTTTACTCTCCATAACATTTGGTCTACACATAATAATACATTTCCTAGAAATCCCATTAACAGACATAATTAAATTATTGAATAATTGCCAGAATTCAAATGAACACTAAGTACAACTGACTGATTTCAAAGGCCTTGAATTAGCAGCACTTTGTAGAATCACACTGTCAATGTTTCATCAGTGCTAGAAACTCACCTTCAGGCACAACCATACACAGAGTGGTGTGTAAGCTGCTTCTTCTTAGGAATTGTCCCCAGTGAAACTGTGATTTAAGATGTGTACAGGTATTTGGGAGGGTTAGTGGGAGGTTAGCTTAAGTTGGCCACCCAATTTAAAGTAAGCTGGGCTGGGGAGGGCTAGCGGCAGGTGTGGTGAAGGGATGGGATGGCAAGCAGACTCCAGAAGGAATGGGGAGGTCTGTAAGGGAGCTCACTGGGAGGTGGGGTCTGCAGGTGGGATCGGGGAGCAGGCTGGCTCCATAAGGGAAAAGGGTCCAGGAGGGTTTGGTGGGATCAGGGGGGCTTGCAGGGTCCACAGTGGGGCTTAGAGCACTGGGGAGGCTCTCTTTGTCACTCCCCAGAATGAGGGAATATTTTTAGGCCCCTAACTTTCCCATACCACTCATCCCTCCTCCCACCTTGACTTACTTGCTTGGCTCCCTACACTGGTAAACACCAGTAAAACTGGCACTGGGAGCAACTTGCAGGATGGGGGGTAGATGAAGGGACCGTGGAGCTAAAAATAGTCCAGTGTCAGAGAGGGACTAAGAAAACTGCAGTCCTGGGGCTGGGGCAGTGGCTGGGCTCTTCCAGCAGTATAGCTGCACTGGAAACTACACATTTCAGGACAGTTAGACTGGTCTGAAAATTGCCAACCCAATCCAAGTTTGGTGTACCTTGGACATACAGTTAATTTAGGTCAGACACTTTTAAATCACTCTAACAGTCTTGAACTTCTGTACAATTCACACTTAGATCCACCTTACTAGTGTAAGGTCTGCACATGGGTGAACTAAGTTAGATTTGGTGGCCATTTTTACCCTGATCTAATCTCCCCCTGACCTCCTTGCATATCTGTATGCAGTCTTAGAGGCATCACTCTGAGCCATGAGAAATACCTATATCCTCCTTACCATTCACAAACTTCGTAGAGGTCATTATGTCCCTTACATGCTTAACAAGAGTGATGAGGTGGGGGGTGGTGTAGTAGAAAAAAGTCAAGACTTCTCTCACTCCTCATCCTTTTGCGTGCAATAGAGACTATTCAATTAATAGATTTCTCTCCTCATTGTGGAGAGAGGCATAGTTAGCTGTATTAATCTGAACATCCCTCAGGCAGAAAGCAGATTAAATGTGTACCTTACTGACTAACTAAATCAGAGATGTATAGCATAAACTTTTGTAAGATCACTTCATCAGATGCTATGAAAGGACATTCATAAAGCAGTATATAAAACAGTGATTTCAAAACAGAAGACAAGGAAGGAAGGGAGGGAGAGCAGTGCAGGGAGAAGCAAATAAGTAATAAACCATAGAAACAAAGGGGTCACATTGCTCCTAATTCTGTCCCTTATAGCTAGAAAGAAAAGCCCATCCACATCCTCTCTGTAACTGCCCTTCAGGTATTTGAAGACAGCTATCTAATCTAATCCCTTCTCAGTATTTTCTTCTTCAGACTAAATAACCCTAACTCTTTCAGTCTTTCTGCATAAATCTTCCGCTCTATGCCTGTGTTTATTTTTGTTGTCATGTGCTAGACTCTTTCCAATCTATTCACACCCTTCTTGAAATGTAGGGTCCAAAACTGGACACATTACTCCAGTTGAGGCTTCAACATGCTGAGTAGAGGGGAAGAATCACTGTCCTTGAATTGCAAATGACAATCCTGTTAATGCGACCTAATATGCTGTTGGCTTTTTTGCAAAAAGAACACACCCTTGATTCATATTCATCTTATGTCCTGTAACCCCCAGGTCTTTCTCTGCTGTACTGAGACCTTGCCAGTCCTTACCCAGTCTTTATTTTTGCATGTGGTTATTCTGTACCAAGAACAGGACTTTACACTTGTCGTATGGAATTTCATCTGATAAATTGCAGATCATTCCTCCAGTCTACTCAGGTCATTCTAGCCCTACCCTCTAGAATAAGGGTGGTCTAAATACAGTCCACAGACAAGATCCGGTCTGCCAAAGGATTTTATCTGGACTGTAGTGGGTCCCTCAGCTCTGCTTGGCCCAGGCATGGGGGGCAGTCCAGGCCATGGCACATGTGGTCACTCCTTCCACCCCTGGATGTGCAGTGGAGCTAGGGCAGCATAGAGTTTAGACTCTATTTCCCAGCAACCCCAGTGGTGGTGGCTCCATCCAGCTGTTGTTCTCATTTGCCACCCATACCAGACCTGGACCTGCTGCTCGGGCATCCCAGACCATCCACCTTGCACCCACCACTGGGAGGACAAGACAAAGTGGGCAGTTGGGAAGGGTCTCCATGGAGACTTGCCTGGGACCCCCACAGACAGGGCATGCTTGGCTGGGGGATGGGATGGGGCCATGAGCAGGCAAGGAGCAGTATCCGGCAATGGGATGAACAAGCAGGGCTAGGGTCAGGACCTGGGTCTTGATCACAGGGCAGTGACAGCACCTGGCCAGGGCTGGGGCAGAGCTGTGATCCACTCCCTGGACAATAGATTGTGACCAGCCTGCCCTGGGATGGAAGGTGGGCAGAGCACATGCCTTTGACCCTGCCCATGCTGCCACCTCTTGCAGTGAACATATGGGCAGCCCCAGTACAGTGCAACTGCAGAGCAGTGCAGCCCAGCAGGGTGGGGTAGCCCCAACAGTTCATGTCCAGGTTAGGCCACCCCATGCTGATAGATCATGCTGCCCCATAGCTGTGCTGTACTAGGACTTCCCACATGTGCCTGTGCGGGAGTAGGGGCAGCAGGGGCTGGGTCACACTCCAAGGTCAAGCCAGTTATAATCCATTGTGCAAGGAACAGATCATGGCTCAGCCCCAACCCTGGCCTTGACCCCAGCCCAACACTGTCACCATCTTGCAGTTCTGGTACTGACCCTGTCCCCAGCCCTGCTTGTCCATCCCACTGTCAGATGCTGCTCCCCACTCATCTGTGGCTCCATCCCCCAGCTGAGCATGTCTTGCCCTCAGGAGTCTCAGGCCACTTAGGGAGTTTTGGTGAGGTTTGCAGGCCAAATCATTGTCACTTCACCTCCCTTTCCCTACCTCACCCTCTTGGCCCACAACAGCTCACTAAATCTTCCTCAGTGGCCCACCAAGCCCAAATAATTACCCACCCCGCTCTAGAATGTCCACAATTCGAATAACTTGAAATTGTTGAAACAGTTTTTCCAACTATTTAGTGGGTCTAATAAAAGATACTCTATCTACCAAATGTCTACCTTAAAGGGGTAGTGATTTTTAAAGTGCTCATTATTTACTTTAATACTGTTTTTTTCAATAATGAAATTGAGCCACTTGGATAGTTGACTTTTGTACCAGTATACAAGGTTATTTGCTTAATAATCAGGCTCATAACACACAGCCCAGCCCCCTAACCCAAAGAGTTTCCTGAGGGCCATGCATACAACACTAATCAGCTCTTTCTTTTCAGCTGGAATTGACAGGTGGTTCTCATACAGCTGTTTGACCCTTTCATTTACAATTAAATCAATCAGATATGCTGGTACTTAGCATTTTTGAAAAGACAAGCATGTATTTAGATTCTAAGAAAGAATTTAATAATGTAAATCCTTGGCCCCCCAAATTAAAAACACTCAGATGGGAGGGAATGTTGTTTCAGCATTTGTAAAATAGGGTAATACTGTACTTACTTGAATCCAAGACAAGTTGTTTTCCTCCCAGTCACCCTTGGGGGAAAAAGCCTCATCTTGGATTCAAGTACTGGCCCAGGTCAAGCAGCACCTCAGGTACAGCTTTGGCCCAGGCTCCGGGCCACAGTCAGGGCTGAGATGCTGTGTGCCTTGGGCTGAGGTGGCTCACATGGTGAGGGAGACTGCATGGTGGGTGGAGGGATTGGTGGCGAGACCCATGGCATGTGGCTTGGGGGAAAGCATGGGGGAGACCACACAACCTGCCCCTTACCCCCTCAATTGCATCAGCTCTGGCTCCAGTCCCTGGAGACTGAAAGAGGGTCCATGTTGTACCCATCTTCAAGAAGAGGAGGAGAGAGGACACAAGCAACTATAGGCAAATTACCCTAATTTCTATCCCAGGGAAAATCCTGGAAAAATTAATCAAGGATTCTGTGCAATATGCTTGCAGAAGGTAGGATTCTGAATGATAGCCAACTTTGTCATGGGCAGGTCTTGTCTTACCAATCTCATCTCCTTCTGTGACCAGGTAACTTGCCACCTGGATAAGAGAGAGGAGGTCAACATTGTATACTCAGACTTCCAAGAGGCTTTTGATCTGGTATCCCATGATGTTCTCACAGGAAAATTGGAGGATTGTGGGCTTGACTGCTTGACAGTTAGGTGGATGGGAAGTTGGCTGTGGGGTAGGACCCAAAGAGTTCTGATGAATGGATTTATGTTGTCCTGGCGAGAAATGGCCAGTGGTGTCCTGCAGGGGTCGGTGCTTGGTCCAGTGCTTTTCAACATCCTTATTAATGATTTGGATGTGGGGGTGAAGAGCTCACTGGCCACGTTCACAAATAACATTAAGTTATGGGGGAGCGTGGTCACACTTGAAGATAGGCTGCAGATAAAGGCAGACCTAGAGAGGCTGGCAAGTTGGGTGATCAGAACCAGATGAAGTTCAACACTGAGAAATGTAAAGTGCTCCATCTGGGGATGAGCAACCCCTAACATACAGGTTCAGTGGCACCAAACTGACTAGCACCGTGACTGAAAGGAACCTAGGGATAATAATAGACCATAGTAGGAACATGAGCTGTCAGTGCTATGTTGTAGCCAGCAAGGCAAACAATATTCCGGCATGCATCAACTGAGGCATCTCAAGCAAAACCAAGGAAGTGATTCTTCCATTTTACTCAGCATTGATGAGACCACAGTTAGAGTACTGTATCCAGTCCCGGGCGCTGCACTTCAAGAAGGACATGGAAGAGCTTGAGAGAGCCCAAAGAGCCACCCATATAATTAGAGACTTGTAAGGCAAGCCATATGAGGAAAGGCTGAGGAACTTGGGCCTTTTCAGTCTAAAAAAAAGAAGGCTGAGAGAGGACTTGGTAGCAGCTTACCACTATATCAGGGGAATACATTAAGGGTTTGGTGAACAACTGTTCACCAGGGCACCCTTGGGGAAAACCAGGAGTAATGGCTACAAACTTCTGGATTACTGTTTCAGGCTTAACACTAGGAAAAACTTCTTCACAGTTATGGTGTCCAGACTGTGTAATAAGCTCCTTCCAGAGGTGGTTCAATAATCTACCCTGGAAATCTTCAAGAGAAGACTGGATGGTCACCTTGCTGGGGTCTCTTGACCCCAGTTGTCTTTCCTGCCTAGTGCAGTGGGGCTAGACCTGATCATCTTGTGAGGTCCCTTCCATCCCCCTTACAGTCTATGAATCCAGCTCCATCCCCTCTGACTCCAACCTATCCAGGCCCAGAGCTGCTTCTACTGCTGCTTCTTCCTGGTCAGGTTAGGTCTGGGGCCACAGCCACCACTGCTAACTGTCCCAGAGTCAGAACTGCTGCCCATAAGGTAAGTGGGAGGAGGGGGTGCAGGTGATGGAGACTGCAGGGTTTGGTGGTGCAGGTGGCAATCAAAGGAAAGATACGGTGTAGGGGAGACAGGCAGAAGTGGGGGGCAGCTACAGGTATAGGCATGGGGTGGGGGTGGACAGGTAGGAGAGGGGCAAGTGGCAGGGGGGGGGCAGGCAGCAGGGGATATACAAACAGAGGGAGGAAGAGGGGCAGGAAATGGGGGTGGTAGGCACAGGCAAGGGAGACAGAGTGAGAGGGCAAAGGGCTTGGTTTTAGCCTCTTGTCCCTGCCACTGCTTTAGGAAGGCAAATTTAAGATAACCTTCCAATAATTAGATTCCATACATGGAAAATTACAGCAATTTAATTTTCCACATATAGAATCTAATTATTAGGGAGGCATCTTAAAATTCAAAGTCATCTTGGATTTGGGTAAATGATGAGCTTATACAAACCCTCAGGACACTCAGGATTTCAAAATGTTTTCTTTTATTGCTAGATCCAAATAAATAAGTACTTGAGGGCATTGTAGGGAACTATGTTTTGTATCCCACTTTGAAACTAGACCATGAAGTGCAAGATCTACATACTATTCTTCTTTCTGATCCTTCAGCACTTGCAGAACATATGGCTTGGAAGCATATGGATGAGACAGGGTTACTGTTCAGAACACTGCACTTTCAAAATCTAATTGCCTGGCTTCTACCCTTTATGTTTCACTTCAAGGCGGAAGATCAGCAAAGGTTGTTAAGGGCTTGTGAGACTGAAGATTGGCATTTTGCTATGTCAAACAGTGGAGCTGATTGAGTGCTCGAAAAACTTTACACTGAATAAGAAAAGAAGGCTGGGGAAAATATGTTAAAACATAGTTGGAACTCAGGCCAGTAGCACTTTTAGCAAGTAATAATTCAGAGGGGTGTTCTGATCTAAATGTCCTTTCTCTGTTTCAGCTTGCCACTGAGCTATTTATGTTTCTGATCTGTTTCCATGTAGACTGACTTCGCTTGCCATCCAACCTGCTGTATAAATTACTGTTCCCTGCTGAAGATTTTTGCTGGAGAATTATGCTGGCAAAAAGACATGTGGCATCTTCCTTTCTCAGTGCTGGATGTAAAGCTGTTTCATGCATTTAGTAGATATTCCTACTTGAGCCAGGTAATTAGCATTCCAAGCTCAAATTCCTAAGGAGTTGCAACACAAATGCCACCTATAAAATAGTGATAAATTATTAATTGCTCCAATAACAAGGTCCTTTGTTTTAATACTCTTAAATTTGTTTTTGAAGCAGGTATAGAGGAATAGTGGTAGGTCCCTGAAGTGTTAATTTTACACCACAGAATGCTAAAATAGATGTCTTAAGTTAATAAAGAGGGTAAAATATATGGAGAAAAGAATTGAAGCGTTTAGTCTCAAAGAAAAAGGGAGAGAGAAAGAGAAATGAAATGGTTATATAACCCTTGTCTTCATGTTGTTTCATTACTGAGCAAAGAGTTGAGTTCTTTCCATTGCCTTCATTTAGCCTTTAGATTACTGAGGCAGAGATGTTTTTTTTGTTTCCTACGCATAGCCCAGTGTAATAGGATCCTTCAGAGCTTCAGGGTTCAATCAAAGTAATAACAACAACAATGATGATTAAAAAAACCTCAACAGGTAAAGATTAAGACAAGATCACTGTGGTTGCATCAGGGTTGCATCAGGGTTATTGAGAGATGAAATTTTGAACCTAAACTTTTAAGAAGACAAAAAAAGGCAGTAAAAACAGGCTGCACAGGTTGTTGTTGTTGTTTTTTGTATTGTCCATACCAGTAGGACTTCAGCATTATTTCTACAGCCCACTGAGATCTGGATCCTTCGTATTTATACTGAACTTCAAGCATTTGAGTAGTCAATTTCCATAGACTCAAAGCTAAGCACATTCATAAACGTTGGCAAAATCGGAATCCAAGGTCACCAACTGTCTTTTCTTTATCTATGAATTCTGTTCTGCAAGAACAGTTGAACACTTTAAAGTAGTTCTCTTGCTTCTAAAACTGTCAGAGTTGTTTGGCCTTTGACCTTTCACTTATAAACCATTAAATGATGAAACAACTAAACACTGGTTGCTTACAAATTAAAAAAACCCACCCAAAATGGTGTTTTACTTTAAACTTGATGCACTCCTGCACTGAGCCTAGCACAGGCCCAGAAGAGGCATCACATTAGTTGGACCCGGACAGCTCAATATCTGTATAGATCAGACACTCCAGTGGGGCTTTTTTTGGCACTTTTAACTAATAGCTAACTGAATCAGCTTTAGCTAAAGTGTCAAAATCCTGTTGAAGCACATGATCCAGACAGGCGCTGTAGAGCTGGGTCAAACAAACATGCTGCTTCTTCCAGTAAAGCATGCTCTGCCCCAGCAGCCTCTCTTGTTTGTTTATTGCTAAAGATGTTCACATGTTCGGTTACTTGTTCCCCCTATATTTATACTGAACACATGATCAACATTCTTTTTGTTCAGATTCTGTTCTTGCTTCCATTCTTCTTTTACATATGTGGGTCTTAAAAATTTATATGTAATCAATGGCAGTATAGTAAAAATGTTCATTTAAAATCTCAAAGAAAAGCTGGATCCTAAAAACTGAAAATCCAGAATATTTTGGTAACTTTAATTGAACAAGTAGACATGTTATTTTTAGAATTTAATCAACTTTATATATGATTGGCTTAGATACACAAAACAAAATTCACAGTAGAATTTAAATACATATACCAACAGAGACAATGATTGAGGAAATGGATTATAGATCAGGAGGCATAAGTTCTGTATGTAATTCCTCTGGTGAAGTGTGATTCCTCTGATGAACTACAGTATGGATAAGGCAATTTCCCATGACATAATGAGAAAAAAGATGCCAACTTTTTTGTTTTTGTAAAATGCATTGAAATCTATAAGCCATTTACTACTTTTTTAGCTTTACAGGAAAAGCAGATAGTCCTTCCCCAAAACCATGTCTACATATGTATTTTACTACAAGTAGACTAATTAGCCGCAGAGTAAAGCTTTACTATCTACACATGCAACACTATTAGGTCACAGTAAACTAATTAACACCTCCATAAGATAGTACTGTCCCCAACCATACTATCTTACAGTGGGTTAATTAACTGTGATTAAATGCATGTATAGATGCTACACCCATGAGTAGTTTACTCCAACACAAACTGCTCTGGAGTTTATCGCTTCAAATTAATTACACACGTAGATGCACCCCTAGGAAAATAAGGTGATCCACTGCCACTGTTCTCACTTGGGACTGAAGGAACCTAAAGGTTCCAAAGATTCCAATTCTATCCCCTTCTTTAGATCACTCCAGTGAAATAGATTGCATGTTAGTTTGATTACAGCTAGCAGAATCTGACCCACAGTCTCAGGGTATATTTGCATTCTCAGATAAAGTATCTTTGTGACTGCACTGGATCTGGGATCAGCTTACTTATAAGTAAACTACTTGTGAATAAATGCTACCGGGCAGGCATCAACACATGCAGGGAAGTGGAGGGAGATTTGCTGCTAATGGCAGCAAACTCCTTCTGCTTCCTAGAGCCTTGCAGTGGGCCCCTGCTGGTTGCTAGCCCAGGGGCTGGTAGGCAGCACCAGGCCAGGAGACATCTGTGTCATGGCCAGGGCTTGGATATTACACCCTGCTCCATGGGCTGCCTGATGCTTGGGCAGGAACAATGCCCACCTTCCCCAGCAGCAGAGTGCTCCTGGCCTTGGCTCCCCAATCAGAGCAGAGGACTTGGAAAGAGCTGCAGGGGAAGGGCAGATATCAGTCCACTGCTCAGATCTGTTAGTTGCTAGCTGCCCCACTGGCAGATTGGGGCAGGGGGCTGAGACCTATCCCACCCCTGCAGCTCTTTCCAAGCCCCCTGCCTTGATCACCTGATTGGAGCATGGGACTGGGTCCTGCCTCTGATCTGGACAGTTCTCAGCCCCTGCCCGACACGTGCAGTGGAGGCTGGGGAGCCTGTTCCCCACTCAGCTCTATAGGCATGGACTGGGTGGGGAACAGGCTGAGGAACAAACTGGAGAGCTTGTTCCCTGCTCAGCTGCATGCTCATGGAGCTGAGTGGGGAACAAGCTCCCCAACCAGATCCCCACCCAGCTCTGTGCTCATAGAGCTGGGTAGGGAACAGGCTTCCGAGCCCCCACCATCAGGGAGCTTCCAGCGCTGGCTATGCACCATGGGACCAACTCTGGGAGGCCCTTATCTCCCAGCACTAGCTCCATGGTTACCTGGCCAGTGCTGGGAGATAAGGATCTCCCAGCCTCCACTCCTTGATCATGATCTCAGAGCAGGGAACTTGGAGCTCCCTGCTGCCAGGGCAGGGGGACATAGTCTCCACCTGGGCTCTGGTGTTGGAGCCCACCATAGCAGCACACAGTTCCTGGGGGCAAGGAGCTGTCTCTTGGCTGCTGGTGGACAGCAGACCAGGAGCAAATTTGCTCCTGGTCATGTGCCTACATGAGCATTATTGCACCGTTATTAAATGGAAATAAATTTACTACTTGCATTTGCATTGCATTTTCTTCCATCCTCTGGATCAAAGCTGCTTCATGTTAAGCTGCACCCAGTGCCAGATGTTCCCTTTGGATTGAACAGGATTCTTTGCACTCCTGCCACCTTTCTACATTGATGTTGAAGAACTTTATATCATTTTGCACACGTTGTGGTACCACCATAGAGGGTGACACCTCTTTCTAGAGCTATCTTAAATCTCACTGTACAAAATATTCTTGAGGATACAATCTTCTCCCACTTTCCTGACACAGCTGAACACAACCTCCTTCTCTTTGTAGTGGTTTCTAAGTGTGTCAGTCCTGCATGCTGCAGCAGCTCTGCACTTCACATTTTGTCTTCCCATTTTATTTTCAGCATCCTGCACAGGCATCTCATGACTCAGGCTATTCAGTCTTCTGGGATAGGGACAGACATTACACATAAACTGGTTTAAGTGATCAGAAACTGGTTTAAACCTGTAACAATGGTTTACAGATGGTCAGTGTACATAAACTGGTTTAATCCTGTAACAGATGGTCAGTGTACATAAACCAGTTTGAGAATGGCTGAAACCAGTTTGAGATAAATCTGGTTGAATGTAGTATCAGACTTAACTGATTTGGGTCAAACCAGTTTATGCAATGTCTGTCCCAGACCCCTTGCTGGTTTAAGATAAACCAGACACCCCCAGCCTCCTGGCATGCTCTCTGTGCTGGGTGGGGCTCTCTCCTCCACAGCAGGGCTGGCCCCTCCCCTCTGCTTCCTGACTGCAGCTCCTGCCTTCCCCGCAAACTCCCTGCTAAGCAGCAATTCTCCCCTCCTCTGCCTTAGAGAAGGTATCTGTGTATTAGTTAGCAGACCATATGCTGGCTACAGTTTGTGCTGAATCAACAGATAGAATCAACAGGCAGAATCAACAAATAGCTGGTAATGTCCCTCTGTTTTTTTCTTAATTAGATGATAAACACTGTTATCATTTCCCTTCTGGGCTAACCACAGGGTCCTGCGGGAGCCAGGACACACTCCCCTCAGCTCAATGATGTGGAAGGAAGGGAGGGCTGCTTTAGTGCCCCTCCCCACTCCACTCCCCACCTCTGCAGCATCTAGCCTGAGACACTGCAGGCATGTGCCTGTATTTCTGGGATGTCTGCCTGGTTACAAAACTAATTTAGCCTAGCCAGGTTATGCTAACCTGCAAAGATTGAATCAATTCAGGTTCAGACTTTTTAAATGTCTGTCCCTAACCAATGTGCCTAGCCTGTGAACTCTACATTTCTGAGCCATAAAGCAGGGATGACAGTGCAGAAGTCTTATAGATTTGCACATTCACTTCAGTTGCTAATTTGTTGTTATTCCATGCATGTTTCTGTAATAGCCTGAAATTCTTAGCTGCTTTTTCAATCCTATTAGTCATTTCAGTCTGAAGGTCAAGATTCATATTGATCATAGAACTCAAGTAGCAAAAGCTGTCAATGATGCCAAGAGATTTACCCTCCACAGTGATGTTAGGGGATAGTTCTTCTGCCCCTTGGTACATAATCATAGTCTTCTTGAGACTAATTGTTAGCCTGAAGCTCTTGATGATGCCGATAATCTGCCTAAGAGATTTTTCAGGGAAGATTCACTATAGGCAACCGAGTCCATGTTATCCACAAACAGGAAATGTCTTAGATACAGCTCTTCTACCTTGTTTTATGTTCTAATCCGTAACATGTTGAATAAGATTCTATCTAGTCTGGTTCAAATATAATCTACTGAATAAGTAGATTCAGGCTAGCTATCAGCAGGCACTACTTCACTGTCAGACCGGCTAGGAGCTGGAACCAACTTCCAAGGGAAGTGGTGCTTGCCCCTACCATGGGGGTCTTCAAAAGGAGACTAGACAGACATCTAGCTGGGGTCATTTCACCCCAGCATACTTTCCTTCCCATGGTAGGGGGTCAGACGAGACGATCTGCTTAGGTCCCTTCTGACCCTACCAACTATGAAACTATGAAACTATAACTGCCATCATTACTATCCTCTTATGCATGAAGAAGCAGGAATGAAAAGTAGACATTAAAGAGCATGGAGACTAACACACACCTTTGTTTAACCCCATTGTTGATGTCAAAGGCATTTGATTTTTTGTTTTCATACACTATAGTTGCCTTCATCCCTTGATGTAATATTTGAATGATGTTCAACAGTTTGGGGGAACAATCCAGAACTGTTATCAAACTGTAACATTTTCGCTTGTTTGAATTCCTGCACAATAAAAGCCTCTTTATATGCCGAGAAAATAACTGAGAGAGACATGTGTTAGAGGCACTCCAGTAGTTGTTTTAGCAACTTTAATAGAGGGGGCCTATTTGAATTGATATGCAAGATATATGGCTTATTTCATTTCAAATATATGCTTTCTCTTATGATAACGATACTTGTTTACCTCTTCTACTGTCTGTCTTCTAAATATACATTTAAAGCCTAGGTACCAATTTGCATCACCATTTATATTGGTTGTTGATACCATCTTCTGTATTTTCTGAAGTGTTTTTTAATTATTACCTCATGACAGCAAACAAACTGCAACAATCTTTGGCCATAATAGGAGAAATCAGAGAGAAAAGGGAAAGAATCAAATGATCTTGAGAAACATGGAAAGTAGTTGTTTTGTTGTTGTATGGAATTGCAATGATTTTGAAATATATATAGCTAGATATCTACTATTAACCTGGTGAAGAATTTCTTCAATTTAACTTCCGTTCCTTAACTTTATATAAATTAACTTTGTAAATTAACCTTTAATTTTATATAAAGGAGGGGAGTCAGGGAGGAGTGGACCCAGGCCCAAGGTGGGAAAGAGGCTCACTCCTCCCCTCCCCCAGCCACTGCCTTCTCGGGCTGGGCCAGCTGCTCCCCCCTGCACCACAACAGGCTGGCTTCTCTCCTGGCTCGGGCCCAGGCCTACTCCTCCCCTACTGCCCTCCTCCAAGCTCGCTGCTCCTGTTCCCCCACTGGGTCGGCCCGGGTCTAGTGCTTCTCCCCACTCCTGGGCCCAGTCCTCCCCTGTATCAGGCTCAGGACCACTCCTCTCCTCCCCCTGCTACTGTGGCGGGGGGGGAGTGGGCTCAGATGCCAAACAGCAGGAGATAAAGGGGGAGCAGCCCCAGATGCGGGAGGCATGGGGCTCCATCCCCGCCCACTCTCCCCCATCATTCCTGATGGGCAATCGGCTAGCTTTTTATAATAACCTAGTGGCCAGAGCACTTCTCCAGGAAATGTGTGACCCAGGCTAGGGGTTGTCCTCAGCCTAAGGAGACACAAATTCATATTTTCCACCTCACCAAAAAATTCCCTAGGAATCAGTTTATAGGTTAGGCTCTATTCCTGCTACTGAAGCTGAGACCCTTTGCAAAAAGGAACTGTATGATTCAAGGGGCCATACTGAAGCTGGAATTCAGGATTTCTCCTTCATTTCCCAGGAGACTGCTATAGCTACTAGTTATTGTCATGTTCTTGCATGCCATCTGCTCCTATGGATCCTTGCTGCACTTGCACTAACTTACAGCACTGTGGTTAAAGCACTCTCTAGGGAGGTGAAGCTTGATTCCCCTCAGGTTGAAAAGGGAATTCCTTTTCTTGAGTGGCTGGTCTAGTACTATCTGTTATAAAGCAGAAAAGGGTGATACCATCTTTTCCTCTTGTCAAATGATACCATTTTTTCCTCTTGTCAGATGGCAATCTGTCATTTGTGAGGGGCTTGAACTTATTGTTGAATGTTAAGCGTGCTCTGATCCTGCCTACTCTCTGGGGTTTGGATGCTTCTATCCCTAGTTTCTGGATCCCAGTGGGACTCACGTGGTAGAAGGGAGCCCAACTGCTGAGGTTGGGACAGTTTCAGGTGCACACAGAGGGAAAAGAATATGGTGCCCAGAATACTTTCAGGCTGATCAGGAAGGTTTCTAGTGAGTTTTAGATGCTTTCAGGCTTAGGTGGCTACCAAACAGATTTTTGGAGTGCAAATGTGGACTAAGAAAAACTTCAGGGCCCAGGTTTTGTAAGTTTCTACCTAGAAACTTATTTTAATCATGACTCTAATATGTTTTGACTTGGGTCCACCCACAATACTTCCCCCGAGACAGAAACTGATTTAGCTATAGTCATGTTGAAATACAATCCTTTAACCAGCCTAGGATGCCAGTGCAGATGGAATATTTGAAGCATAGAGCTAAAAAATGAATCAGAAGGGATATTTCCTCACTTCAATATGTGTTACTTCCTTTATCATCTGGAGATAACATTATTCATTAGCAGTTGGAATGATTTAAAACCGGTGCTGTATTATGCTGTGTGGCTGGCTGTGGCCTATCATTTGTCTGAAGATCCTTCCTTATGATATAAGGAAAGGTATATTTTAATAGTTTCACAATAGAGATTCAGGGGGCTAGAAGAAGGCAGTGGTCCATAACTGCACATTTAGCCTATATATAGATATAAATATATACATGGATGGATATATTGATATATAAAACTTTAGTTGTATAAAAGTTGAAGAACCAAAGACTAGATGTACCGTGTATTATTATCATTATTTGTTCAGATTTTTGGAGTTTTGAGTCAACCCCTTCCCCCTCCCCATAAAGAGATGAGATGAAATGCAATATTATAAAATGATAAAAGAAAAAATAATTATTTCTGAACCTTTAAGGTACATTTAATCACATTGGGTATTTTTACACATGCATGCATGCATTACGGTGCTGGCCGTTTTGAAAAGCGCCTGGTGCTGTGATGTATGCAGTTGTATATGCAGTGAAATGCATGCCTGTGCTGAGAAAATGGCAGTGCCAAACATCTCAGAGGTACTTGAGTTCAAAATTGCACCACTGACATTTTCTGCATGCTGATGCGCATTTTGCTGCTTATACAACTGCACATGGTGCAGTGCATTTTGATTCAGCTCGCATGCAGAGCAGACTTGATTAATGTGCTCTAAAGTGGCAGATATCCAGTACATCACTGGAAAAAAGTATGTGTATAAATGCCCCTTATCAAGCTTTACCTATAAATATATGGCCTGAAATTAACTGAAAAAAAATCCAGTAAAGCTTGGGTTATATATATACTCACTTGACTCCAAAAGCTTGGGTATTAAATAAACAAGAGAAAATCATGACATTTGTGATAAAATTGTGAGTTATGAATAGAGAGGGTCTGAAATTTCCTAATAGAGTAAGTTATTTTCTTCCCTCTGGAAAACACTGAATTGGCCCATTCCACAGGAATTGGGCAGCTATCCCTAGAAAAGAAGGAAAGGCTCCCAGAGCTTATAGGCTTCCTGATGGATCCCTGGTACTTGAGGAAGCTGCTCTTATTTCAGTATTTATAACATGTAGGTGGAAGAATTTAAGACCCCTTTAGGTCTTCAGATACCCCCAGTAGATAGTATTTATAGTCTTCCGCTCCAGGCATTTTTCCTCCCCCACCCCAATCTCATTAAATAGGTATTCACATTTAATTTTAATTAACTGGAAAATAAATACTTTTTTTCAACTACTGGAAGTTAACATTAAAAATATAGTTGGCAATAGATGGTCACCCCTCATGCAGATTGTCTTGGAAACAGTTTCTGTCTGATGAAGAGTTGGTTTCCAAGCCATCTGTGAGGCCTCAAACCTGTACACCCACAGTAGAAAGCTGGTACAATTTTTTTTCTGTAGTTACTTATGGGATCTGAAAAACTTTTTTTTTTCTTTTTTCAGTTGCTTTTCGTTTTTATCTACAAAAGTCCTCATCCTTATTTTCTTTAGATTTCAACCAAAAAGGAGAGGAAAGGAACACCAAATGCTCAATGGTTGGCTTCTTCTATTGTAAACCATCAGCAAATCTGACCAAAGCACAGCACTTGGTATCTGTTAATTATAACATATCTAACAGGAAAGCCCAAATGGATCAGTGTTTTATTTCCAAAGTGATTATAGTGAAAGTACTAGGGAGCTTTTTATTTATATTACAAATACATGACCTAGTCCTGGGGTATTGGTTGTAGCTGTGTTTTATGGTACGTTATAACCTGCCTAACATCTGATACCCCACGTGATCTCTCTACTATTTACCAGCCATATTTTATCACCAGGTCTACATTTCCTTCCCCACCTTCCCACCCCCCAACATGTTTCTCATCCACTGACTGCCTCAATTTGCATTGTTACTGACTGGCAGTCTTGTTTAATGGCCTCTAGCTTCTGTTCTATTCTATTCCATTCCAGAAGAGCACAAAACAACTGCAGATGTGTCCTCAGCCTGAAGAAGGGTGTTTGTGCCCAAAAGCTTGAAAAGAAGAATTTTTCCAACTATTTTAGTTGTTCTGATAAAAGATATTGGATTTACCCAAAGAACCTGGCCCCAAGGCAGAGCGGGCAGGGAGGGGGTGTTATTCACCCCTCTGCCCCTAGGGGAATGAAACCCCCCCCTCCCTGCCCCCTTGCCTAAGGGGCCCTGCTGGCCACGGCCTGTGGCTGCACCTCTGCTCCTGCTGCTGCTGGAGCAGTGAGGGGGGAGTGACCCTGATGGGAAAGCTCCCCCTGCCATGGTGTCCCGGAGCATGAGCCTCTTCTTGGTGGGGGGAGTTGTACAGCGAGCAAGGTTGAGGGGGAAAGCTGCTATGAATGTGTGGGGCAAGCGGTGGCACTGGGGTTCAGAGGGGTGGCCATAGTCCTCCAGACTCCTCTAGCACCACTGTCACTTGCCTCATGCAGTCTGTAGAAGCTTTTCCTGCCCTGCCCCATCCTGCCCACAGTTCTGCCTTCCCCCGCCACTGATAAGAGGCTCACGTTTCAGACACAGGGTGCTGCCTCCATCAGGGTCACTCCCTTTTCTCCATTCCAGACAGGAGTACAGCCAGAGGCTAGCCATCATGGGCTCATTAAGCGATGGGGCAGGGAGAGGGGTTATTTTCCCCTCTACCTCCTCGGAACCACAGTGGGTTCTGCCAGCCCCCAATCGCTGCCACTGATCTCTCCCTGAGCAGGCTGAGCTGTAGAGTAAGCCCCCTTCTGCCCCCTCCACCAGATGCCAGAGGCAGGGGGAAATAACTCCCCTCCCTGCCCCCTCTGCCTCAGGGGCCATATCCCCACCTCTGGCACTGTAGCAGCTAGGGGGGAGCTCCCTGAAGACCTTGGCTCAGGTCTGCCATTGGGACAGGGAGAGGGTAACTAAACCCCTTCTCTGGACAGTTCACTCCAGGCTACTGCCCAGACTGGCCATGCCCTACCAGCACAGCTTCCCTGAAGGCAAGGGCTGCTCTGATGCCCCCCATCTCCTGGCTTGAGCTACTACGGGCATGTACCTGCATTTCCAGAGTTAACAGCGAATGTCTATTCATTTGCAAATTGGTTCAGTCTAGGCAGGTTAGACTAACTTACGAAGACTGAATCAATTCAGGCTCCAACTTTTTGAATTTTTGTCCCTAGCCCTGTAGGGTAAAATTTACCTCTGTGTTAAGGGACAGCCCATATCCTATAAGTTGTTTCAGACAGTTAAGCAGAGTGGATGGCCTATTAAGTCACTCTGGTTTTCTAATCTCTGAATCTATAAAGGCCTGTGTCCAGTTTTGGGGTCTTAGGCCTCTGTGCTGGACCATTTGCAGATCACTGAATTTTTCCCATAACAATTTACTGTTTGTTCAGATCCCCAGTACTAATTATTTTATGCATGTTGTCCCTTACAGCAAAAGCATATCGCTGACTAATCAGTCACAAGTAATGACATCCTTGACTGTTTTTCCAAGTAGCTTAAAATGAGTCCTGCTTTCAATACTATGATTGTTCAATATAGTATGAAATGACATTTAATTTAAAATAGGATGGATTATTTTTGTTGAGTGTTGTTGGACTTTAAGAGCACTTACTTCATAATCCATTTGTAATTGGCAGATATGGTGGAGGGCAAGGACATATATTGATATTATTCACTCAAGCAATGTTTCTCAACCAGGGTCCTGTGGACCCTGGGATGCCATAAGATCTTTGTATGGGTGTCATGCAGTATTAGCATCACACAGTGTGCAAACACATACATATGATTAACAGGATAAACCCAGAGATTTCACACAGAAATCCACAAGGTCAAAAATGCTCTGACTTATGGTTGTCTTTCTGAGTTCTTTGCAACAGAAGAATTGCTCTCTTGTTTTTCTTCAATCAGCTCCTCGCCCCCTTCCCCAAAACCTAAAAAAACCCTAAAACACCAGCTTTTTTTTCCTTCTACCTTTCCATAAATAGAGGCCTGTTTCCTGAATTTTCAAAATTAAAAGAATGTATGCACAGCAGATATAGCTCAGAAGAATGTGTACACAGTCAGCAAGAGGATGTTTTTTTCTATTCTGTTACTTCTCCTAGGAAGCAGGTCTTTTTTTGTGCCTCTTTTTTCATTTTTTTCTCTTCCATTTTATTTCATTCATTATGGGACTGAAAACCCCCCATAATTTTCATGGTGTTTGTTCATCTAGTTTTATAAGTGAAGCAAATTCATGGCTGCAGGAATTTTCAGTAGTTTTCTACTCACTTTTTAGGGCAGAGATTTATTTTTCAAGGTTAATTAAAAAATGATAAACATTGTTTTATGTTTACATTTCATCTAAGGTTTTGCTTATGAGTCAAGAAAAAGATCCAAAACGTAAGTGCCTGGTAACTCTTTGCATATGCAGTAGGACCCTAAATGTATACATTATCTGTCTTTAATGAGGTGAGACAATCCAAGGGCTTTTGTCATTACTCTGACTTTTCTCATCTCTTCTTTTTTTTCCCCACTCTGTCTGCTTAATTAATAATTAATTAATTACTGCAGACACATTCTGTTGCAGCTCAGCATTTAGTGCTTAGGATGTCAGTGAGATACAAGCAGTACACTTGAAAGTTAATGGCAAGTCACTGGTGAGGTATTTACACAGTATTTGTAAGTAGGCAAAACAGGTATATAATGATAGTTGCTTTGTACTTATAGGACTACATAAATATAATATTTATAATTAATTAATTTTACTTAAGGAAACTATGTCATGTCTAGCATGGCATGAATTGAACAGATAGAATCTGCAGTACTTTTATCAACTGTACCTTTTTATGAAAAGAATGACATATTATGGGTAAGGGTGGTAGCATTGCCTCTTGGTTAGGGCTGATAGACATTTTGCTTTGTTTCTGTTTTCAATGTCATATTTTTGAAACATTGAAAATTTGAGCTGAAATAGTCCATGCCAATGTCTATCTTCATCTGATGAGTTTTTTGGAGGGGAAATTAGAGACAGTTCAGCTATTTCTGAGTGTAATACTATGCAAAGAGTATTTTTCTTTAAAAAAAAATACTTGAAAAGATCTAGTACTGCCGTGATTTAGAGGAGGGTCTTAAATTTGGTAGGGGTCAGGATGAGTGACTGTCCCTCTGAAAATTCATCCAAACTTGGTCAATTCTTGAGAAAATCCAAGTTTTAGATATGCTTATAGAAACCTAGATTTTAGCATATAAATTATACATAAACAAGTATAAGTGATCAGAAACTGGTTCAGGTTTGTGACACAACAGAAGTTTAGTGCACATAAGCCACTTTCAACATGGCCAAAACTGGTTTAAGATAAGTCTGGATGGTTAACATCAGACTTAATCTGATTTAGATTACAATGGTATATTGACCTTCTGCCCCAGATCCCCTCCAGATTCAAGTTAACTAATAGTTCACCAGCATCTTAGTATGCTTTGCACTTCTGCTGGAACACCGCTCTTTCCCCTCACAATAGGCTGGTCAAGGTAGCCTGGCCGAAGCTGTTTGCTCCAGCTGAGCAGGGAGCCCCCACCCCTCTTCTGGACTGGACACTGCAGGCATGCGGCTGCATTTCCAGAATCAAAAGTGAATGTCTGTTCACTTGCTGCTTGCTTCAATCGACACAATTTAGATTAACCTGTAAAGATTGAATCGATACAGGCTTGGGCTTTCTGACTCTGTACTTAGCCTCTGCCTTTGCAGGCAGAAATAGAAATAGTCCTGATTTCTTAATGATTCCCTGTTTGCCCAGGCAGCTTTGAACATATAAAAAATAGTATCTAACACAAACTTACTCTGAACAACCAGATACTGGACATCTTAAATTAACTAGCTAAAATTAGAAGCTACTTTTAACTTTAATCCCTTTGTGTCTCACTTCTTTATCTAGAGTAGAGATAATACTGTTATAAGACTTTACAGGCAACTTGTAAAAATAAGTCCATTAAAATGTGAAGTAATTGTATACCATAGTGAAAAGCACCATATAAAAAACCATTAGCTAATTACTAATTCTGTCCTTCAAACACGTCTTGATTCACAAGCAGTAACTTAGGCCTGGAGGCCTTGCATTAAAATAATACACAGACATCAAATATTGTATAGCCCAGGGGTAGGAAACCTTTCACTAACATCAGGCAGATCTCAATAGCAGTCTTATTTGTCTTGGAAATGTTGCTCAGAGGCTGGACAGGGAGTTTCACCAGTTCTGCTGGGCACTCTGGGTCCTGAGTGGCTCTGACCTGACAATGTCTATTCCTGGATGCCCCTGCTACCAAGATGACACTCGGGCTTTGGGGGCCTGGGCAGCTCTGTGTGTGCAAAGGTAGTGGAAAGCTTTCTGTGTGGTAGCAGAAGCAAAGCAACACTTGGGATTTCATAGTTTCATAGTTTCATAGTGTCTAGAGTCGGAAGGGACCTGGGCAGATCATCTAGTCCAACCCCCTGCCTTGGCAGGAAAGAGCACCGGGGTC
>JAGPOW010003316.1:97119555-97136676 GCA_030014935.1 Caiman crocodilus
TCCCCCACCTTTCCTTCCTATCCTGTCCCTCCTGTATAGCCTATAGCCCTCGATATTCACCGCCCAGTCATGCAACGAGTCCCACCACGTTTCTGTGATTTGAAATGTTTTGGTTTGTTTGGGCTGGATAAAATCTGTTTGGAGTCTTCTGCTCATTAAGTGAACACTGCCCATCCTTTGCACAAAATCAGTCAGTGGTCCTGTGAAAAAATGTGATCAGGCAATTAATTATTTTGTCATTATGCAGATATGCAACAGGGCTAAATTAAGGTTGCATGGGCAATATTAATTTATGTGTTTCCTAGCTTTTCTGGGATGGTCTAGCTTCACTTTGTAATAATTAGTGTGTTTAATAAAGTTTTGTGTGCATTATTAAATAATATCTTTAAAATGGAATATCTTGACTTCGATTCAATATAATGTACTCTGCTGATTCCAAATGTATAGTATAAATTTCTATACATCCATTGGAAAATGTGTGTGTGTGTGTGTATGGATAATCTATGCTTAATAAACCTATCTGGAGATAACCACAGTTAGAATCATAGAAAATTAGGGTTGACAGGGACCTCAGAAGGTCATCTAGTCCAACCCCTTGCTTAAAGTAGGACCACCTTCAACTAGATAATCTTAGCCAAGGCTTTGTTTAGCCAGGTCTTAAAAATCTTAAATATCTGATGGAGAGTCCACAGCCTCTCTGGGTAACCTTTTCCATTGTTTTACAACTCTCTTTGTGAAAAAAATTCTTCCTAATATCTAACCTAACTTCCCTTGCTGTAACTTGAGACTGTTGCCTCTTGTTCTGTCATTTGTCACTACTGAGAACAGTCTAGCTCTGTCTTCTTTCAGACCCCACTTCAGGTAGTTGAATGCTGCTGTAAAACAACTCTTAGTCTTCTCTTCTCTAGATTAAATAATCCCATTTCCCTCAACCTGTCTTCAGAAGTCATGTGCCCTAGTCCCCTCACCATTTTAGTTTCTTTCCACTGGGCTCTCTCCAATTTATCTACATCCTTTTTGTAGTGGGTGTCCAAAATTGAACACAGTACTCCAGATGTGGCCTCACCAGTGCTTTATAGAGGGAAATATTCAGTTTTCTTGACCTGCTGGAAACACACCTACCAATACAGCCCAGTATGCCATTTACCTTCTTGGCAACAAGGGCACAGTGTTGGTACATATTCAGTTTATTGTCCGCTGTAATGCCCAGGTCCTTTTCTACAGAGCTACTGCACAGCTGGTCAGCTCCCCGCCTGTACTGGTGCATGGGATTGTTCCATCTTAAGCGCAGGACTTTGCGCTTGTCCTTGTTGAACCTCATGAGAATCCTTTTGGCCCAATCCTCCAATTTGTCTCAGCCACTCTGAATCCTAGCCCCACCCTCCACTGTATCTACTACTCCTCATAGCTTGGTGTTATTTGCAAACTTGTTGAAGGTGCACTGTATGCCATCTTCCAGGTTGTTGATGAAGATATTGAATAAAACCTGCCCCGGGACTGATTCGTGAAGCACTCCACTTGATACCATTTGCTAACTAGACATTGAGCCATTCATTAATATGCTCTGATCCTGGTGCTGCATCCAGTTTTCTATCCACCTTATAGTCCATTCATTCAGTCAGTGCTTTCTGAGCTTTTCTGCCAGAATGTTGTGGGAGACTATATCAGAAGCCTTGCTAAAGTCAAAATATATCTCATGCACTGCTTTCCCCACATTCACAGAACCTTATCAAAAGCCTTGCTAAAATCAAGGTACACCACATCTATTGGTCTCCCCACATCCACAAAGCCAGTCATCTCATCATAGAAGGCAATCATGTTGATCAGGCATGATTTGTCCTTGGTAAATGTATGCTGACTGTTCCTAATCACCAGGGATTCTTTGCCACTGTGAGCCCCATGTTACCCTGGTGAGGCATCCCCTGCCTTCCTGGCAGCAGTGGGGGCAGTGACATGGGGTCGCACCCCTCACCACTACAGGGCAGGTAGGGGGCACCTTGCTAGGGTGGCACAGAGCTCACAGCAGCAAACAGCTTCCCTGCCTGGCCCACTCTGCCCTGATGCGCCAGGTTCCACCTGCTGGGCTGCAGAAGCCCTGGGGAAAGGGCACTCTGAGGCAAATCAGGAGTGTACAATGCATTCATCTGTTGATGAAACTGAGAGCTTTTCAATCTCCCTATCCCTGCTGCTTCATACCATCTGCAAACCTGCAGGTGAGGGAGCCAGTGGGGAGCTGATAACAGTGTTTATCAGCCCATCAGAAAAAAATAGTGTCTCTCATTAGTTCAAGTTCTTAGACAGCTTTTTTTCCAAGGAAGGAACATTATCAGCTAACCTGTTGATTAGCTCCAAAAAGCCCTAAGGAGACACTGTTCTGTCAGCCTGTCCCAGGTAAATTGCACGCACACGCACATACACACACACACACACACACTCTCTCTCTCTCAGCATTAGCTAGCCTATCACATGCCTAGGGTCCATAGGGCTGGGATTCATTTGAAAATTACAGATGTTTCCAAGCAGGAAAGTTTAGTGTTGAAGTTCCCCAAAGACTATCAAGTGTTAAAATTTGTAAGTTTTGTTTGGATTCATCACTTGTATCCTCTAATGCAAATAATTTCTATTGGACCCATTGGTGAAATATACCTCATAGCATTATCTCAGTATTTTGTGGAGTTCCAACATCAGATTACATGGGACTGACATGTTATATTTTTAATGTTGTATTTTAATCCACTTTTGCTTGTCTCCTGAATGAAAATAGCACAGTGAAAGATTAAGCTTTAAGAAATGAGGAGTGTACATTATTTCTGAAAAGCTTAAAATGCACCAAAAAACTGAGTTCTGAAAAACATAATTTTATTACAAATTAGGTCATTTATCTGTACCAGTCATTGCAACTAGAAAAGACTATTGCTGTATAGTGAAAGCCAGCTGATATCTCATGTACCCACAGAAAAGATGAAATCTAAAGAATGATATAGTTACTTGTTAGCATAATAGAAAGAATTGTGAACAACAGTCAAAGCTTTGCAATCTGTTCCATCTATCAATGAATAGGGAATACAAACTCGTGATTCATACTGACACTTTTATAGTGCTACATCTATAAATCTAGTACATCAGAGATAAAATAGTCTCTTTAGTAATCACCTGTCCTGATAAATTTCAGACTGCAAACTATTGTGTATTAAATATCTGCCTGACTGGATTACATGTAATTAGGAAAGGCTCAAAAATCTCTGCTAAATTAGCATAATAAGACCTTCAATTCTGCTTGCTTTAGTTCCTGCTACTGTGAACAGGAATCTGAGTGTTGAATTTGATTAACATTTGTGATGGCTACAACAATTTCAGGGAGGACAGTGAGAATGGCCTTGTAATCCGATGTAGATTAATTATAAAACAGTGACAATTGCATGTGGCTTGGGGCACTGGTGAACTGTAGAGTGTAGAAGGCCAGCCTTCTGTGAAGTAAAATCTTGGCTTTCTTTATTTATAGGTTAGAGACAGAAATTACACATAAACTGGTTTAAGTTAAGAAACTGATTTAAACCTGTAACAGAACAGAAGTTCAGTGTGCATAAATTAGTTTCAAAATGGCTGAAACTGGTTTAAGGTAAACATGGTTGAATGTTAATATCAGATTTAACTGATTTGGGTCAAACTAGTTTATGCAGTGTCTATTCCAGACCCCTTCCTGGTTTAAGTTAAATAAGAGTTCCCCAGCATCCCAGCGTGCTTTGAAGCCTGGGCTGGGATGTGCTTTCTGCTCCAGAGAGCAGGACTGGCCCCACCCCTCTGCTCCCTAGCTGAAGCAGTGAGGGCTGGCTCAGTGGGCTCACTGGATCCCCCAGGCAAACCCTGACTGGGGTCTGCAACCAGGGTCATGGGAGTTAAACTCACCTTCCCTCAAGTACAAAGCTGCCCTACTCTGCTGGTTTACTTAGTGCTGGCTGCAACTGTGTACTACAAATCCTAGAAGCACCTGGAAGCAGGAAGAGGAAGTGATGAGCAACTCTGCAGAGCCCTTCTGCTGTGATTGTGGACTGCAAATCCCAGAGACTTCAGGGACAGCAGGAAGAGGAAATGAACACACAGCCCATACCAGAGAGGAGAAGGGGGAAGGGAGGCCTTATGTGTATATATACATGCATATATAAACCCTTTGGATCAGATCCAAAAGAGGGCTTGCATGCTTACACATTAGGAATTGTGGACCCTAATTTTTAAGCATGGAATTCAAACCTAAGAAGTATGCATTTGGATTATACATACAGTTCACAAAGAGTTGTGAACTTCAAAAGAGTGATGGGTAGTCACTCACAAACAAGTAAGATTGTCTTCCAAGAATCTTAATAGTGAGTCTGGAGGTGGCTCTGTAGCCCAATTCTAGATCCACATGTCTTGTCAGTGAGAACAGGTGTTTCCAGGAGGGATGGGCACTGTGTTGCTGCGTTGGATGTTCTGATGTTCTTTTCACCTGTTCCTCTTTTCCTCTTTTGCCTGTCAATAAGCTGTTTCAAAGTTTTGAGGTCCCTGCCAAGGAACCTTCCTCCATTTTGGTTGGTCCTGAGCAACGGTCTCCCAACTGTTGATGTCAATGTTACTCCTCTTCATGTTTGCCTTCATGGTGTCTTGGAAATGCTTTCTTTGCCCTCCGCTACTTCGCTGACCTTCTTTCAGCTGTGAGAAAAAAGATTCTCTTTAGAAGGCAGGAGTTAGGCATGCAAACAACATTACCTGCTCAGCAAAGTTGGTTTTGGATGATCATGGCCTCAATGCTGTTGGAATTTGCTTTGGCCAAGACACTGATTTTTTCTGCATCTATCATCCCAGTGAAGTATCTTGTGAAGGCACCATTGATGGTACTTTTCCAGGCTCTTAAGATGTCTTCTGTATGTGGTCCAAGTTTCTGAGCCATACAGCAGGGTTGGAATGACTTTGGCTTGATAAACCAAGAGATTTGTTTCAGCAAGGATGTCATGATTTAAGAAGACTCTCTTACTCAGATGTCCAAAGACTGTACTTGCACATTTCAAGAGGTGTTGTATTTCTGCGTCTATGTCTGCCTTTGAAAGATAGCTTCCAAGATAGGCAGAGTGATCCACGTTGTCCAGCAATTTTCCATTGGTTTGAATGGAGGTGGGAAGGGGTGTTTTTCCATTTGGAGCAGGCTGGTAAAGGACTTGGATTTTCCTGATGTTTAGTGTTAAGTCAATATTCTTGTAGACTTCAAAGAATACATTAAGAACACTTTGTTGGTCTGTTTGAGATTGAGTACTGACAGCATGGTCATCTGTATACTGGAGCTCCATTATAGATGTTGTCATAGTCTTTGTTTTTGACTTGAGTCTACTGAGGTTGAAGAGCCTTCCATTCATACGATACACAATTTCACTCCCAGGTGGGAGTTTTCTGTTGATGAGTTGCATTATGGTGGAGATGAAGATGGAGAACAAAGTTGGAGCAATGATGCAACCTTTCTTCACTTCAGTTTTCACTTCAAATGGTGCTGTTGCTGAGAACCTTTGCTGACATGTTGTCGTGGAAAAGTGAACATCAAAAGAGTGAACAACATGTTGAGTGGTGAGACATTTAGAACCTGAATTCTAGCCCTGCTTCAGATTGAGGGTATTCAAATCTATGCCCTTTCACCTTTCATGAAATTTCTATAACCATTAGCCAACATGTTAGCCAGGGCAGGAAAGCTCTCCTGTGAAGCTGAACCACTATACAGCAAAGACTGCAGAAGGAAAGCAAGCAAGAAGCATCGCTCTATAGGGAAGTAGGTAAGGCACTTGATTAGCTGAGATTTGACTAGCTCCCCTCCTAGCTGAGGGAAGTCTTGGGTTCCAGTTTCTACTGTCAGGATTAGTTCTTATTTATCTAATACCAATTTAATATTAAGTGTTCTGGTGACATTGTTGTATGAAAGTGACCGTGGCTAGTGTGTTTTGCACCTGAAATCAATACTGTAGATGAGTGGTTTCCCAAGTTGATCAGGTTTCTCAGCCAGTTGGCATACCGCTGAGTTTCTTTTGGATCATAAGAATTTCTGCTGGTGGTGTCTAAGTCCTTTGACCCTCTATAAGTCACTTACATATCTTAAAGAGTTATTTTGCTAGAGCAGTGGATTATTCTAAATATCTGAAAGGGTTGATAGAAATTGTTAAAGGTAGCATGGGAGATGCAACAATTGATTCCAAGGCCTGCTCCAAACTTCCTAAGCTTGAGTCTGCTAGTTAAAACTTTCATACCTCTGAGGCAGAAATTGAGCCAACTGTTCTTCAGTCAGACAAAGAATGCGTCACAGGTGCACTCTGCAGCTGCAGGAGGAACCCCCTCTCTGCTTCAACCAATGCTAATAGGAGCATATGGGGAATACACATAGGGAATACTACACAGCTTTTTCATCTTTATGCTTGGTAGTCTGTCCAACAGAGCAGAAAGAGAAATACAAGGGATAGAGCAAGTCTGCTGATGAACTGAACTGCAGTCCTACAGATGAAAAACACAGCCCTTTCTGCCTGATCAGTCCAACACAGGGGGCAGTAGGAGACAGAATTCCTACTCCCTCCCCCTGTCTCATAGTCCCCTAAGGAAACTCATCCTAATACCCATGCCTGCCTGGGGAAACTCATCCTCACAAATTACACACCAGTAGTACCTGAAACATAGAAGCAAACTGCTCCTTTCCCAAGAGCATAGCTTCCATGATGCATGCAGCTCCATGAGTGATGATTTTGCAGGTTTGAGCATGAGTTTTTCTGACTCTCTCCATCTTCCTTATCTGATGGTAGTAAATGAATGCCATATTTTCAATCCCAGAGCACATTCACCTCACAGGGAAGTAGATCAACAGCAGTGTTATCCCTTGAGGAACTGAGGCACATAACATGAGATGACTCAAGATTACGAAGAAACAATGGGAAGAGTTGGGCATAGGGTGGCCATTGTAAAGGACAGTCTGGTTGTCTTCTGTCCTTTATTGATATGCAACTGGACACCTTTCTCTTGAACAGAAAAATAGAGGACATATAAGTGTT
The DNA here is from genome assembly GCA_030014935.1 of Caiman crocodilus. Taxonomy (NCBI): domain Eukaryota; kingdom Metazoa; phylum Chordata; order Crocodylia; family Alligatoridae; genus Caiman; species Caiman crocodilus. The sequence continues at coordinate 97,126,605 of JAGPOW010003316.1, forward strand.
GGGTTTTGTATCAATAGAGAACAGAGCAGCAGAAAACCAAGATGTCCTCTCTGATGGCCATCCTAGTTGGGCATGGAACCTGGGCATCCTGCCTTTTAAGACTCCTGTGCATTAACTACAGAGCCAGTTTTTCTCCTGTTTGTCCATAGCATTACCTTTCCTACATTCAGTTTCAGTCACACCCTACTTTCTTTTACTTCACTATTCTTACTTGCTTTTTTTCTTGCTTTATACCCCCTTTTTCAGCAGACTTCTTCTGCAGGGACCTAGTATTTTCCCACCTCATTAGTACTGATATTTGACCCTGACTCTGTAAACAACCCTATATTGATTATTATAAAATAAAATAAAAATAAACTCATGGTTTTTCTGTCAGCATCACCATTTTAAAGGTTGGCAGTAGTGAGACTTTCTTTAGGTGCATGCAGACGTTCTCTATAGCTGATCTATGATTATGAAGTTTATTTTAAGCTGCATGATCAAAGATTGGCTCTGGCATGATCAAAGATTGGCTCTAGCATTGGGCCTGGCACGAAGGTAAGCCAGGAACCTAATCTAAGTCAGAATGGGTGGGATTGGGAAGTGTGGGCTAATGGATTTTCAGGAGGGAGGGAGTAGCAGGCTAACAGGTGCTTAGAAGGGTGTTGTCCATCTGGGGATGGAGGAACTTGGAGGACTACAAATCACCTGGTTAGGGTAGAGGATAGGAAGATCACAGCCCTGGAGCTGGGGTAAATGGCTGGACTTTCCCACTGCTATGGCTGCTCTCTAAATAGGTTGGCTGTGCATCCTGGTTTGGCTGAGACACTCCAGGATTCTGTAGCCCAGTCCCAGCCTGTTGGTCAACAGTCCTGGGTCAGAGTCTGCTGCTTCTAGGTGGAAGCAAGAAGAGTGGCCTGGAGCAGGAACCCTACCTACACGTGTTATGTCCTTGCTGTTGCACAGGAGTAGCAGAGCCTGCTCAGCTTCCTCCTGTTGCACCATGCCATTCCACCTCCCCGAATGACCACCGTATCTCTAAATGTGTTCAAACATCTGTTAGATTAGGTTAACTCATTCTTGATCTAACTTATTTCATCTCTTCAGGTGAACTAAGTTAAATCAGGAGAGCAACTTTTTTATACATTAAATCAAGGTACGATGGAAAAATTAAACTGATTTTATTTTTTTTCCAGAAGAGCTACTATGCAAGGGAAATGTCATCATATGTATCGTTGACTGTGGTGGAATTCTGTGGCGAAAATCCCTTTCTGAAATTCTATCATTGTATGAGCCAAGGGTCATTTTTAGCTTGTGCAAATCATTTACCCAAGAAAGAAAATCTTAGAATTATCAATATCTTTATAAAAGAGAGAGAGAGAGGCTATGGCTTCTTGGAATGACTTGTTTTCTCATAGTGATGTTGCATTATTATGAATGTACACAATTCTGATTGATGCCACTTAATCATATACCTCTTTTCTGTTGTCTTACCTACTCTTGTTGTTTAGAAATGAGGTTTTAAGGAATTTAAAAAGTTCTTATTTGATACTAAGACAGGAATCATGACTGTGAAATCCCTTTTCTGTCCCAGTTTTAGATCTGCTCTGTCCCATACTAATTATTAAACAGTAGGAACAATGTATTTATTGGTGCTAATTGCTGTCTTTTCTTGTTGAACACTCAAATAGTAATCAAAGGCAAATTTAAAAAATATATTATATTTGAAAAAGGTAAATGGAAAAAGTAAGGAATTAAAAAAAGTTTTAAAATGATTTTGCTAATGAAATGTTCAGAGAAAGAGTTTTGAGACAAGCAACAATAGGGAGGGAGTTTATGGGAAGTGTGAAAGGAAATCTGAGCATGGGGAGAGAGGGGGTGTCTACACGTGCCCCACTGCAGTCATTTAGTACATGCTTCAGTACTTGCTTTTGCTAAAGCATGTACTAAATGATTGCCAGTAACCATTGTTAATGTACAGTCCCAGAAGCACATGGGTTTTCTGATCCTACTTCATAGTAGCAATGAGCTACTACCCAGCAGAAGCAGAATCATAGTTGGTGCCCACCGACACTACATCGTCATAGCTGATCACTATAGCAAAGTAGAGTCTTGTGTAGGCACACCTAGTAAAGTAAGTAGGATAAATTCTGTCTCTTGTCTGAGGGGGAAGTGAAGTGGGTGGCAGGATGCAAGAAAAACATACACAGCCAAGTTCTCAATACCTACTGTAAAACTAATATACATAGTAAATATAGATAATATACATGTAGGATAAACTCGTTTAGCTAAGTAAAAATGGGGGCATGACATAAATATGAATAAAATGCTGTTCACCTAAACACCCCTTCTTATCTAAATCTTGAGGGACAGATTCTCAGAAGGAATTTACAGTCTATCCTATTCCAGTGACAAATTTAAAAATATACTATATTAGCATGGTAAATATATTGAAATATGGGCTGACTTAAACGGGGGATATGACTCACAAAATTGTCAATAGATGTGTATCCTCTTTTAGGTCATCAAGATTTAAACAACTTAGCTGCAAGTTTCAGAATGTTATAACCACTAATTATATTTTATTGTTGCTACATAGGAAGTGGTCTGAGTTGTGCAGTTCAGTCATTTGTTTAGTCAGTTATAATGATTGTTTTTTAAGCTCATTTCACAATTGCAATGAAGTGAATATGTGATGCTAGACTTTGTAGACTGTTCTAATTTAGATGTACTACCTTATTTATATTGTTGTATACTCTGGTTACTGTGAATTGGTTCTGGTGTTTAAGAACTGCTTTTTCCCCCAAAAAAGATTACCTTATAAATATGTGTGTGGGGTGAGGGTGGGGGATCAGAGGGAATAAGTGTTTTTTTGACCCAATGCTGAATAATATTTTATGTGCTGTCTCCAAATGGTCAAATTTCCTGATAAAAAATGCCATGTTTGCAAAACTGAAATTTTCTGTAGGATCTCTAGCTCTAGAAGGCTCCCATTAATTTTGCTCGACGTGCATTGAAGCCAGTAAGCTATTTTTAATAGGAACGTGTGTGACATGAGACTCCATATTGTTTCTCCTGAATTTTTGTGGAGTTTTTTTGGAAATCATTTCATGAGAAAAATGTTGTAGTTTTGACTTTGTCTTGAGTTGAGGCAAATAACAATAAATTCTATTTTTATTTTTCTACATTCTTTGGCAAAAATATATTTGTATTTTCTGGCTTCTAGTAATGACACAGAAAGCATGAGCCATCATTTCTCCTTTCCAGTTCTATAATCGTGCACCTGACAAGAATGCTTCCCAGTTCCTGTGATCCACTAAAATGCTGCATAGTCAACTGCATGGTGTTCAAAGTGAACACAGTGCTGCAAAACCTTTCAGACATAAACCTGATGAAATCAACTAAGAGTTGAGCTTTACTTAGGGGCTGCTGAATAGGGCAGATGTGGGTGGTAAAATTATTCAGATTTTTAGAGAAAACATGGAGGTTTGGTATTCAGGTCACATTTACAGAAGTAAAACAAACAATTACAATATCATGACATGATGTGTGCAAACATGCACCCAGTAAATGATAAATACTAATACCTAAAGATTCTTCAAGTCATTATATCAATGTGTCTGAATCCAGCTTTCACTGAAGAAAATATATATTACTAGATGCAGTTTTAAAAAAAGCAACAGAGAAGTAAACACAGCAGAATTGACATCATTGTTACAGTTGTAGCCGTCTTGTTGCTGTTACTGACAAATCCACGTGGGCTCTTTTTGTCTAAATGGAGTTGAAAATGATTGTAAAGGCCCAGTAGTATATATCAGATGCTAATATTACAAAACAGTTTGTGGGGTGTTTTCTTTATCTTGTTCTTTGAGATCTAAGAATGTTTCACAAGTCTTTCATGCCATGTCTGGGTAACAGTGGGTGCATCTACACATGCACTTTAATGCTCGTTCACCTATTTTACTGCACATTAATGTGTCACATAAAAAACTGCTATTATGCCAATGCACAATAAAATAGGCTACTGAACATTAAGTGTCACTTTAAAATGGTGCACATTTGTTACTGTGCATTAAGGGAGCCTGATGCACATTTGTTTGTACCTCACATTGGAGGTATTAAATTTAATGCATTTTAGGAAAAGCACATTAATGCATGTGTAGATACACCCAGTGTGATGCATAAAAACCATCAACTAGGTTAAATAGCCCTGTGCAAATGAAATATATTCAGTGTGAATTAAACACAAAGGAGATCTTAGTCTTGGCCATCTAAACCAGGTTTCCTTTCATGACCTTCCTGCTCCTTTATTCCTACTTTAGAAGCAAATGAATAGATTTTAATACTGTCTTATATGATCATGATACCCTATTCGGGAGCAAGAGAAGTTGCTCTGTAGATAAGGCAAAAGTTTGTCTCTTATTATTAGTTTTTAATTAATCTAATAATGGGGGAGGAAGGGCAGAGGAGGGAGCGGAGGCATAGTGGGGAAGAAGAGAGATGGGGTCTGAGGTTGCAAGGGTCAGCAGGCAGGGGGCAGAGGTAGCAGGGGGCAGGCACAAGTAGGGAGAAAGCTGTTTGACTTCTCCCCCTTCCTTGACCCCCACACTGTCTGCCCCTCTGCAGCAGTGGGAGGGATGAATTAAAAGTGACTTTTCCATAATTGGATTCTATACCTGGAAAATTGTAACAAATTTATAAATTTTTCCATATATCAAATGTATGGATTGGGGTTTTTTTTTGCATTCAGGGTCAACTTAGTTTGGTTTAATATGTTAATATCTTTGGAAATTTGAGGGGGGGGCAAATTTGAAATTTTCCTCTGAACTTTAGGTTTGTAACAATTTTTAAAATCTTGACTCTTTTTAAGAAAGGAAAAATAATCTGAGATGTCAGAAATTCCTATAGAATGTGAAGACTGGTTCTGTTCAATTTTAATTTGTATCACACCTCCTTCCAGGATGCAGTTTTTCAGCAAAGAGCAGGAAGTTTTAGAGTTATATTGTCCTAAAACTTCAGGAGAATATTATTCTAAAACTCGCATTGCTACCTCATACTCCTAAATGACTTTAAAATAATAATAATAAAGAAATAGTGTTTTTTTCTGTTCTTGCTGAGAAGCAATAAACTGTAACATTTCCCAGAAATGAAGTCAGAGACAGAATTTCAAGGAGAAATGGAGACCTGTGTTTTATTAAATGAAAAGAAACATTGACTCCTGAATGCAGAAATATGTAAAATGTAAAAACCAGCAATTGCAGATGTAAGGTTTTACCACAGATCCCTGGCTGTATTTCATTAAAAAAAAAAAAGAAAAAAATGTTAAATTCAGAGTTAGCCTGACATTTCCCAGTCAACACAACTTAGGTCTTTGCCTACAGCCTGACCCATTAGTTTTCAGATTAATCTGATTATTGTGAGTTGTAGATTTTAGAAAGTCTGCTTTGAACAAAAAAAAATGTTTAACATTAAGTTAGAAACTAGTTCAGGCTTCATTATTAGACATGTTTATATTTTTAACCCCCCTTTCTCTGAGTCCAGTGGTAGCAGAGGACACCAGGGAAGGTATGTGTCTAATGTGGAATCATGTATGAATAGTGCATCAGACACCAGAATCTCTACTTAGACATAACTTGTATAAAAGTTAAGGAGAATGCAGCCTGAATTAGACAACATTTGGGTCCAGAACAACAGCCTGGACCTTACTAGTGCAGGCTAGTCTAGTCTAAGTCTTATTCCATCCTGAATAACTTTATATGCCTCATCTATTATTTGTACCTGATCCTGCAAGGTCACACCATGAATAGTCTTATTAAAATCTGTGGGAGTATACGTGTGAGAGTTTGTAGAATCACTTGTGATATGTACCACAACTCCTAGACACGTTGGTGAAAGCAAAGTGAAATGGATTGAGAAACTGCGGCTTTCTTTCATCTGATCAGGCTCTTTAGCTAAGTTTTATAAATTGTGTGTGTGTGCATGCAGTTCCTCCTTGCTGTCTCAGTCGTTAACAATTCTGAAATTTTCAGCTCAGATTGAGCTCTTCTCCCCATGAAGAGCAGTACATCTTGTATCATCTAAAAGTGTCATAAATGCAGTAAAGGAGCAACAGTAAAAATAACAGTCATTTATGTCTATTTAATTGGACATGCTGTATCTGGCATGCTAAACAGCTTGATGTTGAGCAGTCACAAGCACAGATATTATATAATTGTTTAGCAGTGCATGCATAGTGAAGTGTTCAGTTTAACGTGCTGTTCCAGTGCTTCTTTGGGGTTTGGAAATAAGGATTAAAGATAATACCACAGTGTAATTGTTACAGCACTTTAAAGATATTATAAAAAACCTAGTCAATACTAGGATATTTTCATGCATTATTCCTATGCACAGATTTATGTCTTGATCCTGAAACTGAATTGTGGAGATAGACAGCCGTACCTGCATAAAACCTCACTGAAATCAAGAGGCTCTGCACAGATATATTTAATAGGACTGTGCAAAATTTCACTGGCAGTTTCATTTTGACACTGTTTTGACTCATTTTGAGCTACAAAACCAAAATCGAAATGAAACAGAGCTTCAAAACAGCCTCAAAATGAAATGAGGCAAGTCAAAACGTTTTGAAATTTTCAAAATGTTTCGAGTTTTGAAGCTTAAGCTGGGCTCGTCTGCAGGGAAACAGGAACTAAAGTAAGAAGAGGGAGGGGGAAGAGAGGAGACGGGATGGGGGAAGGACTACTCTCAATATTGATTGTGTAGCTGGCCAGTGACTGTCATCTTTCCCTAAGGTCTCTTCCAATTCCAGTGCTCTGGAGAAGGGATGGAAAAACTGCATAAACGGCAGCATTGTTTGAACGGCCCTCCTTTCTGCCTTGGTGTCAGTTACTGATCTGTGTATTCCAGTTTTACCTGTCAGCAGCTAGAGGTGCAGGGTCCCAGAACCCAGACTCCTCCTACACCTATCTCCTTGGTAGCTGGCAGGCTTCATGGCTGCAGCAGGACCTAGGAGGTCTGTAGTTTTCACCCTGCTGTGCCCTAAGACAGACACAGTCCCACAAGCATGCATGTCATGAGTTTTGCCTGTCAGCAGCCAGAGGTACAGGGCCCAGAACCCAGAAGCCCCTGCACCTATCTCCTTGACAGCTGGCAGCTTCAGGGCCTCATCAGGGGGTAGCATGCCTGTAGTTTTCAACCTGCTTTACCTTAACCCACACACAGTATCACCTATGACATGAGTTTTGCTTGTCTGCAGGTTGAGGTGCAGTTTCCCCAAAACCCTTGCACCTACCTCCTTGAAACATGGCAGGTTTCATGCCCTCAGAAGGGACTACCATACCTACAAGTTTCATCCAAATCAAGCCAGAAGTGAAATGAAACACTGTTCTGTTGAAATGTCTAAATGCGAGTTGAAATGGAATGGTGCTGTTTTGCACAGCCCTAATATTTAAACTGTTAATAAAGACAGCAGTGTCATCCTGTGCCCAAGTTACTGGTTGAATTTATGAGATCTAGGTTAATAGTCTTAGCTCTTATGCTGAGTTTCTTTTTGACTTTAACAAGCACCAGTCTTTTCAATGGTTTAATCTCTTAATGAACAAAGCTCTACAACTCTTTGAATAAATCTTCATTTAGAATACATTATTAAAATAAAAGATATTATGGGTCTATTTAAAAAAATCTATGTAACCTTTGGACAGAGACATTTGGTTTTTCAAGTTAAATGAAATGATTTTCCAAGAAAAAAAATGTAAGTATGATAAGGGGGATTAAAAGTGATTTTATGTTTCTAAATGACTTCTTTATAAATTATTGTTCAGAATAGAAAACTTTCCATTTTCATTAGACTGCTGAAAGTTCTAAATTAGTGTTTTGATGGGTGGTCTGAAGAAAACATCACTTTCTCTATTCAGTAGGTTATAATGATTGTGATCCCAGAATCAATTAATTCACATCGGCAGACAATGCACTTTTTCTCTCTCTTTCTTTCTCTTTTTGCATAGCACTCTGCTGTAATATCAGTAATTTTGCAGCAATTAGTTGACAACACGTATACCATCCCATTTACCAGGCCATGAACTGCACTTTGCTATGCTTATATCAAGCTGTTAACTAATAACACATTTAAGTGCTTCTGGTAAAAAGCAATGTCTGTGGGATTTTTGGATAAATAGATGTGGTCTTCAAAAAGTACAGTAGTGTTGAATTAAAGGCTTCTTCTGCAGTGTTTCAGGTTTTTGTATGCTGTGACTTAATTCCTATCCCCCAGTGACCAGTGTGGTTCCATAATAAATGCTATATAAGTTTATACACTCACACCTCCATGGAGGGTACATTAATGCTGGAATGGGAAATTGACAAATAAATACAAGAAAAATAAAAATCCAAGAAATATTAGAATGTGGAAAAGTCTGTTGTATACCAGGCAATTTCAGCTTTCTCAGTGAAAGGGTTAAAGGAGAATCCCTGGCTAGGGACAGACATTCAAAAAGCCTGAGTCTGAATTGATTCAAGCTTTGCAAGTTAGTCTAACCTGGCTAGGCTTAAACCAGTTTGTAAATGCACAGATGTCCTCTATGGCCTGAAGATATGTGGGCATATGCCTGCAGTGGTTCAGGCTGGAAGCCAAGGGCACTAGAGCAGCCCTCCCTTCCCTTTCACATAACTGAACTGAGGGCGGTATGGCCAGGCCCCGGCAGAATGCTCTGATTAGCAAGGGGTTTCTCCCCTTGCTGCTCCTGATCAGCCCAGCAGAGAGTTGATAACAGAGCTTTTATCAGGCCATCAGAAAACAAAAGCCTCTCTCATTAGTTCAAGCTCTTCTTAAAACAACTTTTTTCCAAGGAAGGACCGGAGGGACATTACCAGCTGATCTGTTGATTCATTCCAAAAAGCCCACTGTTCCGTCTGCCTTTGTCCTGTCTGCCTTATACAGACACGTCTCAGCTTTAGCTAGCATACCACATGTTAGCTACAGTCTGTGCTGTGGAAGGGGGGAATCTCTGCTTGAGCAGGGAGTGGTGCGGGAAGATGTGGAGCAGGAGGAAGCCAGGCAGACGCTGCTGTGCCTGTCATCTTTGCCAGACCTCCAGGCAGAACTCCAGCCCAGCTCTCTGGAGCAGAGAACTCCACCCAGGGCTGCAAAGCATCTGGGATACTGAGGAACTCTGGTTTAAGTTAAACCAGGAAAGGGTCTGGGACAGACATTGCATAAACCAGTTTGACCCAAATCAGTTAAGTCTGATATTACATTCAACAGGTTTATCTCAGACCAGTTTCAGCCATTTTCCAACTGGTTTATGTGCACTGAACATCTGTTCTGCTACAGGTTTAAATCAGTTTCTGATCTCTTAAACTGGTTTATGTATAATATCTGTCCCTAACCCTTATGGCTAAGGAAGGGTAATTGCATTCAAAGGCTAGCAAAGAACTTTTTTCCATCTACTCAGTTAATCTAATAACAGATATCACATCTACCCAAAGAACTTTGCCTGCCTAAGTCCGTAGATAGTAGTATATAGGCTCTCTGCCTTTCAATGCAAATGTGACAGGTGGGCGGGACTTCTGGTTCCGCCCCTTTGCACCGCCCCCTTTCCCCTTTTATGGCATGTGACATCACCAACTCCACCCCCTGACCCTGGTCACATGGTGTGTGACATCAGCAACTCCACCCCTGACCCCGGTCACATGGTGCATGACATCAGCAACTCCTCCCCTGACCCGGTCATGTGGTACATGACATCACAAACTCCTCCCTGACTCCGGTCACGTGGTGCATGTCAGCAGCAACACCTCCCCTGACCCTGGTCATGTGGTGCGTGACATCAGCAACTCTGCCTCTGACCCCAGTCATGTGGTGTGTGACACCAGCACCACATGGTTCATGACATCAGAAGGACAACCCAGCCAGACCCTCAAAGCCCAACCCCTCATGCTGCAGGGTGGTGGTGTGACCCCTCTAACAACCCGCCCCAACACCCCTGACCAATTGGCAGGAGTTTCAGAGGCCTCAGACCTCCCAAGAACAATGCTGAACCAATTGGAATGAATACAGTGGGGTTAGGATTTAGGCGGCAAGCCCACCAGGTCTATCTGC
>JAGPOW010003316.1:97149314-97273080 GCA_030014935.1 Caiman crocodilus
TGGTCACAAGTTACTGGAGAGCAGGTTTAGTTTGGACATTAGGAGGCACTACTTCACAGTTAGGGTGGCTAGGACATGGAACCGGCTTCCTAGGGAAGTGGTCCTTGCTCCTACCTTGGGCGTCTTTAAGAGTAGATTGGATAGGTACTTGACTGAGGTCCTGTGACCCTGGCACTCATTCCTGCCATTGGCGGGGGGTCAGACTAGATGGCCTGCTCTAGGCCCCTTCTGACCCTAGGTACTATGATACTTGATTACCATGAAAAGTCAACAGTATCAGAGATCTCCAAAGAGTGAGCAAAGATATTAGGTGTGGCCAAAAACAAATGATTGCCATGTCAAAACTTTCAAAAATATGTTCAATTTACTTCTATTCTAAAAGGTCTTCTGAACGCAAAATCGTTAATGGTGCCACTTCTGGCATAGAATTTATAGGAAAATTAGGGTTGGAAGGGGCCTCTAGTCCAACCCTCTGCTCGAAGAGAGACCATGCCCAATTAGATCATCCCAGTGAAAACTTTGTCCTCATGGGTCTTAAAAACATTCAGAGATGGAGATTCCACCACCTTTCTGGGTAACCTGTTCCAGTGCTTTACTATTGTCCACATGAGAATTTTTGTCCTAATATCTAACCTAAACTTCCCTTGCTGCAACTTCCTTTGCTCCTCATTCTGTCATCCTCCACCACTGCGAACAGTTTAGCTTCTGGAAGTTGAAGGCTGCTATTAAATCCCCCTCGGCCTTATCTTCTCCAGACTAAATAAGCCCAGTTTCCTCACCCTCTTTTCAGAAGTAATGTGCCCCACCCGCTCACCGTTTTTGTTGCCCTTCACGGGACTTTCTCCAATTTGTTCACATCTTTTCTCTAGTGCAGGGAGGGACCCAAAGCTGGAGAAAGTACTCCATTTGTGATCTTACCTGTGCCAAGTAGAGGGAAATTATCACTTCCCTTGATCTGCTGGCCATGCTTCTATTAAAGCAGTCCGGTATCCTGTTAGCCAACTTCTTAGCAAGGACATGCTGTTGGCTCATTTCCAGCTTATTGTCTGCTGTAACCCCTAGGTCCTTTTCTGCAGAGCTGCTAATTAGGCAGTTAGTCTCCAGCCCATAACAGTACATGGGATTCTTCTGTCCTAAGTGCAAGACTTTTTGCATTTGTCCTTGTTGAACCTCATGAGATTTCTTTTGGTCCAATCCTCCAATTTGTGTAGGTCTTTCCAAATCACAGCCCTGTCTTCCAGCATATCTACTTCCCCTTTACAGTCCATTCATCCAAATTATACTTCCTTAGCTTGCTTGTGAGAATGTTGTGAGAGACCATATCAAAAGCCTTGCTAAAGTCATGGTATATCATGTCCACTGTTCTTCCTACATCCACAGAGGCCGCTATCTCATCATAGAAAGCAATCCATTTGGTTAGGCATGACTTGCCCTTGGTGAATCAATGCTGACTGTTCCTAATCATCTTCTTCTCCTCCAAGTGCTTAGAAATGGATTCTTTGAGGACCTGCTCTGTGATTTTCCCAAAGGCTGAGGCTGACTGTTCTGTAGTTCCCTGGAACCTCTTTATTCCCTTTTGTCAGCATGACTACTATATTTGCCCTTTTCCAATTATCCAGTACCTCTCCCAACTGCCACAAGTTTTCAAAGATAATGGCCAGTGGCTCTGCAATCACATTGGATAACTCCCTTAGCACCATCAGGTACATCACGTCCTGCATCATGGACTTGTACACATCCAGCTTTTCTAAATAGGGCCCAGCCTGTTATTTGCATTATTGACTTTTGACCTCTTCCCCAAGTAGTCTGTACCTGGGAGATGACCATGCCTTTGAAGACTGAGGTGAAAAAGGCATTGAGCCTTTTCTGCATCCTCTGTCACTAGGTTGCCTCCCCCATTCAGTAAGGGACCTACACTTTCCTTAATATTTCTCTTGTTGCTAACATACTTACAGAAACCCTTCTTGTTATGCTTCATGTCCCTTGCTAGCTGCAACTCCAATTGCACTTAGGCCTTCCTGATTTCACCCCTGCATGCTCAAGCAATAGTCTTATAGTCCTCCCTAGTCATTTTTCCATGTTTCAATTTCATGTAAGCTTCTTTTTTGTATTTAAGCTCACTGAAGAGTTCTCTGGTCTGCCAAGCTGGGTTTCCTGCTGTATTTGCTATTCTTCCTGCGCATTGGGGGTTTATTCTTGTGCCCTCAGTGAAGTATCTTTAAAATACAGTGACCTCTCCCGGACTCCCTTCCCCCTCAGGGTGGCCTCCCAGGGAATCCTGCCTATCAGTTTCCTGAGTGATCCAAAGTCTGTTTTTGTCCAGGGTCCTTTCTTTGTTGCTGTCCTTCCTTCCTTTCCTCAGGATCCTGAACACAGTCATCTTATGGTCACTGTTACCTAAGTTGCCTCCTCTTCTATATTCCTCATCAATTGTTCCCTTTCTGTGAGCAGTAGGTCAAGAAGAACATGGCCCCTATGTGGGCTCTCCATCACTTGCACCAGCAAGTTGTCCCCAGCACTCTCCAACAACTTTCTGGATTGCCTGTGCACTGCTGTAATGCCCTAGCAGCAGCTGTTCGGGTGATTGAAGTCCTCCATGAGAACTAAGGCCTGTCATTGGGAAACTTCCACTAGCTGTTTGAAGAAAGCCTCAGTCACCATTTCCTCCTGGTCTAGTGGTGTATAGCAGACATCAACCCTGACATCACCCTTGTTGTTCTCCCCTCTAACCCTAGCCCAGAGACTTTCAACAGGCCTATCTCCAGTTTAATCCTGGAGTTCTGAGCAATCATACAACTCTGTTACATGAAGCACAACTCCTCTTTTCCTCCGTCCATCCTTCCTGAACAGTTTATACCTATCCATGATGGTACTGCAGTCATGGGAGCTCCCACCAAGTTTCTGTTATTCCAATCATGTCATAGTTCTGTGACTGTGTGAGGCATTGTGCTGAGAAAGAGGAGGGGTTGACATATTTGCAAGAGATGTCTTTGAATTGAAAAAATGTTTGACCAATATGAAGAAAGTGGATGATGCCATCAACATTTTTTATGAATGATGTGAACACTTTTGCTGCTGCCTTGTTAAAAAAAGTAATTACTAAAGAACCACAACACTGGATTTCTTCAGGAAATAAAACCTGGTTACTTGTCTCCCCAAATGTACAAGCTGGAGAGGGAGAAGTCAAGTCTTATAAAAGTAAGTAAAAAGAAATATCAAGAAAGAAAAGAGGAGAAAAAAACCCTAAGTGTGTTCACCTCACTGCTTGGTATCTAAGGTTTCAGTGACAAATCGTTCAGTGCATTACAAAAAACAAAACTTTATAAAACGTTCAGATTCCAAAAATGCTCTATTGCAAGACATAGCCTCTTAAAAGAATCAATCCAAGTTTAAGGGGTGTAGGTTGTATCTGTGTTGGGACATAGGCAGATAAGGTATGCATTGCCAAATGAAAAGATATTACTGTAACCTAAATACATGCATGAGTATAATTTACTCATGCTAGTTTTAAAGCCCAAACTCCAAAAAGAGACTCTGCATCTACTTAGCATGAATGAGGACAGGTATTAGTCATCAGCTTTCTAACACCATCTTCAGCATCTACCTTGGAGATGCTCTCCCCCATCTTTGTTCTCTGAAGTAGCCAGGCAGAGTGCACAATCCTGTTCCTTACTGGTGAAGACTTCTCCAGGCTCCAGAAGTAAGTTCAGTCTGTATCCAGCAAGCAGCATCTTTCTATATCTCTGTAAAAAAAAGAAATGAAGAAGCTATAGGGTTATATTATCTAAATATGTGTATTTGTTTTTAATTTTCAGGATTCTCCATCTGTCAGTTTTGTATCTACCAACAGAGATTCTCCTCTTGACAACAGAACAACAAACTGTCACTGGTGAGTCCCTGGACATTCAAGCAGATGGAAAGAAAGAGCAGTAGGAAACAGCTGTTCTCTGTAAAGTTCAGTAAAGCAAAGAGACAGCAGTGAAGCAAAAACCTCTGTTTCATTTCAAGTACTTTTTCTTCTCCAGAATTCATCTGTTTCATCTTAGACAAAGATGCCTGTTTCTCCCAGTTGCCCAAGAGATACACGTACCATATACAGCCGAACAGGGGATGTTTACAAAAGAAAATGCAGCTTAACTGGCATGATGGATTTGAGTTGGGACAGGAAGGATTTCAAATTCTACTTGCAGAATGGGAAGGAAAGGCTTTCAGAAAGTGCCTTGACTTGGGTACAAGAATGGCGTCTCCTTCCTCAGTGTTCTGGAAATTCCTTATCAGCATTTGTCCCCCAAAGAAAATGTGGAAAGGACACTGGCGGGAATGCCACAAGATGAGAGTCGGATGAACAACTCAGGTCAGTAAAGGAATGGTCAAACCCAGTGAACCCTACTTTTAGCTATATAACCTTGTCTTACATTGTTTAGGGAAAGCCTGTAGAGTTTTAGTTAGGTGGCAGGGGCCGAAAGCACGGGCAATTGCTATATGAAAATGTCTTCCTGGTAGAAGAGAGGCAGAAGGGAATTATCATCTCTGTTGCCCAATTCCACAAGGACTCCAGAAAGCCTGCAGTATATATAGCTCTTTAACTGACAGAATTTAGTGGGGAAATCATGCCATTGTGATCCATGTAATTTTGAAGCATTTTATCCTGATATTTCTTTATGTAATAATGTTACATTAAAAAAAATAAAAAGGCATCTAAATTACAAGTTCTGTGTTTTTTATTGAAAAAGTCATGATAAAAGAAAATTGTGTTTTCCCATTTGATTATTTTTTTGAAGTTGTTCCTGCTTCATACTTTTAAGGACACTATTGGTGCTTAATTAAAGCGGCTCTAAGAGTCCTTATAAAAACACCCTTAGTTCTTACAATGGGCTGTAAAAATCTAGAATAAGGATGTATACTGTCTCGTGTCCAAACACTTAACTCTCATTAAAAACAGACTGTAGGGAGAGACTTCATGATTTTGATTGTTATTGTACTTTAGAGAAGGGGTTCCCAAACTGTGGTGTGTGTACCCCTGGGGGGATATGCAAGATATCTCTGGGGAGGTGTGTGGGATAAATTGTCATGGTGGATTTAATTTTTGTTTTAATAATAATTGGCATTTAAGGGGTTAAAATGTAAAATGTATGCTGGTAGAGATGCACAGGCAGTTCATAAATCTGGAAGGGGGTACACAATAAGAAAAAGTTTGGGAACCTCTACTGTAGTGGGTTTCAGATGTAAGTGGAGGAAAACACCAGACTCCATAAGTATTAAAACTTCTAAGGTTTGATGAGTGGATACTTAACCGGGGATAAGTGAGGGGAAAAGGGCTACTAAGAAGTTGAGGAATAATGGTTCTGGTTGCTATAGGCCAGAAGATAGTTATTAAATCCTTGAATTTAGGGATTCATAAATGGATCAACCTGATATATGCTTATAGAAAGGGTGTCTATAGGCACATCAACATGTGCAAATTAATGTAAAACAAAAGCTCTGGTATATATTGCATCAGAATTTATTGCTTCTGGGCACCAGATTTAAACATGTGCCAAGGACTGCAGCACAATGAGCTGGGTCAGAGCAACCTCAGCTGGCAGCAGGCCTGGGGGTCAGCCTGCCACCTTGGGGCTGCTGTGCCACAGCTCAGTGTTCAGTAGAGGGGCTGGCTGGGGCACAAGGGTGCTTCAGTGTGAGTTAGCCAGCAGGCAGTCCTGCACTGAAGCAACTTTGTGCCACAGCCAGGTGGGTCCATATCTACACATGCGTTTCTACACAGGAAGGAACTCCGCAGTACCATAGTACTTGTATTTACAAGTACTAACCTGCTGCAGAGTTTATTACATTCCTGTGGCCGAATAGGGCCACACATATAGATGCTGAGACATTTACTGCAGAGCTAATTGGGCAGCTCTGTCTGCAGTAAATATCTCATGTATACTTACCCTGTGTCATGTAGATGCACAGAAGCAGAGAACAGCATACACTAGGGAGGCTCAAAACACAAAATGAACCATCTCTACACAAATACCATCCATCTGCAAACTGTGATGGAATAATCTAAAATGAGTTGTGTGGCAAAGGCAGAGGGCAGAGAAGTTTCTGAAATTGCTTTTTGAGTATGGAAAAACACAATGTGTATGGTGAAAAAACAGAGAAGAATTGAAGAGCAGCACTAGAAAACCAGGGCTGTGGATACTGGAGAAAGAGTTTATACATGTGCTCTACAAGGTGGGGGTGGGGGGGTGCTTTAATTAGGTGGCTCTTTGAGCTGCTCTAATTATCCTTCCTATCACAAGTATTAGTGTCCCTGCAATGAAAAATGGCAGTGGGGGCACTTTAACTAAAGCTTGTAAGAAGAGCTTTAGTTAAAGTGCCCCTGCCACCATTTTTCAGCAGAGGGATGGTGATACACATGACGCTGGAGTCTGCTAGAGTGCGGTAATTACCATGCTCCAGCTGACTCTATTTATCGAGTCTGCTCCAACGTGTTGTAATTACAGGTGTCAGAGCAGCCTTGATACACATGTATAGGTGCCTTGTATAGGTACACGAACACCAAGGAATGGGCAGGAACAAAGAGGGAAAGACAAATTAGGGAACTCTAGGTAAGTGTTGGGGGCAATGTTTCTCTTTCTTACTTGAGGCTTTTGGGTGTGGCAGGTAGCACAGTCCCACCAGGCAGGCAGCACAGTCCAAGAAGCCCTGAGCAGCAGCAGCAGCCAGAAAGAGGCTCCTTCTTACTTGAGTGTGGGGACAATGTTTCTCCTTTTTATTTGACGCTCTTCAAATGCTATCTGAAGCCCTGTGGATTGAAGCTGTAAGAAAGGTTGCCATGGACTTAATCTAATTTGCTTGAACATAAAATAAAGTTTGATTAGGATTAGAGATGAGTACTGGGTGATGGTCTAAGTTAATTCTTAGTTTAACCAAGCTTGTTCTTCTGTCCCAATTACAAATAGAGATAGTTTGTGAATTACAGCTAACTGTAGACAGATTTGGACACGAAATAGGACTAATCTTAATTTTTTTAACACTAAATAGGACAAATGTTTAACATTAAATAGAACTAATCTTTTTTCTTAATTGGGCCAGGGGGGCAGTTGCTCAGGTCTAGAACTGAAGAGTTTGAAAACTGTTTGGATTTGTGTAGCTGCAACATCCAAGAAAAAAAAAAAACTTGAGAACCCTGAAAAAGCTTGTTATGAGTAACCTTAGCAATTCTTCATTCCCACAAGGACAGTTCCTGCTTGCAAAGAAGAGAACTCTCCCAATAGTGCATCCACCCCACATTTAAAGTTGCTTTTTGAAAGAGGAACACAAACATGCTTGGACCCACTGCAATTTTTTACTGTAGTCAGCTAGCAGTCCAACTGCAGTCTCTCACTGCAGCTACACCTGTGCAACCCTATGTTCCATGCTATGAGTCTTGTCAACTCAGTGCCAGCATTTATTGCACATCACCTGTGTTCAACTGGCCGCAGACAACTTGTGTCCTTTATATTCTCCAGTGCATTTTGTAGTTACAGTTCACTGAACAGTCTGTATATTAAAGGAATTAAATCAAAATAAAACTGTAAGGTTCATGATTTAGTATTTAATTTATTAACCTGTTATTGAAAAGAGCATTGATACTGAATTCACCATCTGAAATGTTCTTTATGGAATGGGACCATTATTTCTATTTCATCTCCCCAATAAAAATGCGCATTCTGACAATCACTGCTGACTACCACATCACTCATTTTTAGGGATGTAAATACTGATTAAATAAATATTTGTTTAAACTATAATTGCAACAGGTTAAAAGATTAATGTTCAGTGCAAGGATGGGAACAGGTACTGCAGCTAGCTGGTGGCTCTGTGAAGTCAGAAGGGAGGAGTGCTGAGCATCCAGCGTGTGTTTGCTCTGCCCCACCCTACCATGGAGGAGGGGATGCACTCACCCACCAGGAGTAGCATGGGGAGTTGGGGATTAAAACAGGCCTGCCAGGCAGGAAGCATAGCCCGGGAAGCCCTGGGGGGGCAGCAACCAGTAAGGAGTTGCAGCCACTAGCACACAGCTTCCTAGGGCCAGCTGCAGCAGTACAGGGAGGGGAGGCAGGAGCTGCCTCCTTCTCCCCCCTCCCTCCACTGCTGCAGCTGACCCTGGGAAGCCATGTGCCATGTCAGTGGCTGCAGCTTCTTGCTGGCTGCTACTGCCCAGGGCTTCTTGGACTGTGCTACCTGTCTGGTGGGGCTGTGCTACCTGCCACACCCCAGGAAGTCCCAGGCCGTTGTAGTGAGGGGTTACCGCCACTGATGTACAACTTCCTGGGACCAGTGGGGAGGAGAGACGCAGGCAGCACACCCCTGCCAGGCAGGTAGCAGCCAGTGAGGGGCTTTACCAGCCCACTGCAGATGCTGGTGTGTCACAAGGAGGGAAGCCGGCAACCTCTCCCTTCCACTTCCTTCCTCCTCATTCCTCTCTACCTCTCTCCCTCCTGCCCTCTGGTTCCTGTTGGAGCACCACAGGGTTTTCCTTTCCTACCTTCTCTCCCAGACTGCATCTGGCCCCAGGCTGAATGATAACCCAGAACCGGTTATCACTGAGTTGATCGGTTAAGCAATTAATCATTTGACTGTCACACACCTACTCATTTTACATGTTTGTTATTTTTTAATTAGGGAGGTCAGTTGCTCAGGTCTAAAACTCCAAAGTTTGCAAACAGTTTGGATTTGTGCTGCTGTGACATCCAAGAAGAATATTTGAGAACCCTGTAAAAGCTTGTCATGAGTAATTTTAGCAATTCTTCTTTACTACAAGGGTGGTTCCTGCTTGCAAAAAAGATAATTCTTTTTTGGCCAACAATCCATCCACCCCACATTTAAAATTGTTTTTTGAAAGAGGGACACAAACAGGCTTCACCACCCCACTGCAACTTTTGACTGTAGTCTGCTAGTCATCTTCTCCAACTTTTAAAGAAAGATGGGCAAGTTGGTTTTCCACAACCCACATACTCACTGCTGGTATATTCAAGAATATGAGCAGGTTCACTTTTCAGCAAAGTCAGCTGGTCTAGGAAAACTTAGCTTCTATGTTTCTTGCTATTGCTGCCATTTCAGAAGCTGGTTACAACATTCTTGGGCTGATCCATGTTGGATTGTGTAGATTAAATAAAAAGGTTGTAGGCGGCGTACTAAGGACCCTATCTGTGGGGAAACATGAGCTGGTTGTTCAAA
The DNA here is from genome assembly GCA_030014935.1 of Caiman crocodilus. NCBI lineage: Eukaryota > Metazoa > Chordata > Crocodylia > Alligatoridae > Caiman > Caiman crocodilus. The sequence continues at coordinate 97,158,522 of JAGPOW010003316.1, forward strand.
GAGCTATATAAGAGCTAGGCCCTGGAAATATTGACCTACTCTCACAATTCCATCTCCATAAAGTAACTCAGGAAATACATTTCATGGTGTGATGGAGAGCAGAAAGAGTTATAGGTCATAGACACCATGCAGAGGTGATGTGATTGTGTGATCACAACAATCATGTTGGCTAAGTAAAGTTCACTGAATTTCCCTGAATTGTGTATTGCAGTGCGCATTTTAGTTTTCAGTAGCAAGTTAATAATATTCACAGCAGTACTATAAAATTGATCTAGTAACTAAGTCGGGGCTGGGATGCTGTGGGCACTAAGGTGCAGAGCTTACAAGTTCAAGGCCTTAGTAGAAGCACTCATGGCATGGCCTGTTAGATTCCAACATAATTTGTGAATTCTGTTATATTAATACCTTGTCATAAGGACAGGAAAAAGGCGAAGAAGTAATAATGTGAAAATACTATCATTACAGACCTGGGCAAGATAGCGTAAGAGTGGTATTGCAGTTATGATGGTCCATAAATTATGTGGGAGACAGATTTCTTAGGGTGATATTTTTTTATTGGACCAACTAGGTAGTTGATCTATAGTTAGATAAGCTTTTGAATGCACGACATTCTTCCCTGGGTTACTTGAGGTGTGGTGACCTGAGAAAGAATTTCTTGTATTCAAAAGCTTGTCTAACTATATCCTAACTACATAGTTAGTCCAATAAAAAATATTACCCTAAGAAATCCTTGTGTCTCACTGAATGGGTCTTTGGGAAAACATATTAGTGTTGATGCTTAATGTACATCTTAACATTTTAGCTTAATTATATGTATATAGTTAGTGTATTACTAAGGAGTATATCCTTTTAACTCAGCAATCAAATAGAAATGCCCAAACATTAGTATTGCTGTTTAATCCAAATATAATCAATTTATGTGAGATGAGATGCTAAATACAGAATATTTTATAGTATTTGAATAACAGGAAAATACACACTTGTTTTACAAAATCACCTTTTTCCCTGCATTGCACAGATTCATAATTAACATAATTATCAATGTTTTACAACAGAAAGAACTACCTAATTTATACCGACTACAGCTGATTATCCTAAGTCAATGGGACTGTAGTTAGAAGATGAGGAGAAATTGCTCCTAACTGTACGTTAGAAAAAGATCATGTGAAGACATTGTTACATGCTGATGACTGACAGGACCATCAGTCTTATAAAAATGCTTAAGATAAACATAAAATTTGCCCCAACATTGCTTTTCCATGTCATTAATCTTCCCTTTGGTGTTCTATTATTTTCTATAATGAAACATCCTCCTGGGTTCAATGAGGCTCTGGGCTCTTTTTAGACATTAAAGGTTAAGCTGTCAAATCACATTTGTTTGCTTATTTGTGATGATGAACTAGAAGATAGTAACTCAGCGGCTGAAACATAAAACTCAGAGTGATACTGATATTTGATTCAGATATTTATGACATGGAATTTATATTAATCTACTAATGAGCTTTCAATTATATTAGCACAGCCAGAGACAGATAGTGGATTGTTAAAAATCAAGTTGTATCATTCCATCTTGATTAGTGCATTGTCTATCTGAACACTTTCTGGTTCCTGGTATTCACTATGTCTTGGTAGAAACTTGAGATAAGTGAGACAGATGGAAATACACTATGACATACACAGAATTACAAGAGATTATCTATTTTTAATCTGGTATGCAACAATTTCAGTAGTTATCTTTTTAGCATAGGTTTGTATCACCAATTTTCAACCTAAAGGTATTTTAAAATTATTTTAGAAGACTTTGTATAGAAATTATGATGTTATATTTCCATTTATGTTCTTGGTTCTTTAACTCTAATTAATTAAATAAATACGGGTTCTAATTCTGAAAAACTCCTAGGACCTGATTCTCTAAGGGAGTAAAAGCTACATGAAGAGACTGAATGTTCCTTGCTTTCCTGATGAGTGTTGTCAAACAATTTGTAGGACAAATATTATCTACTTGTGATCTTTCTGTGATAGTGGGTAAAAATGGCAGCCTTTCAGCAGCTGCTATATGGACTCAACATCAAAAAAGAAGTTCAGTTATTATTTCTTGAATCCAATGACTTTAAGTCATTGGATTAAACTTCTGTGTTTTGTTGTATCCTCATTGTATTTCTATTGTCTTTCCCTCCATAAATTAAATTATAGACTAACGCACTGTTAGGTTTCTTTTAAAACAAAACAAATTCAAACTTAAAAATAAACCATTTCTTCAAGAAAATAAATTAAAATGTATCAAGACGCTATTTAATGAACAGCCACCATTTTTTACTGATGAAAGAGAGTAAGCATATAGGTCTATTACTTATGTGCTTGGCTTCTGGTTCCTTTTAAATTTAGCCAAGAAAGGTCCCTGATGATACAAGTACAAGCTAGCTGCAAACATTACAATTAAAAACATGTACATATACATATGCATATGAGATTAATCCATTTAAAAATTATATTAGTTTAAACATAGCATAATGATATAATGTAACATAAAAACAACGAGACAAGGAAGTGTTAAAATGACCAGATGTACCTCCTAGAGATATTCTAGTTGCCCTTCTCTTAATTTCAGAGATTCCATAAGAAATTTAGCACCCACTGGAGAAGAAAACAAATTAAAGAACAATTAGGAATAATACTGTCATTGATTTATGTATCACTTTTCCATATAGCAGCTAGGGGAAGGACTTCTTTTGTTTTGTTTTCTAATCTTGCAGTGGGACTTCTATAGGGGCATAGTGAGAGTTTGGAAAATCCTCTTCCGGCTTCCATTCATAAAATTCCAACATTTTTTGAAGGGGGTTAGGTCTGGATGCTGAATAGACAATAGACTCATATATTTCCTACCTGAGTGCTTCATAACTCACTCAGTTCACAGCAGGCTGCCAAATTAAGCTACTCAGCTGACTGCTACAGCTTTTACTTCAAAGGGCACCACTTGTCCAATCAGGGGGGAGCTCAGCAGCCATCTCCCACAGCTGACCGGGGGAGCTGCTCCCTTTGAAATAAAAGCCTCATCAAATAGCTGGTGCATTTCCATAATTCTAGGTAACTGTAAATTATGGCTACATATACTGCTGGCAAGTTCACAAACCCTTTAGCAGAAAAATTAGGAACCTAACCTTACAAAGAATTGCTTTATGCATACCTGAGCTTATTTTGCTGCATATGAATAATCGTACTGGACTCAAAAATCTGTTAACTACAGGAAGTTAACCACTTGCCAGTGCACATGTAGGAGTGGGGCCTTAGTTTTCTATCAAGTTTATATACCTTGTCCTGTCCTATTACTTCATGTAAAAATGTTTCCATTCAGGTTTTACCTCAGGCATGTGATATGCACAGTGATTTACCTTAATATGACTGTCAGTGAGGACATGTAAGGGTATATCATATACCATAGAAACGACACTGTTACTTAATACCTTTGTAAGACTAAGGAATATGAAATTATTGATAGCAACCAAATGATTATACATATATATAGACATGTACATACATGCACAGAACTAGGATTTTGAAAAGGAGGATACAGATGACACAGTGTATCATTGCATATAACACAGCACATACTATATGTACCCAAAGCCAAGATGACCCTTAAGATGTCCCCCCAAAATCAGTTTCTATACATGGAAAATTTATAAATTTGTTATCTTCCATATGTAAAAATTGAAGGATCATCTTAAATGCATACCCACTACCACTGCAGCAGGAAAAGCATTGGTAGGGGGGCAAGTGGTGGGAGGCAGCAAGCAGTGAGGGAGCATGTGGTGGGAGAAGTCAATCTCAGGCCTCTGCCCTCTTCCCCTTCCATAGCTTCTACCCACCACTTGTCCTTCACCTCTTGCCATTTACCATTTGACTAGTGGAACAATAATTATTGTGCCTTCCTTCATATTATGTAATTACTAGTAGACTTCTGTATTGGAAGGATGATTTTATTTATGATAATCTTTTAATGTAATTAAGCTTCTGTGACTCCTTCAGTTACTTTTTCCTCATTCAAAACTAGAAAGAAATTGCTTCTTACTTAGTGATATTACTATTTTCAGTAGTGGCAAATTATGTCCACTGAACACATTTTTAGGTTTTACTTTTGTTCCAGTCTTTGAAAATAAGTTATGTTGAAACTCTTCTGCCTTTAAACAAAGTGGGATTCTGAATATGATTGTCCAAGAACTAGAGCTAATGCTTCCTTTGGAAGCAGGTATGGATAATTCAAGCAGTAACCTATCTTATCTGGATGCAGGCATAGTTAAAGAACATGGTATTAAGCCAGTGGTAGGACTTCTGGGTTCTTGACTACTTACTAACTACTAAGATAAAGTAAGCTGACAGAATCAGGCACTAGAGGTGGGTGAGGCCAATGCTCTTACCACATGTTAAAAAACCGAGATAAATTAGTCATTGAACTCTTATTCTGATGGGAATGTTTGGAACTATTCTATGACTTTCCCACATGAAAGCCGCTGCTCTCATTTTCTACTGAGGTCTTGGACAAAACGGTACTTAGGATGGGAGCAAAATATCCGATAATGAAAACAGACTATTCAAATGCACAGGTTCTTTTTTGAACTTCTGTGTCCTGATAAACCCTATTTTTCTTCCTTCACAAGCTCACTTGCCCCACTTCCTACTGCTCACGTTAATGGAAATGTACATGTTTACTTGCATTGATGAATGTGATGCACATTTTATTGTCTCTATGGAAGCTTCTATGCACAGAAGTTAAACAATCATTGCATTTACAGATAGGCCACTGCCTCTCCATATCACTGATATCACTGCTTAGTGACTTGCAGGAGACAGCTTTCAACTAATAATGATAATGCTAAAAAAAAAAAACCACACAGGCTAAAAAAGGTAAGACTTTCTTAAAAATTGGCAAAGTCATGGACAATGGAAATGGTCAAAAGTTCATATTTTTGTGTGGTATTCTTGACCTCAGGACGGATGGATCTGCATTTTAAGAAGATTAACAGCAAAAGGAAACTATGTTTATTCTCAGGTAATCTTAAATGTGTGTAAATGTAGTAGAGTGACTATTGGGAATGCAATTCTAAATCAGCTTAAGTCCCCCCAAAATGGAAGAAAGTGAATGAGCCTGAAGAAAGATGGAATAAGTTCAAGTAAAATTTAATCAATCATTTTAAATATCTGTCATCTGGTAATGCAGAGAGTATGCATAAAAGGGACCAGGTGTGAACTGCTCCTCCTTTAAAAGCCAGCTGGGGAAGTCTGGAGCCACTGTTGGTGAGGGCTGTCAACATCTCCAGTTTGGAGGGCAAGGCACAGACATTCCTAAGTCCAAGATTTTCCATCCCCTAGTCCAAACTATGGGTTGGTGTTGACTCTCTGGCCGGTTGTTACCCTGTCTCCAACCTTCCCTTTTTGGAGACAGTTATTGAATGGTTGGTTGTTCAACAGCTTCAGACACATCTGGATTCTGTAAGAGTCATCCATTCATGTCAGCCTGTTTTTTGTTTTGAAAAGAGAAACTGTGTTTGTGGCCTTGGTTGATGATATTTGCCTGGAGATCAGCAGGGGACATTGTCCCCTGCTGATCTTACTAGTTCCTTTAGCAGCCTTTGATACAGTTGACTATGAGGTGCTAATAAAGCATTTATAGTACCTGGTTAGTATTTATGGGTCTGCTCTAAATTGGTCTGCTCTTTCTAGCAGGAAGGTTCCAGAGAGCGGTGATGAGCAAGTGTTTTTTATTACCTTGGAACTTTTCCTGTGGGATCCCTTAGGGCTTCATATTATCACCCCTCCTGTTCAATGTACAGATGAGACCACTGGGCATGATTGTGTGGAGATTTGGAATGAGATACAATCAGTATGCTGATGACATCCGGCTCTACCTCTCTTTCTCATCTGACCCTGATGTCTCAGTCCTTTTCCACTGGCTGCAGATGAGGACTGGATGTAAGTGAACTAATTGAAACTGAAATCCAACAAGACATAGGTGTTGGCAGATCTCTTGACTTGAGAAGATTAGGACACTTATCATTAATAGGGTTTAGCCTTCTCTTTACTTTCAAATTTATAGTGTGGTGCTGCTCCTGATGTCTCTGCTTTGCCTGGATCTTCAGGTAGCAATGGTGGCTAAGAGTATCTTTCACCCACACCATCTGGTGAAAAGGCTACAACTTTTTCCTTTAAATTCAGATTTGGCTAGCATCATCCATGTCTTCATGATTTCAAGGCCAGACAACTCCAGTGCACTTTACATAGGGCTTCCTCTGAATACTACCCAGAAGCCATAGCTGGTGCAGAACTCCATGGCTCATCTTTAACACAAGTAGGTCACCAGAAGCACATAATTCTAGTGTTTCAGAGTCTTTTCTGGCTCCAAATAGCTTTCTGTGCACAATTCAAGATGCTGTTTTTGACCTATAAGGCCTTAAATGGTCAGGGCCCTACACACCTAATGGACTACCTTCTCATTACATAGAAATGCTTAAGGTCAGCCCAGAACAACCTCCATTAAGTATCATCTGTCTTGCAGGTCCACTTGGCAAAAATATGTGGGAGACCATTCTCATGAGTTGTTTCTCAACTCTGGAACTCCCTCCCTCAAGGCTCACCACAGCCCAAGCCTGGGCATCTTTTGAAGACATTCCTGTGTGAACAAGCATTTAGTAAACAAAGCTCATCTGAGTTTAGTGAGTTTGTGCTTTATGTTTTCTCCTGTTTCATAAGGATTTTTCTGGTTCTATAAGCAGAGATCTTGGTTTTCTCTGATTAAAAAACATCCCCAAATTTTGGATAAAAAAAAGTAACCCAAAATCTACATTTTTCCATGATCAAAATTAAATACCACTAATTATCTATCTATCTATTAGTGGTGTTTCATTTTGACACCAGAAAAATGTGGATCTTGGCTTACTTTTTTAAATCCAAAAATTGGGGATTTTTGATCAGAGAAAACCAGAATCCCTGTTTTTTAGTCATTCTTATCACCTGCTTTAAGTCACCCTAAGCTTCTCTTGGGATGGCATATAACTCAAATAAATTAATAAATAAAAACAGAAGGGGTCCTAGACTTTATGTAGGCTGTGACTTCAAATGCTGTGTTCTTGTAGGTTTTAAACTTTGTTTTCTCTTGCTCAGAAGACTTTTCAATATCATGAACAATATACTACATACTAAGCTCATAAACTAAACTGTACTAAACTCTAGGGGTCTACAAAACAGGCCGTATTCAATTTGGATTTAGATTTGGCCTGAATCAGAGAGAGTGATTCAATTTGTTGATTTGGATCACTCTCCTGATTCGATTCAGCTGGATCCAAATCTGAAAATTCAATGCTGATTCAGAGAATCAGTGATTCATCCATAGACAGTGTTTTAAATGTTTTTTCTATATACCTTGAGGTACCAGGCACGGCTTGTGAACGCTGTGATGGTAGGGCAGATGGAGCATCCCACAGGACCATGGGGGGCGCCCCACATGCTTGGCGGTGAGCCCAGAAATGGACCTAAAGTACTTCCAGTCCAGTTCTGGCTCCCCCGCTGAATGTGGGGGACCCCTCTGACACCCCAGGTCAGTAATCAGCCATGATGGGACCCTGGGTGCCCCCCCAGACCCAGGAGGCACCGGTCACTGAGCCTCAGGGTTGTGGGGGTCCCCTACAATGCTCCCCAGCAGATCCAGAAGTGGACTGGGGACCCAAACACACTGGAGACCCCTCCATGCTCCTGTGGGGTGCTCCATCCACCCCAGCATCTCAGCATTCATGAACCACTTGGTACCTTAGGTCTGTAAAAAAAACATTTAAATTTGTCTGTGTCCAAATCATCAAATCTTAATGTATCTCTCCAAATTGCTTTGGAGGGTTCCGATTTGATTTGGAAAGATTAAAGGGTTTCCTGATTTGATCTGGATTTGGAGATTCAGCCACCAAATTGGGCCAAATCTCTGCTGAATTGAATCAGCAACCGAAACTTTGCACAGTCCTACTAAACTTCCTGGACCTGTTTTGAATCTCTTATCCTTATAACTTGTAATTCATTCTAATAGAATCAGTGACCTTACACCTGTGTAAACCCAGGGTGAGAGTAGCCACAATTTTTTTCTATCTATAATATTGACTTGTAAATAATAGTTAGTGTTCTATTTATCAAACAATTCATGAATCGTATGTAAGAGTATCTCTTTTCAGAGTATCTTTGTAACATGATAGTCTTTGTAACGTTAGATTTCCTGATGCAAACAGGAGCTCCAAAACAACTTAAGAACCCAGGAAAATCCTGCTTTTGTCTCAAGGGAAGCCAAAGAGCTACTACCACTGCATGACTTCTCGAATACACATTCAGACCGGCCACCTATCTGACCAACATTAGTACTTCTCCCTACTTTCACCACAGTACAAGTGGCATCTCATGGATGACTATGTTGTTTCATTGAAATGTATTGGTTTTCACAAAATGTTTCATGAAGAGAAGGAAGGACTCCAAATGAAACAGGATGATTTAGAATACTGGTTGGGATATGAAAGATTCAGGTTCAAACCTCAGCTTCTGATTTGGAATGATCAGGGACAAGATGCTTTGTGGTGAATGAGGCAAAGCAGGGACTTCAACCTGCATTCCACAATGCCATTATGATTGCCAAGCTGTTGACTGACTGCAATATGCTGACACAACACTGTTTTCACAAATCTATTTGAACAGTTTTTCTTTTGTGCCAAAGTGAAATAAAAACATCATCTGAAACCTCAAGGACAAAGACCCTTGAATCAGGGTCTTTGTTCCAGGGTTAGCTCTGGTGAACACTGAAAGGGACTTAATGTTGAGGCATTTGTGATACAAGCCTGCAACACTTGGTCAAAGTAATACAAGTGGAACTGTTTTAAAAACAAACAAACAAACAAACCCGACTTCAATAGTGTTATTGAGATTGACAAATTAAATGTCAATCAAGTTTCAAGCAAGTTCATCCTAGCAAGGTTGCAGGAACTCCCAATGCCATCTTAAGGCTGATCCATTGATTTGCTCTTGTAAATATGACTGTCAGTTTATATGAAGCTTCACAGGCTATTTAACCTGAAATTTCTCAAAGATCTGAGCCATAGAAAAATATTTGACAAATGGTGTCCTGGGACTTCAAACACTGGAAAAAGGAGATGAGTTATGGTAGTGATAACATTTTGTAGAATGAATCTTGAATCTTGTTATATTCATCTTCCCCATTGCCTCCCAAACCTCCTAGGTGCAGGTTGTCTCACCTCTGTTGATATGTTAACAAAACTATTCAGGACTCTGGATGTGATAGGTCCATCTTGTCTTGTCCTACACATAGGCAACCCTGGCCCTTAGAAGGAACTCTTGCCTGTGTATGTTCATTACAAGTAAACTGCGTCATGCAACTAGATAACTGCATGAATACAGTTAACACAGAAATAGTACAATAAACTCCATAGCCTTTTAAAATGAGCAACTTTGGGAAAAGGTAAAAAATTGGAACACAAACTACCATCATGCTGGGAACACAAGGTTTATTGCTATTTAAATGGTGTGGATGTAAATGTCTTTGAAGTCTAACGACATATTTCATAGAACAAAAAACCAACAGTCAAAGAATTTTTAAAAAATGAAAAATACTATGGAAAAATCTTCAGGTTCATGAAAATTTACAAACTAAAAAATTTTGGTTTATCTTTTTTAGCTTAAGTGACATGCTTTAGTAACATTTTACAATTTAACAATATAAATTTTGGAAAGGTCATTTCCCCAAAATAATCAGGATATTAAATAAAACTGCCTGTAACTACTGTCAGAGATGCCTTTACATGAACGAATTAAAATGCTGTATAAAATCCACATTTCAAAAGAACATACAGAATGACCTCAAGCAACTGCAAAATCATGTTACCTTTTGATATGCAAAAATACTTTGGTAAATTTACTTGAGCTAATTATATCTGCAATTTGTTGTATTCATGCAAGCTCATTTTTGTCAATACACATTTTGATCTTGTGAAACACATTTTATGGAATATAACAATGGTAAAGCATTACACAGTCTTTTTCTTTAATACAAAGTTAGTCAGAATAAAAGCTATGCTTGCTGGAATGAAAACCATTAGCTGTAATAAATCACCAATGGCCTAAGTTTCTAACTGAGGCTAACAAAGCAGCAAGAGATCAGTTAATGAATCTGCTTGACATTCTGTTAGCCAAAAAGAACGGAGAAAATCTCTTTCTCTCCTTCTCTCTTCCCTCATACACATACACACGTGTGTGTACATGTACTTACACATAAACACACAGAAGAGTGGCCTTAATAAGAATAGGAAAAAAGCCTAGATAAAACTCACGTATAGAGAAAAATTATTTAAGTTTGCCTTGAATCTTGCCTAAGCCTAAGCAGCAGAATTACAACTGAAGTGGTTTGAAGTCTCAGAATATCTATTAATAAAAAGACTAGTGTATGAATCCCGGTGCTCCTTTTTTTCTTTAAATAAGATGTCTTCTCATATCAGAAATGTGTCAAGTTTCTATTAAGCAGCTAATAGAGTTTCATAATTGTTATATGAGAAATAGCCATTCTGTGAAAGGAGAACAGACACTGTAAGATACAAAGTTACTGATCTTACCTGGTGTCTTGAGCAAAGAGCAATATTGCATATTTCTGGAGCTATAGGTTAAAGGCATCATTGCTAACATTATCTCTCACTGGGTGCTTCTACATGTGCCATTAATGTGAAGCAATATAATCCAGAGCAATAAGCTGGGCACTCTGTTTGAACATACACCTATGACAGCAGCAAGTTAAGCCAGGTCTGAGCAGCCCCAGCTGGCAGGGGGCCCTGAGGATCAGCCTGCCAGCCCAGGGCTGCTCTCTACCCCACCTGCCCTCAGCTCAACATTCTGTGGGGGGGATGGCTGAGGCATGAAGGTACTCCAGTGTGGTACTACTAAGCAGGCAGCCCCTGCACTGAAGTACCCTCATGCCCCAGCTAGCCAAGGCAGCATCTACCCCACTGCAGAATAGTATTTGTATTTACAAGTTAATTAGATTATTTCAGCTTAATAAGGCCACAGATGTAGACACATTTATTGTGGAGCTAATTAGTCTTCTGTTCAGTAACTGTCTCTTGTAGACATACTTAGTATGTAACAGTAAATATAGAGAGAGAGTGATAATATGTGGTCTTTACCTTTAGAGTCACTTCTCCCTGTCAAAGAAGCCTTTCTAAGTGTTCCTGGTTCTTTTCCTTGTGTGCTGCCCCAACTGCTATAGATATTTCTGATACTGGGCACATGCTTGGGCCTCAAACTGGCCCATATTAAGGCCTTCTATGGTGCCGAGTTCCATGAGGAACCAATCAGTTGTTCTCAACCTTTTTAGGCTCAAAGCACCCCTTATTATACTCAGGATACTCATCTGAAAATGCCTGCTCTCAGTTTTCACTGATTTTTTGACAAGAGAAAAATAATAGAGCACTTCTTCTGTTGCAAAGAACTCAGAAAGACCACAACAGGTCAGGATGTTTTTAACATTGTGGATTTCTATTTGAAATTTCTGGGTTTTTCTTGGGAATCATGTTTTCACACCTATCAGTGCTAATTTAGCATGAAGCCTGATGGCATCCTTGAAAGCATCTTAAGACACCCGCAGGTGCTGCAAATCCTGATTGAGAATCACTGTAATAGATATTCTATGGTCTGTGTTTCACTAAAGTCAAGTGTGTCTACATCATTAGGGTCTCCTATGCATGTATATGGAGCATGCTTCAACTCACTGGAAATCCAGTGCATCCAAGGTGTGTGGAAACTGATACGCTCCAGCAGCTTTCTGTGTCATGTGTATCAGTGTTGCCGGATATCTCCACACTGAAAAATATGGTGGCACAGTGCTTTGAGTAAAACATGTTCAATAAGATTTAGTGCAAAGCACCCGACCACCATTTTTTCAGCACAGGGACACATGGCAATGCTGATATATGTGATGCACAGGAGCTTTTAATTAGCATAGCATGCTAATTAAAGGGCCCAGCGCTGCATCCCACAGCACATGTAAAAATGCTCTGGAGTATTGAGATGTAGTTAGAAGTATGAGTCTGAAGTCAATCAGAACACAGGGTAGTTTTGCACTTTATACACTAACCAAAGTGTGTGTGTTTGTGGGTGGGTGTGTCCACTAGAGACATTTATTGCAAAGCTGCCTAATTAACTCTGTAGTAAACCTCTCAGCATCTACACATGCAGCTCTATTAGACTGCAGTAAAGTAATAACTCTGCTATTATAAGTACTACCCTACAGCGAAGTTTTTTACTGCTCAGCAACACACATGTAAATGCTGTCAGGGCTGGCTGGGGCATGAGGGTGCTTCAGTGTGGAGGCTGTCTGATAACCAGCCCTGCACTGGAACACCCTTGAGTCTCAGCCAGCCCCTCTGCAGCACACTAACTTGTGCAGCCTGGGGCTGGCACGCTGTGGCAGACTGCATCCTGCCATACACCCTGCCGGCTGAGGCTATTCCAACCCAGTTCAATGTGCTATGGTCTCAAACACACATTCAAATGCAATGCATGATACCAGAGTGTAGCGCTTCTAATAAATTGCATGCTTCATTGTAGATTGCTTAAAGAGTTTATCGCTTCATTGTAGATGCACCCTGTTTGTGCTACATAATATAGCTAGAATATACCTGAAACTCACTTTATCGAATACAGTGAAAGGATGTGCACAAAGCAGTGTATAAAGAGAGAGAAATTTGAATACAAAAGGCAGATGGGACAGGTGAGAAAGGTGGGGAGACAGTTCTGGGAGAGGGAAGCAAGCACGCTGTAAACCCAGAGGAACAAAGGGGTCACAAAAACTAATCCAGATCATGGCATAAGAATCCATAGTCCCTAATTAAAACAAACTTAATGCAATCCAGCCTGTGGATGATTTTTTTTTACGTGTTGCAATCACTTGTTTTAATAAGTTTTTAAAGAAATGAACTGAAATTCACTAAAGCTTGTGCATCTTAGTTTATAAGGTGCATCTCTATCCTGCCTTCTGCCTAAGAACAGCTACCCTTATGTCAGCACTGGAGTGTTCAGGGAGGTTAAAGTGTTTTGCCACATGCTGGTGTGTTTTTCAGCAGTTGTTAAATGATCATTGTCTAGTTATTCTGTCACAGGGATCATCCTGTCTGTCTAATGTAGACAGCTGAATGGCACTGTGAACAGGTGATGACATACATGACACTGGTAGAGTTACAAGTAAGCGCACCTTGGATGTTATAATTCTCCCCTCTGCTTTTTGTATTCAAATTTCTTTCCCTTTATACAGAGCTTTATGCATATCCTTTCATGGCATCTGATGAAGTGAGCTTCAGCTCATTAAAGCTTTGCTGTGTGTATGTATATAGATACATTTCATAGATTTAATAGATGTCATAGGCATGAGGGCTGCAAGGGACCTCAGAAGATTATTGAGTCCAGCCTCCTCCCCTCCCCCCCGCCCGCACAGGGACAGGAAGTCAGCTGGGGTCAAAGGATCTCAGCAAAATAAATGTCCAAATGTCTCTTAAAGGAGTCCAGAGTAGGTGCTTGTACCACCTCTGGTGGCAGTCTGTTCCAGGCCTTCGGGGCTCAGACAGTAGAGAAGTTCTTCTTTATGTCCAGCTTGAAACGGTCATGGAGGAGTTTGTGACCATTTGACCTTGTCATCCCTTGGGGTGACATATACATACATACAAATATATATATATATATATATACACACACATTTTGATTAGTCTATAAGTTGTGAATCTACTCTGCCTTCATTAAAGGATTCCACTGTCTATGTTTTTGACATGATAACTCTTAATTGAAGGTGATATACACATTTCCAGATTAATCAATAATTGTCTCTGCAAGTGGGGAGATACGCAGTAATATAGTAAAAGTCTGTTATTCGGCATCCCCTGGGAACTGGGGTTGCCGGATAACAAAATATGCTGGTTAATTCAAAGGCCCTGGCCACCGCTTCTCATGCTGCATCTGGGGTGTCCCTCTGCTCCTCCTGTGACCCCTGCAAGGACTTGGAGGTGAGTTCTGCATAGCCCCGCACAGTCTCTTATGCCCCCTGGGCTGTTGGGGCTCAGCAACACAGGCTGCTTTGCCCCAAGCCATGGGGGTTTGGAGAAACCGAAAGTGCCACAGTGAGCACTTCTGGTTTCACTTTATCTTAGAAGCCAGTTGGCTGGTTAGTGGAGCATACCAGCTTGTAAGATGCCAGATAACAGAACTTTTACTGTATCTATGTGCCTTTTGAGATACTGTACTGAACTGTGCATACTGTTGTGGCCAGCATAGCATAAGTTTTCTGTAAGTTTGTAAACACTCACAGCATGAGCTATGAGTTTCTTTTTAGAATAACCTTTAATCATTGTCAGACAGATGATCAGACTTTTGACAGTGGGAATTATGCAAGGATAGACTATTTCCAAAGTTTCTTATGCAAAACAGGCATTATATATATCTTACCTTTTCATTATTTATAACATGATCCAATCACATACAGAAAAATATAGGCTCCCTGCCATGCCTCATGCTGCTGGGACAAGTCTCCATGGATACTTTGGCCCCATGTTGCTGTGGCTGTCCTGCTCCTGGGGTTTCTGGAAACTGGCCACAGCAATATAGGCAGGGGCTGCTGGGAAACTGAGTCTGCCATGGGCCCAGTGTGGCCCATGGTCCAGCCTTTGCCCACCCCTGGACTAGACTCATTATGTGAGATCTTATTCTATCTATCAGGCGCCTAAGTATGTGTCTATGTCACCCATTAGAAACTGTTGATACACTAGATAGAGGATATAACAACCCACCTGGTTCTTCTTGCTCCTTTTTTTTGACTTAGTCTTCAGGCTAAGATGTTGGTGTGTTATTAAATAGATTTTAATAACAGATTTTATAAATTATAAGAGATTTTGAGGAACTCAGGACAAAATAGGGTGTCTAAGTTCACTGGGGCGTCTGACAGATAATAAGATCTGGCCCATTGGGTACTACTGTTATCAAACACATCCTGCCCACCCACTCCTGGTCTACATGTTCAAAGCCAAAACATAGCAGTGAAGGCAGTGGAGCCCCCCAATCTCTGGTGTGTTTGTGAGTGACTACAGGGGGTGCCCACAAAGTGGCCTTTTTACATCATTCCTGGGTTTCACTTTCCAGTGCTGTACAAGTGGGATAGATCTACCTATTCAACTATAGTGAACAGGGGTGCACAAGGCCTTTAACCAAACTTATGAAATAACTATGATATCTGAATGTCTTTCAAGAATTTAATTCAACCTCCAATAGGGTCCAAAGGTACCTAAGGGTGCAAACAAGCATTCTCTTCACCTTATCTAGGTGTAGCCATTTAAATTGACCTAATTAGGATTAAGATGATCTAAATGCCCAATCATACAAGTGTGAAAGGGGGTTAAGTCATACAAAAAAATGTATGACCCAATTAAATTAATTCATCTGAGGAGGTGCAGATTGATATTGGGTTATTCCAATCTAGGAAAAGGTTGATCCAGTCTTATGAATACCTGTTCATGTTTGCAGCACAACTCTGGGGCTGGGAAAGCCCAGCTGCTTACCCCACACCCAGGACTATATTAATCCCACTCACTTGACCTTTAGTGGGTTATTTTTAGCCCCAAAGACCTCTCCAACCAGCCATCCTGCACCCCTCCTTGAACCCACAGCACCCTTTTGGACCCACCTTCCCTGGATTACTTGCTCCACTTACTCTGCACAGCTTCTAGAAGTGGTGAATATATATGCACACAAGTCACAGGAGCAGTGAGCTACTGGATGACTTGCTCTCAGTTTAGGTGTAGGTGGCTTAAAGAAAGCTTGATCAGATGCAGAGAAAGCTTGTTCACATCCTTAAGTACCGTTGGAACCATTGGGGGTTGAATTTAAGTGTGTATAACACGCCCATCCAGTCATCAGAGTACAGTCTGCCCTAATAATATTATAAGTATAGATTTTGCTGTATTATTAGTAAAGGTGTTTTGTTTTGTCTAAAATGCAATGTATTACTTCATTGACAAGTCATTGTCTTTCTTGATTGGAGAACACAATAGCATTTCTTCATCACTGTCCCAAAACAGCAGGGACATTTCAAGTTTATTACATTAAAGTAAACATTAATCTAAATAGAAAAGAGCTAATACTAAAATGTTGTTTGCATTAGAAAAGACAGTCTTTTGCTAATTTTTTCACCTCTGTTTTAGAAAAGGAACTTTTTTAAAAATCTGGTGAAAGGGCTTTAAAACATGATTCATTACAAAACAAAGCCTGTTCTGAATACCTAGCCTGTTTTCATGTAGTGAAAATGTAGATTTTATTTGCCTAAATATTTCTAATTTACTCAGGCCTTTTTTGATAATAGAAAATGACTTTAAAAATGAGTAAGTCATTGTACTACATTTTGGCCTTCATTATAAACCCTGCTAATAAGTATCATAATAATAAAAGGAATTTTCAGTATTATGCTTCTTTTTAATCAGACTGTGCCTGACATTATTGTAAAGGACTCAAGCAGGTATGATATTTAATCTTTCAAGGTGCTTCCTTTCATATCTTTTCAAACTCACTGGTTAAATCCCATATGCCCGTAGAAATGATCATATATTCTCTTTGCAATTAAAATTTTCCTTGTTTGGTCATATGAAGCACAGTCATCGGCTGCAGAAATACTTCTCATATGTTGTCCTGCCTGTCTATTTTCTTAAGTCTGTTTCACTAAAATGAAACAATTTTTTAGGGGAAAAACAACTTTTTAAATTTCAGTAATTACCGATTGAAAGAAAGCAGGTTATGTTGATTTGGACAATCTGTATGAGATTTTGTCTAAGTTCTCTTCAGAGTGTTTATGTAAAATTGTCTCTCTGGGTGCATATACATGAGTAATTAGTATGGAGCAATAAACTACTGTGCTGTTTACACTGGAGTTAATTTCTCCTGGACATAGCATTTACACATGTACCTGGGACCACAGCAGTCTGATTTGCAGAAGC
Organism: Caiman crocodilus; assembly: GCA_030014935.1. Classification (NCBI taxonomy): domain Eukaryota; kingdom Metazoa; phylum Chordata; order Crocodylia; family Alligatoridae; genus Caiman; species Caiman crocodilus. The sequence goes on from JAGPOW010003316.1 coordinate 97,175,570, forward strand.
TCCAGGGTGTCAGCCCCAGACTCCAGGTGGCAGTGTCAGGTAGCATTGGGGCTGGCTGGAACCTGTAAAGGGCATGTGCAGATGCAGTCTTTCATATTAGTTTTTGGTTTTTTTTCCTGAAAAACATGCCTTGCTGTTAGTGTTAGAAAAAATCCCATTAGTTACACTAACATTATATTTATCAACATTTGTATGTTTTCTGACTTAGTATTCGCATGATGTTTTTGTCATCACTTTATTGGAAGCTATTACATAGGGAATAAGCAAAGAAGAGCTTGAGAGAGGTTTCCATAGACAACCTTTATCATATTGCAAATGACTGAACTTGGTACTATGAGAAGTGTGTTTCCCCAAATACACACTGACATCATTGTAAGTTGACAGCACTCATCAACTACCAGAAGATGTTCAACATCCCAAAGATCAGGTCTTTGTTTTCTCCAAAGAGAAACTTCTAACAGGAAAATATATTTCAATTCATTTGCTTTATAATTGGAATTACTGTAAGCTTCTGCACAGTATTTATAGGCTAGGTTAAGATGAACAGAGCCCATTAAGTAACTTAGAACATCTGTTTTAAGTTATATTGACAAAGGGCCACAAGAGCAGTGAAATCAGTGGGCCTGTTGCCACTAGCTTCAGTGAAATCAGGATATGTTCCTACTCTATACAGGTATATATCTTTTGTTAGATAGGTTGAGGCACATAGTGGATCATATATTCAGTATCAGTCAGCAATTTAAAATAAACGTGGCACTGAAATGTACAGTGGAATATCATAAAATATGCAGCAATTCTTCCATTGGTAAGGCCTCAACTGGAGCACAGTTTTGGGCATTGTGCTTCAAAACATTGTGAGCCGAGCACCTGAATTGAGATCTTTCACTGCCCTTACTACTAGGCTTCAAAATAGGTTAGGGAGCTCTCTACTTCTCCTGATGGAGTTGGACCACTGGGCTGCCAGGAAGGCAAAAGTCCTAGAAAGCAAGCTGAAGGGAGATTGACTACATTGCCCAGACTCTCTGGTTGCATTTAGATGAGATGTTTACTGTGGAATAGACTAATTCACTTTGCAATAAACATTGAGCAACTACACATGTGCCTCTATTAGGCTGAAATAAACTATTTAACTCTGCAAAAAATAGTACTTGTAAGTACAGTTGTAAATACAAATAGTATCCTGCTGTGGAGTTTTCTACTCTGCAGCAGTACATGTGTACATACTGATGGGACTAGTTGGGGCATGAGGGTGTTTCAGTGTGGGGACTGCCTTCTGGTTCGCCCCACACTGGAGTACCCTTGTGCCCAGCCAGACCCCACTCATAACATATTGAGCTGGGGGTAGGAGCGTGGGGGAGCAGCCCTGGTCTGGCAGGCTGAGCTTCCAGGCCTCCTGTTAGCTGGAGCTGCTCTGACCTGGCTTAATGTGCTGTAGTCCCAGGTGCATGTTCAAACAGCATGCCTGGGAACAATAAACTGTGGAGCAGTAAGCCCCAGAGTTTATTTCTATGCATTAATTGCATATGTAGATGCACCCTATGAGAAGCAGGAAGCCCTTGTATCTGTCTCTTGCTCCTAAAATTGTTTATGCATTTTGCTTTAAATCGTCATTGGATAAGTGCTTTGGGAGCATGGAACAGAACCATAGTTGGTAAGGGGAGGAGGGAGCGATTTCTTTGACAAAGGTATTTATGACATTTATGTGCTTCCTCACATGCAGCTAAATCATGATACGACTTAGATGGAGTAATATCTCTAAGTTGCATCCTTCTGGATGCTTAGAAGGATCATTTCTGGGTAAGTTCATTAGTTGCCTTGGGCTCTTTCCAAGCCAAGAAAGATCTAGGCATCTTTGTAGTTATATAGTTACTGGTCCAGGTGGATTAGGATCATGTTTAATGACAGAAATGCCTGAAAGCTGTGTAATTGACACATAAATTGCTGAGAGGCAGACTAGATATGAACCTAAGGAAACATTTATTCCATAAATGGTAGGAATGCATATACTCACATACTTCAGATGATGGATTAAGTATATTATTTTGCCAGGGCAAAGATCTTTTATGACTATGCAATTTTGTTTTGTCCATCCAGCGTGTGTATACATGAGATGCTTACTGTGCATTAGCCTAATAACACTGTGCAATAATGTGACAGTTAAAAACTGTACTAATAGCCACTAGGGTAATGCACAGTAATCATCACAAAACAACTGCACTAGCACTATTGGGTAGTAACTCTAGTTACTGTGCATTCAGTTAGTACTTTATTAAGGAAGTCCTAAACTAAATGAGCAGTAACTTGGGTGCATTAATGAACATGCAGACTCATCTCCAGTGTAGCATCTTTTTATATGCATAGTTAGTACTTGCTTCTGGAGTGAAATAGTCAAAAACAAATTGTTATAGCAAAATAAAACATGAAGTATGCAGTGGGGGAAGAGATACATTTATACTGAATCACACTGATTAGGCTTAAGGCAAACTGTGTTAGAATAGGCTAGAAAATATATTTGTGAAATCCATGGTGTAGTAGGTATGATATAACTAACTAGAGTTAGTTTTTAATGAAGTTCCTGGCATGCATATTCTCCTAAAATATTCTGGAGCAATTTCCTTGATGTGTGAGACAGAACTAATGAGAAAATTGGTATAAAAATGAAATTTTGATGAAAATTGTCACTATGCCTATAGCCATTTTATTACCTAGGTTCTTTTGGCATATATACCATATGTACCATATTTACTGACTCCCACCAACAATTAGATTATATATATGGATAATGTATAAATTTGTTATAATTTTCCAGATATAGAATCTAATTATTGGATATTTGCCTTGCATTTGTCCTCCTCGCACTTCTGCATCAGGGAAAATAAATCTGGGGGATCAGCTTGTCTCTTCAGTCTCTCCTCCCCCCGAACTTTTTCTCTAGAAAAAGACCTTTCTCCTTTCTGTCAGTTCCTGAGCACACAAAAATAAGAAGCAAATTTGAAAACAATAACCTTGAAATTAAACATGGTCGTTGCAATTTGCATATAGTACCCATATACTTTGTTCATCCAGAACTGATGGATGCTACTTTTTTTAAACTGTGCTATTTTAGCATAGGTATTCCATAAACATGCTTTGAGCAGCACTTTGGTACCTACTTATATGTTGTACAACCTATGCACAATATGGGTGCATCCACACATGCAAACACATGCTTGCAGCAGTTCAAATAGAAGCAGTGCAAATCTGAGCTGGGGCTTTTTACCTCAGCACACGTGCTCAGACATACACTTTGTTGTGGAGCAAATTGTGGCATTTGGGGTAAAATAACCCTGCCTGACTTCTCCCAGATCTGCAGCCAGGGGGTGCTAAAGCCCGGGGTCAGTACCTACACTGTCCCCAGCAGTATATAAAGCTTCCCTGTCCTGGCTCCATCCATACAAAAAGCTGCCCTGTCAAGCAGCTCAGGGCTACTTGCTCTCCGGAGCTTCTCGGGCTCAGCCACTTGGTACCTGGGGACGCTACCCCTTGTCCCAGCTGGACTGGTGCAGCAGCATCCCAAATCCATTTTTTAAAATACCCTAGAATCCATATTTTTCCACAATTAACACAAAAGAACAAAAGACCACTCTACACACACACACACACACATATGTATATATATCTAGAAAGAGAGAGAGAGAGCAATCAGTTGGGCAATGCTTTATTGGTATATTTACAATGTTAAAGCAATTTGGAAGCCTACCAGTGTCTCTATCATCATGATAAAATAAATTCTAAATACCTATATGTGTTGATGTGTGTTTTTGGGTTCCTTTGCACATGATGGGTGTGTGATGGGGGGATGAGGTGTTTGCAGAAAGGGGATGGGAAGGCAGGTGGGTAGGTGTGGGGCAATTGCTGGGGGGGACTATGGGTGTGGGGAAACTTGTGGGGCTGTTCAGGAAGGGTGGGTCTCCTGGTCCCCACAGGGTGCAGCCCCTCCACACAGCACATGGAATGCCCCCCCCCGCACAGGGCCCCAGCCTACTCACCCAGAGTCTCAGACACCCTGGAGGGCCCCAACTCCCCCACCCAGGGCCTATAATTTATCTTTAGCAGCAGCAGGGGGAGTGGGGTGCTCTGAACCATGGCAGCAAGACCCGGTGTGCCACGTGGGGATTGTGTGCCAGGCCAAGCCAGGTCTTGCTAGCCCTGGGGACCTGTTGCCCAGCTGGGCCAGGTGCTTGCTGGCAGGACCTGGTGCGGTACACATTCCCCACATGCCGAGTCCAGCTGGGCCCTGCCATCCTCGGGGACCCTGTGTCACCTGGCTGGGCCAGGCCCACAGGACAGCAGGATGGGGCAAGAAGCACATGCATATTCATCTGGATGCGCCCTACTAGTCCAAAGGCAAAGGCTCATGATTTTCCACATAGTTCATTGGGCTAGGCCTCACCACAGTCAACAGTATTTCAAGCCATGGTGACCACACAGTTCAGCACTTCTCAGTATGTGTGTATACTCCAGATACGCTCCACAAAGAATCTGTACGCTAGTTAGGGCCTACTCCTGACTGAAACTGGGCATTCTTGTCATGAGTTCTGGAATGATACAAAAATTTATATGCAGATGAGGCACAGGGCAACCTGATCCAGCTTCATCTCATGGAGAGTGGGGCCACACTACTAATCAGGGATCCTGGCTTTCTCTAATAAAAAAAAATCCCCAATTTTTAGGTTAAAAAAGTAACCCAAAATCCACATTTTTTCCATGACTAAAATGAAAGGCCACTAATGTGTAGATGTATGTATAGTGCTGTTTCATTTTAATCACAGAAATATGTGGATTTTGGGTTATTTTTTAATCCAAAAATTGCGTTGTTTTGTTTTTAATCATAGAAGACCAGGATCCTTGCTAATTATATGTGCTACGGTAAGAGAGGGGGTGATAGAGGGATTTTGGGTGGACTGTTTGGGGCACCATTTGGTGATGTCTGCCAGGCACTTAAGGCTGGTGAAGAAACAGGAATAAGTGGAAATAGGAAAGAAAGGCACAGAGAAAGTAAATAATGCATACAGTGTAATGACTCAATATCCTAGTACACATTATGCTTCATGTGCAATTAACCAGGTGTGATTACCCACATCAAAATATGTGTAATAACTTTGTATCTGTTTTCTATCGTGCCATTAATTAAACCCCTGGTCAGAGGCCCTTGTAACTTGGGCCAACTGATCAGGGCTCCCAACTGGGAGGGCTCATGTGCACCTCTGACCCTCAAGCTGCCAGATGACAAGGTTCCCATTCGTGGGGGATCCTCCATGGACCCCACAGGTGGGACACCACAGTTGATGCAATCTCCCAACTGTGGGAACATCCCATGCACCCCTGCAGCTGGGAAGTCATGCAAGCTGAGGAGGCCCACAGCTTGCTTCTTGCCAGTGCAAGAGAAGTCTGAGATTGGGCTCCCGCTGCATAGGCAATAAGGTATGACAGGATCTGATTTGTGATCCCACAGTCACATCTCCTACCATGCATGGGTGGCATGGCAGGAGGTACAATTGTGTGGATCTCACATTCGATCCTATCAGACCTTTACCTGCATGTGTAGAGGGGCCCTAATGCCCATAAATACTAACCATATCTATAAGTCTGCTTCAAACAACCTATTAAATCATTTTTAAAGATCACTGTAAATGTTTACATTTAACATTCTGTTTAATGCTCAATATCTTTTTTCTTGTTGTGTTCCCTTTAGATTGCAAGTTCCATGTCTGTGTTCAACCTATTTTAACCACATACTCTCCACATGCAGACTCCATATTATTTCTTAGTTTATAATTCTATTTCCTTTATAAGCCAAATATTTCCATTAGACGTAATATTCAGGAGACAGAAAAAGGAGTATTTAAGTCTTTATAAGGGGCTGGCTCTTTACACAGCAAGGTGTTCAATCTCTGTCCCCACCCCCCACTTTTTTTTTTTATCCTTGTGGCATCCGGTTTCGCTTTCCCATGCACCAGGAAAAAAGAACTTCTTAAAAAAATATGGATACTGTCATAGCAAAGGTTGGAATAAATGTCTACATAGATGCATATATTTTGAATATAAAACAACTTCCTCCCATGTGAGAGACATCAGAGGATGTCCCCATGTGCCTTATCTTAGATTATACTAACAATATTATAGACAAAAATACAGAACATCCAGAAAACTGTAACTAGGATGGATCACCGTCAACACTACATAGCTCCTGTTTGCTGACCTCCTAGGTATTCACCTAGGATCCTATCTCTCTCACTCCTAGAAACAGCTTAATTGAATATAAATAAACTGAAGGTGGCCTAACTCTCATTATACAAAGACCCAAATATAGGACACATTCTATATTAGTACAGGCAACTTAAAATGAAAGTGGAATTCATTTCACTGGCAAAACATATATTTGTATAACCTGTTTCATAAGTTTGCTGTACTTGATATTCCAGGGACTGAATAGTTAACAAGGTTTCAGTACTCGGGGTAGTTCTATTCATTCAAGTCATTCATGGAAAAGAAATGGATGGATTCCATCTGAGTCTCTCTTTTTCTCCCCTTTACAATATGCTCATAGTTCCTGAGGTCTTTTTTTCCCCCTTGGACAGGATGGATAGAAAGAATAACAAATCTGAGACAAATATAGCACTACTTTAAGAACTCCAGCAGAATAACCGTCTGTTCATGTTCCCCAGCTAACATGTTTCTCTATTTCCTCTAAAGCACCTCTTCAAGCTGATGTGTGGAATTCTGTCTTAGCAGAAACCAACATATAAAAATCTTAGGCTGTGTTTATGCCCCTAATTTACAGTCCTTAGCTTGAGTGAGTGATAGCTCTAGAAATTATTTTAACTGACACTGAAACATGACCCACAATAACCATGCACTGTTTACCCCTTTTAATGGGGCTCTAGCGATGTACTTTTGGTAAAGAAGCAGCTCTTGTCCCTTACTAACTTTGGGAAAAAATACACAATAGGATACTGAGCAACCACACTCCAATCAATCCCGCATTGTCAAACATTGCAGTACAATTTCTTCCATTCTCTTAAAGTTCTGTAGAAAGTTCTTACCATTTTTCACTGGGAAATGTCTTCCTATTTGACAGTGCTTGAAAAAAATACCTTTTAAATTACCTAATATGTTAACAAGTGAAACAGTGTCTGGTTATGGATAAAAGTACCTTATAACTTCTTCAAAAGAGAACCAGAAGTTGCCACTCTAAAGAGTACATCAGATATTATGTGGCAACTGCAACTTCTACGTGTTCCTTATAGTCATACAATTAAGCTGAGTCATTTTAAATTTAATCTGGATTTAAACAGTGTTAAATAGGTCATGGTTTTATTATACTTGGTTTCAGAGGCATGAAGAAGTTAACAATCAACCACATTTTCATAACTATAGAAGGGTTAGTCCCTGTTAGTGTGGTGGTTTGGTGTACTATTTTTTGTGTGCATTCAGCTAAACTAAATAGCAACTGTAATCTTCTGGAAGTCATGAAGAAAATATTTTGCACAAGTGTATGTGCACACACACATGCATCCACACACACTAACCCCTCTTCATTTATAGTTAAAGTTTATTATGCTGATGCCTGTACAACTTAAAAACAAAGAAGCAAGGGAATCTTAAGGAAAGACAGCATTTTAGCTGCGTCTCAACATTTGGGGACATTCACAGGAGGTTAGATGATTGGGGGGTAGGTAGTGTCCTTGGGGGAGATTGGGGGAGCTAGCAGAGTCTGCAGGGGGATCAGGGGGATCGGGGGCTAGCAGGGTGTATGGGAAGTATTTTTAGTTCAGATCTTGTTAAAACACTTTAAACCCCTCCCCCCTCCTCCCCCCCAAAATCCCATTGAAATGTTTTTAAATGATTTTGGGGAAAGCAAAGCATAAAGAAAAAGAAAAAATGTAAGACCCTTTATAAATCCAAAATAAAATGTTTCATTTCATTTTCAAGATTACCCCGTCCTCACCCTCTAAACAACAACAATAACCATCCTTCCTAAGTTAAGTGAGTTTTTGAATAAAGACTTACTGTTTCAAAATAAAATGTGAAGTGTTATTTCAAAACTGAAATAGATTTGGGGGTAGGGAGGAGATTAAAAATGAAGTGCTTCATTTTGATATAAATGAACATTTTCAACTTTTCATAATTCTCTGTCTCCATTGTTTTGGGGTGAGGGACACCATTTTCCAACAAATTTTGTGTTGGTTGAGGAATGGAGAAGTAGGGTGGGGAGCGCAGCTCTCTTCTGGGTAGTCAAAAAAGTCTGTCTGTATTCTGGATAAAACAGAGAGCTGGCTCTGAGGATGCTCAGATTTTACTTGTGGCAGTCTTTCAGATTTACTTTGTGCCCTTGGACAAAAGTCACTTTTAAGACCTAATGCAAAACCTATAAGGTGCATCCAGATATGAGTGGATGTGATATGTGGAGTCACAAATATGTTTGCAGCATCATAAACTGCACAGTCAGGTGTTCTCCATGCTGCAAGGGTGTGCTGCCCATGCATGCGCTGCTCCGGGGGGATTTTTCTTCACTTTTTTTGACCCCTGGATATCCCGGGGGCCTCTCAGGGCTGCAGCAGAGGTGATCATGCTGGGCGGAGCCTGCCTTGCAGTCACATCAGTGGCTCCAGATGGCCCGGTTCTGCTTTTTAGCAGTGCATACTGCCTGTGCTTGAGCTGCTGTGGGTTTTTTTCTGAGGGTATTTTTGACCCTTGGATATCTGAATGCTGCTATAGAAGTCAACTGATATCCTTCTGTTGACTTCAGTAGGACTTGGCATTTTATGTATATATTAGCTACATATTAGGGCTGCACGAAGCTTCAATCCCTGATTTGATTTGGTGGAGATTAGGTCCAATTCAGTGGCCAAATCTGAATCACATTAAAGGAAACTTTAATCTCTGAATCAAATCAGAACCCTCCAGTTTGATTAAAAAAGATTCAGATATTCAGACACGGACACAGGTTTAAATGTTTTTTTCTATATATCTCTAGGTAGCAGGGGCTCATGAGTGCTGGGGCACATGGAGTGTTCCACTGAAGCATGAGGGGCTCCCCAGCATGCATCCTGGCAGACCCAGAAGTGGACCAGAAGCACTTCCAGTCCAGTTCGAGGTCCACTGGGGAGTGTGCAGGGGCCCTCCCCCCAGCCCCCTGCTTCAGTGACTGGTGCCTCCTGGGTCTGGGAGCAGCACCCAAGGTCTCCCTGTGGCCGATTGCTCAGCCCGGAAGGTGCATGGGGGTGGGAGGGGGGGTCCCTAACACGCTCCCTGGCAGACCCGGAAGTGGACTGGAAATACTTCTGGTTCATTTCTGGGTTTGCTGATGAGCACATGGAGAGCTCCCCCACACTCTTGTAGGACACTCCATGTCCCCTTGCATTGTAGTGATCATGAGCCGTGCCTGCTACCTCCAGGTACATAGAAAAAACTCATAAAGCTGTGTCTATATCTGAATTGCTGCTTCTCTGAATCAGCATCAAATCTTCAGATTTGGATTCAACTGAATTGAATCAGGGACAGTGTACCAAATCAACTAATCAAAACAGTGTCCCTGATTTGCGTTGAATCCAAATTGAATAGGGCCCACTTTGTACACCCCTACTATGTATCATAGTTCAAATTGTGTATGTGTGTGGTACACCAAACCACCACACTAACAGGAACTAACACTTCCGTAGTTATGAAAATGTGGTTGATTGTTAACTTCTTCATGCCTCTGAAACCAAGTATAATAAAACCATGACCTATTTAATACTGTTTAAATCAAGATTATATTTAAAATGACTCAACTTAATTGTATGACTATAAGGAACATGTAGAAGTTGCAGTTGCCACATAATATCTGATGTACCCTTTAGAGTGGCAACTTCTGGTTCTCTTTTGAAGAAGTTATATGGTACTTTTATCCACCACACGAAATGCTACCATTTATCAAGCTTAACACTGGATAATTTATGAAAAGAATGATGATGTCCAGCTGTTAACATGTGGTAGTGTGTTAAGGTGTTGTTATCATAGTTCATATAGTAGCCAGAGATCTACCTTTTCAGGTACCTTTTACCCAAAAAGGTACATCTCTGGCCAGTATCCAGGTGGCGGGACTGTTTCCTTATGCATTCTCTGGATATACATAAAGATGTTGTTGAACACATCAACTTTAACACACCACCACATGTTAACAGCCAGACATTGTCATCCTTTAATAAATAATGCAGTTTTAAGCTAGGTAAATGGTAGCATTTTGTTTAGGTGTATTTAGTGATGTGTAAAATATGGGTTTATCAAAGTTATCGAAGCAGCTGAGAGAGTAAGAGAAAGTAGTTGAGTGCATTGCTACAATTGGTATTCAAGTCTGATCTCCTTGTTTGGTTTAATGATCTTCCTACATGCTGAAAACTGTGTTGCAGATCTCTAGTAGCTATGCATGGATCCCAATTGTTTGGGGTGTTTGTTTCATAAAGGAAAGTTGAAAGAGTACCAGTTTTATTCCTTTCTTTCTCGTTCTCCCCCCTCTCTCTTTTTAAAGGGCACGAGCTACCTGCTGGAGGCAGAAGCTGCTTGTTATCCAAGTTCAGCAGCAGGTCAGTTCTTTTCTCAGTAGGTTTCTTACTCCAGTCAGTTTCAGCTACTACAGAGGTTTTGTTTCTTTTCCTAGAAAAGTGGAAATATGTCAACCAAAAAAGGCTCTGTAAAGAAAGCTAAAATCACAGTTACAGTGGAAGAGGGATCAGAGGGGCAATTTTGTAATGCTGTGCTTGTTTCTGGTTTTTGTTTTCTTTTAAGGTTGCAAGGGAAAAGTCTTTAAAGAAGCTTGGACCTTACTGCCCCATATATGCTGTCTGTTGTGTGTATCTTTATGAACATGAATTACATGGCTATTTTTATTTTATGATAGGAATAGTTTAATTTTTTTAAAAAGGTGATGTAACACACTGATTTTTTTTGTATCATTATCACCCACTTTTAACTGTAAATCTAAATTATGGTCTGATAGGTATGATCCTTGACACAATTCTTTCAGGGTAGGGACTGATGTAAGAGGATAGATACTTTTATTGTATTACTTTAAAACAACAAAATTAGCTAGCAAATTCTCATAACAATTTAAAAAACCCTGAGAGGTGGACGTGGTTTCAGAATGACATTTTGGCCCCATTTAAACAAATAAGAACTTTTTCATTGACATCAAAGAAGCTAACATTGTGACACAGATGTCAAGCTATTTACTCATTTTATCCCTATGGAACTGGAGTGTAATAGTATGTCTTCCTTTCTTTACCCAAGCAGCTTAGTTGCACTTTGATTATATTACACAAATATATAACTTTGGTTTATAGTTTTGTACTGATGGTAAAATTCAGGGCCTGACTGCACCAATTGACTCAAGGAAAAAGAAATCTGTGCAAACATTCACCATGTAAATTAAAATTAAAATGGAAACAAAACAAAACAAAATTTCTAAAAAGCAGGCTCCCAACTGTTGCTTCCGTCTGTTAATGTAAAATATTAACACCAGAGAGGTAGCAGGGTTCACATGGTTCCTCACATGGTTCACATCTGATCCCTGGGGGAGTGCTGGGTTGCTACTGTACCAATCATGGTGGCATGGTCAGCTGCTACTGCAGTAGCAATTATTTTTATAAGTGCGGTGCCAGGACTGCTGCTGTAGCCATTTCCCTTTCAGTTATTCTAGTGAGGGCCCCTTTACATGTGCAAGTAAAGGCACAAGGAATCTAATGTGTAAGCCACACAATCATGCATCCAGCCATGCCACATGTGCACAACAGGAAGTGTGATTGTGGGATTGAGCATTAGACCCAGGACACCAATCCTAGGCTCTTACTGCACTGGCAAGAAGCAACCTTCTGTGGATGGGAGTCCTCTCAGCTCAGGAGGCTCGCAGCTGCATGGGGCACCTCATACACCTACTAGCTGGGAGATCATAGCAGTGTCCTGTGGCTGCCAGAACCGAGAGTCCCACAGCTGGGTCCTAGAAGCCATAGGATACTGAGGGGTGCTGCCAGGACCCAGAGTCTGCCATAACAGGGTGCTGTTGGGCATGGCACACACCTGCAGCTGGGAGCCTGGTCACCTGATGGAGCTCTCAGCTTCAGGGGCACACTCTGCTCCACATGTAAATTAGAGCTGCTTTTATCAAATGGTCATAAAGTTATTCCAATTCTTTTCCATAATAACCTTATAGGTGGTAAGACCTTTTTATGGTATGATAGTTTATTTGAACATGTAACAGTCTAAATTAATTACTTAAGTAAACCTGTAATTGAGTGATACATGTAACATGTAGAGGTGGTCTCATTAACACATCACATATTTATATAACCTTGTAACACAATTAAGCAGTTTACTGATGGTATGCTTTTATTTAAAGCAAGCAAGATTTTCTTATGTTTTTAAGTACTTGTTGGGGTACCTGGAGCCTGATAATTATGATTCAGGGTATTCTACATAGAGCTAGTTTTCATTGGGCAAATGAGTTCTTTTTCTCTTTAAATTGAGAACACATTCATAATCAAATTATCTCAGAAGTAAGCTTCTATAGGAAAAATGCACATTTTCTAGAAGTCTAATTTAATGCTTCAGTATGATAAGTGCTTGCAATAAAATGGTGGCACAAAGACAACAAAAGGCAAAATCTGTTTCCAACCTGAAGAAGTCCGTGGTGTCTTTCAAATTGCTGGCAACTCCAGTGACATATGGGAATAGGGTAGAGTCATCTTACCCAGAAACTCCCTCCCTTCTATGGTGGTACCTACCAATTCCAGAAACAATGAATGAGGAGTTTCTGCATCTTGGGTAATATTTAAAGTTTCCTCGTCTAGGTTCTAAGAAGTGAAAGTGGTAATTCTGTGTTTCCAGAGATAGATCCTTTAAGAGTTTATCTAGTTCCTCCTGGCATTATGCAACAGGGTGCTCTCACTTTCAAGACTTCCGTTCAGGAGCTGAGGCAACCAATTAAAACAGTTATCTGATAGCTTTCTTAAAAATAATGGAGACTGGGAAAGGATGGGAGGGGGCTATGGCCCCTGAGCACTGGCAAGGCAGAATGGTACCAGCCAGGCCCTTCAGAGTCAGGTGGAGAGGCTGTGGTGCCTCCTGCATTTGGTGTGTAGCCTGCCCACCAGCCTAGTGGGTTGTAAGTTTCTTCAGCTGTTCCATCCAGAAATTACAGCTTCCACTCCTCCCCCCACATCTGGTGTGCTGTGTTAATTTCCCCATAGAATTGCCATGGGGTGGGAGAGGCTGGTTTGCCCTGGGCTCTGTACCCTGCTTGGATCATCCCTGAAGAAGGGTGTGCGCATCAGAGACCTACAGTATGCCACTGCTCCTCCTTAGTCTTCTTTAGCTTGGTTATACTAGTTAAGGTAACTGAGTAGGATGCTGGAGTATTTGACTGTCCATTGATTCTTATCCTTGATAAGTTTGCAAATATATGCAGGTATCTCTGTCCACCTTCTTTTTTGTCCATAATCTGATAAAACTGCTCTAGAATTAACTCAGTATATGCACGCAGTGATCACAATACCTGATCAAGAAATGGTATTCATAAGCAATTAGATGTCAAGCTCATGCTCTTCACATCTACAGCCTGGGTTGGATCTGTATTGGTATCCAACAGAATGCTTATTCTGAATCACCGCCACTTGCAATTTTACATAGTTATTATTTCAATGAAACAAAACAATTAGAATACTTTGACTCTTTAAGTGTGAGATTCTTGCCCCTCATCAGTCACTAGTTGAAAAATTATGCCTATCCCTTGCATGGGAATGTGCTTGATTACAGTGGAGATCAAAACCTCAGAAAAATTGTCATTCTCCAGATACCACATCTACCGGTCCCTTAATATGACCCCAGATTGGGCAGGAGAGAGAAGGTAAAGGTAAATATTTCGTATCCTATTTTGTATGAAGGATGCATCATTGATATGCTCCTCTAAGTGCTTGGAACTCATAGTTATGAAAAATAATAATTTTACTATGGGTCTCTTTAGCTATGTAGGATGCTTCTGGGCCTTCATATGTATTACAGGCTTATCTAAAATATTGTAGGTATTCTGTCCTTAAATTGAAAGATTTTTCTCTGTATAAATGCATATTTGTGTGATACTCGCTTACTAGAAAGTTTAGAAGGTGTGTTAAAACACAAAACAAAATAAACTGCTCCATTAGGGCAGCCTTCAGCAGTTAGATTCCTTTTGTCTGTCCTTCCTTTCCCTGCTTCTTTTTGTGACTTATATGATGTAGGGTGACAGGGGGGGGGTTATTATTATTTTCATGAATGGAAATATGGTATTGATTTGCTTCTAACTGGATAAATCCTGGCCCTACTAAAATAATTTTTACTGTTTACATAATGGGATCATGCTTGGTCTGAAGCAGGGGTGGGCAAAATGCGGCCTGGGGGCCAGATGCAGCTCACCAGACCATTCTATCTGGTCTACAGGGCCCCTAAAAAATTTAGAAAATTAATATTTATCTGTCCTGGGCTGCCTGTCATGCAGCCCTTGATGGCTTGCCAAAACTCAGTAAGTGGCCTTCTGCCCAAAATAATTGCCTGCCCCTAGTCTAAAGGAAATGAGAAGGTTATCTTTGTTTCTGTCCATTGGTACTAGCTTGGAGCTGCACACAATGTTGAAATAAGCAAAATACATATATACTTGAATATAGACATCACTTTTAATAAAACCACATAAAAATCCAATTATTTTTATGGAAACCTAGCAACTGCAGAAGAGCACTGTTAAAAACTGCCAGCCAAATAAGAGGCCTGCAATGAAGAATGTAATATTGTATGTTTCCCATTCACTCAGGGAAAAATGTCTAATGAGTTAAAGGTTTTTCCCTTAAAGGGAAAAAAAAAAGTATTCTTTGTCAAGAAATATTTAAAATAAAAAAATATTTTTAAAGAGTTATAGTCAAATTGTAGGTAACTTGATTATTAGTTTTTCATGCTCAATCAACACATTAAAACACTTCACTAGAGCACATCTATCCACAGAGAAAATTTACCTGTGGTTGTGTAATAGGGTGGTGCATCCCGTTAAGAATGGGCAGCCAGTCCTATCAAGGGCATGCAGCTGTGGAGTCTTCTATTAACAAGGGAATGTCTCACTGGGAGTTTAAAACCCCAGAGGAGAGGCCTCAGAGAGGGCAAACTGTGGGGGAACAGTAGCAAGGAAAAAGGAAGCAAACTGTGAGCTGAACAGTTTGTTGCACAGAGGGCCTAGGCTGCTGGGCTACGGTTCTTTTCCTAGCACTCAGGAAAAGGCAAGAGTTGAGTTTGATTATGAATTGTGCTTTATTTAGGACAACTGACTTAGGAGTTCCTCAGAGAGCAAATACCACTTGCAGAAACCATCAGGCTAGGTAAAAACCATTTACAGATTGGAATTAAGAACTGTGACTGTAGGGCCTTAAAAGTGTTCTCATGCTTTGAATGTGATTTGTAGCAATCAAGGTCACCATGATGCTAGTAGCCAAGAAAGTATATTCAACATTGTGTTAGTGAAATCCGGAGACAAGAGCTATTTAGGCAAAATACAATTTCTAATATATACAAGGCTTTGTGTTCTTTTCTGCACTACTTGCCGAAAGAACAAAGGCCAAAATCAAAAAGAAGTTCCTATTTTTAAATTTTTCTTCTATACTTCTGAATTGTTTCATTTTACGCATTATATGTAACCTTTAACTTGACTTTTTTGATTAATAGGATGTGTAATTTTATTATTGGTAAAAGCATACAACAGTGTACTTGTATTATTGTACTGTATCATTTTAGCAAATGCTATAAATAAACTACTAATAGTATTAGTATGCTTTTTAACCAAATATGGTAATATGTAAAGGTGTTTCTTTTGAACATAAAGTGCATACAAGTACACTAAAGCACATTTTTCATATTTCATGGACTACAGTGTTGAGATTTGCTTATTAGAAAATTAAGCTTTCCAGTAGTAATTTTTTGGGTTTTGGTTGATGAAACTTAAGGTATGCAATTGTGCTGTTCAATTCCGTTCATGTTGGCTTCTGTTCTCTTGTCTCTGACAGCAGCAGTGGGGGAGATAGGACAAGTTATAACGACGAAAAAGAGGCAAGCTATGACTTGAGCTTTCATTTATTAGCAGCCAATGGAAAAAAAGGCAGACTAGCGTAAAGTACACATATTTACAATTATAAAATAGTTAGTTAAAACTAAGGAAATGCTCACTAACAGCAGAGCATTTGGACAAAATTCCTGTAATCTGAGGTGGTTAGCCCTGCAGACTTATTTTTCAAAATAAAACATGACCACTGATATAATGGTATTGTGATATGGATTTTTTATACTTTACATTAGATTACGATGATTAAATAAAATATATTTAGTAATAGTATTTGTATATAGTTTATCAAAATGGCCCAAATTACTTTAAATAGATTTAAAGCATTTTTCAACAATCTATTTTTTAAACAAGGATAACACAAAACCAAATTGAAGGAGAAAAAGTTTTCATTATGAATCTGTAACACAAGCCCAATCATTTCTGAAGTCAACTGAAGTCAGAGGATCTGTTTCCATATACACCCTCTGAGACTTTGGCTAATTTTATTTTAAAGCTGTAACACTGTCTCATCTAACTTTTGTTTTCCCCTCCATTTAAGAAACAAGCTTCCTGCCTCATCTCTCTCCCATCTGGAAACCTGTGTGAAACTCAGGGGTTTGAACCTTGCAAGCTCATGACTTTTGAACTCCATAGAGATGGTCTTGCTTCAGGCAGGGGGTTGGAGTAGATGACACCTGAAAGTCCCTTCCAGCTCTACTTCTCTGTGATTTCTATGATTGAATTTTACAAGCAAAACTCAGAAATCATTTGATTTAACTCCAAAATAATAAGCACTAGGCATATGACATGATTTTCATTAAAAATGCAATCAACCTAAATTTGCTAAAATGTGGGCCTGTTTGTCTAGAAGAGGAGGAGGGGAGATGGTGTTTAACATAATATTAGAGGGGCTTTTTGGCCAGATCCTTTCCTGATATAAATGAGTATACTAAAGCTAACATACTTTAGAGAAGCTGAAGATAGGAGACTTTTAAATACAAAAAAAAATCATGCATTACAGCAAGTGCTACATGCATCCAGTTACTCCATGGATTTACTTTTCTCACAATCATGAAAGAAATTGTTGAGTCAAAAACTCAAGTTTTCATCAAAAGTCTGTTCCACAATAATAACCCTTATATCTTCCTGAATTTGATTTAAAGAGAAGACCATTTTTAAACCCTTGTATTCACGTATTTCCAAGCTCTCTGTGTGGGTAAAATCAATATTTAACTAAGATTTTACATCTTTTGCCTAGTAAAAGTTTGCAAAACTCAGTTAAACTAAACTTTCTGTAACTGCATGAGACTGTACTCTTCTGTGCAAACACGTGCCTGTTATGGCTATCTGTGATTGAAAGCATGTTGTCTTCCTTTAAATGCCCTGGTAATCTTCCTTATCTCTTGGGTAGTCAAAAACTGCAATTTTTACCTCTGGAAAATAATTGCACAGGATATAATTAAACCATAAAAAACCTTTCATAATCATTCCTTTTACATTGAAAAGAAGGCCTAATCCCCTGTCAAAAATAAAAAGTGTTTTGATAATTTCAGCAAAAATAAACTCAAGACTGATTTTTCCCTCAATTGTCTTGTAATAGGATCTCAGTATCCTGCAGTAATTGCAGACTGGCCACAACCAGCCATGAGCAATGAAGGGTTTAAATAAGGAAGACAAATACCAGGAACTTAAAAGTTTAGTCCTTCAGTCCTGGCACAAACAGCACTGTTGGGTAGTATGCTCAGCAGACAGCATACTGGGCTGTTAGCTAATGAAATCTGTTTATCCATACCTCTGCTACTGCTTTCTAACCTTGAGGAAAACATACTGCTTATCTCTTCTCCCTGTTTCTCTCTGTGTGTCTGTTTTGATCGTAATTTATTTTGGATCACTACCTCTTTGTATTATACACAATAGTAGCTAACCTCTCATACAAAGTGACCAATTCTACTCATTTTAAAATCAATTAGAGTTTGTTATTTATTTTAATGGGAGCTATTTATGCTAGCATAAATACTAGCATACTATACTAGTGTACAGTACTGTCTGTTGAAGGAATTGTTTTGTAATACTGGCTAAGGAGTTATTTTGTTGATATAGATTAAATCAGTGTCTTCCAACCTTTTTTTGTAATTATGCCCAACCACAGTGAAGTCAATCATTCTCCAATCCTACTCATTGAACATGTCTAACTCCCCTTTGATTTTCTTTGCCAACTTGCTGTAATTTAGTTTCACTGGCCTCCTTCCCTTCCCCAGAACCCAGACAGTTTAGGAAATGCTGGTTCATATCATTTAAGGACATATTTTAAATAAACCAACATTTTGCAGATATAACCTATGTTCTAAATAGAGGGCTTTGTTGCTACACACAGGGCAGCAGAGCCTTCATAATATAAACCTTACATTAAATATTTTTTAGGTCTGCAGAGAATTCAGTTTGAGGTTGATGGGGTTCTGGGTAAGCACAAGGTCCCAACTGCAGGGCAGGACTGGAACTTTAAATGAAACAAATTTAATTTGAAAATAAAATTTAAAAAAATTAAATTAACTTTGAGATAAATTAAAATTAAATATAACTAAAAAAGTCACCTAATTAGTTTAGAAGACATTTTGGCTTAAGACTACAACCAACCTCAACTAGGAAGATTAGACCATCAATGGTAGATTGAGTTAATTGTGGGCTATAATACCTACCTTCTTAGATCTACCCAATGAACTTCTGCTGTATCTTACTACTCAGTTTCCTTAGCCTCATATCTTCACTCAGATCTATTGGCATTGAGAAAATAGCATTCCCTCAATCTCAGTACCATGGTGGAGTTTTTTTAATATTCTACATTGTATATGGTAGTGGTGCCAGTTTCTGATCACTTAAACCAGTTTATGTATAACTTCTGTCCCTAGCCATATTCTCAAATTGACTGGTCTATACCTGGATTGCTTGAGATTGAACTGACCTGCTAATTAGCCTGCCAAACTAATACCAGATTTTTCTTAGGCTAGCCCTGTAACAGTGACTAGGGTCTACTGTGACAGGAATTGGAGAAGGTCACTGAAGACTTCTTGTGTCCTGGGACTTCTCTCCAAACTGTTTAACTTCTCTGTCTCCAATATTTTATCTCTAAGACAAAACAATTTTTTTTAGAGTCTAATGTGGGAATTTGGAAGATTTTCTAGTTGGAGTCATAAGAAGTCAGAAGGTAGGGCCAGCACTATGGCCATCAAGAGTGCGGGGCACTAGTCATCACTGCTGGGGGCAGGGCTGGAGCAGCAGGGCACTGGGTATTGCTGATAGGGGCAGAGGCCAGAGCAGGGGCAAGGCCTGAGCATTGGGAGGTAGGTTGGACAAGGACAAAGCCGCCATGTGCTGGCCCTGTATTGAGAAGGGCCAATACTGACTGGCTAGGGAAGAGAGTTTCCAAGATGGCTACCAAGTGCTGGCACTGGTTTCAGTATGGCTGCCAAGTGCTGGCAGCCATGTGCTTGGAGGTTGGAGCTTCTCCCAGTGGCCACAGGAGCACATGACAGGGCTGCAGGGACTTGGCACTAACTTTAAAGCCCAGTGCACTAGATTTAATGCCAAGACTCTGGACATGTAGACACCTGCCAAAAAATCATTTAATAAGCATTAGCTTAATGAGCATTAAATTTAGTCGTGCTTAAGTGCACGTGTAGACATGCCCATAAGGATGTGTACAGCTGAGCCACTATTTTTTTGTATGAATACTTTATTGGCCTATAATGTGGATTTTGGAGGACTAAAACATTTTATTTGGATTTTTTCTAAATATATATTTTCTATTTGTTTGTTTCAAAGCAGTTTCATTTAGCTGCCATGAATAAAGTGTTTTGAAAATCTTAAAAATCCATTCTTTTTTATTTTGCCAAAAAAAAAAAATCCCCTGGATTTGTTCTGAGTCAGTCCCTGCTGCCCTTCTGCCAGTGCAGGCATCAAACTGAAAAGCTAGTTATTTACATAGTTTTAGACATGAATGATCATTGGAATGGAGGTCTCCTTTTCTTCTAGATTCAGTGTTATTTTAGGTCTTGCCATTTTTTTTCAGTTCCTTCAAAAACATGGTCAGGTATGTCTTATAAGAGAATTGCAAGCTAATTCTCATCTTCTGGGGACTTCATTAGTCAACATCCTTCAAGGTCAGGATGAACATTTGAATGTTATCCTTAATAGGCTTGTAGGAACATACTGCTAGAGGAGACTTCAAAAAGTCATCTAGTCCAGTCACAATCATTCCTAACTAAATTATCACAGTCAATTGTTTGTTCAACCCATTCGTGAATATTTCCAGGAATGGGAATTACAGAACTTCTTTAGGTAGCTTGTTCCAATTTCATAGTTTCATAGTTGGTAGAGTCAGAAGGGACCTGACCAGATCATCAAGTCCGATCCTGTGCCATAGGCAGGAAAGAACACTGGGGTCAAATGACGACAGCTAGGTGATTATCTAGCCACCTTTTGAAGAACCCCAGGGTAGGAGCGAGCACCACTTCCCTGGGAAGTTGGTTCCAGATCCTAGGCGCCGTGACTGTGAACTCGTGCCTCCTGATATCTATCCTGAATCTACTCTCAGTCAACTTATGGCCGTTATTCCTTCTTACTCCCAGTAGTGCTCAGGGGAGCAGGGATTCTCCCATTGCCTGCTGGTTTCCCTTGGCCAGTTTGTAGATGGCCACCAGATCCCCTCTCAGCCTTCTCTTGTGGAGGCTGAACAGGTTCAGGTCTCATAGCCTCTCTTCATAGGGCCTGCCCTGCTGACCCCTGATCATGTGGGTGGCCCTTCTCTGGACCCTCTCAATGTTGTCCACATCCTTTCTGAAGCGCGACACCCAGAACTGGATGCAGTACACCAACTTCAGTCTGACCAGTGTTGCATAGAGGGGGAGGATCACCTTCTTGGACCTGCTTGTGATGCGTCTGTGGATACATGACACAGTGCGGTTAGCCTTCCTGACTTCATCCCCACATTGGTGGCCCATGTTCATCTTGGAGTCTATAATGACTCCAAGATCCTTTTCTGCCTCTGTGCTGATAGGAGGGGAGTTCCCCAGCCTGTATGCTTGACCACTCTGAGGGTCCCTCCACACATGCAAGTAAAGATACAATGAGATATACACAATGAGATCATGCATGATTCACACAATCATGCCTCCTACCATGCCACATGTGCATGGCAGGAGACACAATCACATATTAGATTCCATGGCACCTTATTGCTGGTGCAGGAGGAGCCTGGGATTGGGATCCTGGCTCCCCCTGAACTGACTCTTGTGGCTGTGAGCCTTGTAGCTGACAGGACTTGCAGAGGTGGCAGTATTCCCCTCACTGCTCCCCTACCCTCCACCCCATGAGCTTCACAGCTGACAAGGCTCACAGCAGGGGCAGTGGAGGAAATGCTGTTGCCACTGTGAGCCATGTCAGCTGCAGGGCTGGCAACAGGTGGTATACTGCTGTGGCTGGGACCCCCTCAGTTGATGGGGCTTCAAGCACAGGGGAGCCCCTGGCTACATATTCAATGAATGGTGTAATAAGAGCAAGCTACAAAGTTAACAAATTGGTTGCAGATTATTGCTTGTCTTGGAACTAAGAATTCGGAAAAAAAAATCATCTTTTCAAATGAAGTTTATTTTCTATCTATGGGGACTTTTTACCTTCTTTAATTCTCTCTGATCCTAAGAAAGGGTTGTGTGCCTGAAAGCTGGCAGAAAAAGTATTTTGTTTTGCGATTTTTAAGTTGGTCTAATAAAAGGGATCATCTCTGAACCAAGAGTTCTAGAGTTTTGCATTTCCTTTTGTCTCAGACCAACATGGCTACCAAATACATCCCTGAAACATGGAAGATGCTGAATTTTAGCTGATTTTGGATTTAAATGTCATTGCTTAACAGCAAGAAAGATTTCTACACTTCCTTGCCTTTCTGCTATTTGACACCGCCAGGGCAGGAATCCTGCCTTACCTGCATATCAAAAAGGAACTCACAAAGACACTTTTATAGACACAGAGGAACAGACTTCCACCTTCACCTTCCTGTGTGCAAAAATGAAGTTTATTTTCTACCCTTTGGGACTTTTTATCATCTTTAATTTTCCTTAAGCCTGAGGAATGGCATGCATACCTGAAAGCTTGCAAAAAAGGATAACTTTTTGGAGATGTCTTGTTTGGTTTAATAAAAGGTATCAACTCTAAACCAAGAGTTCTAGACAGTGATGATGCATAGAGGGCCTACAGGGATGCATGTGCATCCCCGACCAGTGCTCCCTGATTACATGATGGACAGGGGAGGTACACAGGAGTGCTAGTGTCTTCCCTTCTCCCCCCATGAGTGCTGGCCACGGAGTGGGGGTGCCAGGAGAAGTGCTACTGTCACTTCCGGGAGTACTGCTTGTGCTTCTAGGTCTCTGGGTCGGCGTGATTAACCACGGGGAGGACCCCCCCCCGCCCTCAGTCGCTGACTGACCTCTGGAGGGGGTATGTGCCTCCTCTGACTCAGGAGGCACCAGTTGCCCATGGTTTTGCATTTCTAAAGTGGTTTTAAGCACTCATTGTGTGACTCAAAATTATGCCACTGCAGGGCAGGATTATCTCTGATCCATACTACCTGGTTCTTGTTCCATTAAGATGTGGCCACTTCCCATAGATGCACCATCCAAGTTGAAGTCTTCCAGTATCTCAGGATTTCACATACCCTGGGCCATAGAACAGGGATGCCAGCTCTTTAATGGCAAGTTATAGCTACAGCACTTAGTCCTGCCCCTACTCACCAGGCAAGTCACAGCCATGCAGTTGGGAGACAGTCAAAGAAGGTTTCTAGACTAAGGATGTGACTGCTTCAAACTCCAAGCTAGCACTAACCCAGATCAACGTTGCGTGGCTCACAGCGTAAGGTGTAACAAGGCCCTTATTAAATCATCCCTCAGTCTTTTCTCCCAATAAAATAAGTTCAGTTCTCTCAGTGTCTTCTCAGAAGTCATGTGCTTCATCCCTCTAACCATTCCCATTGCCCTCTGCTGGATTTTTTCCAATTTTTCCACATCTTTTCTGTGCTGGGGGGCCCACAGCTGGACACAACACTCCACATGTGGCCTCACCAGTGTCAAATAGATGGAAATAATCACTTACTTCAATCTGCTGGCTGAACTCCCACTAATGCATCTCTTAGCCTTCTTCACAACAAGGGCATGGTGTTCATCTTCAGCTTATTGTCCACTGTAACCAACAATTACTTTTCTGCAGAGCTGCTGCTTAGCCTGTCAGTCTCCAGTGAGTAAAATTGTTCATTAGCACATCTTGTCTCATGCATTTGCCAGCTCAGTACTTGAAGACTGTGGTCTGGTTTGAATTTGCAAATTACTGAATCAGGTTATTCTCTGTTTTTTGATGTCTGATACTATTTTATATAAATCTGAGCCAAATATATTACCATACATTTTATTCACCAAAAATATTAATTTGGATCAAGCAAAACAATTGAAAATTTCTAATTTAGTCAATGTTTGTTTTTGGTAAGGAAAAAGTATTGTCTTGGACCAACCTAAAGCTCATTGTTTTTCTGATTTTCTTTCTGTTCAGCAAATTAGAAAATCAGTTATTCACACAAGTGCATTCCTGGCATTTATAAAACCACTTCTAATATTGCTAACAATTTATATTGTTTTTCTCTTTGGTACTAATTTATCATTGAAAGAAAACAGAGAGGGCTATCTCCAAAGCAGATATCTCCATTTCCTTAAATGGAGGTATGAGATATCTGAGTTTAGCAATATTGACCTAAGTCTTTTAATTTAAGAGAAGCATGTACAAACTATCATTTTTAACATGTTTCTTCTGCCCTTTTTCTTTTCATAAAATATCTAGTTGTTTGTCAAATTATTAAAATAATCACCTCCATTTTTTTATTTACCCTGTAAATATTTGTTTATACCTTAACATAGGAACCTCTTTTATGCTAGTAGCCTTTTCATGTAAACTTTTTTCCCATTTTGAAGTCTTAAAAAAAATATTCAGAAATTTTGTAATGATCATAGTTGCTCCATTCTGAAACCTCTCCAATAAGTAATGCCCTTTCTCGACAAGTAGGATTTTACCATTGATAAAAATCAACTGGAAAAGTTGGATCTATACTTGTTACATTTTTCCATTGACTGTAATGGAAATACATCAAAGATAAATTTGATTCTAGGTATTCCAAAAAAGGTCAATTTTGAAATCAGCCACTATAAAAGACTGAGGAAGAGTTACAGCAATTTTACCAAGTCATTAATATTTTCTACATTTTAAATATGTATTCAACCATTCTATTTGCCTTTCTGACTTCCAGAATCCCTGAATAAACATCCTCTGTGATAAATCCTAGTTCTTTTTAGAAGTTTTTTGTTAACTCATTGTCCATTATTAAGCAGTGCGTATGAATTTTACATACCTTTCCTTTAATGGTAGTTCTGTGACTTCATTTCAATACGACAAATGATCACTATCTTAATCAACGCTCTATTGTCAACCTCATTTATATAAGGACAGAAGTAACCTTTTAATAAATCTGCCATTTCCATAATGATTTAGCAATTGTATGCTATCGAAGTTTCCAATTTAAATTTAAACTCTGATGCTAGTTATTTACTTCATTCTCCTCTGAATATAATAGAAGTATTTTAAACACATTCCACAATATGATAGTTAAATATTTTGATTATCTTAAATTTATTTTTTATGCATTTTGCACATCCTGTCTATTTATTGTACCACACAATATCTAGTAATTTTAAGAGTTGCTCCCTTTCCGTGACTAGTTTTTTGTGTAGCATAGAATTTAAGTGAGAGCATCTTTAAAATTAAAGGCCATTTTTGTTTCCTCTGTCTACAGAGTGCCAATAGTAACAAAAGGTTAATTTGATTGTATTTGTAATTATTTGTAAGACTGTCCCTTTGGGCTTGCATACCGAAAGTTATGTATTTGCCAAACTTCTGCTAAATTTCAGTAAGAGCTGAATGTCTAAATTACTTCAAGTGTCTGGGCCTTGATACCCAGAGTAGCTGTCTCAGTAAAGATGTGAGTGGGGTGAAAAGGCAGGGAACAGCAAATGCTGATCACTTTCTATGATGCTCAAAGCCAATGTATAATAGTCTAAGAATGCTGACATTTTAATAATGTTGTATTGAAAGTAGTATAGTTTGAGTGCTGATTATCTCAGTTGGTTAGAACATGGTGTTAGTAACACCACAGTTGTATGGGACCCTATGGGACACAAGGCATTTTCTGCCTCACACAGGGGATAGAACTAGGTGTCCTCCTGATGTCCCTTCCACCTTTACTTATCTATGATGATTTCTATGTCTTCTTAACATATACCATATCACTTTTATCTTAAGGTAGTTACTTTATTGGAAAAGTTACTACCTTAAAAGTGATATGGTGTATGTTAAGAAGACATAGCACCCTGGGTTGAATGTTTGTTATATATTCACATTTTTTAAGCATGTAAAGGGGATGGTTGGAAGAAGAAATATAAAGTACTACAATGGAGCTAGCAAAAAAACCTCTAAATAAATGGTCCCCTGAATTTGACAGATCTGTGCTGTCAGTACTGAGTGGGAAGGAGGAACTTTAAACATTTATAAAATAGCTTTGGTTTGGAAAGTTGGTGAGAAGAGTGATAGAAATGACTGAATGGATTTTGGATTTTTCTGAATTACTTTCTGAGTTAAGGCAGGGCTACTCAACTTCTAAGTGGCCAAGGGCCACAGGTCCTCTGGGCCACACATAAAGAGCCTGGTCCAGTGAGGGTTTTGGGGCCCCAGAGCTGCATTCCATCCACCAGTGCACCACAGCCACAGCACCCCTTCCCTTGCAACTGTATCAGGCACTTCATGCTAAGCTTCCCTGCCTCTCAAGCATCTTCTGTTGAAGGCTTCTCCAGCACTATGGGCTGTGATGCTCTTCACTGCCCCAGCTCCTAAGGTGAGGAATGTGAAGGTGGAAATAAAAGAAGCCTGGAGACTCCAGCTGTTTCTGCAGCTGGAGCTGTGTGGGGAGTAACACCTGTGTGGGAGACCTGGGACTGCAGTTTAACTCCTTGTAGGCTGCACGCAGCCCTCAGCAGCCAATTGGATAGTACTGACTTATGGAACAGTTAATTTGTTTTTCAGAGAAATATGGATGCATACCTATTAGTAAGCTGGATGTATTTGTAATCTGTTAATTGTTTTAAGAACTATTTTATATTCATTGTTTTTGTTAGATGAATAACATTTTGTTTTAAGGAGGCCATTGGATTACTGGATACCAGGGTCATGGAAGGAAATAAAAGTGCAGGTTCTACACCCTAATCATATCTTTTGAGGACATTGCACTAGATCACAGGAGACACCAACCCCAGGTCTCGGTGGGGATATGAGTGATTTTACCTCAAAACACAGAAGATGAATCGATGACACTTTTGAAAAGATCAGGAAGGCCAAGAGGTAGAGAGACCCTGGTGGGCAGAGACACCACTGGCCCCTACATCAGGGTGAGTAAGAAACACACTGTTGCTTTGTTTACTGCAGCAGACACTAGTTCATGGAGCCAGCTATGCGCATGGGCAGATCCAGGATTTTTAAAAGGGAGGTGTGAAAGCAGCAACCAGAGCTGCACAGGTGGGTGCACCCCTTGCTCCCAAACATTTCCTCCCCCTCACTAGCATGGGCAGACCATGCTGTGGGGGCAGCAGTGAGGGACTTTCTTTAAGTCCCTGAATCAGATAAAAATCCCTCCATTCAGTTACTCACGCCCACTTTCTTCCCCTCTGTGCTTCACAGCACCTGACCTCCCTTCTGTTGCCTCCCCAACCCTCTCTATTTTCTCTTCTGGGTACAAAGAAAAATGCTTGCTGCTATCTGGGCTGCTCTTGCTCCCATCCAGTTGGGTCTGCAGAGAATGGCCAAACAGGAGGCTGGGTTTGCTGAGGACAGCAATCCTGAAAGGGAGGTTCCCCAGCCCTGAACCTGAACCTCTGCTCTGGTGAAGAACAACTGGGGAAACTGGGCAAGGAGGAGGAACGCACCTGTCACTATTACTGCTGTCTCCGGCCTTGCTCCACATTCAACCGGCTGCACTGGGGGCAGGAGCATTGCTGGAGTTCCCTAGTCCTTCAATAGATGGGGGCAGCAAGGGCCAAGGGAAAGAAGGAATGGGAGATGAGGGTATGTGTTCCTATGCATGGACAGAAAGGAAGTGGATGCTGAGAGCAGGGTGGGTGTGGATTCTTAACTGCTTTGGGAACTCAAATTTAAGTCCTTAGCTGTTATTCCTATGCCAAGGTTTGAAAGGGGAGCTCAAGCTTCTGAATCTGCCCTGGCTCTGTTTTGTTAGACAATTCATCCACAGAAGAAATTTCCTTATCTATTAGAGTGGTGGAAAGCAGACTCAATGCAAGTAAGAATAGCGTCTAGGTGCTTCATATTATGCATTTCTTATTGGAATTATCTGATATTTGTCATACTGTTGTGGAGTATTTTCACTTATTTATTTGCAAGAAGTTTTTATAGGATTATAGCATCTGATAGCCTTCCTATAACAAAATATTAAGGTGGATTTTTCTGATTAGTTATATGTTAATACAAGGAGTTTATAAAGAATTGTTGACAATGGAAATCCTGGAAATGATGCTAAATGATTAATTAGAGTTTCAGCATCTCTTTTGATGTACGATCAGTACAGGATTGAGGCTTGTTTTATAACTGTGCGATACTTAATTTGGTGAATTCAGTTCTTATGTAGTGAACCGAAGTAAAGTCTGTCTGATTTATCATGCTTCACTGACCCGTCAAAAACTGGTGGTCCAGGTACAAGTATTGTATGTGTGAAATAACCTACCTTTCTCTAAAAATATAATTTAAAAGTGAGAGTTAATTGTATAAGAAGAAAAAGTTACTAATGGTGTCTGCAGAGATCAAACATTGCCAGAGTTGTTGTTCTGGAAGGTTTTGTATGGAATTATTTTGAGGTGCTTTATCCATTCTAATTGTTTTTATATAGTTGGAAAATATCCTTCTGTTCAGTTCCTGACTTTGTAAGTGTGAGGAGAGAGGAGTGTATGTTCCCTCCCTTATGCCTCATAGGTGACTGGAATAATGCATACAAAAATCTAGAACTCTTGGTTCCAAAATGATACCTTTTAATGACCATCTAATCGAAAGGTATTATTTTGGTACCACGAGTTCTAGTTTTTTGTATGTCTTTTTGTCTCAGACCAACACGGCTACAAAATATACCCCTGGAATAATGCATGCATTACACAGTTGTAAGAATAAGGAGTGCGTTTTTTTTTTCCCTTACTCAACATTGAACCAAAGCACTTTATTTCCCAAGGGCAGTATTTCCCATCCTTTGTCTGATATATTTAGATTATAAGCTCTTCAAGGCACAGTATATTTATGTGCACTGCTAAACACCATAAACACTACTCTAACATTAGTAATAATAATAGTCACAGAATGTTTCTTAGGAAAAGACGTACATCATGGAGTACTAAGAAAAGCTGTAACTGCTGGGCAAAATGTTGTATAGTCTTGATTTAGTCTACAGCAACATATTTTCATGTTGATTATCTCTTTTATTGAAATACTCATCTTATTACCTAAGCATCTAGACTAGCATGCTCTTTTCTCCTACATAGTGAAAGCAGTTGACACTACCACATATTTGCTTCATAAAATCAATTGTAAGCAAAAACATGAATACTTGTTCCCTTGGCTACTTGGTGTAATCCTATATTTAGATACTTAGAAGTAAACTTTGTGTTCAGACAAAAAAAATAGAGGCAGTCACTGGCAGAGATGCTGCACTTAATAAAAGATAGTCTTTAAAGATCCTTTTCTACACAGGAAACTAATTATCCAAACATATATGGTACCTTCTCACATAGCAGATCTGCTCTCTGTTTACAAGGGATACATCTCCTTTTATTAAAAAAAAGAAAAGTTTTATTGCTTTATGTCCTTTGTAGTCTTCAGAATCAGTTGAGACAAACTGAGCTAGCTGGCTTCTGTCCCTTCTAGTCCATGAATTGTTTACCACGGTTCAAGCAATTGGACATCTGCAAACCCACTGAAGGCAGTAGGTGTTTAGAAGTGTCACTCAGGCTATAAATGAAGGTCAGTGGGGTTGACACATGTAATCAGTGGTCTAATTTGGCTTGCAAAACTTATTCTTAGAAATGAGAAAAGAAAGACTAAAGAAAAAGAAAACAAGGGACCAATCTGACTATTGGAGCCCAAGTTGAATTTGCAGGCATAGGAGATGGAGGTAAATCCTATTAATTGTAGAGTTAGTACATATGATACGAGAGTCATGGAGAGATAGTAACCTTAAAATACTTTAATGTCATTTTTATAGTGTAAATGTTCAAAGTAGAACAGCACTTTAACCTCTCTGTTTCAGCTTTCCCCATGTGTTAAATGGGACTCAAAATAATTACTTCTCTACCTCATAGGGGTGTTGTGAGAATTAATTAGTTAACGTTGGTATGGAGTTACCAAGATGCAAAGCGCTATTCATGTGCTAAGTAGTTTGATTATTATTAGCTGTATGTCATTTGCACTGTCAGGAAACCAATACATTAATAATCCATCAAATCACTTCGGTGTTATGCACTGTATTTCAGCTGATGTGTTAGAAATGCCTTGCATGCAAATAAGAATGGAAGAAATAAAGGTGTACATTATATAGCTAAATAGATCTGCTGCCCCAGAGTACAATTTTCATCTTGTAAACATTAACAAATACTGCTGTAATGGGTTTTAATTCTCAGAGCAGCCATGTAAACCATTTTACCACATAGGCGTTCCAGACTCTGGATCTTTAATTACAAGGAAAATGTAAAAGTACATAAAAGATGGCCTTTGGGTGGGAGATAGCATCATACCAAATAAGGACATGCCATATAATCAGACTCTCAGATATGGTTTTAATTAAGCAGTGAGAAATAATTGGTGCTGAACCTCTCTGTTACTGCATGCTTCAAGTGGCACATGTTTACAAGGCTTGAGGCTAAAGGAAGAAATGACTTTACGTACAGAAAAGCACAATTGTCCCCAAGGAGCTGATGTCCCAGAATATCTTTTAGCATTGTAGGAAATTAAGTTTTTTAAAGCAAAATAAGAAAAGCAATCTAACCAATTATCATGTTCTATACATGTTTGAAAGGAAAAATTGTGAGAAAAGTCATTAGTGTCAGGGAGAATACAGGGGAAAATTAGGGGAGGTAATATTTAGTTTGACTGACAAGACAAACATTATAAATTACCTGTTAACTGTGAAATAATGTCAGAAAAGAATGTTGTAGAACGTGGAAACCTGATCCTGTTACCATTATATTCAATGGACTGTTTACTATTGAACTTAATGAAAGCAGTACAATACAATGCTAGAAAAACAAAACAAAACAAAAAACAGGAAAACTTACTGATATAGGAAGGTAATGAGCAAGATGATCTAAAAGCCCTTTCCTGTGTCTAATTTCTAGCTCTGTATGTAGGTATGGAAAAACAGATGTTTAAAGAGAATAGAGTTGGCTGGGAGTTTTCTAATTAAACTTTCCATCAAAAAATGCTGATTTGTCAAAATCAGAACTCTCCACAGAAATATACATACCAATTTCAGCAACAGTGCAATTTAGAAAGAAGGAAAGTCCTTTACCTATTCTGAAAAATTAGAAATCCACAGGAAATATACTTGACCGGGGTTCATGAAGCTATGATTTACAGTCACTGCCCATCCAAGTTGAACCTTAGCCTCCCATGTGTCTATTAAGGAGACTACCCACTGGCTATTGAGAGGCAGAATTAAATATCAGTTTCATTCCTTTTATTCATTCTTTTCTCTCCTCTTGGAACTGTTCTACTCTGTATAAATAATTAAGAATTTACTTGGCCAAAGAGAGTGAAATAGAAACCTTATAGTGGTTAGGGTACTCATGTGGAATAATAAAGTTCAGATGTATGCTCAGTTAACATTAATTCAAGTGGAGAAGAGAATAACCAAGGGAATTCTTTTGGGATATAACAAGGTAAGGTCTGAATCTCTGGTTTGACTTAGGGCAGGGACTTGAACCTTTGTATCCTGCATCCCCAGTGACTGACCTAGCCACTGGCTTACTGATCATTGTGGCGTGTGTGGTGTTATGCATCTGTTGCTTTTGTTAAACATTATAAAAAAAACCCAAACCTTGGTTTGTCTTGATGTCGTATAGAAGAAACTTTAACATCTCCAACTTTCAATGAATAGGTTCCTCATTTCCTGACCATTTTGACATATGAGGAGTCTCCTTAGCTATAAATGAAATATTGATATTCTTACTTATCGGCACATACTTAGATGACTTGCTGAATCAGGACCTTACTAAATATGATACATGTAGGTCTTTCTCTGAGAGCTAATTAGCAAATCCCATCTGTGCCCAATGTTTTAAACTTGCAATATGTTTAGACAGCTACTGTATGCTACTGTATGATAAAAGGTAATCTGTTTTTATTTTATTTTTACTTTTCTACTGAAGATTTCTCACAGGGTAATTAGTATGAACCTATACTAGTACAGGCGCCTCACCCTGCTCATTCTTTGTAGATTGCAGCTCAGCCTTTTCTGAAATGCACCAGCATCTCAGATCTCTCCAAAGAAATATACATACCAGACGGGTTGGTCTATCAGCGACCACCATTACTGAACACTGGGTCCTAAGCTGTGATTTAGAATGGGAAAAAAGCAGAAATTTCTGTAAAACTAGTTGATAAATTTGATTCATTGCCAGCTGTACAATGCTAGCACATTCAGAATTGAGAAGATGCTACAATACAGTGGGTGTACAAGGAATTATCAAGCACATTTACAAGTAGGCTCTAGATTCCTATAAGTAAGTGGAAGTGGATACAGGTTACATAGGACTTTAGAACAGAAACTGGGGGAAATGGTGAGTCAGGAAGACTCAAGGTAGGGGCAACTGGAAAGTTAGAGAAAGAAGGGATGAACCCCATCAAACAGACTTGGAATTGGCATAGGATAGGGAATGGCAGAATAGAAGTATGAATATAAGTACTTTCCTGCCCTTAAGGGCATAATTCATTCAAGAACCAAAGATACCGACTTTACACATATATTTGATATCCTTCACTTTTAGTTTTTAAATATTACTTACCCCTTACTAAAGCTGAAGTTATAGAAAAAGAGTTGTTTACGCTATAGTAATAAATCCACCTTTTAAAATTTCCTACATGGTTAGAGTAAAATGAATAATGAATGAATAATATGCGAAGCATGAATAAAATGAGAAAAAATGTTTTCCTTGAGAAATGAGAAACATGAGTAAAATGAGAAACATGTTTTCCTTCCTGTTGGCCTAACACTATGCAGAGAATTTGATCAATTCTGAGAAGTTTTTTTGTTAGGAAATAACAGGGGAGTGTTAGGAGAGCGTAAGGAAACATAAATTACTGGCCTTGGTGTTGGCTATGGGGAAGGATCTGATAGGGGAGCTGCAGATTCGTGATCAGCCTGGGGACAATGACCACCAATTAATAAAATTCACCATACAGAGTAGGGTAGGTAAGATAACTAGTAGGATAGTCATGCTTGACTTTTGAAAGGCTAACTTCAGTGTGCTCAGGAATTTAGTCAATGATACACTGCAGGATAGGAGTATTGGCAAGATAGGAGTCCAGGAAGGGCAGTCATTTCTAAAGGAAGTGATACTTTGGGCACAGAGGGAGACTATCCCAGTACGGGAGAAAAAGGAGAAAGAAGCCAAAAAACTTTCTTGGCTAACCAGGGAAATCCAGGGGAGCCTACGGACAAAAAGAAGGCATATAGGTAGTGGAAGCAGGAGAAAGCTACCAAGGAGGAGTATGCCTACTTGGCCCACACTTACAGGGAGGCAGTTAGAAAAGCCAAAGCAATTACAGAGCTGAGGCTGGCAACACAAATTAAAGACAACAAGAAGTCTTTTTTAGGTATGTAGGGAGTAAAAGGAAGGCACAGGGCAGCATAGGACCCCTACTGAACAAGAAGAATCAATCAGTAACAGACAGGAGGGACAAGGTTGAGCTATTCAATGAGTTTTTTGCCTCGGTGTTCCTGAATAGGGGTCAAGAGAAGTCTCCTAATAGTTCCTTAGATGGGCGTCAGACTCACACTAGCCTACCAATTGTCGATGCTGATTTGGTGTAGAGTCACTTGGATGGACTGGCTATGTTCGAGTCATCAGGCCTAGATGAGCTGCATCCAAGAGTACTGAAGGAATCTGCCGGTGTCATGGCAATACCACTGGCACGGCTGTTTAAGCGCTTGTGGTGCTTGGGTCAGGTCCCGGAGGACTGGAAAAGGGCCAATGTGGTCCCTATTTTCAAGAAGGGGAGGAAGAAGGATCCAAGTAATTATAGGCCAGTCAGTCTCACCTTTCTATCCTCGGAAGGTCTTTGAAAAGATTATGAAGGATCATATTTTTGGGAGTCCAACAGGAAAAATAATGCATAATGCGAAGCCAGCATGGATTTGTAGCAGGTAGGTCATGCCTCACCAATCTGGTTTCATTTTATGACAGGATCACAAAATGCTTAGAGGCAGGAGTAGAGGTGGATGTCATTTTCTTGGATTTTAGCAAGGCCTTCAATATGGCATCTCATCCCATTCTCATAAATAAAGAGGCTGTGACATAGATGTTTACACGGTCCAGTGGGTGGCAGATTGGCTTAGCGGTTGCACCCAGAGAGTAGTAGTAGGTGGATTGGTATTGACTTGGAAGGATGTGGGTAGTGGGGTCCCACAGTGTTTGGTCCTTGGACCGGTACTCTTCCATATCTTCATCAGTGACTTGGATGTGGGTGTGAAGTGTACTCTGTCCAAGTTTGTGGATGATACTAAATTGTGGGGCGAAGTACACAGTCTGGAGGGTAGGGAATGATTGCAAGCAGACCTGGACAGGTTAGACAAGTGGGCAGAACACAATAGGATGCAATACAACAAGGACAAGTGCAGGGTGCTACACCTAGAGCACAAAAAATATCCAGCACACATACTGGTTGGGAAGTGACCCTCTCAGCAGCACCAAAGCTAAAAGGGATCTCGGAGTCATAGTCGACTCCAAGATGAACATGCGTTGTCAGTGTGACAAAATCATTAGCAAAGCTAACCGCACTTTATCATGCATCAGCAGATGCACGACAAATAGAGCCAAGGAGGTGATACTTCCCCTCTATCCAACATTCGTCAGACCACAGTTGGAGTACTGCGTCCAGTTTTGGGTGCTGTAGTTCAAGAAGGGTGTTGATAAACTCGAGAGTGTTCAGAGGAGGGCTACTTGTATAGTTAGGGACTTATGGACAAACCCTATGAGGAGAGACTAAGGGGCGTGGACCTCTTCAGCCTCCACAAGATAACGCTGAGAGGTGATCTTGTGGCCGCCTACAAATTCATTATGGGGACACAGCAAGGGATTGAAGATGCTTTGTTCACCAGGGTGCCTCTTGAGGTAACAAGGAATGGTGGTCACAAACTGACAGAGACTAGATTTAGGCTGGATATCAGGAAAAACTTCTCCACAGGAAGGGTGGCCAAAATTTGGAATGAGCTTCTGAGGAAAGTGTTGCTCTCCCCTACCTTGGGGGTCTTTATGAGAAGGCTGGATAGGCATCTGGCTGGGGTCATCTGACCCCAGTACTCTTTCCTGCCTAGATAGGGGTTCAGACCCTATGATCTGTTGAGGTCCCTTCTGACTCTAGCATCTATGAATCTATACTGCCGGAAGAGAAGGAGGCAGTGGGCACATCTACACATGCTGTTAATGAGCCTGAATAAATTCCAGTGCAGTATGCAGAGCTTATTGCTTGCAGACACAGCATTTACATGTGTGCATGGGATTGCAACAGGCTGAGTTGGGGCAGTACAGCCCTAACTGTTGGCACTGGATTTATGATCCAATACCTTGTTTCAGGATGACCCAAAACCCTTAGATCCAAGACCTGTCCATTTGATAGTAGTCAAATTTTATTGATAGACAGTGGTATCAGATAAGAATAATGGAAACAAATCTATATCTACCAGTCCCAATGTTCACAGTGTCAAGGTATGTCTGGCCAGTATGCAAGCTTCACTCTGAGGTTCTCTCCTGAATGTCAGATGTCAGCAGGTGGGTGAGACAGGCTGGTGGTATGCCCTCTGCCCATGGTGGCCTTGGGTTCCCTTCTCAGGGACCCTTTGCTGCTCTGAAACTCCTCTTTTTGTATTCTTTTCCCTTCCTGATGACTCTTCATCTTTGGGCATCATTGATTGATCTTCCTGTGGTCATCATACTGTCCACATTGTCAGTATATTCCTTTGTTTCACAAACCCATCACATGCACACATCCTAATTTGGGGTTTTCTGGTGTCTTCGTAATTTGGTCCATTTACCAAAACCAGAAATGCTTAGGGATCTGCACTTGTACACTATGACTTGGTGCCAATGCTGCAGAGTCCCTTATCTCTGTTATGGAACAGTGTAGTACATGTCTTCAGTTTCCCAGCCTGTTTGTCTGCTTGCTGCTTTCTTGTGTAAGACACAGTGGGCCTTGAAAGAAACTGTCATAAACAGGCTTTTAGAAACCAGTTAACCCTTGCCATTTACCTGGCCCATTGTTCTAATGCATATCTATTTTACCTATAAACCAGTTCCCAAAAGCAAACCTTTAAATGCCATTTTCTAGCCATCACTAACTGTCAGGAGGTTCAGGGTAGGGTCATCTTGCCAGCCTGGAGCTGATCTGCCCCAGTTCAGTGTGCTGTGTAGGGACTGGCTGGGGCATGAGAGTACTACAGTGCAGAGCTAGTTGGCAGGCAGCCCCTCCCCCCACCTCCACTGTAGCGCCCTTGTGCCCCAGTGAAGGTCTGTGTATTCATTGTGGTGCATTAAATAACTCCACCAGAGAGTAGTACTTGTGTCAGGAAGTACTATCCTACAGTAGAGTTAAAGGGTGCGCCCAGATGAGCATGGCCGTGCGATATGTGGTGCCACAAAAATGTCTGCAGTGCCACATATCAGAGAATCAGAATCATAGAAAGTTAGGAAGAGACCTCAGGAGGTCATTTAGTCCTACCCACTCCTCAAAACAGGACCATCCCGAACCAGATCATCCCAGCCATAGCTTTGTCAAGCTGAGTTTTGAAAAACCTCCAAGTTTGGAGCTTCTACCATCTCTCTGGGTAACCTGTTCCAGTGATTTACTACCCTCCTAGTGAGAAAATCCTTCTAAATATCTAAACTTCCCTTGTCGCAACTTCACACCATTGCTCCTTATTCTGTTATCTGCCACCAATGATAACAGTCTGTCTGCATTCTCTTATAAATCCCCCTTCAGGTAGTTGAAGGCTGCTATTAAACGCTCCCTCAGTCTCTCATCTCTAGACTAAATAATCCCAGTTCCCTCAGTCTTTCCCCATAAGTCATGTCTCCCAGCCCCTCATCATTTTTTTGCCCATACCGCACAGTCAGGTGTTCTCTGTGCTGCAAGCGTGCACTGCTCATGCATATGCTGCTCTGCCTTTTTTTGTCCGTAAGTTGTTTTTAAACTTTTTTTGATATACATGGGCAGCAATGACTTCATAGAAGTTAGGGTCAGAAGGTACCCATTACATCATCAAGTCTAACCCTCAGCCCTGGGCAGGAATGAGTGCTGAGATCAGATGACCCCAGCCAGGTGTCTGTCCAAGCACCTTTTAAATACCTTCAAGGAAGGGGACAGCACCACCTCCCTTGGAAACTTATTCCGTATTTAGGCAATCCTCACTGTAAAGAATTATCTCCTGATGTCCAATCTGAATTTGCTCTCTTTTAGTCTGTGACCATTATTTCTAGTTGCTATGAGAGGCACCTTGGTAAACATTGTATCCCCTATTTCTTGCTACCCCCGACCCTGATGAGTTTGTAGGCAGCCACAAGAACACCTCTCGGCCTCTTCTTGCACCATGCACCACTGGAAAATGGAGACAGGCCACCCAAAGCCACTGTAACTTTAAATTCCAATTGCCAAATAAAGAGCAAGACTTTATAAAGGGGAATTTGGCAAAGCGCCGTGTTTATTGACATGAATTAGACATGGAGGTTTGGACACACCACTCACATAGACACACACACATCATCATGCACATCATTACACACAGGCACACAAAAACATAAAACAACCATTCCATTCAGATATAATAGTTACTAGCATCACTTGTTCAATAACAGCACTGGATGGCCAGCCCAGGCCTTATTGAAAGAGAGAAAGATCCTGAAGATAGCAGTTTTGGAGTGGGTGAACAGATGTGTCTGTGCTCCAAAGAAACAGCAGTTGAGAGACTCACTGAACTTGGCATTTTCAAAGTCCCCTTTTATAGGGTTTGGCATCCTTTGTTTCAGTGCTTTGGGGGTTTTCCATACCCAGTTTCTGTTTTTTCAGTTGTTCCTCATTCATCTTCTGCTTATCTCAACGCGAGGTCAGTTTGTTCGTAAAAATTGGTATCTCAGCCTTTGAGTGTCTGTGCCTTTCTCCTCCTCGTTATCTCCTTTGTGCCCTTGACCTCAAAGGGATTCTTCAGCCATCTATTAATTAGTTTACTGACTAGTAACTTACATTTGAGACTTTGTTGCTTACATAAAACAGTTAAATCTTCTTCTCCCTGTCTCTATGCCATTATCTCACCATTCACTCTTTCACATACACTTATTCAAAAAAGGGCATACAGAGTTCATTCACTTATGTTAAGCAAGAGAATACAAAATAGTCTTTTCAAGTTGCTTACAGGACAAAACTAACATGGTTACATTTCGCTACTATTACACTCTAGGTTAACACCAGCTACATTAGTTCAGTTCATGCTACACCATGCTGTGACTATCAGTCTGGCTCTGCCTGGTAGGATTGCTGCTGCTGCAGCCCCAGGAGGCCCTGTCCTCACCAGCCCAGCTACTTTTCCCCACTGCAGCTGCTTGTCCCCAGGGAACCAAATGTCTGCACTCATCTGGATGCAGGCAATTAATTTAATGCAGCCTAATAGCACCACACATGTAGATGATGATGCTTTACTGAGGAGCTAATTATTCAACTTTGTAGTAAAGCTCACATGAAGATGTGCCCAGTGATGGTATTATACTTCTATTCAATAGCTTTTAAGTTAGAGCATACAAGCAAGAAGTGAGACCACCAGGGTCTGGCTCCTTCTCTGCCTGCAGAGATTTGAACTTACTAATCACAAGGCTATAGGCTGCTTGGGAGAAGGCTACTTTCAACATCTCCTGTTGAAATATAAATAAACATAAGACATTACTCAAAATACCTTAAAATTTGGTCACACTTCAAAAGGAAGTGTGTGTTCAATTGCCTTCCAGCAGAAACAGAAATTGACACTGGTTCTCCCTCCTGCTGCATGATTATTCTAACCACTGAGTGACTAGAGAAAGGACATTACCACCACAAATCTAGGTCTTTATTTGTTTTTCTTCTAAATGCTCAAATACTTTCTTAAATGCTGAACAGAACACTTTTTTCCTTTATTTTTCCCCTACCTCAGAGAGAAAAACAAATATATTTTATTTTAAAAGTAATATAATATAAACCTGATGTTTAGAGGCCTTGGGTGTTTTTTCCCCCCAGTTTTTCTGACAAGCTGAAAAAGCAATTATTCATATAGCCTTAGAGATAATGCCTTATCATGAATACTTCTAGGCAGTCTTGTCATTCTCTTTTAAGACCTGCCTGCTTAGCTGAGGGTTTCACCATGCATATTTTTTTGCCTTCTCTGGGAAAAGAAGATGATGAAGTAGGTACTGCCCTGCCACCCCATAAATATAAATAAAAAGTGACCTCCAGTCTCTGCTGTAAATTGGTTTAAAATGGAACAAATCTATTTTACAGGCTACATCCCTTGAAAGATTTAGTACAGATGCAAAGAGTCCATATGGAACTAATTTGTAAGACAGCCTGCATTTTAAAATGCGGCGTTTAATTAATAAACATTGCAATATGTGATCTAATTGTTTGTTTTGTGATGGAACATTTTTAGAATCTTAGTTCTTCATGCCTCAGTCCAAAACCAGGCTACTAACAATAAGAATGATGTACTTGGCTAGGTTTTCTGCCGTTTTAGGTATGGGACTGAAGTATGAAATACTTTTTCATGTGGTTATTATAAATCTGTATCTGACTCATCTAAGGCATGTGTATCAGTAGCTACTTGTGTATGCCCACTTAGTGTTCACTCACATGCAGTTTTTCTCTTTTTGCTTGCCTCTAAAAAAGTGAAAACAAGTCAAATCAAAGCAGGTTAATAATTAATCCAATCTAAAGCCATGAATCTGAAATGAATGTATAGGGAACTACTGTAGGAACTTTTTCAAATATATTTTAGAAGTAGAAGAACTGATTAGGACTTAGATGGCTATCTAGTTGAACATCCCACATCTTACAACAGTTACTGATATGTGCTTGCAAGGAAATGAGTATGAAACTCCCCTGTTAACAATTCTAGAGCTATTTGTCCATAAAATAAAATCTTCTAAGATTGATATACTCACCACTCCTGCATCCTGATTGCCTCAAAAATTTCTGAGGCAAAGTAATCATATACAGTTCCCAAATGGAATCCCAAGCAGTTAGTTGAAATGATATATATTTTTTCAGATTTTTCACATTTGACAGTTTCCTCCCTTCTTTAACTTAGTTGGAGATATGAGCTGTGCTGAGAGGTGGCTTTGTGAAACTCAATTTTTACCTTGGTCTTCATTAAATTTCACCCATCCTATTATTCCTAGTCACCTTTCTGCTTTCTGAGTTAGCATGAGCACCTTCCTCTGGTAGTTTATATATTGTAACACAGAGAAGGCAATCTATTCCATTTAGAGGTGCTGTCAATGAAACTCCTGCTACTTGATCAGATTCTGATGAAAATATCATATTTGTCTAAACTTTTCTTTGGCCCACAGCAGTGAAGAGTGCCATCTCTAACTTCCAAGACTAGGTAGCCTGGAGTCAAAGTTGCTTATAAACTGAAGTTGCTTGCGTGACAGTACAATAGTGCTGATAGTAGAGCTAGCATTTCCCTGTGTCCATGTATCGCAAAATTCTAAAATCACTGTCATATAAAATCTGTATCTGCTGGCTGATTTTGCATTAGTGTTTAGAATTATTTACAATGAAACCTTCGTCTTTATTGATTTTTATTTTAGTAGGCCATAGGCAGGAAAAAAAGTGCCAGCAGGATGGATTTAAATGAAAACCAAAGATGGCCAAAGAAAAAAAAAATGAAAGCAGCATAGTATTCAGAGAAAATGATTAATACTGAATCTTTAGTAACAGATCTTGAATTTTGTCTCTGTCCTCACCTCCATCCTTGGCAAAGTCTTTGAAAAAATTATCAAGGCTCACATTTGTGAGAGCCCGGCAGGAAAAATTATGCTGAGGGGAAACCAGCATGGGTTCTTAGCAAGTAGATTATGCCAGTATTGACCTGGAAGGGTCTGGGCAATGGGGTCCCACAGGGCAG
The DNA here is from genome assembly GCA_030014935.1 of Caiman crocodilus. NCBI lineage: Eukaryota > Metazoa > Chordata > Crocodylia > Alligatoridae > Caiman > Caiman crocodilus. The sequence continues at coordinate 97,216,243 of JAGPOW010003316.1, forward strand.
TCCTAGGACCAATACTCTTCAATGTCTTCATCACCAACTTAGACAAGGGAGTGAAGTGTATTCTGTCCAAGTTTGCAGATGAGACAAAACTGTGGGGAAGTAGACACACCGGAGGGCAGGGAACAGCTACAAGCAGACCTAGACAGGTTAGACAAGTGAGCAGAAAACAACAGAATGCAATTCAACAAGGAGAAATGCAAAGTGCTGCACCTAGGGAGGAAAAATGTCCAGCATACATACTGCCTAGGAAATGACCTGCTTGGTGGCATGGAAGTGGAAAGGGATCTTGGAGTCCTAGTGGACTCCAAGATGAACATGAGTCGGCAGTGTGACAAAGCCATCTGAAAAGCTAATGGCACTTTATCGTGCATCAGCAGATGCATGACGAACAGATCCAAGGAGGTGATACTTCCCCCTCTAACGAGCACTGGTCAGGCCACAGTTGGAGTACAGCATGCAATTTTGGGTGCCACACTTCAAGAGAGATGTGGATAACCTGGAGAGGGTCCAGAGGAGGGCCACTTGTATGGTCAAAGGCTTGCAGGCCAAGCCCTATAAGGAGAGACTAGGGCATCTGGACCTCTTCAGCCTCTGCAAGAGAAGGTTGAGAGGCGACCTTGTGGCTGCCTATAAGTTCATCACGGGGGCACAGAAGGGAATTGGTGAGGTTTTGTTCATCAAGGCGCCCCCAGGGGTTACAAGAAATAATGGCCACAAGCTAACAGAGAGCAGATTTAGACTGGACATTAGGAACAACTTCACAGTTAGAGTGGCCAAGGTCTGGAATGGGCTCCCAAGGGAGGTGGTGCTCTCCCCTACCCTTGGGGGTCTTTAGCAGGAGGTTAGATAAGCATCTAGCTGGGGTCATCTAAACCCAGCACTCTTTCCTGCCTATGCAGGGGGTCAGACTTGATGATCTATTGAGGTCCCTTCTGACCCTAGCATCTATGAATCTATAATCACTATCACATGAATGGAATTACACTGGTACAAAACTGGTGCAAGTGAAATAAGATAAATCTCCTTGATATTCTTCACCAGTATAATGGAATAAGCATTTATTTTGGTTATATGGGTAATAAAAAAAAGAAAAAGAAGTAATAAAACGAAGAAAATTGCACTTATTTTCAAATAAGAGTGGGTTTCTAGACTTTTTCCATGTGCCTTCAAAAAATAAATTGCTGTATTGATGCAAATGGTTGCCAAAGATGGTGGAGGCAGGGAGGGTGCGGGGAGGAAAGGCAGCAAAGTCCCATTTTTGAAGGAGGATAGAGAAGGAATGAATGTATGTAATGAATGTAAACACTGAAAGTAGGTTAAGTGAGTTTGACTGCTTTTAGTAACCCTCTCCAGATATCTTAAGAAGGCCTTTTGCATAATTGGATGATAGGACTGAAAATGTGTGAGGATATAATATATGAATCATAATAAAAAGCAAGATTGTTCTGGATTACCCTGAAACATTAAGGTTTGGCTTGCCAGTTTTACTGAACTGAAATGAAGCCTATGATTTATTAGTGCAAGATAAAGTTATTTCTTCAGTTCTAAGGACTCCAGGTTGTCTTTTACAGAGAATGGAGAGAACTCTAGTGATTAAGAAAGGGGATTGGCAATAACCACTAACAGATTCTACTTTTGCTTAGTCATTACAACCTTAGGCAAGTTATCTGGAACAGATGGTTCCACTAATTATGATATAAATTGCGTATTACATATATGTTAGGAAATGGGTGCAAGCAGTGAAGTACACAAATTGTTTTTATTTGGCAGTTCTTAGGTGTGCAAATATACATTGAAAAGTATACATTAAAATCTATGCACTCTCATCATGAACATGCTCTCTAGCAGATCATTCAAACTCGGTGCATCTACATAAGACGCTGACTGCGCAATAGCATCACATGGCAAAAACCATGCCAAGATGGTACTGCACAGTAGTATCAGGCTGCTCCCCAAAGCATCATTTAAAAGGTGTTCGCCAGTGCTACTATGCAGTAACTCTGGCTACTTGCTTATACAAGTACTAAATAAATGCACAGTAACCACTACACAGTAGTGTCTCATGTAGACGTACCCACAGACTACCAGCCAAGGGAGAAAAAAGCAGATTATGAACACTGAAGAATGGAATCAGTGGTAACACCAGTACATTTCAATATCTATGCTTTAGACTTCCCACATACAATATCTAAGCAGTATGTATACGCTGACAAGGTTGTCATAGTAGCCCAAGGAATTGATATGAGAGAACTGGAAAAGACACTGACCATTGACATGCAAGTCATTGCAGACTATCTCCACAAGTGGCACTTAAAACTGAGCATCCGTAGATCAGTATCTTCACTCTTTCACCTGGACAATTGTTGAATCACAAACATGCTGAATATCAGAGTAGGCAACCACATCCTTCTCCATGAACATACTCCAACCTACCTAGGAGTTACATTAGACTGTTCCCAAGGTAACTATCCATCCCAATTAGATATGTAGGACATCCAGGACACTGCTCCCCCTCCGATCTCCCCTTTCCTTTCTGCTTCGTCCCTCCCTCTCAAGCCAGCAGCTGCAGAGGCAGAGAGCATGCTGCAACAGCCACAGTGCCTACCCAGCTGTCTTCCTAGGACACTGCTCTTCTTCCCTTCCCTGCTGACCTGCACCCCATGCCCAGGTCACTCATTTTAATCTGTGCCCCATGCTTGGGACCAGCCTCCAAAATCCAGGACTGCCCCAGGAGAAAAGGGATAGATAGTCACCCTACCATTCCCTCACCTATAAACATCACATTTTGGAGGTCATCAGTAAAGTGTCTGTACAGGTAACTACCTTAAGAAGCTTAGGCAGTTTTCTCACAGCAGTTGGGTCCCAGCAGTCACCAATTGTTGACACTGGATTTATGATCCAAGTACCTTATTTTAGGTGGACCCAAACCCTCAGACTGACCACAACTTCTTCTATTCAATAATAGGAAAAAATTATTGATACACAATAATAAAAGATAAGAATGATGCAGGCAAGGCAAACAACCCCGCCTCCCCCTCAATTCTGTATCTACCAGTCCTAGAGTTCACATTGGAAAGAGACTTTTGGCCAGAACATGAGCTTCACCCTGCAGTTCTTTCTTGAATATCAGCAGTCTTGAATGTCGAGGTCTGAGGTAGATAAGACAGGCTGGTGGTATATGCCTTTATTTCCCAAACCCATCACATGTACACATCTTAATTTGGTCTGTCCACCAAAACTGAAAATCCCAGGAACTCTGCAGTTGGTCACTATGACCTAGCCAACACAAGAAACCTATCTTATGTTATGGATTATAAGAGAACAGTGTGGCACATATTCAATTTCCCAGCCTGGGTCGAATAACAAACTAAAAGGTGTAATAAAAGAAATAGTAATCAATAGACAGTTATTATCCCTCCCACCCCTGCACATGCATGCATTGTACAACTCAAAACTTCCCACCCCAACTTCTGACCTAATAGAAGCAGACAGTTCCATTGACTTCAATGGACAATGAACCTGTTTACACCAGGACTCAGTTCAATGCCCAAAGAACCACACTTTGCACAGCTTCTTTTTTTTTTTCTGTATGGCATCAGATATCAACTTCTAAATCTATGAGCCACTGCCTGGTATTATTGATCAATGTGCGGATTCCATCAACCTCCTCGGGGCATTTGTAAAAATTTCAGCTTTTAATTAGGTGCTGTGCTGTTTGTTGGACTTGCTTTAGTAAGTACTAAATGATGATGCAGTACCCACCGGTATTACACAGTCCCAGGTGCAATTTCTACAGTGTTCAGAGTTTTTTGTATTGGGAGTATTTGGAGTTTGAAAACCTTGGTACTTGAAACACAATCCTAGCTCAGACCCAAATTAAAATACAAGTTCTCTTGGTTGGTTGGTTTGTTGGTTGGGAGGGGGAGGGGGAATCCAATTCTTTATTGACTCAGGGAAAATAATTCAAGTCATTTTGGTTCCCATCTCTATTCTCTTTTATCAGGCATTAATTAAGTTATTCCCAGTATTATTGTGTTTAAAAATACTCCCCTCATTTTTGAAGTTTAATGAAACTATCCTCTTTCTGCAGCTAAGTAAATGCTTCTCCCTCAGGAAACTTGACTATTGAATTTTTTTCCTCTAGGCATACATCACACTTATGCAAATTAATACTGTGGTGTTGATATGAATTCTATATGCTTTCAGAGTCTATAAACTCACTCAATCAGTTTTACTGCACACAAGGGTCTGATTTTGCATGCTGTTACATTGATAATGTACATCGGTGATTCCACTGAAGTGAATGAACTTATACTAGCATCAAGCCAGTATATTAAAAAAGGAGAGTCAAATCCAGGTCTGGTTCAAGTCAGTGTGGCACATTCTGAGAGTCCAACTCTATAGTAAGAGACTCAATGGCCGTATCTAAATCCAATGCTGACTGTGCAATAGCTGATTAGTACTGCGCAGTAGTGTTGTGTGACAGGAAGCATGACAGAGTGCTACTGAGCAAATAGTAACAAGCTACTGCACAGTCAGCATCACCAAAAAGCCATTTGGTGATGCTACTGTGCAGTAGCTACTGCACAATCACTTAGTGCTTGTTTATACTAGTACTAAATGACTGTTCAGTAATGATTGCACAGTCAACATCTCATGTAGACACAGCCAGAGCTTATCCTTCTTCACTACTCTTCTACATGTCAAAAACTCTTATGTCCTGTCATGTGCAGAGTTAAATCATCCATGGTTATGCTCTCACTTACTAAAGCAGTAGACATTGTATAATTAGGAGCTCAAAGGGGAACTTGTGCACTGGTAAAAAGGGAGAGAGGAGCAAAGCATAAGTTCCCTAGTTATAGTGGAGGATAGGGAGAACTTGTGACTTTTCCAGGTAGAAGTATGATGAACTGGGAATATTGTTATTCCCAACTGGTTCTTTATTGCCACCAAATTGTGTGTGGTAGCACATAACACCTCATGCTTCACTGCCCAAGTTTCACTGGGAAATAAACAGTAAACAACAGGCTATTTTTGGAGTCCCCCAGTGATATGAGAGCCACCAGGAGTTTGTCAAGACTTGCTGAACTTACCCCATTTAGTGTTTTGAAAGTTTCCAGACATATTTAGAGCAATAAGGAGAAATGGTTACCATCCTGTTTTTCTTCCAGCAAAGAGGAGCTGAAGAAAATTAAATACTACATTACACTTGAATGGTGAATCTTATATTCCAAATTATAATTATGTTCCATGGTATCACTGATATTTCCTAGGATACATTGAGCATATTTTTTTAAATTTCTGTTTGATATATTTGAAGCCTTTGTGCATTCAGAATTGTAGAATTATTTTTTTTTACTCTTGAACAGAAGGTATTCTATTATTTTCCTGGCTTGAGATTTATACCCAAGATTTACTGAATAACTACCAGTAAAAAACAAACCAAGGCAGAAATAAACCTATCCTCTTCTTGCTGTTGGAATATCCAAATGGCTAACATGTGGAATAAGTCTAAATCCTGTTGTCTATACCTTAGCCAACTTCTATAGGACAAATTAACTGACACCTACCTTTGAGATCCATATTAAGTAAAGGGGGGGGGCAAAACTTGCCTTGGACATTCATTTTCTTGGAACTTTTGTTTTTCGTAAGTTGATGATCCATGTATTCAAGTTAGAAATGCATCAAGATGGTCTTTGAGCTATGTATGAAATATGCAATCTGACTATGGATGATGCCTGAAAGGAGAATGGTGTTTTTAGCTCTCTGGAATAACCGAGGCAGCCAGGCCTATTTAAAAGGCAAAATGAGCTCTTGTGGTTTGAACATGTATCACAATAAACAAAGGTTGTTGACAGATATTCAGTTAAAGGTGTGATGGGATCTGATATGTGATCCCAACAATTACGCTTCATACCATGTCACTTGTGATTGTGGAACCGAGAATCAGAGCCTAATTGTGCCCTATTGCTAGTGCAGAGGGAGCCTGGAGTTATGGCAAAGTGTTTTGATGCACTTCTGTGCCTGGAAGCACCGATAAACTAACTGGTGCTCCTAGGCTAGCGGGGTCTGAGAGACTCACACTTTCTCCCAAGCTTGGGAGCACCACTCAGCAGCAAAATGCTTCCAGCTGTGGGAGTGTTTTAGAGCCTTTCACTCTGGTGTGCTCCCATGCTAGGAGCACAGATCAACTGACTCTCCCAGCTGTAGGGGCACACCATAATGAAGAGAATTGATGCACTCCCATGGCTAGGTGCGCTGATTAGCTCACTGACACTCCCAGCCATGGGAGGCACTGGAGCCCTTCAAAGCTCCAGTGTGCTCTGAGGCTGGGAGAGCCAGTCAGCTGATTGGCATCAGCCACACATTCAATTTCAGTGTAATAGAAATAGCCAGAAAATTATTAACCTGGTATTATCACTCCATTAATTGTATGAACATGGGGCTCCGTTACTATTTGAAATGTGAATAATTGATTAATCATGTCCATGGATCCTGGTTTTCTTTGATAATAAACCCTTAAGTTTTTAATTAAAAAAGTAACCCAAAATCCATATTTTTCAATAATTAAAATGGGGGGAGAGTGGGTTAATCAAAAAATCAGGGATTTTTTTTTTTTTAATCAGAGAAAACCAGGATCCCTGGTCATGTCTTGCCATGCAGTTACACGTTACATTTAGACCATACTAAGGGCACTTGAAACATGCATGTCTGTACATTAAAACTCATTAACTCATGCTAAGAGTCCTCTGAGTCTCAAAGTTACAAGGATTAATGCTGTATCATGCTACCTGGATAGTGTTAGGGTAACTTTAGTCTGCTCCATAGAGATAGAAGGAGCAACATGCAGTGCTCTAGCTTCCCAGGATGCATCATTCTCTTAGCCCACCCATCCCATACTTCTGCCTAGTCAGAGAAGGAATAGGTTCTGGGTGTCCTAGGATAGCCACACCCTTGCTCACCAACCCTCTACTGCAGGGGTTTTCAAATTTTTTAAGTCTAGGTACCCCTGGCAGCCAGACCCTGAGTGGCGGAGGGGGAGCATGTGGCTGAGCATTGAGTGGGAGGGGCACACCGAGTGCTGGGGGTGGGGGGTAGCACACGACCAGATATGGAGCAGGGACAGCATGTGGGCAAGGACAGAACACCGCCGCCTCCCAGGAGCAGAGCTGGGGCAGGACAGGGAAGCTCACCAGGCTCAGATCATGGCAGTGGCTCTCCTCTGCAGGTTGGGGAAGCTGGTGTATGGAGGCAGCAGCCACCTCATGCAAGCTTCCCCACCCCACAGAGGAATGCTGCTGTCCTCATCCCAGCTTGGTGAGGTTCCCCACCTCACCCTAGCCCTGCTCCTGGGAGGCAGTAGCACTCAGTCCCCACCCACTCACGCATACCTCCTAGGACCAGTCCAAGTACCACCAGGGGTACACGTACCCCTGGATGAGAACCCCTGCTGTTCCAGAGCCATGCAGACAGGAAATGACATTAGCCCTTAACATGTGACTTCTCACAGCACATTCTACCTTTAACACGTTTAACATGCGCCAAATTTAATGTGGTCTAAATGTAACATGTAACTTCCCCCTTAAGTGTAACATCTACCAGAGGCCTAAGGAGATCTGGGAATCCAACCCAAATTAATAGCGGGATACCAGGTGCAGTTTGTTTAGTTCTGTCTGGTACATCATAGGCCTCATAGAAGATGGGGAATGATGGCACGGTGCTTGACAAAAAAGAAGGTGTTCAAAACACTACTGAATATTTTCAAATTTTATGTGATTCAGGGTTCTTCAATTCTGGTTCTAATATCTTGACTTACAGGTTTTTTTGCCATCAAAAATACTGTAGCCAGGGGTTCATGACTAAACACCTGCTACTTTAACTCTGAATTTCCTGAACTTTTAATAGTTTAGAAATACCAGTACTTCACATGAATTCTTTACTTTCAACCTTGTTCCTGGTAGTATATTGTAAAAAAAAAATAGTCAGGACATTTAAAGTGTTTTGGTCTGCTCTTCCATCTATAGTTCTACTACATTTAAGAATAAGCTTCATACATACCTTTACACATGCTCCAGGAGTGGGGGGCACTTTAATTAGAGTGATTCTGAGAACCACTCTAATTAAAGCACCCTCATCATTGCATGTATTCAGTGTCCCATACTTCAAATGGTGGCGGAGGTGACAAGGTTTAGTTAAAGCACCCCCACTGTCATTTGGAAACAGAGACACTGAATACATGAGATGCAGAGGCTGGTGGAGTGTGCTAATTAGTACACTTCAGCAGACTTAATTAATTGATTCTGCTCTGACATGCTGCAATTAAAGTATGTGGGAGCAGTATCCCTGCGTGTATACAGGCACCCCATGAGAAAAGATGTTTCAGAAAAAGAGGAAACTAACTTATCACATTATATATATTATATAAAGAAAGAAGAGGTCAGATTGGGCCACTGAAAAAAAATAATGGTGAAAGAGGTGGACTGAAGGGTACAAAGATATTTCTTTTCTGTTGCTTGCTATACAATACAGGCCAGAGAAATGTCTGGCCCCTGGTTCAGGAACACAGAAGTTATTCCTTACACAATCCTAAAAAGGGAACAGATGTATAGCACTGCTTCTCCCACTGACCCACAATGTGGGGTGAAAACACAGAAAAGATTATCCTGCTCTCCTTAAGAGACAAGCAGCAGTCTGTTCCCCTAATATCAAGAGTTCCTAGTGGCATTCTGCTATGCCTCTAAGCTTTCTCTGTATGCAGAATGCCTGCCAGTACTCCCTTGGCATGGTATAACTCTTTAGCTCCCATATGACCCAGCTGTGTTTTAGTCCTTGCCAGCAGCTGAAAATTGAACAACTGTATTATGGCAACTGCCAGATGTATGAATGGCAGCAATAGTGTATATGTGTTTGGATGTGCACAAAGATTGTGCATCTTTGTGATCATTGTGAAACTACTTCTGAGCTCTTACTCCATTAGTGGCTGATTACTGGCATATCTGAGCTATTGCTGGCTCCTGTTGTAATATGGGAATTAATTTTCCTAGCATATTGGCAGAATTAAAAAACTAAGACAGATGGGATGCAGGCACATCAGGCCTCTTCCACTCCCTAGGAGGCTGGGGAATCAGCAGAAGCTATCCAGCTGTGCTGGAATGTGTGGCAGATACTTGAACAAAAACTGCAGCATTTTTTGTTGTCCAGGATTTGTAAATCAGATTCATTCCATGAGCTACTCTTGTGACTATTGCTGAATTTAAGTCTTCTCCTTCTAACCTTTTTCTCAGGAAAATGAGCACTGCAAGCTTCTTGATTCAAGTTAGATAACTTCCTCTAGCATCCAAGCCTGCTTTGTGGCACCACCTACACCTTCCTCATAGGAAGGCATGCTAGCACTCAGCTCACACTTAGCTGCTATGGCCAAGTACCTAACAGGCCTCACCCCCAGGCTCTTCCAGTGCCAAGCAAGCAAAGCCCTTCTCCTGAGCCCTGACTGCTACATCCAACCATCTGTTGGCCACAGGAAGGCAGCAGGAGGTCACACATCTCTGTTCCCTACAGAAGCCCTGGTTCTTGGGCACTCAAGTCCTCAGGTCATGCCCCCACACTCCTAACTGTCTGCCACAAAGCACCCCACGACATACACACAGACTCCAGTACTGAGCCCAAGACAACCCTCATGCTTATGCACAACCCCACAGGCTATGACCCTGGCCCCCACACACCAAGACAAGCTCACCCCATGCCCCCCGTGAGCACAGACCTCATAGACTCTGACCCCAGCACCTGCACACCACATCTCAGAGGGCAAAACCAGGCACCTTGTGACCTGAATTCCAGCATAGACACTCCACAGGGACTTGCCTCTAATGAGTTAGGGTGTTGGCGGAGAGAACATCAAAACTGGGCTTACATGGAGGCAACCCTGTGACCTCCGTGTCCCAGCCACTGCCAGCAGGTACCCTGAGCATGTGTACCTGCAGTGCTGCAAAGACTTTTTGGCTGGTAGCTACAGGGTCCCAAAGTAGTATGGCCAGGGGAGAAGGGGGCAATGAACATCCAAGCCCATCTCCCATTTTGTGGCAACATAAATCTGCCTCATTCACACCCCCATACACTGTGCCCCAGGGCCATGCTCACCCACTGGGAGAAGCTGAGCCTTCTCCCAGCTGCCCAGAGCATTGGCAATGAAACAACCCTCCACCCCTTATCCTCATCCCCCTTGGACTTACAGAAGCACTAAAACAGTTTTTTGATCTCTGCAGGCAAATTGTGCAAAACAGATACAAGTATTATTGCATTGCATCCCATCCCAGTAGCAGCACCATGGGCTGGGTGGCAGAAAGGACACCAAGGTCAGGGACATGAGACAAAATCTGTCTGCAGCTATCTTTGAGAACTATTGGAGTTGCAGTACAGTGGGAACAACAAAAAATTGCTTTTGCCAAACAACCCCACTCCTGCTCAGCTCAGTAACGGCACAGATGCTATGGAAGGAGCCTGAGTGGAAACTATTATTTTAACTGATCCAGTCCTGCTGCCTGAGTGATTCCTGAATCATGAAACTGGAGAGGATTGCATATGGAACTCCAGCACCTTCCCCCTACCCCTCCATCTAATCCAATCCCTGTGGAATGTCTATGGGTGCCAGGCAGTTCTGACTCTCGTGGCACAAGCAGTCACTGTATCGAGCCCTTGCATGAACCCTACTTCCTGCTCCCAAAACCCCTGAAAGCAAAGGAAACTCCCCTCCCCCGGCAATCCCCAGTGCATTCAAAACAGAAGAACGATGTTAAAAAGCCAAGGGCAGCATATGGAAGGACTCTTTTTAGGCACCTGGGGTGCAGGGAACCTCTCTCTGAGTCAGGTCCCAGGTTCAGCATCACATCAGCAGTTGTGGTAATCACAAACTTGTCAGTGGTTGTCAACGATCATAGCAAAGCCAAAGGTACCACGTGAGCTGGACTCTCATGTTGAATGGGAACCTAAGCTTCCCCTGTGTTGGAGACAGCCCCCCTCCAGATGTCAAACACCTCCTGGAGGACCATGTCTTACAGGAGGAACAAGACACATTGATTGGCATTCCCCTGGGAATAGTGGCAAAGCTCATCCCTCCAGGTCCAGCCAGCTCTTACCAGGGAAATGTCAGGAGCAAAGTACTGTTCCTACACAGACACAGAGCTCAAACAGCTCTTATGTAAGGGAAGGCAGAGGGGAAAGGAGAGGGAAGTGTAAAAGCTGTCAGCATCCCCTGGGGTGATCAGCCCCTGCCTGCTCCAGGGATGGTCCAAGTCCCTATGGGACCTTGGGTTCCTGGACCCTATGAAGAAGTGGAGCAGGTGTTTGCTGAAATTCCTGGAGAGGGACACAGCCCCTTCCTCCCTGGCAATCTGTCCCAGCACCACTACAGGACTTGCTACCACCCATAGCACAGCTGGGACCCTGGTTTCTGCTTTTCCAGGTGAAGAGCAGCAGTGCAGCTCCCAGCCCCAGAGTGGAGTGGTGGGAAGGGCCAAGCTAAAAGACTTACCATAGCTACCTTGCCATCTCCACATGAGTGCCCAGGTGAATGTTGGGAGGGTCCAAGACACCTGCTTTTATACTTCATTTTATCAACAAGAGTTGCAATTTCACATGAAGGCTGTTAAACTACAGAAACACCACCTGTGGAAGGGAGGACAATGCGTAGAGGAGGCTGCACAGCTGCAGAGTGCGTGAGGGATGCCCAGAGGAGATGTCAAAGAAACAAGGAGGAGATGCTGTAGGCCTTGGTCACTGCCTCTGAGTGCTGGGCACCAGAAGCTGTGGGACTGACATGAGGAAAGATTCCAGATGTGAAGGGGGAATATCCTCAGGCTGGGGAATGCCTACACTTGAGCTGCTGAGGTGCAGGAATCAGGGCTTGAGATGGCCACCCACTATTTTGAAGAGGCAACCTATGCTTTAGCAGAGCTGGCAGAGTCACAGTGCCAAGACAGAGTTTATGGACACGGTTCTGGACCACTTTGCAGCCACTTATGACACTTCTAACTGGTTCTAGCACTACCACCCACAGGCAGCCCATCTCCCACCAGGGGTGGCAGGAGAGACTGCCACCAAACTTGCAATGGCATGCTGTGTTCCATGCCAGGAGTCTTCCCAGGGGTGACAGGAATGGAGGTTCCATGGGAGGGACCTCTGGATGCTGGCGGGGGAGGGAGAGGTGTGGAAATGTCCCCACCATTCCCTGACTGGGAACTAAAGAAGTGACAGGCAGAAACAGGACAAAAGGAGTGAGATGAGAGAGCTGGTAACCTGTGGTTCAGGGAAGTAGAAAGGACGCTGATGGGGCCCACTCTGGTGGGCAGCAGTGAGGCGGGGGAGTAGGACCTAAGCCACGAATGTCTGTGACACTGCCTTCCTCCCCAAGCCGATCTGCTCCGCCAAGCCCTGTTAGCCACCCCATGTACACCGGCCCCATGATCATCTTGGCAGGGTACAAGAGCGCTCAAAACTAAGGGGAGAGCATAGCCTACAAGCCTGCCAGGCTAGGCTTTCCCTGGGGCAATGGTTGGCACTGGAACCCACATGCCCTTGCTCATCCACCCACCAGGTGGGTGGGCTGGGGTGGAAGCCCAAAGCTACCTCCCTTCTGACCTTACAGCTTCCTCCCCGCACCTGGACCCACAACCACCTCCCACCCTGACCCTGCAGCCCTCTCAAGCAAGCACCCCCCTGTCCAGCATCTACACAGAGAATTCCCTCGTCATAACTTTCCGGTCTGGAAATGAGTGTATTAAATCTCAAGCTCCTTCTCCATGTCTCTCATTCAAGTTTCTGTGTTGAATTCAGTCCCTGTGTTGAGTTCAGCCCCCTAACTCCAACTGTTTCCCTGTTCCCTGTCCTAACAGTCCCTCAAAGTTATTTCACCCCTTTCACAAACCTCCCCCATCCCTGACCCTACTTCCCCCCACACCATCCAAAGGTTTCCTGATTTACATCAATAGGAAGAAGGACCAAGTTGTGATACAGGCAATATTCAACAGGTTTTCTTTAGTAAAAACAAGGAAAGTTTGGCAACTGCAAGATTGTAAACTGTGGCTCATCTCTTCCTCATGTCACATTCCTGCAGATCCCAGTGTGTACCTCTTGTGGGGAGTTGGGGTGGAAATGACATCAAGGCAGCCAGAGTTATGGGTAGCACAACAGGGCTAGAGTATCTCAGCAGGGCCATAAGAGCACAGGGCAGGAGATACAGCACTTGGTGCCAAAATATGGGCACTTGGTGATTCAAACCCCTCCAGTCCGGCTCATCCAGGAAGCTCTCCTGGTCCCTAAAGATCCAGAGGTAGCCAGCCAGGGCTTTGTTGACCTGGACTCACTGCCAGTGTACAGGGCCAATGCCCACCACATCACTGTTTCTGGCTGCCCTGTGCTGTGTCTGTATGGTGCACCATGCCTGGACTGCATGCTTGCCTTCTCTGCCTAGGTTTAATGGAAAATCTCCCCTCATTCTCACACATGTTGTGGAGGATGCCTGTGGTGATGATGTGGAGTGGAGCAGGTTATGAGTGTCTGCCACTTTGCCTTGAGGCAGCTGTGAAGGTACACTCCACAGTCATGCAGCACCTGCTCAAGCAATAGTTGAAGTGCTCCTTTTGTCAGTCCAGCTGCCATATTTAGGACTTCATAAGCCAGGGCATGGGGGTATAAACTGTATCCCCAATTATGAGATGTGTGAGGATGACAGTATTGATGATAAAATTGGGAATTCCAGGACCATAGTGTAGTGGCTGTTTTCCATTATCCGGCAGGCCAGGGAGCTACAGAAGATGCAGGTGCCATGTGCTCTGTGTGTCCAACTGGGAAGATGTGAGTGGTATGGCCCTGACGGTCTATGATACCCTGCAGGACAATTGAGAAGTTGCCCTTGTGGTTGATTAATGCCCAGTTGCCTTGAGGTTGACAGAGCATGAGGATGTGGGTGCTGTCCAGAGCCCCCAACACAGCAAAATTCAGCAACCACCTGCCGCAGTTTAATGAGGAGGATAAAGAAATTGGCCAGGACATTCTGTATTACCAGGCACACCTCCCAGATGGCCTCTCCAGCCATGACTTTCCTGGCCTGAAATTGTTGGTGATACACAAAAAACTTCTGGGAGTGGCCAACTTCATAATGGTGGTGGCCACCCAGTTCTCTGGATTGAGGGGGTGACATGCTGACATCTTGGCATGCTATGTGTGGCTCTAGGTAGGCAACTATGTCCATGAAAGTGGTCTGCATGAGGAAGGTCTGGACCCACTGTTCATCATCCCAGGTGTCCAGGATGATCTTCTTTCTCCAGTGGCTGCTGGTGGCATGGGCCCAGAACCAGTGCTTGACTTTCTGGAAGTGGTACCAGAGCACCTTGGTGTCCATGGAGTCCTGGGTAAGCTTGTCATCATCAGCCACATGGAGGATGCTGGCCCAGTCCAGGATGCTTGGTGGGTACAGGGTGTGGTAAGTAGCCCCAGCTGCTGGTTCTGGGGTAGGAAACCATGTGCCCTGGGGGACCAACTGCAAGATCATGTCCAGATGGACATGCAGTATCCCACAACTTCTAGCACTCAGAGTGAGAAGCAGGATGTGCTGCAGTTCCTGGATCTGGTTATGAATGTGGGTTGTGGGGCACCATGACAGGATGTGAGGCAGGCCAGGACATGGAGGCAGGTGCAGTTCATGAAGGAGAGCATGTGCTGTATGGTTCCTATTGAAGCCTCAGGGCAGGGCATGCAGGAGGGTCTGCGGTGATGTGGTGGGGGACTGAGGACATGCTCACTCATGCCTGATAACCTATCAGGGGTGTCCCAGGTGCTCAGAGGTGGCCCAGGATGAGCCAAGCAGTCTCCATCAGCACAGGGAGCCTATAGGACATGCTGGGAGTTGTGCAGGGGCACCCCTCACCTGCAGGCCTTGGCCAGTGCAGACTGCCTGTGTGCCCTGCCCCCCTCCCCACCAGGTGAATATGTATAGTGTTCACTCCTTATCTAAACTAGGCTGCTTAGAGGAAACTGTGTAACTTAGATCAATTCCTCTCATGGGTTTTTGAACATCTGTATGTGGCTACTTAAACTAGAGCTGCAGCATTTTTTTGCTGTCTAGGATTTGTAAATAGCACTCATGCCACAAGCTACTTTTGTGGCTATTCCAAAATATCAAGTCTCTTCCCTGTAACCTTTTTCCCAGAAAAAATGAGCACTTCAAACTTAGGAAGTATTATGCATTTCTGAAAATGCTCCCAGGTCCAGGCAGAGCTGAAAAATTTTCCATTGATTATTTGTAGTTTTCATTTTGGCCTGAGGAAATGTGCTGGAGGAGTTGAAATGCTTGAGTAGGTTTTTGAGAAACATAAAATTTCTACCAGATCTTAGAGTATATGAAGTCCAATGGGAACTCACTAACCATTCAGATTGCTTTTGATTGTTCATTTTCCTGATTTAATTTGATAAAATTATATATAAAATGAAGAAAGCATAACCATTCATATCTAACCATATGTTAATCCCCTGATCCTACAAACATGTATGCATGAGTAGTTCCACTGGATTCCCTTGTTGCTGAAATAAAAAGCTGTTCCTGTGCAAAAAATGTAATCATGCATGAAAGTGTTTACAGGATTGATGTCTAAATATGAGTCTATATATATGTGTTTATATTATAAAGAACTCTGGAATCAAAAGGACGTATCAATGAAGGATATATCTTGTTGTTTGTTTCCCTATAGCTTTATGGCTTCTCTGCAATTCCAGAGATGAATTATGGCTGTATCCATGTCAGCTGAAAGTTAAAAGGATTAAATACCCTCATTTGCCCTCCCAAGAGACAGTTTTTATGTGATATGAGATTTGTAATGATGCTACACATTAAAACGGAGGTGCAAGGAGGTACCTTGGGATGCAATTCTTTTTATAGCTGAACGCCTCGGATTTCAAAGGCCATTTAACTGTTATAAATGGGCTTTGGCCAAAGCAATAGTTGTATTCTGTACAAAGAGAGAGAGAGAGAGAAAGGGAGAGAAAACAAGCTGGCTTGTCTGTACAATGGCAGCTTTGTGGCTTGCCAAATAATTGACCTTGGTTCAACGGTGGGCATGGATCCCTGTGTCAGTCTCTTACAGGCATTGTGCAGATAACAATGTGCTTAGTAAAGTGGCAGAAGCTACAGTTTTTAAAAAGGAAGTCCTTAAGCTAATACAGGGATAAACTTGGACTGATTCCTTTAACAGCCATGGTAATTGGCAGTAGGATAAAGTAAAGGATAGGCAAATTTGACTGAAATTTGGGGTGGAACTAAGGGTAATATTATGTTATGTAGTGAACTCAATAATTGCCATTCACAACTGGATGCAAAATGGATACTATACAGGATTTTTTCACAGAACATGCTGTGAAAACAGAACTACCAGACATAATGCTTGAATTTTTGCCATGGGTCTGTTTGGTTTACATTGTTAATAATATAAAGATTGTACAGGGGCATGAAAAAAATAGAAACAGCAAATTTCCTGCAAAAAAAGAAGGTCCAAAATATTTTGGCAGTGACCAATTTGTCATTTACTGCCACCAGTTTCCTTGCCAACAGTTAAACTGGACTGGAATCAAATCAGATTTTGCCATATCCTACCCATACCTTTGGTTAAGATGATCATTTGCAGCTTGCTGAAATATTTAATCTATATCAAAACTGCATCATATTGTTTGGCAGGTTTAAGTATAGAGCTCTCTACAGTAGAGTTTTCTAGCATAGGACAGAATATTAATTCTGTGGACTTTTTATGAGCCACTTGGTGCTGTCAATTGCAAAAAGATGCAATCTTTTTGTCTCCTGTAAAACGTTATTGATTAGATTATTATATGAACAGAATGCCACCTAAATAGTACCAAATGTGTATCATTCAAGAAAAACACACATTAAAAAGAAATATCTTCCTCTACTACAGGAAACCTATAAGAGTCTAAGCTTTGTATAGCTGCATTTAATTTAATGCCAAATCCTGAATGCCACAAATAGTTCAAGAAATGCCTGTTTGTGTTACTTTGCTTTGCTCAACACTGTCATAAGTGGCACGTTTGACAATATAGGATGGCCACACTGTTTTATAGGAAAATAGCCAGAGGCCAGAACATCAATAATCCTTGTAGTATTTCTGCATAGCAATTTATCATGTGTTCTGTTACTGGCTGTAATTTCAGCTATGTCCTTAGGATATACAATAAGTATTAAAAAAGAACTTCAGTGAGTCAGTCATTTAAAAGTTAATCTAAAATGCTAGCAGTCCTAATTGAAATGGAAAAAAACTGGTATCTGATTCTCTATGTAATCCAATAAGAACCAGATACTTGGGCTCTGTAGCAGGGTAAGAAATCATTTGGGCTAGATGCCCACTTAGGGAGTTTTGGTGAGCTGTTCTGGGCTGGGTCAGCACCCCCAGCCCACAACAGCCTGTCATAGGTACATATGGGTAGCAGATCATGGCTCTGCCCTGCGCTGTCACTGCCCCAAGATCCCGATATAAGCCCCAGCCCTGCTCCACCCACCCATCCTGCTCTCAGATGATGCTCCCTGAAGCTCATTCCATCCATTTGGCTGAGTGTTCCTTGCCCATGTCTGTCCCAGGCCAGTCTCCATCTCTGGTGGTCTGTGCAAGGCAGATAAGCTGAGATAACCAGGCAGCAGGTCTGGGTCCAGTGGGGCAGCGGAGACTGGCAGCAGTAGCTGGAAGGAGCTACCACTGGAAGGCTGCCAGGAGGCGAGACCAGCTGCCATGCTACTCCAGCCCTGCTGTGTACCCAGGGGCAGCAGAACCAGACACAGACACCATGGCCCAGGCTGCCCCCCATGCCTGGGCCAGATGAGGCTGAGGGACCCACCAAAGGCCAGACAAAATCCCTTGGTGCGCTGGATCTGGCCCTGGGCCATATTTTGTTCAACCCTGCTCTATATAGTCTGAAACAAAGTTCATTGTATTAGTGGTAGGAAAACTAAATCTGTCGAAAGTAATAGCTATCAATAAAAGCAATCACTATGTAAACTGCACTATACACAGTTACATGCAGCAGGATTCACTGAGGTAGGATTTTCCACTTGTGTAGTATTACCTATTTATAAAGGAATATTCTTGGAGTATATTTTCTGAATTATATTAAAAAACATGCTTATTTTGAAGGTAATAATCTGGGAAATTATTTGCTTTGTTTGATACACAGTAATAAAGCAGTTTGTTTTAGTGATCAGGAATCTGGATGAGAGTCAGTACTTGAGTTCTGTAGTTGACTTCCTGTACGACCATTAACAAATGTGTTTATATATACGGATGCATAGTTGGCATTGCATGCTTAAATTAATGTTTATAATACAGCTTCAGGTTCTTGGATAAAAAGAATCAAGTACAGAGCATTATTATTATCTGTTTATTTGTTAGGTATATACTTCTACTTCCTTCTTAATGAATTCCAAGCTAACTCCTCAAGAAGTGATCCTCCAGTAAAACCTTTATCATGGGAAAGACAGAAGGTAGGACAAGAGGCAGATTTTCCTTTTTAGGTTGGAGATTTTTTAGTACAGGCACACAGAGGAGTGTGTGTGTGTGTGTGTGTATGTGTCCTTAAGAGTCAGAGTAACATTTCTTGGAAGAGGAGATATTAAAACAGAAAAAATTGGAAGTACAATGATGTGGTACTTTCTATGATACATTACAGGCTAGAAGGCACTTTCATTGTTATTGTCTATTTTAGATTTTTGGGAGGAAATGTCTATTATATTTCACTCAGAAGCATTTTCAGTCTACAGGTAATTATTGTTACCAAGTTTGCTTTATATGTGTATGTAAGCCATATTTTCATTATCAGGACATATGTGTGGGGAGAATTATTTTTGATCTGGTTAAGACATGCTTCTGTTACACTATTTGCCCTCAAATTATTAGAAACAATTTATTCTTAAAATTTTAGGTGACTCCAGATAGCTTAAACGCATCTAATTTGGAAATACAAAGCAGCATGCTGTTTTTAAAACAACATTATAATTATGTGCTGTACCAAGATGTGAACGAAAACCTTGTCACTGTTGTTCTCATCTCCCAAACTCGCTCTTAGATTAAATGCAGATCTCTGCTACCTGGTATATCAGATAAGAGTCTGCTTTAAATACTTGGTCATGCTGTATGGAGAACGGTCTTGCTCTAGAAACTGAATTCCTTTTTGGTAGACTAGTCAAATTATTTCCAAGCAATCTACTTTTTGGCAGAGGATTGGTTGTTAATTAAACAACATTTTTCACTGAAAGTATCAGCCATCAACAGAAAATTTTGAATTTTCATTGCCAGTAGAAAAAAATTACAGCATGTGATTCTAGTCTGCCTCAGTTCTTTCATTATTGTTCTAGTCCAGTTATACCTTCTTCTTGCACTGATTGGCTGCATCCAGATGAACGCAGACATTTGGTTCCCTGGGGAAAAGTAGCAGCAGTGCACCTTGTACCACAGCTACTTGTCCATGGGGAATGCTTGTGCCACGTGCTCTTTGGCATGTGGCAAGTTACCCCAGAGTTGGTAGGGGCTGGCGCCAGCACTGTGTTGGCCCCAGCAGCCTTACCTAAGGTTCTGGGAGCCTCCCGGCAATGCAATAGTGGTGATCCTGATGAGAGAAGCCTGGCTGGCAGCTGCAGCATGGCTCTGGGTGGCCCAGCTCCACTTTTCAGCAGCGTGCACTGGCCGTGCATGCACTGCTTTGGGTTTTTTTCTGCAGATTTTTTGACCCCTGAATATCCAGTTGGTCAAAAAAGACCATGAAAAAAAAGGTGGAGCAGTGCATGCATGGGCAATACACCCTTGCAATGTGGAGAACACTTGACTGTGTGGTATGCGGTGCTGCAGACATGTTTGTGGTGCCATAAGCCATGTGGCCAGGCTCATCTGGGCGTGCCCATTATGTCTAATCCCTGTTCAAAAACCAAAGGGTTTTAGAAAAAGTTTCATGCCCTCTCTAGCTTATCCTTTGCAGATCCAGCTGTATTCTGGTTCTCTAAGTAGAAACTGTCTCTGAAATTTCCTACTTACATTTCTGCATAGTGTGTTCCCATGGCAATGACTGTTATAGTTAAGTTTGCAGAAGCTTTTCTATTCTAACTCTGTTTCAGAGGCTTGTATCTTTATGAAATGTTAACCTTTAGGCTAAAATCTTCCACAGTTGGTTTCTGACTAAAAATATTTTTTCTTGGAAAAATATTAATAAAAATATAAAGCCATTATTGACAGTGAGGAGAATGAAAAAAAGAGTGTGACTATATTTCCCATTATGAATAAAATATTTTTAGTATTATGTTAATAGATGTGGCACTAAAACAGCTGGGGGCAGGAAGCTCATGTCAGGATAGGAAATAGCCCTCAATGGGAATTATCTTCAGAGAATTCTGCTCAGAACCAATTTTTGTTGGGCTATATCACAACTCAGTCAAGAATTAAACACTACAAAATATGTATGGTATTTTTTATACACATATCTGTAAAGTGAGTGCAGCAGGGATTCTAGCGAGCATATTCTGCCCTTGCCAGATCAGAATGTCGGTCCTTATGCTTACATAATATACTGACTAGCAAATGGAATACAATGGGAGAATGTGAAGAAGAGTGACTAGGTAGTATATGGGTGCTATTTCTGTTTTATGAAAAATTCTGAAGTTTTAGAAGTTTTCTGTTCAAAAAGGAGGAGGGAAATCCATTAAAAGAAATTTGGTGTAAAAAATTTGATTGCAAAGTTTCATTTTAATAAAATCAAACTGTTTTGTTTTGATGACATGTTTGAAATAATATAAGATGAATTGGAAATCCACGTCATTTTGAAACGAAATATCAATGCTTTCCTCTGCAAAAATGTTAAAGCATAACATTCGATGGTAAAACTTTTTCTGAAAACTAAATGTTGTTGAAATGTTTCCAGAAACATTTTGTTTTCAATATATCCACCTTTTCTGATGGAAAAGCATCCTTTGATTAAGCTTGAACAAGCAGGAAGAGAACAATAGTCAGTGGTGTTATACCTCCGTTGCAAAAGAGGGAAGAGCAATTCAATTATCTCAAACAGCAATGGTGATTATCGTTATTTTGGTCCTCTAAAACTCTTTCCCGCATCTCTAGTAATAGGACCTCTTAGTAATGATTCCCTGCCTAAATGTATCCATTTAACTAAGTTGACTCCATTTATAAGGTATTTCCATCAAGTATCAAGGCTCAAAAAGTTCAATTTTATATAAAAAATTTAAAGGACAATTAGGGATAAATTTTGCAAAAGTTGCACATCCACATGAAAACACATGCAAATACCTTTGACCAGAATGAAACATGGACATGGGAAGTATGCATAGCACTTTATGAATTTTAGAAAATTAGTAGATTTACCATTAGTAACCTTACCATTTTAATTTTCAAAGGAAAACTGTGAGATAGTAGCCTTTATGCTTAACTAAACTTTAGATGAATAAAATCAGTACTTTCTGATGCCACTGATCTGTATGAACAATAGCAGGAAGTCCTGTCTTCATTCATTAACCAGGGTAAATTGGGGTAGGCAATGAATTATTGCTAATAAAGAATGCTAGTAACCCAGTAAAACATTGAGGACATGTCTACACATACATTTGATCTGCGCTAAGTTTACTTGGGAGTAAACTACACTGTTGGAAGTGTTCCCAGGCAGACATCTTCTCATGCAAGTACTAGGGAGAAGATTTGCTGCTCTTAACACCAAACTTCCTCCAGCCCTACAATGGGCCCCTGCTGCCTCTGGGAGAAGCTCCAGGCTCCAGCTGCGGCAGCCAGCAGCCGGGAGCCCTCTTCAAAAGCCAGCCTCTCTCACTGCTCTCTGGCCGGCCACTTCCGTGCCCAGGAGAAGTGTGCCTAGTGGCATGCTGTCCAGCACACCTGGAACAATAAGCAGGGCTGGAGGCCTTGCATATGACCCAGGACATGTTCCAGTACCTCATGGTGCAGCTCTGGCACCACCTAGAGTGGCAGGACCCTGGCATGCAGCTGCCCCTCCCCATGGACACCCACCTTGCTCTCACCCTGCTCAAGCTGGCCATGCCCACCAGCCTGCAGTACATTAGCCACTTGTTTGGCATGGACAAGGCCACTTCTGGGGAGACTGTCCTGGAGGTGTGTGGTGCCTTCCAGAAGGTGCTTGCAGACATGTTCTGGGCATATGATCCCCCAGGGGGTAGTGGTGAGGTTCCTTTCCCTGGGAATCTTCCAGTGCATTGGGAGCCTGGACAGAACACACGTCTCTCTCCCCCACCCACCCCATGGAGACCACCCATATTTCAGCTTCAGGGGCTTTCACTCCATGGTGCTCCAGGCCATCACTTACCACTGCAGGGCTTTCATGCACATGAGCACCAGCTGTCTGGGCATCATCCACTACTCCTGCACCTTCCAGAACTTGTGGAAGCTGGTGGGCCTGGTGGAAAGCATCTGCTTTGTTCCAAGTGTGCCAGATCTGTAGCTAGGTGTGGTGGCCATCCTGCCCTTCCTCATCAAAAACCATGCCTACCTGCTCCTGCCCTGGCTCATGGGGCCCTACACTGGTCACCTCGACCCGTGCCAGGCCTACTTCAACTGCTGCCTGGGCCAGACTCTCACCCTGGTGAAGCATGTCTTCAGCCACCTCAAGGGCTGCTGGTGTACTCTCACCACCTGCCTCAAGGCCAACAAGAACAGCCTTCTCCAAGTCATTGTTGCAGCCTGTGTGCTGCATAACCTCTGTGAGGCCTGGAGGAATCTTTTCCATGAGGCCTGGGTGGAGAAGACATTGCACGCAGAGGATGCCTGGCAGTGGGAGCACCACCTGTGGTGACAGCAACAGAAGCCCCCCCCCCCCCCCCCGAGGACCCAGGATAGCCATGCACCCACTAGTGGGAACCAGTCTGGGTACAGGAGGCCGTGGTTGACCACCTCATCCAGCACTCCCCACTCTAGATCACCTGCATCACTACCCAGGGGCTCACCACCACCCCCACAGCACCACACTCATTGCACACACATCTGACAAGAATACGTCTTTATTTCTCTCACATCAACCAAAGCCCTCCTCTCCACTCCTTCCATAACAAACAAAGCCCCTTCACCACCTAACCTACCTACCGACATTAAAAAACTTCTTCCCCATGAAAAGTATTTACAATGTCCTTTGTGGGCTGTTCTGGGGTGGAGAGGCTGTGGGATGGGGACACCTAGGGAGCAGAGCCTGTGGACAGCCACACAGCATCCTGGCCTCTTGCTGTTCCCCTGTAGATGCACACACCATGGCAAGTGTGGCAGGCAGGGTGCTCGCCAAGGGCCACAGTGGCTGCTGGTGCCCTGGTGCAGGTGGCTTCCCCTCTGGCAGCTGGTGGCCAGGACCATCAGGGCCGATGTGCAGTCCTGGCCCTATTTCAGGCAGCTCTGGCTCCTTGCCCACATGGAGACAGGGCAAACGGCAAGGCTAGCCCCAGGTGAGGGAGCTACGTGCTGCTGGACCCAGAACAGAGGCTGGGGCAGCAGCTCCTGGATGCTGAAGTTTGGTGTGGGGTGGCAGAAAGCTGCAAGTGGGCAGGTGGAGCTAGGGTCGGGGTCCAGGAAGTGCGAGGCATGAATGCAACTGCCAGGGCCAGAATGGTGTCCAACACCCAGCGGTCATTGTCCATAGCCTGCATTGCCTGGCCTAGGATGGCATTCTGCTCCTGTAGCAGCTGGAACTGCTCATGCTCCAGGACCAGGAGCACTGCCCAGAACTCTTAGTCTTAGACCCATGTGTCCTTGTGGGGAATGTCTTCCTCCTACCAAGCCCATGAATCCTTTAGCTAGTTCTTAAGTGTCACCACCAGCTGCTGCAGGAGGACAGTGCAGTTCTGCATCTGCCTTTGGCAGAGCTGACGCATCTGAGCTGTGAAACTGGTGAGCAAGGCATTGACCAGGGCTCCCCAAGCTGCTGGTGGAGACTGCAGTTGCGGAGCTCAGTGGGACAGGGTGCTGGATGCCCAAGGAGTCCTCCTCCAGTGATGTGATGTACAGGCCAGAGTGGGGACTTGGACAAGTCGTCCATGATGCTGTAGACAACACAGCTGTGGCCTGGGTCCTGGGGCATAAGAATGACTGTCAGTTGCTACATAAAGGGCATGGACTTACAGGCACTGCCAGGCCAAAAATTGTGGTCAGTCATGGTGACCCACTGTGCCCACAAGGCCTTGATCTTTATGTGGCACTGCTGCGCTAACCAGTCATGCACATGTTTCTGCATCTGGCCTGACAGGGCCTCATAGATGGGGATGTCGGAGCACCCACCACACTCAAACTGGTGCTGCATTCATCTCAACCCACAGTGCCACAAAGTCACCAGTCTTCTCCTTCTCCAGTTGGAGCCTCAGTGGAAGGCACAGGCATGGGCATAAATGTGGGCATGGACCTGGGCAAGGATGACAAAGCCATGGTGGGTCCTGCTCTGGCTTCCTGCACCCCCATATGGCTGTCCCTGTCCTGCCAGGCTTAAGCAGCTGCATGTAGAGCCCAGCACAGGGTCATAACATGGGACTGACAGCCACACAGCAGAGGCAATACCCTGCAGCACCTACAGGTGCAGGGCAGCCTGCTGGAGGCAGGCTGCAGGTAGGTGGTGCTGTCCCTGTTGGCCAAAAGCTGACTGCAGTTGGGCCTGTGGGCTGACAGGCCTGGCTTGAGGCTGCAGCAGCCTGGTGCACACCATAGCTCCCTGCTGGCCTTGACAGTACTGTCCTAGTAGCTTTTGGCACTGCAGTGCCAGGCAGTAGCACTGGGGTGCAGGGAGGCTGCCAGAACTAGGCTGCAGCCTGCTCAGTGAGGACACAGAGCCTGGAGTGCCCTCAGGCTCCCTGGTTGTGTGCCCGCAGGCTCAAAATGCCTGCAGGCTTTTAAGGAGTGAAGTAGAGGCTGCCATAGAGAGACTTTTAGCAGGAGAGACTTTTAGCTTGGAGCCCAGGGACCAGCCTGAGGCCACTGCCCTAGTGGCAGGGCAGACCCAGGAGCATACATGCTCACGGGTCATGTCTACATGTTTGTTACTGTGCAATAACTAATCCCACATAAATTTGCTACCTGCAAGTGTAGCAAATTTATGTGGATTTAAGGATTTTTACTGTGCAGTAAGTGCATACTTGTATAGACGTACACACTTAATGGCACAGTAAACTATGCCACTGCACATTTAGGCATCTCATGTAGGTGTTTCCTGGCTATGTGCTACGTGAGAACAACTTGAGACAGCTGTTTAGTGAGTTTGCTTTTCCTTCCTTGTCTACTCTTTTTTTTTCTCCTCTTGTATATCTTTTTCCTCTCTCTCTCTAGCCTTACATTCTCCATCATTCTTCCCAGCTCTGCCCCTTGCTCCCTGTGGTTTTCTTCATTCCATTCCTTTCCCAGGTCATCACTTTCTAAAATTAATGTTAATTGATTCATTCTTAATGCTTTGGGTGCCCAGTCACCGACCTCCCTCCTATGTAATATGACTATATTGTGGATTGCAAAAGAATATTTTCTTTTACATCATCACTACTGGAAAATTTGTCAGTGAATAGGATGTGCAAATCAGATCTTAAAAATGGTTACTACTATGCTTCATGAGGAAAGATTACTCAAGTGGAGAGTGTTTAGATATACTAAATGAAGCAAAACTCACTAAAGATGCTGTATCAAGGAGCAGGAATCTTACTTGCAGACCTTCAGAATACACCTCCAAAATATCCACCTTTACTTTCAGTTTTCCTTATTTACTTTGGGTACCCATCTCAGTATCCTTAATAATGTATAAAACATATTAAAGAATAAAGAAAAAAAATAATTTTGTCAGCTGCCAAATAGTTGTCTTTCTGCTCTCCTGAAGCAAAATAGAATTCATTTTAAACCAAATGAGTGAATTATGACAGACCTGAAACAGTCAAGTACCACTTTAACTGTTTGGTGTAAGGAAAAACTGGGAAAAAATAAGTAGAAAATGAATAAAAGTGATCTTTTTTCTGAAGCATTAGTTACCCTTGACTATTATCCAGGAACAGATAGCAAGATCTGATAGTGGGTTAATAGGCCCTTGCAAGCAAGAAGCAGGTGATGATAAATGATTGGTATTTTCCCACAGTGAATGGCTATGTTGACAAGAATGGAAGGTTAGATTAAAAAAACAAAATTTGAAAAATCTAAGATTTTACTTTTCTTTTTTTGTCAGTCCAAAGCAAAAAAGTGTAATCTTTGCCTCCATAATACCTTTTTTCCTTTTGTGAGAAAGTAGCATTCTTCTCTTTTTCACTCGCAAGGAAACAAAGCAAACAAGCAAAGGAAAAATTGCTCTTCTATAATGAAGTGAGCTGAAGTAACCTGCCTTTTATTTGGAATAATATTTGGGTTCTTTGTTTTAGATTCAGCAGTGGCTTGATTAAATAAATCCATTAAATGGACCTTTCATGCTGTTTATTTAAGCTGGAATATACTTAAATAGTTTTCCATAACTAGTTATGGGTTTAGCATCTGTCTTACTTTGAATTTAAGGAAAAAAATGGTGAAATGTTAATTACAAACCACACAGTAACTCGAGTGAATTATCCTAAATATATTCAAGTCAAGAACACGAACTGGAAAGAGTAAACAAGAGTTGAATATTTGATGTTTGGAGTTTAGCCTCTCTGCTTCCTTTTGTTACAATATTTAAATCAGGGAGAACTATTTTGAATACATATTTTAAAAATATCCTTTTTTGTGCCATCGAATACAATGGTTGTCAGGAGTTCACTGACACAGAAGATCAATGTGTATAGTGTAGGTAAAGTTTGATGTTTTATTCATTAGATCAGAGTTCCTTGATGTTTTAAACTTCCCAGCTAAAATGAATTCACAAATACATTAGCTCAACCAGATGGATAATATTCATTAAGCATTAAGGACAAGATTCAAAGTAGTTCAGTAGGTGCCAGCACACAGGCATTGCAGTGACTGAGTATTAGGCTTCTTGCTCTGAATGTTGATTTAATTTGATTTGATTAGGTGCCCAGGATCCCTAAACAGTCAAAGGCAAGGGCTTGGGGGCACCTTAGAACAATTCAGTTTTAGATGTGCAATTGCCCTAGACAGGGAATGAGAGCAGTAGGTGTCTCCAAAGGCAATTCAGAAAACATAAAGCCACCTAGATAAATCCAACAGAAAACATTTAAACTTCCACTGCTCATAGGAGCTGAAGTGCCTGACTCAAGTTTTCAAGAATATGTCTCTATTCACTTGCAGTTCACACTACTTAATTTCAACTAGAGGATAACAACTTAATGGGTATCTACTGGAAGAAACCATGAAATCTCACAAGAGAGTTACATGGAATTAGGTCCCGTTTAGTTTCCATTATAAGAAAGAAAGGAGGAAGAAAACAGCCTGGAAGCCCTGGCTGTAGAGGGGTATAAGGACCTTAGCAGTAGAGGGTAGAAACACTTCGAAAGTAGAGAAGAACGGAGAAGGCCTGACCATAAAAGCTGGAATAGTAACTAGGATTGGGTTCAGTTTGGTTTGAGGTACTGAGTTAGGCGTAAACATGCCAGAAGAAAGTCTGGGACTAGTCAAGGTTTAGTCAAAGAACAAAAGAAAAACTTAGAAAAAAGTCTGGAGCTGGGAAGGACCTGGCAGAGACTAATGGGATAATTGGTGGGAAAGAGGCCTGCAAGGATGTCAAACAGCACCTGAAAGACATTACAGAGAGGAGGACCAGGGACTTTGACCCTTAGGAATGTGACCTCCTGTGAGCAAAGTTCTCTCCCAACAGAGCTCCACCTCCACCCACTGATAACATCCAGGCATGGCAGAAACAGGAGCAGGAAAACTGGGAGTGAGAAGAGAAGACTTGATTTGTGCAGGAACCATGAAAAGTACCTTGTGCAGAAAGGAAGGCAGTGGTGGGCAGTCACAGGTCTTGTCTTTGTGTTTGCTTTTCTTTTTTTGTAAGAGTATGACATTGTTGACTCATGTTCAGTTTGTGATATAAAGTAACCCTTAACTCCTCTGCAGAACTGCTGTCTAGCCAGGCATTCACCATGTTGTATGTGGAGCTGATTATTCTTACTTAAATATACTAATTAATTAAGTAAAAGTTTTGAAAGGTACCACAATGAGCTAGACTCCTGCAAAAGCTCACCTGAAATATCCTTCCAGTTTGATCATTGATGACAATGGTTGAGTCATTGATGAGAATGAGATTACATGACACACTTGAAACTGTTGATTTAACTACAAGTATTTAACCAAAGCACAGAATAGTACAAATTATTAATGGTAAACTGAAAACCTTCCAAAGGTAAAGTTAAGGAGCTGTCTTTTATCGTCAGTGGCCGTGTTGACACAAGACGCTGATTGGACAGTAGTGTGGGGGCCGAGAAACGCTGGTGGAATGGGCCCGCTGATGGAGTGTGGAATTAGTGCACTAGACTCGCAGGTTGTTGGAAGCAAAAAATACTTTACTTACAGTCCTCAGGCTGTAGGCACGTTCCTTGAAGTTACAAAACTCAAACAGGAACTCAGGCACACAAAAGCTCACACTCACGCAGGGTATGGAACATTGGATGAATCCGGTGCGGCGGCGGCGTCAGTTGATCAGGCCTCCTTTGTAACTTGGAAACGCACGCGGATGTTTCCTCATGCGTGTCCCAGCTCTCCTCTGGTTTCAGCAGGCATTGCCCAAGCCTCTTATTCGGTCTGCTAGCCAATCGCTGACTGACACTTATGCATAATTTAACGTGAACCAATCGCAAGCATGCACTCACTGGTGCAGCTGCAAGGTTTTGGCGGGCTCCGACCGTGCACCAAAACTTTTTCCGTGCTACAGGGGTAACTTCCTGCTCCCGTGCTCATAATGTGCTCAACACAAGCTGCACTGAGGCATCTCTTATCTTATGTTTTATGCACAAACAAGTAGGTGATTACTTGGGATCCTGGTTTTCTCTGATAAAAAAAATCCCCAATTTTCAGGTTAAGAAAAATAACCCCAAATTCAAATCAAATTGTTCCATGATTAAAATGCTTATTACTACTGCACAAATAGCTCATTACTACTGCTTAGTGGCATTTTGTGGCACAAAGTGTGATGTGATGCTACTGGACAGTAGTAACAAGCTACTGCACAGTAATAATGAGTTACAGTGCAGTCAGCTCCAATTACGGCGCAGTCATTTATTACTTGTGTGTTCAAGTACTAAATGACTGTGCAGTAGCAACTGTGCAATCAGTGCCTCATATAGACATGGCCAGTAATGTGATCTAATGTTTGCAGGGGAAAAGAAAACACAATCCTGAAGTTCGCAGGTAAATACAGTTACCTGCCAACTTTTAATGAACACCTAAAACTGCAGGTAAAATTGGATACACTGCATAATAGCTTGTTTTGTTTTTGTACAAACATGACTATCTGAATCATTATTTTGTTTTTAAAGTTAGGTACTTAGTAGCAGAGAATTTTTACTGTGTATGTGCTTGCCAGAGTTTGTTTGCTTAATAATGGTGAGAGGATCCTTTAAAAAAAGTCTGCATGCAGTAGGTATTTTTTTCTAGCTGGCTTTAACTAGTTGCCATGACATCCTTAAATTGGTCAATCTGTTACTGTAAACCTTCACAATATATCCCACTGACTGGATACTTTCTAGCAATATGAGTAAATGTTTGCTCTTCAAAGGCAGATTGCCATTTTTCTTTTTCCCACAGAGCAGAGGAAGATAAATACTGTGTTATATGTCATATTTAAGCAAAAACATAAGCCTTTTATCACTTAGATAAGAACAGGCTAGGGTAATTAAGATCCCCTAGTATTTTAGACAGTTTGATCCTTATCTGTTATTGAGCTTCTTGTTACTATTTCAAACTTGCATTTTTAAGAGAAAAGGTTCCTCCAGTTGAGTTTTCTATATAAAAAGCTATATTAAGATTATGTAAATGATAGTTAAAAAAAAAAGCAATTTCTGGGTCAGTGTGTGGAAAGTAAAATGTGTATGAGACATTGGTAGAACAATTATCTATTCTTGGAATGAAGTAGATGAAAGTACCTGGGTTGTGTTGTCTGCCTTTTTAATATTACCTCCAGGACTAAAGATAAAGAAGAAAAAAAGCATAACTGATTTTTGTTGGCATTAGGATATACTTACCAGAGAGGTGTGAAATTAAATAATAATATGACATTCTTGCTGCCTGTGTTTCCTCATTTCTTAGTGTTTACCAATGAGCCTTACCCAGCAATAAATGATATTTTAGTCATTCTGTCTAGTGAACAAGATGACTGGCCAACTATTTTTGACTGATGATAACTATTTACATACTAGCTCTTACATAAATTTCTGCGTTGACTATATTGGAAACCAACATTTGTACATGTCTTTAGTAGGCAAACAGTCTGTTACTGTTAATAAAGATAAGCTGGTGAACCATCATAATCATTCAATAAGAAGTTCCATATCCACGCAAATCAGTGTTCCATCCAGTATAGCACCTAAGCATCCAGACAATGTTGGATATTTTAGAAGGAGACATAAAGCTATTATAGTGTATAAATACTACATCAATAAGGGAAAATTTGTACATTATTGATGAAAACTTAGTCAATTCCGGAAATTCAAGGAACTGTATTTGCAGTCCAGTTTCTTCTATCTGTGTTGATAGGATCATAGGTTTGTAGGATTGGAAGGGACACCACAAGGTCATCTAGTCCAGTTCCCTGCTCAAGGAAGGATCATCCCTGACTAAACCATCTCAGTTAGGTGTGTGTCTAACTTACTGTTGCAAATTCTCAGTGATAGAAATGTCACCACTTCTCTAGCTAGCCTGTTTCAAGGCTTAGACTGTTAATTACTTTAAACTTAACCTAATTACACAAAGATTAACTATAAATTTAGACAAATAATCTTTAACTTTGTGTCTTCAATTAATTGTCAGTAGAATTAGCCAGAAAGCAGTGTTTTCAGTTCCCAGAAAGTTTCAGGGTTTTTTTCAATTGGGTTTCAATCAGAATCACTGCCCACCAGATTGCTTCAAAGACAAAAACCCAGTGATTTTTAGGATACCTTATCCTGGTGCAGATCCTGCACAACAAAGTCAGGGATCATCAGTACCTGTGGTGAATCTATCAGCTGTACTGTTTAAAAGTTTAGCTGGGGATGCCTCCAGCTATACAGGCAGAATTGCAAGGGAACCCTGCTTTAGATTTAGCAAAATATATATTTTTTAAGTTGTGCATCCTTTTCTAGTGAGAGCTACTTGTGTACCAATGAAAAATATGCGTGCATATCCATCCATTGATTCATATGACATGTTGTTGGTTTTAATATAAAGCAGCATTTTTGCATTCTTGAAAGATGATGAAAGTCATGATCATCCTTAAAGCTGTGGAATTATTTGAAGATTTGTAAGCAAGTAACAGAGACAGCTCTGTTCTATATATACATGCTTTTCATTGTGGAAATTGATCCTGTGGAACACAATAGTCACTGGGGACCAAGACAATTGCAGAAGGAGGTACTTCTTCAGGTAATGTTGATCAAATCCAGGAAGATGAGAACTGAACTTCAAAATTTCAGCAGGTGGTCAATGAAGAACTGAGAGAGAGAGTGGAGCACTGAGCCTATTACCCATTATTTTTAAGGAACAAAAGGATGAAAAAGTTATCCCTAGCTAATTAGCTATCGCTTCATTGTTGTGAGCCTCTTTATTTGCCTAATGAAAATGGGGACTCCCTTTGCTCTTGATCATGACATCATTCTTGGATTCGGGAAAAAAATCTTGGACGCAGCAGAGATCCAGAATTTCTGTCTATGCTTTAGGGAGGAAGACATCTCATTAACTGCCTCTTTCAAGGGCCTCCTTCAGAAACAGTATTTAGAGTATAATCTTTTTGGGATAGAGGATGTGTTCTTGCTTTACAATAACCTATTTAAACTCAAAACATCCCAGAGGACTGGGGATTTCCTAGCACTACTGTCAGTAACCTGCTGCGGGTATAAGAAGCCAAGATGATATCCCTTGGATCAGATCAACTACAGTGTTCTTTTTTCAAGTCTCACTCTACTTCTTAGTAAGCACTTTTTCAGTTCAGTGTGGAACAGGAGATGGAAGGGAGGACAATGCAGCTCAATATGTGGTCTTGTAAGTGAATATAGTAATGAGTTTTCTACCTGTAAGAAATCACTGGCAATGAGCAGAACAGTTAGTACTGCTAGTTTTGCCCCAGAACCTCTGATTCTTTCAAGTTCAAAGCATTATCTTTGAAGTTTAATTCTAATACTCAGACGAGGTGAGTTGAAGACTAGGTAAAGGGAAAGCAGTATCTCTGGCTTCCTGATACTGGTACTTCAGTGTCAGTTGGTTGCAAATCCAAATGGAGACTGACAAGATAGTCATAAACACACAAAGCTTGTGGGAACCAATGGACAATAGGACAAAAGGAAAGGATCAAGATTACTGAACAAAAACTGATCTTAGCTATAAGTAACTTTTTTTCCTCCAACCATTCTCTAAAACAGGGGTGGGCAAAATGGGGTTCAGGGGCTAGATGTTGCCCACCAGGCCATTCTGTCTGGGCCATGGGGTCCCTAAAAAAATTAGAAAATTAATATTTATCTGTCCTGGGCTGCCTGTCATGCAGCCCTCGATGGCTTGCCAAAATCCAGTAAGCAGCCCTCTGCCCAAAATAATTGCCTGCCTCTGCTCTAGAACTTAATCTTTCAAAAGGTTCAGCAAGTAACATACTTCTTTGTTGAAGTTCTATATAATGTAGAAAAATTGCTTCAGAACTGCATTGATCCATTCTTATTACGCTTTACGGTTTCTCCCACCTGCTAAAGGAGGAATAGGCATCAGTCATGAGGAGAGAAGTGACTTAATAGGGAGCCAGCTCCTTCTCCCATCCCTACTTAAATCATATAAACAAAGAACAACAGGACAGTAAGTACAGACCAATTTCAGCCTTCTTTCTTTTTAAGAGAATTGATAAGCAGCTCTAGAGCAGACCACTGATAATACCTGGTGATGCTGCAGTTCATGTGAACTCAGTTCATGTCAGCATGGGCTCCATGTAACTATTTCTACAGGAAACCATGCTTAGTTACAGATGTTTATGGGCTGTCCACATTTTTTAATGAGCTATATGGTAATTGGTAGAAGGTTAGTAAAGTAGTTTACCTAGAAGGACAATCTGAAGAATGAATGTGAATGTGGTTTTCAATAATATAAAATAATTTCTTAATTTTTGTCCTGTTTCTCATCTAACATGAATATAGATTTGGCTGTTTTATTACAATTATTCTATAACAAGCTAACAAAGATTAGCAAAAAGATTTAATTATTTTTTTCTAAAGAGATTATCTTTATGAAATATTCAATATGGATTAATTTATGCTTTTTATTTAGCCCAGGATGGATAAAATAAATGGAATTACAATTATACGAGTAAATGTTATTTCAAGCCCTCTACCAGCAGGAAATAGCTTTATAACTAAATTATGTAACAGCTGTTATTGCTAGTGATCAGCATGATAATGCTTTCTCTCTGTTTCTCATGCAAAAATGAGGGTTATTTAATAGCACTGTTTTCAAGGACTTGTGCAGTGAAATGCAAACAAAGTAGGGGTCATGAGGGTCATGATGGTTATGCAACTCCTGTCTCTTAGTAAGTAGATATGTAATTGGCAACACAGTATGGAATGGTCTTATCATTCTGACCTGGAAATGTCATCCTTGTGTTACTGTAAAAGCCCAGATAAGCATTTTGGTTAGATTGATTTTTCATCAGCTGATATAATTAATTGTAGTGATAGCAATTAATCACTAAGGGCTAAATGCAGTAAGATAGCTGTCCTACTCACCTGGAATGGATGCCCAGGGAAGGCTACAAAAGTTGTCTCCTCGTGCTTGGCATCCTCTTTAGTTGAAGCCACATAATTAGGAGATATCCTGCTTTCAGCACAAAAGTATCTGTTGGGGGATTTATGCTGTGTGCATGGTTATATGACTCTATGAGTGCAGCCTGCTAATAAGGATGCTTCTTAGCCATGTAGAATTGTAAACTCTGTAAGTGTGAAAAATGACAGTTAAATAGCTGAGTAAGTGGCATTTGGGCATGTAAAGTGAAATGGGGAGTTCCCTTCTTAATGTCTCTTAAATTGTCAACAAAAGGGAAAGCCGCTCACAACAAAGTAGAAATGTTCAGTACAGTTGTGTCATATGCACATTTAACTTGTGCAAATTCAACTTTACATGGGACGGGAGGGGGAGCGGGACTTCAGTTAGCAGCAGGAGGTTTTGGCAGCATGGTGGTGGCCCGGTGGCATGCAGCCATCCCCCCCCCCCCCCCATGCTGCCTGCTTTGCAGATCCAGCTGCAGCTGTCGGCCCTGCTGCTTTGTGATGCTGAGCAGCCCTGATATATTGGTGCCCTACCCCTGCCTACGCCATTGCTCCTCAGTCCCAAGCCATGGACCCTATTAGACCTGTTTTGGGAGCTAGGGCCTAGTGTGGGAGGCTTGTGGCCTGCTATGGCCTCCAAGGTGGTGGTGGTGGTAGCAGTGGTGGTGGTGGCAGCAGCACAGACTTGTACCTGCTACTGCTGCTGGGCAGACAGGGGCACCTCACCTTGGCAGCCATGGCAGTGTGATGCTCCCTCTCACATCATGCCCACTTTTCTGGGCCACAGAAGCAGCTCTTACCTGCAGCTGGTCCAGCCAGGCTGCAGCTCCCACACCCCACTGTGGATGCAAAAACCTGGGGGGGAACACTCCTCCCCCCATGCATTGCCTATGCCCCCAATTCCCTGATGCATCACTTGTGCCACCTCCACCCCCCCAACTTGTCACCTATGCCCCGCTCTTCCCTTATAGACTCACCTGGAGGGAGCTGGAGGAACTGTTCTCCACTACACTTCCCCCTTCCCCTGCATTTTGCTCCCCACAGCCCCAAGCTGCACCTTGCAAACTGGAACTCTCCTAGCCTGCAAAGAGAAACCTTTGGTTCCTTGGGGTTTTCTCCTTTCAAGTAGGAAATCCATGTCTTTCCCCTTTAAAGGAAAAAATCCACATTTTTCAGTATTTTTCTCCAGCAGACTGAAAACCTGGATCCCTGGTGATCACAAACAGTATGTAGGATAAGCTGAGGGGGGGTTCAAAAGAAAATGAAACAGGGCTGTTCTCAGTGGTGGCAGATTACAGAACAAGGAGCAATGGTTTCATGTCACAGCAAGGGAAGTTTAGGTTAGATATTAGGAACAATTTTATCACTCAGAGAGGTAGTGGGCTCTTTTTAAGACCGAGGTAGACAAGCATTGGCTAGGATGATCTAGTTGGGGATGGTCCTTCTTTGAGCAACTGGTTGGACTAGATGACTTCTTGAAGTCCCTTCAAACCCTCATTTTCTATGATTCTATGATATTCTTCCAGGGATTTTATCCCTGTATTTCCAGGGAGCAACTCCGCTTCAAGAAATATCTTTAAACAGAGATCAAACCAGAGCAAAAACTTCCCTACTAGTCAGACATATCCTTTTTCATTAGAATGTAACACAAGAAAACTAGTAGTAATGTAATATATCCTCTGAAGACAAATAATTGTTCCTACACTAATAATAAGAACTTGGTAGACAATATAATATGCTCACTTGATGATACCTGATATATTATATATTTAATGATTCAAGACAGACTTGTCCAACTAGTGGTCCCAAAGCTGCATGTTGCCTCTGAAGAGTTAAGCTCCAGCCCCTGAATTCCTAGTGCGTGTAACTCTTTCCCCATTGATCTCCTGCTGCTGACACCAGTTTCTAGTCTCTCAATCCCTGCTTCTTACCCTTGCACTTGGGCATGGGGTAGCACAGTCTGTGGGGCTCAGGAAGACTGTGCATGTCTTGGGAGGGCTTAGGGACCCCATGTGGTATAGTGCTATGCAATGGGGTGGACACCTGGGAAGGGGAGAGGAAATGGCACCATGTGGGGAAGCCAGGCCTAAGAAGTTGGACAAACCTGCCCTTACTAGTCAGCTCATGATCAGGGATACTGGTTTTCTCTGGTTAAAAATCACAAATTCTTCAATAAAAATAGCAAATCCTCTGATTAAAAAACCCAATCTGGATGCCTACTAGGCCTCAATCACTGTAATAAAATACATTCTAAATACTTAGACATTTTGGCATTTCATATGGAGCTGTTTATCATGGAAAATCAGAGCTCCCCCTGCCCCTTCACTTGCTAGGATGCAGGTCCAGGCTCTTTACTCTCAAGCCATAGCCCCACAGCCCTGCTGGTGCCCCTCACTCCCTACTCACAGTTCCCTGATCCCCCAGCCCTGTTGGAGGGGGTCCCCAGCTGCCAGGGCTATGGGGCCAGGGACCCAGGTTTGTAGCTCCCTGCCCCTCACAGCAGCACTGGAGCCCCAGCTGCTACCCATGGGAGGCAGTGGTTGCTGCAGCAAAGTGGATTGTGGTGCCTATCTCCCCCTTCCCCATGGGTGGCATGGCTGGAGGCAGTGGCATAGCCTGTTAGGGGCGGTGGGTGTGGGCTGCCTACTGTGGGGTCAGGCTCCCTGCCCTGCTGCCTTCCCACTGGGACCTCCATGTTGCAGCAGGCAAGACCTGATCCTACAGGGCAGAGCAGGCCCAGCCCCAGCCCCAGCCCCAGCCCCAGCCCTGCCCAATTCCCTCCCTTTCTCCTTCACTGTGGGGGGCCTCAGTTCTCCCCCTGCAACTTCCAGACCTACCTGTGCCAGTTGCTTTCCAAGCTGCCTGGCAGCCATGTGCATGTGTACATGGATACATGCACATGACCCCCCCCCACTTAACTGCCCTCCTCCTGCTCCCCCCTAGCCTCTTGCAGGCTGGACCTCTGCCAGCCTGCAAGTGGAAACCCACCATTTCCTGCTAGTTGAAAATGTTTCCAGTAGAACAGTTTCTATTGAAATGTTGATTCATTAAAACTACAATATCACTATAACATTGTCACACAAATGTACTGGGAAAAGTATTAAAATAAAACATGGTGAATTAAAATATGCTATTTTAATCTTATCAGAATTATATTTTGGTTTTCTGTCAAAACTTCATTTTCAGGATTACTGAGATATGCTAAGTTGTGATATGAAACATATGCCTATATAGATCACAAAATAATATGAGAAAATGAGGTGACAAATGTTTTTCCCCCCCTAATGTCTGAAAGAGTCCTGTTGCCTTTGATGGCAAATTCAGTGTTCTATTTTCCTTTGCATTTATTGGTTCATTCTCTGATGTGCAACTATATCGTCAGTAGACTTGGGGAAACTGAAATCTGAAAACTATAATTTTAGTCCAATGTGACTCCAACAGTAACAAACATGACCATATATAGTTACAGGCTTTAGAGAACGTAGAATAATATTTCAAATAAAATCAATTCTTATCAAGCAAGTCTTTGTGCAGGAAAATAATGGAATTTCTGTATGTTTTGGATAGTTTTTGATTAACAATGGTGCTCCTATGTTGCTTTTTAGTTTCATATTTTAGTTGAACCAGTTGTCCACTATTCATTGTTCTGTGCAATGTCAGATTCACACTAAATCTCTGAACCATAACTACCCTTCACACTTTAGCCCCAACATATCTAATTCATTGACTTTTTGCTTCCTTTTGGATCTTTGCTTCCTTTACTTTAACCATTATTTTACTTCTGGGTTCAGATTTAGTTGTTCTTCAGTGCTTACATTAAAAGCATGTACAGCTCTTTTGCCTATCTTTCATTCTTCAAGCCTTGAGGAAAACAAACATTTTTGTATTCACTAACCTTAACCCTGATGAGCATTATCTGACACCTAAATAACAGGCCTGTACGAAGCGACTAGTATTCACTTGGATTTGGTCAATTCAGGGTACAGTGATTCGATTCAGTGATTCAAATCACTGTCCCAGATCAATTCAGCTGAATCTGATTTAGAGATTCAGCTGCTGCCAAATTGGCTGAATCTCCGAATCAAACAAGCCCCATCTCGCACCCTTTCTCCCAGCCCTGTCAATGTCTGCCCCGCCAGTCCTCAGTGTCTTGACACTTAAAAAAAAAAAGAAGCCCTGCACTCACTGGCTCCTGCCAGGCCAGGATGGGGGCACAATCCCCACTGCCCTCCACTGTATGAGGGGGCTCTGCCGTGAACCCCCAGAGGGCCCCAACGGCCACTGCAGTAGCTAGTGAGTGTGAGGTGCTTTTTTTTGTTTTAAAGTGCCAGGATGCTGGGCCCAGGCAGGTCAGCCATTGATGGAGCTGGGAGAGTGGGTGGGGGTTTGGGGGTGCTGGGGCTGGGGGAGCAGGCAGGGGATGGGGCCTGGTGGGGGTCCCCCCATGGTCCTCTACCCTCTCCTCCAGCCCCCCCACCCACTATTTACAAGCACAGGATCCTGGTCCAGCTCTCTGTACTGGTGAGTGGGGACTTCCCAAATCTCTGAATCTCGTGCAAAGCTTTTCCAAATCAATTCAGAGGCTTCGGATCAATTCAGACCTTTTTATTGGTCTCCCAATTCAATTCAGATTTGGAGATTCAGCTGCTGAATTGGGCTGAATCTCCTCTGAATCAAATCAGCAAACAAAGCATCACACAGCCCTAATCTATAGCTCCCATTTTACAACACTATGCTCTAACCATCAGGCTATGGGAGAGGCTTTGACTACAGCACCTTCCAACCCCCTTGTGATGGTGGCTCGCTAAGAGGTCAAAGGGCTAGATGAAGAGCAAGCCAAAGGCAATGTGGCTTAGTGAGCT
Organism: Caiman crocodilus; assembly: GCA_030014935.1. Taxonomy (NCBI): domain Eukaryota; kingdom Metazoa; phylum Chordata; order Crocodylia; family Alligatoridae; genus Caiman; species Caiman crocodilus. The sequence goes on from JAGPOW010003316.1 coordinate 97,255,030, forward strand.
GAGCACACCTGTGAAAGGGAGGGACCTAGGTTTCTGTCCTAGGCCCTTGCCTGTAAGACAGAAATTGTCCTACTGTCAGTTGTCCACTGGATACTACATCAAAACACTTAGTGTGGAAATTTCTTTTAACAGCTTATCTGTATGACCATACCCAAATACCGTTGCAGCTTTGTCCCCAGTGCCTGCCAAATTGGATTTTGCTGTTCTGAATTGCAACCTGTTATATATAGCATAGAGCTCTCAAATATCATTCAGGATTTTAAATGCAAAAACATACTAGTGACACTCTTTTATAACACCACACTCTTCCATATTCAGATCGATTTGATGTGGCTTATTCCCCAGCTTGCTTGCTTGGCTGAGGCTAGTGGTTGTGTTTCCATGTTGTTTTATTCCTTTTCTAGTGATGTTATGGTTCATAACAATTTGTGATTGTGTGGCTGTCTGTGGGAAACTGATTTAGTCTACCACCACCAAGCCATGATCTGCCGCAAGCTGTCTTTACTCACAGAGCACAAATCCTGAAGACTCTAAAACCATGCAAAAGGAACTCAATAAGAAATTTAATCTGAAATTTCGAGAAATATGTTTTGATGGTATCTATCTCATTTCTCCAATGCAATAAAAGAAAAGAAAGACATCTGTTCTAATTCCACTATTCATCTTCTTCAATTGAAAACATCTGAAACAGATGCACAATTGAAACACTTCTGTACCGGGTCAGACCAATGGCCATCTAGCCCAATGTCCCATCTTTGACAGTGGTAGGAATGGATGCTTTAGAGGGAGAGCAGTGAACCAGATATAGCTAAGGTGGTCTGTCTCTATTCATTACCCTCCCTGGCATCAACCATTATTCATTTAAAGATGTCAGAGGAAACTGTTTAATAGCAATTAATAGATCCATTAATTCATCTTTTTGAACCCAACTATATTATCTGCCTCCACTACCTCCTGTAGCAATGAATTCCATAAGTTAACTATGAACTGGGTAAAAAGTATTTTCTCTTGTTAGTTTTAAACATGTCACCAACTAATTTCAACAAGTGCCCCCTAGTTCTAGTATTCTGGGACATGGAGAATAACATTCCCTTATTCATTTTGACCAGATGCTCCATGATTTTATAGGCCTCTATCATACCCCACTTCCCCCAGCCTCCTCCTCACTTGCACATTTACTCCTTAACCCTGATTTCCAGCCTGACCTAACATTTCTGGGAAAAATATATATATTTTTACTTATATATAAAGAAAAAATATATATTTTCTTCTTTCTTCTTCATGTTCTCCAAGTTTCCATTGGTAAACTGTGAGCTTATGAATAAATAAATTTTACTACTAATAAAATATACTTAGTTTCCACCATATCTTCAGCTTTATTCTCCCAAAGAAGATTCACGTTCTGAATGATCATTTATCTGGCAGCTGCCCTGGAACAGCAGGCTTGCTAATGCAAAAACCCACTGCCAGGATAGTAATATTGCTCATTATGTCCCATCCTTTTCAGCTATGTGTTTAACTCTAGGAGACTCAGGGAGATCCTTGGGGAACACTGATGTAGGAGTTTCTGCCAGCTCTTTATCAGGGTCCCACAAAACAGAACAGATTTTAGAAGCAGTGGATCTACTGTAAACCTTATTAAAGATTGGTTAAAATAAGCAATTCCCAAGCAAAATATCATAACTATTCACTGGCTTATACTATGCTGGCACTGACATGATTTCCAAGGTCACCTATGTAAAAGCATAGTGAGAAACATTTTCTGTTATAAAAAAGGAACATATGATGGCAGATAATTTGTCCTCAGGAACTGATGTTGGAACTAGACTGCAGGGTCAAATAGTTTTCTTTTATACATTTGGGGTGTTTGAGAACATAAGAACTTAAGAAGTGCCATACTGGGTCAGACCAATGGTTCATCTTAGTCCATCTCTGACAGTGGCAAAAGATGCTGTAGAGTGGAAGCATTAAGCCAGATATTTCTAAAGTTATCTGTCCCATTATTTAATATTCTCCCTAGCTTTTACTGGGACTAAGAATTAAGAATGGAAAACCAGGACATCCAGCAACTTCAAATGCGAAAGCATCAGAAATCTCACAAATGAGCATTAGAGTGATCTTTGCTCTACTTTCTGCATCTCCTTCCACCACCCATCCAACACAAACACACATTTTGGCCAAGTAAATAATAATTCCTAATCTTCTTTAATAGCATTAATTATAAATCATTTTAGTGATTATTTTAATATTTCTAAGAAGAAAAGAAACAAGTTTTGATGTCACAATCCAGTATTTATAAAGATTCCATTTTCTTTAACTGGATGTCAAATTGGAACTGCTGGAATTCTTGAAAGAAAACTCTAGGGTAATGCTAGTGATAAATTTCTTACATTGATACGTTCCTCCTTCAAATAACCTTAATTATTTTTTCATGTTGCCTCCAAAAATTTGGCTAATGCCAGGTAGTGTGACAGTCACAGGAAGTATTTTTCACTTGCCTAATAAAAGACACATGGGTCTCATGCTTGGGAGTGGTACTTAGCAAGATTTCCAAGAAAAACTAATAGGAACCAACTATACTCAGCATCAATGAATGGTAAGTCAATATGTGTAGATATATTGCATCTATCTATAGTCTTTGATTTTATCCTTACTATATTTCTTGTCCTTTTTTGAAATGATAAACACTTATAATCTGTGGAGTACATACCAGTATCTTCAGTTAGTCCCTAGTACAATCTTCAGTTAGTCCCTAGTACACTGTTATGTGATAGAGTACTACCTTTTATATGGAAAAAGGAAGGCAAATATGAAATAGATTAATTCATTTTATTTATTCATTTACTCACTGACCTCAGCATCATTTTGCTATGTCACAAAGAAAGACTTTACCAAGTTCACTTCCTCCATAAGTATAAAAGCTCCCTCAAGGAAAAATAATTACAGCTATTTAAAATATCATATAATTTGCAAGATAAACATCACTGCTTATTCATCCCACAGGGTTTTTTTTTCATTATTCCTTTATGTAATTTATGTAATTGTATTAAAAATGGTCTAGTTATACTGAAACTCTGTGGGTCTTAGAATATAACCTCTGAATCACCAAGCACATTGTTAAAAACATTTGTTCTGAATTGAAAGAAAAAGACAATATTTATTTGCAAAAATAGACAGGAGAAAAGTCACTTTGTTCTATTCAAAGTATTTATTTTGATACTTTCAACATGTTTCATTTTAAATATGGTCATTTAAAATTTTTATATACTACATTTCTAAATAAAAGTTATTTAAAAATATTTAGAAACACATTTTGGAAAGGATATTTTGACTTTTTATTTCTAATCGGTTTCAATAAAATGCTGGCAGCGATTTCACAAACATCTTGAATTCTGTTGAAACAGTGCTTCCCAGTAGACAACGGCTTGGATGACAATTTCTGGGCAACTCTAGACTGTGTTAAATACACGTGATTTAGTAACTACTGGTTTCTTGAACATTCCTAGGACTAGGCGTCAGGGGAGGACATACCAAGAATAGTACTAGGACTAGTAAACTCAATGCCACTTAGCCTGAGCAATTGAACAACTGAACAGTATGAGGATTTTTATGATAGTAGTCTTGTGATGCACAACACAACTTTATGTGAGTGAGGTTGGTACAGCAAGTTATCATGGCCTTCTGGATTTATACCTTCCAGGGAGCCATGTATTTTTTCAGCTAAGCAGAATGCTTACTCATTTGTTTAGATAAGGTATGAAGGTAATTATCTAGAGCAGGAATGTCAAACATACCATTCCCCCACCCTAACACGCACCTTTAAAGTTTCTTTTAAAGACATACAATGTATTTTAAAGACATAACATGGAGCCGCGTTATCTGGTCTGGTGGGCTCCCCATGGATTCAAAAATTCAGTGGCAGGGGTTCACTAGCAGTGTTAAATTACCACTCCCCTGCTGCAAAATTTCTAGACCTGCGGTAAGCCTGGGACACTGGTATGGCCCTGAACGTTAGGCTGGGCCCGTGGGGTGGGGGTGGGAGTGGTGCAGAGCATGGCTAAAGTGTCATGAGGCCCCATCCAGGCATTTGGCATTGGGCCATGCCTCTTATCCAGCCTGTAGAGCCAAAAGGTTGAGTGATATTGTTTCAAACAATTATGTTTTTGTATCAGATACCTTCACATCATTCATTGTCCTTGTATGGCATAAGGTTAGGATCCACATGATAAAATACCAGCAACATAACAGATGTTTGACATAATGAATTCCAGTATAAAACTATATATACAGTGAACAAATGCATCCATGTACTCATCCCCCAAATCCTATACACACATCATACATTAGATACACCTGAACTTTCAGAGAAGAAAAAGAATAGTTAGATTTTTTTTTTTCTCCTGACAAGGGATCATGTATCCATTAAAGTCTCTAGACCAAAGAAATTATCTGTTTGTCTCAATATCTCCTTACATGAAAATTCACTCCTCATTTTCCAAGGCTGTCTTACTCTAAATGGATCAATGTTATTGCCTCAACTGGACAGAATTTACCAAATACAGGGTGTGTCTACACAAGATGCTTTACTATGCATAAAACTAATCTAATGTGCAGTAAGACATCAGCATCTACATGTGTACTGCGATTACTGTGCAATAGATAAGTCAAATGTGCCATTTTCTAATACTTGTAAATACAGGTAATAGAAATGAGTGCATTGAACTAATATCCCAAAGTGCATGTGTACACACTGACTGGGAGCAAATTGCTCCCAGTAAGCCTAGGCAGTAGGCCTGTCCTGATCTCCATGGAGCTGGGTGAGCTCTCCCAGTTGCTGGGCAGCTGCCTCCTAACCACGTGGAGATCACAATCTGCTCCAGTCTCCACATGGCTGAGAGAGCTGTCTGAGCTGGTGGATCAGGATGGGTCCCAATCTCCATGTGTCTGGGAGGCAGCTGCCAGGCAGCCAGGCCAGCTCTCCCTAATCCCACGGAGATCTGGACAAGCCTCTGTGCACCCTGCCAGCCCAGAGCCAGCACCCAGGAGAGCTTGGAACTCTCTCTGGCTGCTGCAGGGGGACAGAGCAGAGCAGGAGTCCTAAACTAAACTGATTTGATCCCAAAAGGGAAACATTCAGATGTGTGTGGGGGCACAATTTAATACACCTGAATCATCTGCGCAGCAAATTCAAGCACATTTCTTGCACATGTAAATGCACCCACATTCTCCATAATGAATTGGTACCATCCTCTTACCAGAGCACTATATGCCACTGCTTGGAAGGTGTGACTCATTAAATAATTATGTAATCAGCTAAATGATCAATTGACTTGTTCAGTTATTGCCAAGTGAGAAAATTATAGCATGGAAACAATCAGTCAAAATAAAACGATTCCTTTCTAAGAATATTCCCAAGCTTGTGTACCTGTATTAGTAGAACAAACCTTGTTAATTATAAATATTCTTTCACTGAGCAATGTCTGCTTCAAATCTTTGCTGAATAACCATGTGCATCTGAACACTTTGCGATGCATACTACAGTGTCTACAGTGTTCCAAGGGAGATGCTTGGCATTCCTTCTGTCTTAATACTTATTTACTTTCCTATTTATGTATTCTACACAAAGCTTCATGAGTGAATTGAAATTCTTGCCCTGCAGTCAGCCTGATTGTGCATTCTACAAGAGCAAAGACCTTCACTCCACTTCACGAATGGCAATATTTTTCATTATGCCTGAACATTGCATGCTGCCAAAAAGGAGAGAACCACACAAGTAATCTGTAAAACACTGGGCAACAATTATGACTGTGGAGTAACCACAAGAGACTATGAGATATCAAAAATCCATTTCAAAGTTTCAAATTAAATCTGAAGCAAATCTTGTGAACTGTTAGCAGAGACTGTTATAGTGTTGTAGATTGCCACAAACCATGCATGCCTTCTGTGGTTTTGTGATGTAGTAAAGAAGAAAACTTTCAACTGTCCCTGAATGTTTCACCTTTGCCTTGCAGATAACCCTTATTCTGTGCCAGTAATGATTATGGCATGTGTATTGCACAACAGGGTAAAATATGTGCCTCATGGTAGAACATTATATATTCCCTAAAAGGGATTATAATATGTACATGATGTGACAGTCAAAGAACAGGTGAAAATTCTTGCAACATATAACATAAATATGCCTTTTGGTAGAATTTATCTTGGCATCTGTAAAACAATAGCATATATTTTGTTTTATTGTGTTTAAAATGTGTATTGTAATGCTCAGCAGTAGGCATAGATATCTAGGAATAGAAATCTTCAGATTTTCTTATTTTTTAAAAGGATTTTCAAGCAAAAAGAATATGTTTGTAGAGGTTTTTCATTTTGCTCATTATTTCTTTGGCTGGGAAATCCTGAAAGTAAACATATAGTTTCTTAAATCAGAAACTATTTTGAAAACAAAACATTTTTGCTTTGTTTCACTGACTAACAGTTGTTTTATTGAGCATTTTGGAACTCAGACTTTTTTTTCATTCAAATAAGTTTCTTTTGGAAAAAAATAATTGGCAGCTTTCATCTCATTTTGAAGTGTGTTTAACAATTGTTTTCATTCTTCCCCCCATTTAATATTTGCAAAGAAAAAGAAAAATATTGACATGTTCATAGATTATTCTGTCATTCTGTTACTATGTATAGATACATGTACATACATAGTCCTGAGTTTTGTCAACCACAGATTGGTATACTGAATGTTTGACAGTAATAATAAGACTAGGCATTGTCAATTGTCAAGTACTTTCCATTGAACTGGTGGTTTCTTTTGGAAATGTCAGGTTAGAGTGAAGCTTTTGTTCCTCTCTTTTAATAATCATATTGACCAGGAATCATTTTCATGTTAGCCATATTTCAAAGAAATTGAAAGGGCAAGACACCTACACATTTCCAGGTAGGATGATGATGTAGGTTTGTACATACACTACTTGATGAAAAGCTTTTGATGTTCTTCTAAAATGTAAATAATAAAAAATTCTAGCTTTCCAGATTCCTTTTTTTCCACTTGGAGTGAAAAAAAAATCTTTCTCTTGTTTAATAAAGAGGATTAAATATAAAAGGATGGAGATTGGGAGGGAAAATGGGTACAGAGAAAAGGGAAGATAGGTATAACATCAGCCCAACACTACTATAGAGAAAAGGTAATTCATTTAGTTGCTACAGGCCAATTTTTTGAGGGAGGAAAGGGGAAGGGGGCAGAGAGAAATGTCACAATGACTTAAAAACATCACCTTTCTTTCCCTAACCTCCAATTATGTTGTCTGTTGTTAGACTTCCTCTGTTGGCTTCTTGACTTTTTTCCTCATCAAAAGTAAAAGTCTTTGTCTTCATTTTCAAAGCTCTGTATTTTGCCACAGCTTTTCTTTCCACAGCTTTGCTCTTTTAGTACAACCCCACTTGCAAGCCGTTCTCCATCACCTCACTTCAGTTTTTTTCCTCCCATCCTGCCTTGCAGCTCTCATTAATTTCTCTAGTATAGATACTAAGCTTAAGGTACATCATACTTTCTTTCCAGTTACAACTGTTATTTCAACTGTTTTCTCCTGTCTACGCTACACCATACTATCGCTATATCCCCCTTCTCCAGGGAAAGGCATGCATCTTTACGTTTTCAGAAATACCATAGCCAGCGAGCCATCACCTTTTTCTGTTCCCTTCAACCTGCCTTCCCATACAGAATACTAGTTATGGATATATGCATTGTATTGGGGTGGAGTTTTGTGAAGGAGTGATGCAAGGCACAGTCAATGGTACAGGATAGTTGTGGTAATATTAATGTGTGCTTGTGGGTGAAAGAGAAGAAAACATCTGAGTGAAGTTTCTTAACTTTCCTTTTATATACTCCTGTGTTTTTGAGTCAGGTTGGTGCATGCATGCAGTCCTGCCTTCTTCACAACAAAGTTCTTTTTTTTTATCACTTTCCTACTTTATAATGTTTAATATGGAGTGAAAGCTTTGGTAAAGTCAAAGAGGGACAGCTGTGTCATACAGACACTTATGTGTTCACCAGTGTGTGTTAAACCTTCAATATTCTAATACAAAATCAGACAGAAAGGTATAGCTGTTGATATAGGAGACTTATAAGACAGATTTTGTCTGTACAGCAGAAGAGTTTAATTAAAAGAATCTTATATATCAACAATTCCTGGCACATTTCAGGTGAGAAGAATAAAATTTGAACATTATCTTAAATAACAAAAATGATATCTGCATATGTATCCAGTTGAATTAAGTTACATCTCTTTCAAATTCTGTGCATCTAGTCAATGTTTTCCATAAGTGATCAGTCAGCAGTGAAAGGTCAGAATGGAAGACAAATTTTACATAGAGCCCAATTTAAAAGATTGGCTGTTCAAATTTCATTCAGAGGAAACTAATCACTGTATGCAAAATTAAATGTACATAAACATTAATACTGAAATTTTACATTGATGCATCTTCCTCTTATAAAGAAAAAACATAAAACTACCCCACCTTTTAAGTTCACTTTAGGACACAGCTGTTATTTGTTTTAGTGTTACCAGAAGAATAGTGTGAATAATTGATTTTTCTGCTTGGCTGCCTAACTGAAAAATAAGAAATAAAAAAGAAGAACACACAACAATTGTTCTGGGTGAAAATGAACTATTTAATTGCAGGCATTTAAAAAAAAAAAAAACAAAGGAAAGGAAGAGCTAGATTCACAACACCCTGTAGAAAGAGAGGGAGATCCCTTTAACTCAATAGCTCAGTCATTAAAGCATCCATAATGTAGAAGAACAATATTCAGTTATCTCCTTTGCCTGAGGGGACTTAAATGCTTTGTCCCTCACCCCTGCAATTCAAGAGTCTTTGAACCATCATGGAATATATATTCAGTACCTCCTTTTAGACCTGTTCCACTTTGGTTCTAGCCTCTGCTCCACTGAATGTTTAATTAATTTACACAAAACAAAACAGTATAGAATAAGAATACTTGCCCAATACAGGGGTTGTTATAGATGTGGATTTGAATAATCCTCAGGAAGAGACAAAAATTCAAAGCAGGTCTCCAATATCCTGGATAGATGCTATAACCCAGTGATTTAACTGTAAGGTCCCTCTCATTAGTCCAGGACACCCCTTGGAAAATGCCAGGCTTAGCTTTCACTTATTTTTTAACTGTAGAAATTTTCTGTTGCAAAGAACTGAGAAAAACCACAACAGCTCAGAATTCTTTTGCTACTATGGATTCCTACTTGAAATCTCTGGTTTATCTTGTGAATCATGTTTGTACATCAAACAATGCTAAAAGTGTGTGGCACCTTGTGGCACCCCTGAAGGTCCTCAAGGTATCCTAGGTTTGAGAATCACTGCTCTAACCACTAACTACTTTTAATGTAGCCCTTAAATATTTTTTTAAGCTGTCTGACAAGATCCAGTCAAAATCATGAATATTTTTGGATGAGGAAACAGTATAGCTTGATTACTCTTCATACCCTCCCAATAAAAAAAATCTTGTTACTCAGCTCATATTAACAGACATTTCCATAGAGTGTGAGTAGTATATGTAATAACTAGTAGTATGTATTAAATATATACATGTATATTGTATTAATGTACACACACATAAATGAATATACATGTAAATATAGCCTTCATTTTCAAAGCTGACTACAATCTGATGCTATAGAATTTATTAGATGCCCAATAATAATTTAAATTTAAATTTTGAGATGGAACTGGGCTACTGTGATGAGCTATGGGTTTAATTATGACATTTCTCTGTTAACCATTTTCACATTGCTATAGTATTTTCATTGTTGGTAGCAATCCTTTGATTTGAGGATTATCTCTACCATGGCTCATTTATGTGTCTCAAGAGGTGACTTACAAGTCAGATCCTTGAGAGACAGACCTGTCTGCAGAAGTTGCAGGTTTTTTGTAAGGGAGAGTAGGTCACAGGCCAGGATTGCTCTCCTTTCCTTTCCTCTACTCTATCTTCTCTGCTTCAACAGTGAGACGCTTTACTTCAATATAGGCTGCCACTTTGTTGTGGTTGCAGTGTTATTGGAGTCAGTTGGCAATTGGCTCCTCCCAGGTCTTGATGTCAACATCCATTTTTCTTGATGTATACCTTTAAGGGGCACATCTCCATATGCAGGGACATGAACTTACAGCAGCAAAAATAGTAGTGGTACAAATTTGTGCCACTATTTTTTGCTTCAGAGCATGCCCTTGCATGTGTGCCTTGGTGTGGGGAAAATTGGCCCACTTCAGGCAAACTGCCCTTTCCACACTCCCCCTGGCTCACAGCATGCTGGAGGAGCTGGGGCACACCTAAATGAGTGGAGACACTCTGGCCAGCAGCCAGAGTGTTTCCCTGGAGGACCAAGCCTATGTGTCTGCCAGCACACACTCCTGGCATATATGCCACACTGCTTTTTTTCTCACCCCCGTTTTTTTTTTCCTTTGGTACCAGGATTTCCTAGAAGCAGAATTTGCCCCCTCACTGTAAATTTGCAACAGGGTATGTTTTAACATTCTAGGCATATAGCTTGTGGCACAGCAAAGGGGTTTGCAGTGCCACAACCCACATGTGCCTGCATATCTGTATGAAGCTTATGTGTCCTCATAGTATTGCCTCTGACCACCACAAGATCTCAGGCCATTACTAAGCTGGGAATCAAATATAATTTGAATAATTGAAAGTTGGGTATATTCACAAAATGGGCATGTTCACATGAGCACACCACACATGCAAGCATTCACTGTCCTGGTAATTTGTAGTACAGCATATGTTTTCTGGCACCAGCAGATCCTGGTGGTAAAAAAAACACACAAGAAAAAAGTGGGACACTGGATATGATGTCTGCATGCAACAATCAAAACCAGAGCCTGGCCAGCTGGAGCCATGCCCCAACTGCCAGCCAGGCTCCGTATGCCTAGATCATCACTGCTAAAGCCCTGGGAGGCCCCCAGGACCTCAGGTAAGGCTGCTGGGACCAGAGCACACATGCATGGGTGTTCCCTGGGGAAACACACATGTGCATTCATCTGGATGTGCCCAGAGTCACGTCCAGCAAAGTTGGTGCTTGAAGATCATTGACTCAATCCTGGTGACATTGGCTTCAGCAAGAATGCTGGCTTTTATCTGGTGATCTTCCCATTTGGTGGGGAGAATTTTCTAGACATGTCGTTGGTGATACTTCCCCAGGCTTTTGAAATAATGACAGTAGGTCACTCATGTTTCACGTCCGTATAAGAGAGGGGGGTGATGACTGCATTATAGATTTGGATCTTGGTTTTTTTTCCAGAGTTAATGATGAATAAAGACATGCCAAACAATTTCCCAAAGGAGGCACTTGTGCACTGTATCCTGTGCTGGATCACCTCATCAGTGTCCATGCATTCAAAGAGGTGGTTACCAAGGTAGGGGAAATGCTCAGCTATCTCCTGGGTCTTTCCGTTGATTTAATTTGGGGAGGAAGGGGTTATATTCAGGCCCAGGGCAGGGTGATAGAGCACATTAGTCTTCTCAATGTTAAGAAAGATGCCCAAAATTTAGTAGGCTTCTCCAAAAAAGATGCAGAGCATCCAGTGTGAGTCAGTACATGGTCAAGGTTGGAGTAAAACTGTTCTTTGATATTCTTTGATGGACTATGGGTTTTATTGTGATATTTTTCTGTTAACTGCATTTATGTTGTTATAATATTATGTGATTCACTTTACCTCCTTAACCTGTGCACAGAAAATAAGTTAACTACCAGTGCTGGTATGTAGAAGATTAGATCAGACCTTTAACATCAGCAGTCTTGAATGGCTTTGTTGACATACCAACACCCAGGCAGTGTGGATAAGGGGAAAACATGACAAAAGGAAGAGTAGGATAGAAAAGAAGATGAGGCAGGTCTGGAGATTAAGATGAGTGGAGGAGCTTTGGGGAGCCAGAAAGACTGGAAGCAAACAGCTGTGTATCTCTGGGTTGCTCAGGCATGTTCAGGCTGGATTGAGGATAGAAGGATTGCTTAATCTGTTTGGAGGGGATAAAGCACCTTTGGCTGGCTAGACTTTGCCCCAATCAATGCATTTACTGAAGAAACTGTCTTCTGTGCTGCTTGGAATTGTGGGTTGCATTAGGTTTCCTCCACAAGAGTAAAGTCCCTATATCAGGAGCAGAATCAGATACTTGATCATTAAGTCAGGGCCACAGAGCCAGGAAAAGTGAGAGATCTCAGAGCTGGGAGCTCAGAGCTGGAAGGAGCTTAGACTTTCCTCTTACTCTAGGAGCAATGCCTGGCTTCATGGGAATCTCACAGAGACTAGAGAAGGTCTCAGCAGTTCTGAGCAAGAACAGCCTGGGAGGGCATTCTGACAATCCCCTTTGTGAAAAACAACTACCCTTTAAGGTCTCTTAAACTGAACCCCCAACATCACTAACCATTTAGGATATGTAAGTACATTTACACTCATGTGCATTTGGGACTATGTTTGCAGGGTAGAGGGTAAGAAGAAACATGCATAAAGGATACAACTAATATTCACTCATATATAGGAAACATCAGGAATGAATTAGCAGGTACTGAAGGAAGAATATTGGCCTCAGTAGAGTAGTTTCCATGTATTCCGTACTTATTTTCCCCAACCTCTTTGCTCACTTTATATATAGAATTTCAGTTCAATTTCAGTTCCCTCATTTGTCTATAGAGAACCAATCATACCCAGTATGTTATAGAAACAAATAATAATAGAAACATCAAGCTGTTTTCCTGCACTGATTGCCAGATTTAAACAATTATGTTAAAATGTAAACTCGGTTTAGTATTTTTTAGAACAATAGAATTTGTGGGAATGAAAGCAGAAGCACGTTGTTCTTCTAAAAAGACAGCATTGATATTATGGAAGTGATCATGAGACTAAAAAGAGATGAGGTTTTGCACAGTAAGTGGCTTTATCTTGTCCCTGGTATTTCTTTGATTCTTGAGTTCAACAGAGCATGAATGAAATGAGGGCTGCAATGTTGTGTTTCTTGTTGCAATATGTTAAATAATAGTTTAGCTTTTTCTTATTCAAATCACTGTCTGAATTATAAACTGTATCCTGTGCTGGGGAAATACAGATTCTGCTAATTAATATATTGTTATAGATAATCCAATTTTAAAGCCAAAGGCTTTGTAACAAGAGAGGAAAGCAGTTCATCTGATGTGAAGCCTGAAGACCAGAAAAACAGCAGTGTACATATGGTGTGCAAAGTTCAAGTTCAGAATCACCAGGGGCTTTCTGTCTGAAGCTTGTCACTATGCAGAACTGCTGTCCTGTGAACACTGGAATAAAAAAGATTTGTAGAAAAAACTCAGAGCAGGGGTTTAGCTTTTTTTACATGTCATCAAATTCATTGTGAATCTTATTCTGAAAGACAGGTAGCCTGGAAACTGAAGCAGTGAATAAATCCTATTCTGCATGAATGGACCTTGGCAGGACTGTACCTTAGCAACCACCTGAGCAACTACCAGATGATTTAATACCAAGGGTAGTTGGCAACATTGAACAGCTTGCTAGCAACTAAGCTCTGACAGTTCATATTGTATGGGATATGATTACTAATTTGAAAATGAGGCATTGTCATGAGTCTGTTTATGATGGTAAAGAAAAAATGCTAACACCAGGCAATGTGAAATTTTCTATCACTTGCCTCAGCACTTTTAAGCAATAGACCCAAAAAGCCTAGTCCTGTAACTAATAACTGGATAAAGAAGCCAGCTAAAATAAGCTAAACTGTAGTCAGGCATTGTTAAATTGTAGTTACATATGTATAGGGAGGTTGTTAGGATTTTTACTTTTACATGTACCTTTGACCTGTTCATAGGCATGCTAACCATTTTCAAAACCGTGTTAACTGATTCATATTACACAGGTCTAATCAAATTTCAATTTGAATTAAGGATTAATAGATGATTGATGATCACTGACCATCAGGGAGGTTTTCATGCATTTCTGGACTTCTTCAGTAGAAATGGCAGGGGGTGTTGGACACTTGTGTAAGTCCTGGAACAACAGGGACTCGTACCTGGCTGAAACTGCAGTACCTGCCATATATACATGTTAATTAATACAGTTTAAATTGCTTGGGTCAGACTGCCGTAGTATTCATTAACTTTAATCCTCATTCAATAAGGATTGGTTCGTTCAGACTGGGGCCAGTTTTAATTCAAACTACAGGTGTGGATATAACTGGGTATATAGTGATAGTTGTGGTCCAGATTAAACCTAGAAAAAGGTAATGTCTATAAATGCCCTTGAATGGCAAGAGTTTTCATGCCTATTTGCTTTGGTCCCTACTTAAGTCAAAGACAGTTGTTAGTGTGGTACACACTTCTCTTTCTAGTGGAGAAAACTAGAATAGTGGGGCCATGTGTTTTTAGGCAGATCTACACCCCCAGATCCCACCTGCACAAAGCTGCTGTGCTGCTACTCTCAGTGAGTGTGCATGGAAGCTGATGTGACAAACAGACTTCTTGAAAGTTCTGCTGGTCTTGGTGGTACCAATTTCTTTATGGGGTTTATCCATCTCTGGGCATGTCTACATGTGCCAATTTAAGGTGCTTTAGCCTGATTTAAGGTGCATCAAAGGCACACGTCTACACATGCACACCCTTAGTGCACCTTAAACATGGTGATATTAGGCTATTCGTGCCTAAATTTGATACCTGCAAAAGCTTTATTTTATATGTGTTTAAAAGCACATGTAGACACGCCTTCTGAGAATTAAATTACTTGGTGCCTAAGTGGCTTGATCCTGATGCTGGTCTTAGCTCTCAGACATTTATTCTGCAGACCGATTGTAGAAATATCTAACTTCCGATCTAATATCTAATGTAAATTAGTCCATGCTAGCCGCGTCTATATGTGGGTTTTACTGTGGAGTAGACTAGTTAACTGCAGTGTAAACCATCACCATCTACACAAGTGATGGTAATAGGCCACAGTAAACTAATTAACACCATTATATTTCATTAGTGTTAGGGACAGTACTATCTTATAGCATAGTAATTAAGTATGATTAAATGCATGTGTACATGCTGACTGCAGGCGTAAATTGCTCCTGGTAAGTCAGACCAGTAGGGAGCCAGGCTTGTGCCTGCCACCTAGTCACACAGTTCCAGACTTTCAGCTCCCTTGTGCCCCAGCCAACCCCTGTGTCACCATCTGCCACCATGAGAGCCCAGGGCAGAGCAGGGCAGGAGTGGGGCTGGCATGAACTGCTCCACCCTGGCTTAAATTGCCGCTGTCCAAGATGCAAGTGTAGACACTATGACTGGGAGTACTTTACTCTGACTGAAACTGTTCTGGAGTTTATTGTTTTGAATTAATTGCATGCGTACATGTACCTGCTATTGCTGTGGCTAGGCTACTTCTGGTACCAGTGTCAGCTCTCTTAGAAATAGCATCGGTTATCTCTTAATTGCACTTAAGTCTTTCAAACAGATTTAAGGGTGGTGCTTCATTTTACTCAGCCAATATCTTCATAGGGACTTCAGAATTAACCTTTTCATCTTGTATAATCTTAATGGCTTAATGGGTTCAGGAAGTCTACTCACTTTTACAATCAAAGAGTAAGGAAATCTCCATTAACCCATTCTTACATGACCAGAGGACACACTAGTCATTCTTGTTGCTTTAGTAAATATTTTAAATGTAAGAACATAACAAACCATCTCCAGGTAATGTTATTTAATGAGGTGCACTTGTTTTCAGGCAATTGCTTTTTACTTTTACATGATGTTATGATAATAGTTTTAGAAGAGGGATAAACATTCATGCTTCAAGGCCATTTTAAATGATTAGGGGTTCAGAGAGAGGACTTTCCCTGAGGACTCATTATCACATAATTGCTGTTTGCTGCGTTTCTTGAGCATCCTCTGGAGCATCTTTTACTTCCCATTGTTAGTCACTACTGCTTCTCAAGATGTCATTGTAGCCTATATACTGCATTATTCTGGTTATAAGTGTCTGCAAACTTGACTTATATGCTTGGCTAACCTTTGATCTGGCCCCTGGCAGACTTGAATTTGGCCATGCAATAATATTGTTCATGCAATAAAAATACCACGTAAGGTTTTGGGGTTTTTTTCGTGGGGGGGGGGGAGGGGTTGGATTTTTATTTTAGAATTTTTAGTGCATTTAGCTGCTTTGGTCTGTTCCTTGGTTATTTGGTTCTCCTGCAGGATTTTGTAAGGGTTTAGGAGTTTAAGGACTTTATAGTTATCCATTTATATTCAAAGGGAAAAATGTTTTCCCTAAAATTGAACATGAAAATGTGTGGTCAACTTAAAACTGGAATAATAAGTCACCTTAGCTTCACAGTTGCATTTGGTGATGGGTGTTGAAGCCTCTATGCCAACACATTTTCACTGAAGCTGAATCCCAAACTAACTAGATTAAAACTAGATCAGGTATACCTATGGTGGCCATAATCCTATCTCCTGAATACAGTGAAGATCCAAATTAGGTGGACCACTCATCTGATCCAGTATGCTAAGTGCTGTATTCTAATAATTTATTTTCAGAAGCAAGTGCCCTACTTCACAATAAGTGTGTTGGAAAAAAATACTATGTGAAATATATTGAAATAATATCAATATTTTCAGTAGTACTTCCTAACTTAAAATGGATCTCAGCCAGAGGTTTGACAGATTCATACATGTAATTGTTCTTCTAATGAAATGAAGATAATATTTATGTCTGTTAATACTAAAATGATCATGGTGAAAGAAAGCCTATAAATTAAGTACACACAATATTTGAGTAGAGCTTCTTGATTCTAGCATTCTTTTTCTGCATTTGTATACCTATCTTTACTAATTACCCATATACCTACATGTTAAAAGAAGAGCTCTCTTTTTAGATAGTTCTCTTTCACCTTGACAATTGGCTCAGTGTGCTGTAATAGCAAGACGATTTCATCTTCTTACATTTTCAGTGGTGAATGAAGATGCCAGACTAGATTGGAGAATCACTAATGACCATATTCTACTTTTCTCCCATAGATACAGAAGGCTCAATAGATTCAGTATAAGTTGTGTGTGTGGGAGGTGGGGTGAGGAGGGAGTCCTGCAGAATCAGGAACTATGCATAATGAAATTGCTATGCAACAGAACATGGAGTTAGTAGGAAGGTAAGGAATTTTACTTTGGATCCATCAACTAATCTCTCCTTGTGTGAGGCTATGGAAGAGTAGTTGTAGTAGCACTAGCACAACCTGTTCTACTGGCACTTTGTTTACAAGAGAGGGGGGAGAATTCTGGCACCTTGGACCTATGTAGCACAGTATCCATTAGTTAGGGCTCTTAAATTGGATCCATGTACATTGGAAAGATGATAAAGGATAAATAGGAGAATAGTAAGCTGAAAAAGGATAAATAGGGGACTAGCAGCTAAGGAAAACAGTAGCTTTTATTTATTTTTTTAAACAATTCTTTTTAAAGGAACACTATACTGTTCACTATTTAGCACATTTAAATAACATAAGTACTTTCTTATTTCATCTTCATTGTGGTGTGCACAAATTCTTTGGAAAAAAATCTTAATCATAATTCAAATGGAGCATATGAATTAAAACAGTTTGTATTTCCTTTACACCAGAAATTATATATGAGTGATTTGTAATAATAGAAAGGGAAATACTGTTTTAAAATGTCTAATCAAAGTATGAGTCTTTTGATAACATTTTTACTTGAAATATGCTTGCAAGTTTTAATTGATTTTTCACACTTCATTACAGTATCGTAGTAACATAGTATCTAGGGTCAGAAGGGGCCTAGAGCAGGCCATCTAGTCTGACCCCCTGCCAATGGCAAGAACTAGTGCCAGGGTCACAGGACCCCAGCCAAGTACCTATCTAATCTGCTCTTGAAGATGCGCAAGGTAGGAGCAAGAACAACTTGCCTAGGAAGCTGGTTTCACATCCTAACCACCCTAACTGTGAAGTAGTGTTTCCTAATGTCCAACCTAAACCTGCTCTCCAGTAACTTGTGACCATTGGTCCTAGTTACCCCTGGT
>JAGPOW010003316.1:97273180-97420038 GCA_030014935.1 Caiman crocodilus
AGGCCTGTAGTTCTCCGGGTCCTCTTTCCTCCCCTTCTTAAAGATGGGAACCACATTGGCCACCTTCCAGTCCTCCAACACTTGTCCAGAGCTCCAAGACCGCTTGTATAACCAAGCCAAGGGCTCAGCAATCACCCCCGCCAGCTCCCTCAACACCCTTGGGTGCAGGTCATCCGGACCCGCTGACTTAAAGACATCCAGCCCTTCCAGAAGCCCTTCCACCAGGTCTACCCTCACCCTTGGCCTAGCAGTGATTCTTGAGGGGGAATACAGGCTTCCAGCGGGAGAGATGGCCCAGTCCTCCCTCAGGAAGACTGAGGCAAAGTACCCAAGACCGAGGCAAAGAACCCAGTTTTTACAGTCAGTTTTTACAAACAGTTTTGGTCATTTTGAATAATGTGTCCCAAATAGAAATTCAGTTATGATGCAGTAAAAGTCATTGTGCTTAGAATTTCAATAAAATATTTTAAACAAGTTTTCACATTAACTGTCATATAAAATATATTGTGCTTATTTCATGGGTATTAAACTTTAGCATATATGCTAAAATGATCTAAAATGGTCTAAAATGATCACTTGAATCTTAAAAAGCCACTAAATATGAATTATGGTACAAAGTCTGTCATCCATACTCTTAGTAGTATCACATTTTTAAGTAGTCTAATTAAAATTAGTTACTCTACTTGAGAATAAGGCCTTGATCCCTGGGCACATCTACACATGTATTAACGTGTTAGTTAATGTGCATTAAATCTGGCATCTCTGTTGTAAGGGCACTTTTACATATGCTTGGGGAGGGCAGCACTTTAATTAGAGCAGCTCTGAGAGCCACGCTAATTAAAGTGCCATCACATCTTGTGTATCATTGTGCCCCACTTAAAAATGGAGGTGTGGGTGCTTGAACAAAGCTCCTTTGATGAGCTTTAGTTCAAGTTCCCCCACTGCCATTTGTGAGTGTGCGGACACTGATACATGAGATGCAGGAGGCTACTTGGCACAGTAATTGCCACGTTCCAGCAGTCTCAATTAATCAAGTCTGCTAAGACAGACTGCCTCCCTGCTCATGTATAGATACCCTGAGGACAATGTGCCCTAGTCTGTCTTAATGTGCAATAACTAAAGAGCATGGTTTTTAAGTGACATTTAATGTGCATTGGCTTATTTTAACGTGCATTAGCTAAATAGGACGTTTTTAAATGATGCTTTAATGCGTATTAAAGTAAGCTAATGTACATTAAAGCATAGGTGTAGATGTACCCCTTGTATCTGAACATGTATACATTCATTGAAGTCAAATGGGCAACTTACATCTTTAATGTTAAGCCTGCACATAAGTGTTTTTAAAATTTGGTTTAATGATTAAAATACTCAATGATTAAAATAGATGACAGAATCTGGCCCACAGATTCTTTAATACCATTTGAAATGTTAGGGTGATTTTAAAACCCCTACAGATGTTTTGGTTGTGCATCTGGTGTAGTTTCCTATATGGTTGGCCTTATGGTCATTGGCATTTGCAAAGGGATGTATATATCAAATGCCATAATGGATATATTAAATAAATTGCTATGAATGGGATATAATCTTACTGTATTCCTTATAACATTGATGCTATGCCAGTTGGCACACTATAAATGAGTAAAATAAATCCATTTCCATTACTCTTCTCTTACAATTATGACTTATAATACAGTAAAAAGCAGAATGTACCTATTATTTTTTCCTTGGTTGCTTATTCAGGGATGAACTCTGGGTGCAATTATGAGATCTGGAATTACAAAGCCCTGACTGAAAGGCACTACTTAATGGGCATCAGCAGGCAACATGTCAAACTGGGTGCATCTACACATGCAGTTAATTAATTCTGTAAAGGCTTTTTACACAGGAAAATACTGTACAGTGAGCCTTTTCTGCGAACATGTCTACATATGCTCCCTGTTGGAAGCAGGACAGTTCCTAGCCATCTCCTGGGAGCTAGGAGCTGAGAGCTAAGAAGCGCCATGATGGGGTGGGGCAGAGAGCTACCCCATCACAGCACTACCTGGTTTCCAGCTCCTGGGGGAGCCAGTAGCTGAGTAATGGCAGGAACAGGGGAGTTCCCCACTCCTTGTGGCCCCCTAGTGTAGGGACTTACTGGGAGTGAACTTGTTCCCAGCCAGCATCTACACATGCACTATTATGTAGTATCTACTGTGCAGTTAGTTTACTACCTGTATTATGGGTAATAAGTAACTGTACAGTAAACTAATTTACTGCACAGTAAATCTGTGCATGTGTGGATAGTGATGCTTTACTGCATAGGAAATTAGTCTTGTGTACTGTATAGCATGTCTCATAAAGACTCATCCACTTATACCTAATGACCAAGGAGCGTTTTTTTCTTCAGGGCAACCATATCACTGAGAAGACATATTAATTCACTGGAAAAACCTTAGTGTATACATTATTCCTCTGCTCCTGTGGATTCCCCATCTTTACCCAGTGTCAAATTCTAGCATAAGCATCAATTTCAAGTGAGCATTTTGGCTCAGTGGCTGTCAGACAAATACTGTGACTGTAGCTTGAAAACTGAGATGAAACATGGAAACGTATAAAGGAAAGATAGAGAGAGAGGGTTCTGATAGAAATGCAGCTCCCCGCTGTAAGTGAGGAAGCAAACAGTTCACTGTTGGTTCCAGTGTGGGGGAGAATCTAGCTGCTGCTGGCTGCCAGCCTGCAGATGGTTACCCTTAGCAGTGGCCCCTGCTAGGCTGCAAAGTTGTCAGAATGGGAGAGGGGAAAGGGAGCAGAAGGAGCTCATTGTAGGGTTCCCCAGTCAGCTGTAGAGGGATGGGTGGTTGAATTGGACCCCCAACACACACACACACACACACACACACACACTGAACTCCTTCTCCTCCCTTTCCCCACTCCCACTCTGAAAACAGTGACAGGGTGGTAGGCAGGGCAGACAGAAGTTACAAAAGATGTTCAGTTTTGAAATGTCTTCATCTGACCCCTCATGCGATGAGGGGTCACATTTTCACCTAATCAGCCATTTTTAAAGCTGTCTGCAGCCATATGCATGTGCTTTGTCATGGCTATAAACTTTCTTGGGCCAGATTGGGCAAAAATTGTCACTTCTGTCTGCACTCAGAGAGTACCTGGAATGATAACATAAGCTTGATTTCTTCACATTTAAGTTGACAGGTAGGGCTCAGCAATCATTCACACATGGAATATGGCAGTTTTTGATCAAACTAGATAGGCAAGTTGGAGCCCATTTTTCAGTATCTGGAAACTCCCTGCTGCAGAAGTTTTTAATTTAAAAATGGCCCCAGCTGTTTTTTAAATTTGTTGGGGAGCATCAAGTTGAGCGCACACGTGCCTCTTGTCCCATCTCAAACCCCTTTGAGATGGGGCAAAAGGCATGTGTGGGAACAAAAAAATGTTCGCCATACTGCAATTTTACAGTGTGGGGAGAAAGTTATACCCCTGTATATCCAGGGGTCTAAAAAAGACAGAGTTTAAAAAAGCAGGGCAGAGCATGGTTCCAGACCATGCCATGAGGCAACCAGAGGCTGGGTCCTCCACAGAGATGCTCTGGTTGCCTAAGCATCATTGTGGTTGGCCCCTCACCCTGGTGCTGAAGTACACGGCTGGCCAGGCAGTGTGCTTCAGCAGCAGAGCTCCAGTGTCAGTAAGTAAGGGGTTGGGGGGGGCTGGAGGAGGGGGAAGTGGACTATGGGGGGACCCCCACTGGCTCCCTCTGACTCCCCCAGGGTCCCCCAGCACTGCCCTGCCCAGCCCCATCCTCCACCTGCCCTTCAGGCTCCCTAATCCCTGCTCTGCTCTCCCCCTGTTGGGGGGCCGTAGTCCTTGTGTGGGGGCTGTAACCCCTGTGTGGGGGCCGTAGCCCCTGTGGGACCCCAGCAAAATATATATTATATATTATCTACTATGATACTATGATATTCATGTATTCATAAATTCATGAAACATGTATTTGGAATTCGGTTTATTATTATGATTGAGACACTGGTAGGCTTCCACATTGCTTTAACACTGTAGACATATCAATAAAACATTGCCCAACTGATCGCTGTCTCTGCCTCTCTCTCTCTCTTTACTGTGGTCTTTTGTTTTAATTGTGGAGGAACATGGATTTTGGGGTATTTTACAGAGTGACTTTGGGATTTTGTTTTATCAGGGATTTATCAGTTTTCCAATAGGGAACACCAGAATTCCTGCTAGGGAGGTCAGTGGCAGGGCCCTGCCTGCTCAGAGCTGGCACCTTGGACCCAGATGAAGGTGGCTGGCCTCCTGGCCAAATGGGGCCAGGGGGACATGGTTTGACAGTTCAAAGCAGGCCACCCCACCCAGAAGATCTTCCGGGTGATAGCTGCTTAGATGGCTGGGCAGGGGGCACACATGGCAGTAGTGCTGCACAGAAGCCAACTCCGCAGACACAGTCTGCTGGCAGCTGGCCCAGGGGGCAGATGCCTCTATTGGCTGTGCGAGTCCCCATCCAAGTCTGCAGGTGGCAGCAGGTCACAGCCAGGTAGCAGCCCCCGCTGCCAGACTGGTACAGTGGGTAGAGAGTACAGGGAACTCTCAGGGCAACTTCACCAGTCCAGCTGGTACAAGGGGTAGTGTTCCCCAGATACCAATTTGCTGGGCCCCAGAAGCTCCTGAGAGTGAGTAGCCCTGAGCTACTTGGCAGGGCAGCTTTTTGTATTGATGGAGACAGAGCAGCTTTTTATACTGCTAGAGACAGCACAGGTGCTGGCCCCAGGCTCTAGCTCCCCATAGCTGCAGATCCGGGAGGAGCCAAGCAGGGTTGTTTTACCTGAAGTGGCACAATTTGCTCCACAACAAACTGCATGTCCAAGAATGTGCACTGATGTAAAAAGTCCCGGCTCAAATTTTCACCTTCTATCTGAGCTGCTGCAAACACATGTGCTTGCATGTGTGGATGTGCCCTTGAAGTCTAGCCTGTGCGTGAATTAGTGTCCTGTTCCCAAAACGCTCCTGCAAGAACCTTTGCCAAATCTCATTAATCTGATAGCAGTCACAGAAGGCAAGGGGAGCAGAGATCAGTATGTTCTGCCACTTTGAGAAACTGGGAAGTGTCATTAACATCAGGGACTTCAAGAAAAAGGGCACATAGGAATTAAAACAAAAGGAGGATAGAGGATGAAGAATGATTAAATATTACATATCCTGAAACTCTCTTCAAAATGTGTATAAAATGTTATGATGAAAGTATGTTGTCTTTTCTGAAAGCTCTTCTCCATAATATATTTCCCATTTTGGAAAATATAATCCCTTTTTGAATACCCACCGCTGAGTCAGGTAATTTTTTACCTATATCAAAATTTGAAAATAAAAGTCTAAACCTTTAGCACTGTGAACTTAAGATGCCAACAGTAACCTTTTTGTGTGTATGTGTATATGGCATATCAAAGACCAAACCCATCCATCAGTGGTATCCATGCTTTTTTGTACCATTTTAGAATCTGGGTCTGTATAATTTCCTCAGCTATTAGGTTGCTTTCACTAAGCTTATCTGGAATAGGCTGTGCCTATCTAAAAGGAGAGAGACCTAAAATAACCCATGCAGATATCTAGACTAATAAACATGTTATTTGCAACTACATAACTGGAAGTAATCAAATCTTCTAAAACAATGCCATGGGGGAAAGATAAGACGTAACGCTCAGAATTTCTGGGACACAGCCATTAAAGTATGTGAATGGGGACCACACTCTGGAAAGGGAGCCTCCATCCTTGCCTTTCTGTGCTATTTTCTGGGTTTCTCTTTGTCCCTGTTGTCATGGTTCTGTACATACTTGGTAACCTTCCTCCTACTACATTTTCCACTGCTCAAGGAAGCAACAGAAAGGAGTAGATATTATAAGCAATATTCTAAACTCTAAACTTAGTGAAAATCACAATCTGTTGCAGCAACATGGGTCATTGAATCACTTACTGCTTGTTTATATTATTCCAACGCCTTCTGAGAAGGGCTTGAACAAGAACTAGGTACTTGGAACATATTAGCTTGTAAAATTGAGTAATTATTGTTTTATCCACATGAAAAGACTGATAGCCAGATATTCATAGGAGCTTAACACTCAGGAACTTCCAAGGTTTTACATAAAATGACCAGCTTTTCAAAACTTCATTTTTCTGAGCTCTCTGGAAACTCTGCTCATTCTTGAAATGTCTACTAGGGAATGGAGATCTTTAAGAAAAAAATAAAATAAAAAATAAAATAAATCTAGCCCTCAAATATATTTTGTACAACAGAGAAATATATTTTATCATTAGTTTATAAAAGCAATAGCAAAGACACAGGAACAGATTTTTTTTTAAACTTAGCAAATCAAAAATTTGCCCTTGAGATGAAAATAAAGGATCAGGAAAAATGAATGTGAGAATTTTTCAGAAAGTAATGAACAGGAAAAAACAGGGTTGGAGAAAAGCTCTTTGAAGACAACTAAATAAAACAAACCTGAAGTTTCTAGGGCAAGCTGATTTTTAGAGATGATGATTCAAAAAAGAAGCTAGAAGATTTTTCAAAATATAAGAATCTTTTCATTTCTCAGTTCTCTTTTTCTTAATGTATTATTCAATTAACGTCATTTTTTTCTAAAATATTCTCCACTGCCAAAACGTGAAATGAGATATTAATTAATATGAAATAGAAAGGTTCTGTTTTGTATAAGGAAGATACGCTTAAAAATAACAGTTCTAATGGTTCAATTGATTAGTGACTTACCATTTATTTAGAGAAAATAGAAAAACGCCTACAGATTTTTGAAACCACACAGTAAAGCAAAGATTTGGACTGATCTGGGCTGTTAAAACATTTTGATTTATTTGATATTATTTAATTCTTGTGCTGGTATACCTAACATACTACACTATAGGAAGATTCTACTCTTGTCCACCAGGGAACTAGTCCCAGTGCTGGGAAGAATCCATGGAAAAGCCAGCTGGCAGCTAGACTTGTATACATTAGCCAAAAAGTAATATATCTTGAGTGCAAATAGGGATATTAATACTCTTGATACATGGCTTGAAGTTGTGGCCAAAACAGTCTTGGCCATCTAAAATTGCATAGAGATAGAGCTTATGAATATGTAAAATATAGCTAAGTGGGCATTTATGGATTTTGGCTGTGATTAAAATCAAATTGAAATAGTTGTTGAAGTCACTTTCTCACTAATGACTCAAGCTCCAGTTCTGCAGGTCATCCCTATTCAGCAAAGCACTTGAGATATTTCTTAATACTCATGCTTTGCTGA
Source organism: Caiman crocodilus (assembly GCA_030014935.1). Classification (NCBI taxonomy): domain Eukaryota; kingdom Metazoa; phylum Chordata; order Crocodylia; family Alligatoridae; genus Caiman; species Caiman crocodilus. The sequence goes on from JAGPOW010003316.1 coordinate 97,280,473, forward strand.
AATAGAGCTGGAGTATATGTTAAAGGCATTCCCACAGACATGCATAGAATCTTTGTATCTCTTGATATTCCTGTTGACCTGGATTTACCTTTGATAAAATCCTGCACTTTGAGAATACTCATAAGGCTATAGCTTAGAGCAGTGATTGTCAACCAGGGTGCAGCCTTGAGATCCTTTCAAAGATGCTACAGGTGCCAAGCAGTGTTCACACTGTTAGGTGTGCACACGATTCACATTATACACCTGAAGATTTCAAATAGGCATCTGTAGTGTTAAAAGCATTCTGACCTACTGTCTGAGTTTTTGTAATAGAAATATTGCTCTATTATTTTTCTGTAGTCAAAAAATGAGAGAAAAAGGGTTTTCTGGGGGATTCCTTCCATCTGTTGTAGGGTGCTTCAGATCTAAAAGTTGAGAACCACTGCCTTAGAACATTAGTTTTGAATTTTTTTCCTGTTTAAATTGCATTAGTTTAATGATATCATTTTGATTCTCATGTTGTTAACACAAAGAATCAAAAGAAGCACATTTTGCAAGAATGGATTCCACTGGTGAAGTTATTGCCTCAGGAACAGAATATGCTTAGTAGCCCAAAAATGTTATTCAAGCTAGTAATGTGGTAGGCAAGTTTGCAAATAAAAGTAGTTGTAGCCGCATGTAACTGCACAACTTTTCTTCCTCTCTGTTTTCATAGTTTATAACACTGAGGCCCCCTCTACATGTGCTGGTAAATGTGCAATTGGATCTAATGCATGATCCAAATAATTGCACCTCTTGCCATGCCACACATCCATGGCAGGAAGTGTGATGGGGGGATTGTGCATTAGATCCCATTGTGCCTTATTGCTGGTGCAGAGGAAGCAAGCTCTCATGGCTGGGACCCCCTCAGTCATCTCCCAGCTCCAGGGGTTTCATGCACTGCCAAGGCAGGGAGATCACAGTCATACCTCATGGCTGCTAGGACTCAGCTATGTCCTGGACCAGAAAGCACACTGCAGGGACTCAGCTTCCACAGCTGTGGGACTCTGGGTTTTAGCAGCTGGGTGGTGCTGCTGGGACCCAGAGTCAACATCTGTTGGGGATGAGAGTTCCTTCATTTGCAGGACTCCCAGATCTATTTAGGCATGATGCACCTCCGCAACAGGGAGCTCCATCAGCTTCAAGTCAGAACAGAGACTCTGCTACATGTGCAAATTAAAGCTCAATAGCAACCAGCTATAAAGTTAGTACACTTTTTTCGAGGTCTAATTTGATAGTTGGTCTGAGGTTTTTATCATGTGATAGCTACTTTGCACATGTAGCTGTTCTCAAGGTAATTGCATAATTAACAAGTTAACTGTGAAATACCTGTAATGTGTAGAGGCAGCTTGAGATACTTTTAAATAATAGTATTGAAAGTGCATTGAAGCCAGCTAAAACAAAGTTTAGATATGTGTCATATGCCTTTTACCCCATGACTAGATCACTTTGGATTTTGATCATCACAAGACATAGCATGCATGAACAAGAAATATATTTCCTTTTTAAATTCTCAAGAATCGCTCTAATTAAAGGCTCTCCACTCCCAGGATGTGTAAAAAAATGTCCTGTTTTTTCTTATTACAAAAGAAGTCTATCGCTATGAGGACAAAGGTAATTTAAAGGGTCCTCCATGAAATCATACTGCCTAAAACCAAAAATTAGGTTCTCAAAAAAAGACCTATAAAAATGACATCTGAAAGTATGTTCTATGGATGTCATCAGGGTGAAAAGAATGTGATAAACTCAGGATATGTTTGTTATATTTTCCAGGGTTGTATTTTGTACAAGGCACTGTAGTTACAATGAAACAGAAACAATATGGCTCTGGTTAGAGTTTAGATGCAAGCTAGTCAATAATGCTGAGGCCTGATGAAGGTTGGTGCCAACCTGATAATCTGAGGGAAGATTAATATAAAGATGCCCTTTTGGAATTCAGGTTGTTGAAGTGGAATTTGCATTCCAATGGGGCTGTTCATGTGCTTTGATGGACCAAGCCACAAAGCTTTGTACATTGCAAGATGCCCATTAACTGAGAAGCACCAAAAGAGAGTATTTCATGAAACCCCAGTCTTGCAATTCACTGGGTGCTACATGATGAAACAAGCCATTTGTCTAAATGGTCAAACAGAGGTCATAATTATTCTTTTTTAGTCACAGAATATAATACAAGCATTGTAAGGCTGTACAGAAGACTGAAAACCCTGCAAAAATGAGGGCTGACTGCAAAAGGTTTTTTTTTTCATTTGCTTTTGTCATCTGTCTTTTGAAAGGACCAATGGGTCTTCTGATTTAATGTCGTATGGTTTCCATGCAGTTATATCTATTGATCATTTATAATAGTTTGCAAAACAAATGAGCTTTCAAAAATAGAGACCCATTTTTTTGTATGTTATTACTCATGCTTTAAGCTATTTCTATTTCTTCCCACACGGAAAGAAGTGTTTGGAAGAGAGTATGTATTCCAGTAAGGATCTGCTCTAAAGTCATTCTAAAGAATATTCTTACCATTTAATGATGAGGTGGAATGTGAATGAAGTGGTTTAATGCCAGAATAATGACTTTCCTAACATATGGAAGACCTCCTTAATGATCTACAAGAGTAGAATATGTTCTAAAATTAACTTAATGATTTCATTTCTGACGTTATGCCGTTTTTTTCAAAACATATTTTCTGGCATAAATTTTCAATATCAAAATTATTCATGATCACCCATTTACAAGGAATATGGGAATGAGAGCAGTCTCTGTCAGAATACTAACATTTACCAACAACTATACATGAGGCCTCAATTTCCCTGTGTATTTACAACAAGAAAAAAAAACTAATATCAAAATTCAACAGTGCCAACTGTGAATAACAACTTATTAATTATGATAATTAATAATTGATTATATGTTATCCATGTTGGCCAACGTTTATCACAACTGGCACAGGGAAAGGTCACAGGTTCTTTTGTATGTTGCTATAGTTTGTCAGATGCAAAAGTCTTGGCAGGCTTCTCTGCCAAGGACTTGCTCTAGATGGTTCACAGAAGTGTCACAAGTCAAGAAACATTTATTTTATAGACAAGGTGAGAGAAAAAAAGTCCCGCTAAGATGGGGTAACTTGTTAAACCTTGCTGCACTTTCACTTGCATTTTCTTCCCTTTCATTCTCTCATATATTTTATTTCCATCGATACAGTGATCCTACAGTTACTTCAGCCTGTGCATGACTTCACTTATGAAAGTCTGTAATATCAATAGGCTTTAATGTCTACAGCTAAACACTGAATTATTTGCAAGATCAAGAGTAGGTTATTTGGGGACAAAGCTCTTTTCCTCTCATGTCTTAATTATGCATGTACACATGCACACACACACAATTAATAATTGAGTTACCTGCCTAGAGATCTACATTCTAAATTCATTTGATTATATTTTCCCCCTTGTGAATTCACAAATTCATTCCCACACCTTTTTGTTTGTTTCTTTAATGAGGTATGTGGAGCCCTCTGCTGGTATCTGGCTGCAAAGGAGAACATACAGGGTGTTTTTTTTGGTGTCAAATAGTACCTTGTTAGCTTGAGGTTATACCATGCATGTAGTTGCTTGACTGCTCACAGTACTGCAGTTTCCTCTTCTTCTGGTTACATAAAGAGTTTCCATGGAGCAACGGAACACAGATCCTAAAACTGATTGCTATCGTAAGAAAGGGTCTGTCGGTTTACATTTGAAAGCAGTGGGGAAGTGGTTTATTTCATTTCTGTAACCACCAGGGATTCCCTGAGCTTCCTGATTTTTCTGGAGCCTTTGATTTGATTGAAGCTATATTCCTTTCTCCCTAAAAAAGAAATAGAAAGACTATGTGAGAGGTTGGTATAAAGAAATTTCTCCAGAAAAGTAACAGTATGGGGAGAGGAAAGAAAAAAAGAAGAAGAAAGGTGGTTACCTTTCTAGAAGGCTGAAAATAAGAATCTGAGCCCAGTTAAATAAGTAGAGAAGAGAAATATGATTATGCAGCATCAGAACTGCAGTAGCCTCTGCAGAATAGAGAATAATAGAAGCAGCACAAGCAGCCAGCCTTTCCTCTTTGAAATCACCAAAGGGTGTTTCTCTGATGCAGGCATAAAGATCTTTCTCTATTTAGTTTTTGGCAGGTGAATAATTAATTACAGTGCATTGGCAAAGCTATTGGGGGAGCATAAATCTTACATTTCATTTTTGTTTATTAAAAAGAGATGCCTGGTCTGTGGGTAATTGATTTAATATTCTTGTTATTAAAATTATCTAATTAAGAAATCTATTAGAAGTCTTTAATGTTAATTTAACAAGGTGTAAGTCCTAATGGAGTGCTATTGGAATTTGGTAAAATGAATGCTACCAGCTTTTATGGATTTTCTCAGCAGATGCTTCTACTCTCTACATGTATTCATGGAAGCTGATGGAAGTAAGAGTGTGCTTCTCAATCGATTTATATTGTACTAAGTCTGGAGATCAATAAGATGTGTTATTTCTACATAAAAGATAATTGTTCATGATGTCACTGGTTTGAAAGTTGTAAGATCCTCAGGTTATTCAATCAAAACAGTAATTCTGAGTCTAAAGAACTTGTGCTGGTGCATTTCCCTTCAGAGCCATAGGGAATTCAGAGTGGCATTTCTAAAGTCAGTCAAAACATAAGGATTAAAGACATAGCTATTCTAGGAAGTGGTGACAGGTGGAAATTGTTCAAAGTCCTGCCCATTAATTAACTTTATGAGCTTAATTTTTTTGAATTCCCTTCCTCTCTACTGCAAACTCTCAGTATAGAAATGTTTTTTTTCCTTTGCTTCTTTGTTTTGCTCATATCACCTTATGAGAGACACTGAAGCAGAAGCCTGCCCAGCCAGTAATTATACTGTCATTAGTTGTTTTATTTGTTTATCTATAAGGGGGGAATCACAATCATGCACTTGGAAAACAAGAACCTAAGCACTAATCCTAGTTAACTGGTATATATAATAATTTGGGGCTAGATGGTGGCTGTTCTGCAAAAGCCTGTGTAAAAATTATTATAGAGCTGACAAAGCCCTGTGGGGAACGCTGGGAAGTATTCTGTATCACAGAGGCAAAACACTTCTTTAGCATCCAAGGTGTCTGCATGCATTTCAGATTCTTTGCTAAGAGGCATATTTTACCTGAAAGTTGGTCCAGCCATTGTTGTAACCCCAGCTCTTTCCCATACCCTTTGGGTTCCTTACAAACCTTCCATGCCCAGGAACTGGTAAGGAGAAAGAAAGAAGGAAATCTGAGAGATCATTGCTTCTCATACATTCCCACAGAATAGGGAAAAAGCATAAAGCAAGACTGTCAAATATACAGCCTGTGGGCTGGATCCAACCCATGGAACTGTGCCATTCGGCCCACTGGTAGACCAACAGGCAACCAAAAGTTAGGGGTCCTGGCTCACCTCAGAATTCAGGGTCCCTAAACCCTGAAGGACATGGTTGGTAGCAGGCCTCTGGACCCATACCACTGCCTGAATGCAATCCTACATCACAGGCAAGTTTTTTTGAATAGATGTGATATCTTTTATTAGACCAACTAAGCAGTTGGAAAAAACGTTCTTAGCAAGCTTTTTGGTGTCATCACCCTTCATCAGGCATAGGGAGTTTCTGCTGTTCTGAGACTCCAAAGAACAGCAGAAATTCCTCATACCTGATGAAGAGTGATGGCACCGAAAAGCTTGCTAAGAACGTTTTTTCCAACTACTCAGTCAGTCTCATAAAAGATATCACATCTACTCAAAGAACCTTGCTTGCTTATGTCCTTAGACCAACACAGCTACAACCAAAACCCAGTGTCCTACATCACTGCATGCCCCTACACCTGCACTGCTGCATGTCCTTGGAAATGTGCTGCACCTGGCCCAAAACCCAGGCTGCCACCTGAATGTGGCTCCATGGTGCTGTCCAAATGGGGCCCTACTCCAGTTGCTGATGGGCCTGAGGATCCAGCCTGGGAGGAGCCCTGCAGTCCACATCTGGCCCAGAGCTCAGGGCCCAGAGTGATTTTGATACACTGACATAGAGTGACTGGGCCTTGTTTAAGTCCTGTTTTGTTTTTTTTCTCTCCTAGCTTCTGTATCTCACCTGAAGTAAGTCCACAGTAGGTAGCTAACATTATAGATGTTGCACAGTTACTATTGTGTATAAGTAGTCACAAATATTGTAAGGCAAGTTAGCAGATGAAAGGAGGTATAAGCATTCCTCTAATAACCAGCTCCATTTAGAAAAAACTAAAACAAGATCTTTGTTTTGAAAAAACAAACACACAAAGTGCCTTTGTTTGCTTTTCTCATGGAAGTCTGAAATTTTGTCAAGTTTATTAGCTTGACCAATGTTGCGACATCCAAAAATTGATTAGAACAGGTTTTCCTAGTAGTAAAGGAGTATAATTTTCTGTTGATTCTTTAAGTTGAGAATGACCAAGACATATTTTTTTCAAGCATTAAAAAGGACCTTTTGGTTAAGAATCAAGCATGAAAATTATCAGCACATGTTCCTTCCCCAGTATTTTTTGTTTTTGTGACTACATCCCATTCTCCTTAACACAGTTGTCATTTTGTTAGCTTCCCTAATGTGGGGCAAAAAGATGCTGTGCTATCTTAAAAGGAAGCGTAAACATCTCATTCAGGCTTATATTCTTTCTGTTCTCCAGGAGAGTATTGTGTTTCTCCACAGAAAATCCTACTATCATCTAATGCTAGTGAATGTTTATGTGTGAGGGAGAAAGAGTCCCATCCTATAACCATCCTCTTTCATGCTTTCTTCCTTCTAACATCTAGCTGATGTAGCTGATACTACTTTGCTGGCAGCCATGTTGTCTATGTGAACGTTCTGCATTCCTGCTGCCTCTCCATCAAAGGTCATATCTTCATTTAAATCTGTTGAAGAACCTAGCAAATTCCCATTGTGATAGCAAGTAGGAAATACTGCTCCTGCTGAGGGGTTTCCTGAGGGGCTCCGTATGGTACAAAAGCTCTAAAGCAGGGTATTCCTTGAGCACAAAGGTCATATTTTTCCACACACAAGTAATAGGAAGACAAAAGGCTTTGGACTAATACAGGCCAACCTAAAATGTGATCATTTCAAAAGTTTGATAAGTATTGTTTAGATTACACTCCCTTTTGGAGAAGCTATATGTGAGGAAGGAGTCCAAGGAAAAAAAATAGATAAAAGAGTTAAAAAACCCAACAAATACAGAGATTTGTGGTGGTCAGGGAAAGAGGAGACAGGGCAGAGATAAAGTAGAAAAATGACTGAGTATTATATATATATTTAAAATATATAAATATTATATATATTATATATATAAATATATGGGAGGAGGAAGAAGCAAAAAAAACCCCCACCAAAACTGTGATACAGCTCAGTAGGTACTGTGGAATGATGGTACTTTACCCTTTATCCTTGAAACAAAAAATATCTTCACTGAGGGCTGTGGAGAAATATATTTAGATCTCTTGCATCTTTTGTGACAAAAAAATACTCACAAAACACGTGTGCTTCTAAGGTCCACTCTACATGTGTAGGATCTAACACACGATCCATATAATTGCACCACCTGCTATATCACAGGATCATATGGCAGGAAGCATAATTGTGGGATTGCACATTAGGTCCCATTGTGCCTTATTCCGAGTGCAGGGGCAACTTGGGACACATTTTCCCCACTGACCCTGCTGCGAGTTCTGCAGGTCATGTCAGATGTGAAATTCACAGTTACGGGGAGAAGGGAGAACCCTGCCGCTGCTGTAAGCCTCACGAGGATTACCCTTTGCAAGCCCTACAACTGAGAGAGCTCAAGGAAGGAGGCAGCAATCTCCTTGCTGCAAGGCCCACAGCTGACAATGCTGCCACCATGGGGAGCCTTGTCAGCTGTGGGGCTGCCGGCACATTGTACACTCCTGTGACTGGGAGCCTTTTGGTTGATGGGGCTCCCAGCCATAAGGGAGCACTTGACCACATGTTCAGTTAATGGTTCAATTAAAACAAGCTACAAAGTTATTCCAAATTTTCTGTTGACTAACTTTGTAGCTTATTGCTTGTTTTATTTATCATGTCATTAATTGGTTGAACATGTCTCTGGGTCACAACTTATGGCATGATTACCGGGTTAACCATGCCTTAAGTGTAATGTGTATGGGGGCCTAATAATAGAAAAAAATATCTGAAAACTGAAGATTTTATGATCCCAAAATAGTTTTGAAAATTTTGTAAAATCTCCACTGGTAGCAGAAGTGATTTTATTTTAATCTACATCTACTTTTTCACCACTGGGAACACTACTAAAAGTTCTCATTTTAAACATAAAAGTGGCAGTATTGGTTTCTAGTGCTGAAAGCTCTTTTAAATGCAATGCTTTCTTTCTCAGTTCCAAGAGACAGCCTGGAATGGAAGTAGTAAAGTCAGCAGTGAAGCAAGGGGCCTAAGTCTAAAGCTTGTGAACACAGCAGAACTGCTGCAGAAATAGTTGTTTCCTGGATTACAGCCCGTAATTTTAAAAAGTCCCATTTATTATAAATCCATCTACATTCTGCAGTAGAGATCCAAATAAAAATCCCTTTAGGTTAAAAAAATGAAGAGGAAAGTACAGCATAGGGTATTTTATTAATTTAATGATAACATAGTGGAATATCACGACAGTATGAAAGGGATTGCAATCCTATGGTGATATGAATCTTTTACATTCCCAAATTAATTCTTTTCCTAATACAGATTCATTGTTTATGTAGGATATGTGCTCAAACTGCTTGCTTACTCCTCTGCTATTTCTCTAGATCTTTGCTTAAAGTCAAGAAGTGTTAGAATAACCCAGCATTGGGGAGTCGAAGGACTCAGCCTAATTAACATTTTTCATTTCTTTTTCTTCAAAATCAGCAAAAACATTTTTAAAACTTGTTTGACATGCAACTTATATTTTTGTGTGAGAGACTTATTCAGTATAAATATAAAAAGGTATGTTTTTGAGACTACACAAATCTGTGGAAGATTCTGAATCTTAAGAAATGTCATATTTTCTGTATCCAAAGGTTCTGCATAAATCTTAATGTCTTGATGTCAGTACAAATGATTAAATTAGGGCTTTTAATGGGACAGGGTAGTTGTATCAGATGTTTTAACTCAGATGCTCTGATCAATTCGTGTTGGCTAGTCTTTAGAACACTAAAAAATGTATGAAATAGTCTTGAAGTTCACCAGCTCTGTGACCTTGTACCTTTTATGTTTCACTTAACGTTTTCTGCTTAGCATTTCAAAGAATTCTTTGGATTAAACACTTCTTATTTTCTTTGCTCTTGGCCTCTCTTGGAGCAATGCTTCCTAGATAGTGCAATGATTTTGTTTTACGACTTGGACTTAGATAAAATCATATTGAATACATTTTCACACACTGACTAACAGTGATAAGCAAAACAGCTAGGCAATGAAATAGCAGCTAAATGATACTACTGTGGAAGATAAAGTTTCCCACTTTGTAATAAAAATAAACACTGGTGGATGTTTCTGTCAACCGTTCACTATGGTAGATATTGAATAATTTTCAGGAGTATTTTAAGATTCAAAATTAAATTGTAAACAGTTTCACATTGCTGCAACAGTTTACCATGACAGCATTCTGCATGTAGCTTATTTTGTCTCATACACAAAGAGAATATTATTCTCATCCCAAATCTTTTACAGGACCAAGGATAGTTCTACTTGGCTTGCGGAACAATGACTCAGAAACAGTCCAGATGCTTAGCGCTGATTGCAAAGGGGTTATCTTTGTCATACTTGTCCCTTACACATTTGCTGACTTGTTTATTTAAATTGAGTAGCAAAGGCAATTCAGTAGCTACAATTCAGGGATTTCTTCAAATGATATGTAATAAAAGATTTATTGTGCTTGTCATACTGTTCAAAGTTCTCTTTTTAGCTATTCAGAGATACTTTGTTCTAGGAAGTATAGAGGACATCCCTGTTTGTATATTAAACAAAAAATGGAATTGTTCAACCATTTCTAAACCTGTTCATTAGAGTTATTCACCAATTTTCATACAGTATTGAACTGATTACCAAATGGAAACACTGGTAAAAGTTGCACAGCTTATAATGATCCTATCTACTCAGCCCTTTTTGCATCTGCCTAATGAGCCAGATTTGTAATTCCTACTTAGGCAAATCTCCTATTAAAGTCCCTTTGGAACCTATCAACACAGCTATTGATCTAAGAAAAAGGATCAGAATTGAGTAAATAAAGCTTTAGGTCCAGAGACTATGTTGCTCCTTTTTCATGTTACCCTTGCACCAAGCGACAGGATCAGAAGTCTTGCTGTTACCCCTGACAATAGGAAGGGTTACCTCATGTCTATAGTACTGGCATGGGATTCAAGTGTTGTGGGTTCACTTCCCTGCTCCACCAAGAACTTTGTATAGTTATTTGCATAGGTCAGTTAAACTCTCCTCAGTTTCCCATCAAGGGTATAGTATTTTTATATACTAGAGCAGTGGTTCCCAACCTGGTTAGACTTAAGGCACCCCTTAGAAATACTAGCTGTTAGCTTTCACTCATTCCTTGACTACAGAAAATGATTACAGCAATTTTTATGTTGGAAAGGAGTCTAACAGATTATAACAGGTCAGTATTTTTTGACACTATGGATTCCTATTTGATATCTCTGGGTTTATATTGTAAATCACATGTAGATACTTGCACACCTAGCTGTGCTAATATTGCTCAGCATACGATTTCACCTTTAAAAGGACCTATCGGGACTATGGTTGAGAATTACTATATTAGAGGTACCATAAGAATAAATGCATTAAAATGAGGCTTTCAGATACTATGGTCCATAAATATACTTTAGACGAATGATAATGAATGCCACTTTGATACCACCATCTCTAATTTTATTAACAGTCCATAAGGATAGAACATTGCTGGCAATAGCAACGATAAAAAGAGCTTTCCATCTGCCTGTAGTGTTCATTCACCTATTTCACTCTTTCATATATCTTCTTTTATCTTTTCATTATATTTCATATAATATAGGGAGTTACATCCATATGTAAAATAAGTATAATTAATTGTTCTAGGAGAACCAAAAGTAATATCTCAGAAATTCTATATCTAGTTGTATCACAAATCACTTCTTTTTGCTCTGAAAATAGAAATAGTTCCAATATAGTAATTACCTCTTCATTTACCATAGACTTGCCACCTGAGCAATATGTAATCTAATATATGCAGGTTTATTTCCAGTTTAGAAATGAAAATAAAGTATTGATTTAACTGGTCCAAAGTATGTCACATATAAAAAAGACCAAGATAGAACAGGTCCCATTAAGACGTGGGATTGAAACACTCACTTCCACTGACTTCAGTATTTCATGCATGATACCTTAGAAGCGGTTACATTAAAAATCCCTTTTAACTCTTTAAACAGCGAAATAAATTAAAACCTACAGCTATTTTCCACTGGCCGACCAGGAAACATATATAATGGATAAAATAAGTGCAAATTATTTCTAAAGCCTTTTGTCTTACAACATTACTTGAAAAAATATATTTTTAGCATACTACTTTCTAAAGATATCACATCTTTATCACCCTTTACCTCTGGGTCAAACAAAACTAGAGACTGATGCTACCGGATAAAGGGAAGGTTCTTTCATGGATTGAGAACTGGTTAAAAGATAGGAAGTAAAGGGTATGGTTAAATGGTCACATTTCAGGATGGAGGGATGTTAAAAGTGTGGTCCTCCTGGGATCTGTGTTTGGCCCTATTTTGTTCAACATTTCAATGACCTGGAAATGGGGGTGCACAGTGGAATCTCCAAGTTTGTGAATGACATCAAGTTATTCCAATTAATAAATCCTAAGATTATAGAGAGGAGTTGCAGAAAGATCTCACCTAGCTAAGCAAGTTGGCAAAAAAAGCAGATAAACTTCAATGTTGACAAGTGCAAATAATGCACTGGGAAAAAGTAAACTCAACTATACATACAAAATTCTGTGTTCTGAACTATTAGGACTCAGAAAAGGGACCTTGGAATCACTGTAGAGAGAGATCTCTTAAAACGTCAGGTCAGTGTTCAACAGCAACCAAAAACCCAATGGAATGTTGGGTATCATTAAGAAGGGGATTGAAACAAAATGCAGAACATCGTTATGCTACTATATAAATCTGTAGTGTGCCCACATCTTGAATATAGTTACAGTTCTTGTCCCCACATCTCAAAAAGGATGTAGAAGAATTTAGAAAATCTACAGAGAAGAATAACCAAAATGATCACCCAGCCTCCCTAAGTCCTGTGCCACACCACCCAGGCTGGGGAGCTTGTCACAGCCCTCAGCCCCAATCCCTCCCTTGCTGTGGGGGAGTTGATCTGCCCCCACCTCCCCTTCCCTCCCCACTCTGCCCACCACAACAGAGGAAGCTGGAGGCAGCTCTGTCCAATGTACTTGAGAACTGCTGCCTGTTTAGGTTATAGCCAAATCTCTGAATCAGCGCTGAATCTCTCTGAATTAATTCAGAGGCTTCTGTTTCGATTCAAACTGTTTCATGGGTCTCCTGATTCAATTCAGATTCAGAGATTTGGACGCCAAATTGGGCCAAATCTCTTCCAAATTGAATCAGCTACTGAAGCTTTGCACAGCCGTATTGGAAGTCTGTAAAATCATGAAAGGTGTGGACCAAGTAAACAGGGAACAGGATACTAGCACTAGAGGGGCACATGCTGAAATTAATAAGTGAAAGGTTAAAAATTAACAAGAGAAAGTGCTTTTTTTACCTAATGCAGAATTAACTTATGGAATTATTTGCCACAGGAGGTGGTTGAAGCAGATAGCATAGCCAGAGTCAAAAAGGGACTGGAAAAATTCATGGATAATAGCTGTATTAATGGCTATTGACTGGAATGGATTTCTGCTCACTGCAAAGCCAGGTCATGTGGCAGGGACCAGCACTGCCTTGCTGTGCAACCTGGCTCTGCAAGGAGCAGAGATCCATGTTAGGGTCTCCCCACCACTGCTGCCCACCCTGTGCAGCCCTGTATAAGCAAGGTAGCAGGGGGGTGGGCAGAAGCAGCAAGGAGACCCCCAGAACAGATCTCTGCTCCCTGCAGAGCCGAGTTTTGAGTCAGGGTAACAGCATACAGCTGTTTCCCTGCAAGCCCAGCTTCAAAACACCAAAATTTTCTGAAACATCTCCAAAACATTTCTGAAATTTTTCAGATGCCTCATTTTGTTTCAGAGATGTTTCTGAGCCTTCTATTTCAATTCAGATTCAGTGTTTTGGGTGCCAACACGGCCCAAAACACCTCTGAAATGAAACAATGGCCAAAATTTTGCACAGCCCTACTTGCAACCAACATTTGAGTTAGAACCCACAGGTTGAGAAATGCTGCTCTAAAAACACCTGGTTCAATGCTTTCCCTCTATAGGATCTACTCTTGCTACTGTTCAAGACAGGATACTGAACTAGATGGACCAACCATTGGTATGACTCAGTGTGGCACTTGAATTTTTATTGTCAAAAATATTGCTATTTAAACAAAATATTATTAAATGAGCAAAATTTCTTACTGATACTAAGGTTCAGTTTGAGACTTTAAGGTAATAGATTTTCCTAATCTCAGAAAATTTTCAGGATTTCAAAAATTATTCCATTCTACAACTGGGACAAAACTGAAATACTTTAAAGTGTTTTTCATTAAAAATATATATTTTTAAAAGCTGTGATATGTTACTTAAAATAGTCCACAGCAACCTTACCTTGCCAGCATGAAATGCATTGCGATAAACCAGGAAGCTAACTAAGGTACCTCCCCCTGTTCTGTACTGACTGAACAGTATCCTTTTCTAGAGTTAGACACCTAAGCTTAAACCAGCTGTTCCTCATGAAACACCAGAATGAGGACATAGGGATGACACTGCACCATCCCTTGCATTTGATTCCTTCATGACTAAACTACTCTCTGAGAATGCAGCAACCCATGTTCTAACTCTGACCCTGAATATTTCAGAATAGTGACTTGAACCCCAGTCTTACTCTTCTTTAGTTAGTAGCTTTATGGGATTCTGAGGTGGGTACCACTTCATGTCTTCCATATTAAATATTTACAGGGAACTCAATGTGTAGACTGAGGTTCCAGACCTATTCATATAAATATCAGAGGTATTAGAGATAAATAGGTAGAAAGATCCATAATAGGGATGGAAATACTCTGAGAATGACTGCCAAATTGGGGCCAATTATGGACATGTGCAGGAAATGTGCAATTTGTTAAAATAATCAATACTTGGGTGCTCTGAAACTCAGGTTTTTCAAGATTTAGGCAGCATTGTGGATGGCCAACATCAAAATTGAGGAACCAAGAAGATTCCTCAATCAGAAATTTAGCTGCCTAGGGAATTAGGTTTCTCCAGGGTTAGCCAGCTGAAGTCTTTTTTAGTATGGCACCTTAATGGTGGACTTGTTTTTTGTCCCTCTGTGAGTTAGATCTTGAGTCCAGAGTGAATAAAATAATTTTGGCTGAAGAGTACAAAATAGATGTGAAGTATTCTTTTAAAATAGCTTTAAAAAATAATAAAACTATCCATGTTAGTGTAAAAATTTGATAACCTATAATGCACAATGTCATTACAGGAATGCTGACATAGTTCATATTTTATCAATAAATTACATATTTTACCAATAAACACAGAGATTGGAGGATCAACTTAAAATAGTATTGCCTAATTTCTTCTAACATTTTAGAGCACTTTCTATTTATATGTTATCAATATAACTTCAAACCCAGTTACAGAGGATTAGATTTGCCCAAACTGTTTCTCTTTAACCAAACTAATCAAGCAGAAGAGGTCACATGTTAATGTAAGGCTGTTGCTGAACTAGTAGAACAAAGAAGACAACTGAAACCACAGAAGAATGTGTTCTCACATTTGACACCTGAATGCCAAGTTTCAGGCTAAAGCAAATTTTCACAGCTGGGACATGCTTCAAAAACTGGGTTTATAATGGAAACAGGTGCTTGCAGGTACCTATAATTACTGTATAATAGCATAAAAGAATTAGACTTTCAGAATAGAGCAGCTGTATAAAAATTCAAAATCCCCTTTCTTCCATAGTATTCCTAGTTTTCTTGTTCAAAAATCTCAGCTATAATCTAAACGATAACAAATAAGACAAAAGTTATGATTGCTGTATGAGTTAATAGAAGAACTTCAGAGGAGAATGCAAACAGTTTTGTGTTGCTTATACAAGATTAGTCCAGTCTTATTTTTAGGTGGTTCTCAGGAAGTGTCAAAAACCTCAGATTCTAGATCAATGCTGGTCCTAAGTAGGTTGAGTTACACTTCTTCCCAATTTATCCTGTTACTTACTAGACAATATCAGTTTTCCAAGCTGCTATGTGTTTCTGTTGGAAGACATTTCTTAAGGATTTTCTGTGGTATGGTTGCTATTTATTTTTCCAGTATGTTCTACAGCTTACATTGTAAATATAATACATTTTGTATATCAGTATTTTTTTTTAACTTGGGTCATTGCCACACGTTACACTTCAGATGTGATTAACCACTTAACCTAAACAAACCAAAAGAAGCAAATAAATACAAAAATAAAATCGAAACAACAGCAAAAAATGAACAACCAAGCAACCAATAAATAACTGTCATAATAGTAAAATGAAACTGGAACTGATGTGACATAGCTAGCTAGTAAATACTGCAAAAGTGTGTGGGCATATGGTTCAGTCCATTCATTGGGCTCATAGGGAAGGTTCGAATTTTGAGATATGAGAGATGCATTGATATGTTTTAACAGGTTTCTTGGTTAGCAATTAGAAATTGCTTGCTTGTCTAATAAATGACAAATTTTAAAGAAATGCAGATGCTCATCTTTGTCTCCTCTTAAGTTTAGAGCAAGGGTAGATGTCAGCTGGATTCGCTTTATGGCACAGTCTGTGGGCATATAAGCACCAACAATGAATTAATAATTCCTTACTCTGAACATTGCTTACTGCTAACATTTTAGAACAAAACACGGTTGAAATTTAAGGGTGGGCCATAGGAAAACATGTTGAAAATGTGAGTCCTGATATCACAATTAAGTAAATATTTTCCCAAGGAACCATAAAGAAATCCTTTGGGTTTTTAAAAATTAGCTATATCTTAGTATTGTAAGAAAGGGATTACTTACAGTATAATGTATAAGTCTTATGTAAAATCTCCCTTCGTGTACTAGAAGATCCTCTTCCTCCTTTCCTGGAGACAACTTCAATCCTTTCCAAACCATTTTGTTCCAACCATTTCCAATTTTGTTTTATCTAGCAGGGGCCACATCTACACAAGTTGCTAACTGTGCAGTTATTACTGTGAGGTAGGTATGTGCAAAGCAGGCAGTATTCGATTTGGATTCAGATTCAGCCTGATTTGGGGGACAGTGATTCAATTTGCTGATTCAAATCATTGTCCTGATTCAATCTGGCCACATCTGAATCTGAAGATTCGATTCTGATTCAGAGAATCAGTGATTCAGCCATAGACAAAGCTTTATATATTTTTCTATGTACCTCGAGGTATCAGGCATGGTTTGTGAATGCTGTGATGGCGGGGCAGATGGAGCAAGCCATGGGTTGGGATGGAGCAGCCCCTACCCCCTGCCCCTACCCCATGCCCTTTGGCTCAGCGATCAGCTGTGAATGGACCCCAGGTGCCCCCCTCTCCCGCCTGGACCCAGGAAGCACCAGTCACTGAGCCAGGGGGCAGAGGTGTCACGTCTCAGTTTCTGTCATGCAACACTACTGAGAAATAGTCTCAGGCTACTGCACATTCAGCATCTCATGTAGATGTGACTAAGTTTTGGCTATGTTCATGTTTTCCAGTGGCTTCCCTTCTACTGTGTATCACTGTAACCTCCACTTTTATCTTCAGTACCTTCCATAATTCATCTCATGCTAGCTTGAAAATACTGTAAATAGACTGTAAATACTAAGATTAGAGAATATGTCTTTATCTACTCTGGGGAGTATTATAGATTTGAGAGCTACATAAGTAATAATGCATAATAGTTATAGGAACAGAATTGCCGTCTGAGGAAGTGCAGCCATCGTCCTATTTCTATAACGGGGACAGAGGGGATAATGGGATCTCTCCCAAACCTGGCTGCAAGATTCATTTTAGTTGCTCGCTTGGTGAAAAAGAAGTTTTCACTAAAACTCTTAGGCCTTTGCCTAGCCAGTGTTGTAACCTGTGTATTAGTACATGTCAACACTGCACATTTTCCACTCTGGATAGCAGTACCAGTGAGTTAAGTCCTGCAACAGAAGCAATGCAGACACATTCATGCAGTGCTGTGAGTAATAAGTACTTCTAAGTGACAGTGCTAATAGTTGCCTGCATGTTAATTAGCCTAGCCCAGTGCTACTTGAATGTAACTTCACACACAGAGTAGCATGACAAATATGCACCTCTTTTCAACAGACTAAATTAGTCTCTTCTACTTTCCCCTCCAGTGATAAGAAAATATGTCAGTCATTCAACCCTCAGACATGTATGTGTTTTGCTTATTAGAAAATAACCATAGTGTGCATCTTTTTAGGATCATTAATGGATCAAGTTAGTGCAGCCACTTGAGTTATTGAGATATTGCAAAATAGTTTTCAGTAAGAGACATAAAAATAAGCAATAGTTTTGAAGTAGGAATAAACTATAGTTCCAAACACTTGGCTAATGACATAAACATATTTAGTCTTGTTAGAGTATGTTAACTGTTTTTCCCATATTTAGGTGGCAGATCCTCTTCTCAGATTACTTAATATTTGTTGCCCTTATGACATTCTAAAGGCACTTAGAACATAAGCAACTGCACATTAAAGGGGGATAACTCATGCCAAGTATTCTTTGTGTGTATCAAAGTTACACCACTTTAGGTGGGGAATATCTCTGGGTCATGCTACCCACCTCATGTTACAGTAACATCAGTCTGTTCCATGGAGATAAAATAGACAATTTGCATCACAGGATGCATCACTCCTAGCCCTTCCACTCTTGTTAGGTGAACAAACTTTCCACCCTGCCAAAGTCTACTGCCCAGGAGTTAGTACTGGCCCCAAGTCAACATCCCCACCCACCCCAAGCACTCATTGGTATTCTCAGTTTGCCACTGTTGCTCAATTGCTCCCATGTAAGCAGCCGTCACCTACCTTTGTGAATGAACCGAGTCAAAGAATGTGCCCTGGGATTTGTCAGATGGGTTGGGAAAGCAAGTAATTATGAGCAGGTAGCCAAGAGAACATTTCTCATGATGATGTTCCACAACAGTCTTGCTATCCTGTGAATATACCCAAGTAGAGTGAGGAAAGCTGAACTCCCCATCATACTGTCTTAAAAGTTGGCTACAAGTTCAAGATCTGCTGTCAGTACACTACTGTCTGTGCACCTTGTCAATATTTCTGTGAGAATAAACACAGGATCCACATATGCTTTATGCCTTGGAAACAAACTCATGGCCATTTCTGCTTGTTTCAGTCCCTAGAAATTGCCCCAGCATGAGAGAGTTTGGGAGGCTTCAGAACAGGGGTGGGGTGGAGACGGAGTGGGGCACTCCTGCACAGAAGTTGGCCCTTAGCTGAAAAGGTCAGTGGAACCACAACACACAAAGGATTTTGCTGTGGATGTCAGAGTCATCACACTTCACCAAGAGCTGGTTTTCTGCCTATTGGTGAAGGCAGGAACAGTCAGAGGAGTTGTTGAAAACATTTCAGCTGACTTCTGTGGCTCAGGACTTTCAGTTGATATCCTTGGTGGACTTATGGAAGTCCTTCCTGGCCAGGGTGACTACTGCCATTGAGTACAGCAAGGCAGCAGGCACCTCTAGCTATCTACCTTCCTGATAAAAGGCAATGGCCCCAGCCTTATGGAAGCACTGGCTACCATGGGGACCTACTACTTCCTGACTGTTTTCCCTTCCCAGAAAAACCAGACTGCCCTTGGCCTCTCCAACTGTAGTGCCCCATATTTTGCCTTCCCCATCCCAAACAGCTGTTACCATCCCCACCATGGTACTCTGTGTCTCAGCCAGCCCTTGGCTTCCTCCACTACAATTCCTGTGCCTCAGTTTCCTCATCCAACCAACCCTCACTTTCCCCTCACCACAGTTAACCACATCTTAGTTTCCCTATCCCAGCCAGCCCTCATCATCCCCTACCATGGCTCCCTGTGTCTTGGTGTCCCTGTCTCAAGGAAATGCAGGAGCATCCAGCAGCAAGCTATGCCCCCCATGAAGCCAACTGGCCAAGAGAGAGTCTGCAGTGCTTTGGGGAAATATGGCCAGGTGTCATGGGAAAATTGCAATTAACCACGGGTAAGTGAGGGGGCAGGGTAGATGGATGGGGTTTCACATGATCCGATTAACCTTTCAATAGGCCACTGAGTGTTCACTGAGCCATACACAATTCCTGCTGCACAGCTCTCTCCCATCTACCCCTGTTCCAGAGCAGGGATTGAACTCTTCAGCCTTCTAGTGGCAAAGATGGTATTAAGCCTTAATGTGTGATTGCTCAGAGTATGCTCTAATTTTAGTAACTCATAACATTTCAGTTTTAGCATAGCTAAAGGATAATGTGTAACAAACAGTACACTCAAGCAGCCTATAAACAAACCTGCAATTCAGACATAAGGGCCAAAGGAAGTATGTTTTCCAAACCACTTAAATAGTTTTCTTGACTCTACCTTAAAAATGCCAGTACAAAATAAATCTGACATTTCATCCCCCATAGAGCATACTAATGATCAGTCATTGGGGGAAAAGCCTGCCTTGACCTTGGAAAATAATGTTTTTTATTCACATTTGTATATGCTATGATGTGCCCTGGGATGGGTTTAATGAAATGTTATAGCTCAAGCAGCCTGAGAATGTGTCATGAGGATGAAGTACAATCAGCCATTTAAAGGATTCATCCACCTTAGCAATTTCCTTTAATTAATAGTTCAGTTTCTGGACTATTATACTTTCATATCTAACTGTGTAATTATCCAAGAATGTCATTAGAAAAGAAGGGCGATATGCCATAATCTGTAGACAAATTGTTTTAAAGATCATTACAAATAAAGAAGTGTGATAAAGTGTCATTTGTGAGTGATCTTTAAAAATTATATAATCAGTGCTATAATCCAGTGATTTCTACCTACAATAAAGCCTGGATATTTTGAATAAGGGGCTATTTTACCTGCTACACAGAATCCTCCAGGAAGTGAATGGTGCTGTTTGGGTTCCATATACTTAGTACACACTTCTGCAGCAGTGCAGTAGCTATATCAATATACACAGCTTTATTTTATTGTCTGGCTCAATAGAGTGTTAAATGGGTTAAATGGTCTCTTTTCTCAGGCAGAAACACTATCCTTTTTACAGAGATTTTGCCAGACTGTAGTCAGTCAGTTGCCTCTAGCCAGTGGTTGCATAATGTTTCCTATGATTACTAGTGAAAAATAAATCTCACAGACAGCAGGTGCAGAACATGCCCTACCAACAGTGGTTGTTTAACATTTCAACACTGGAAGCAAAAGTAAATTGGTTGGGTTTTTTTTATTTTTAATCCTTCAAGGAGCTGTGCCTTCCTATATAATTGTCTTAGTGCATAATGAACACAAATGAAAACAAGAAAGTGAGATATTATTAATTATTAATAATAATGATTTCTAGTAGCCAGAAATAATTTCATTTTCACTTTCTGGTCTCAGACTATGTGATAAATCACTCAGTGATTTTGATCAATCCTGCCTCAGTCATCAGCCATTATGGTTATTATCAGCTGCAACAATGATGGGCCAGATTTTTCAATAGATTTTCAGAACCTAACCACTTCCATTAAAGACAATGAATAAAATTTCAGAATATCTAAGAGCGGACTAAGTATAGACATTAGATTTATAACACATTATAGCCACCTAACATCTGACTCCTCAGGTACCCCTCCACTATTTATCAGTTACATTCATTCCCCTTCATCCACCAAACCTGTTTCTCACCCACTGACTCCTCTATTTACATTTTCACTAACTGGCTTTCTTGCCTACATACCAGCCTCTGGCTTTTTTACTATTCACTCCATCCAGGAAGAGTACACACACCAACTGCAGATGCTTCCTCAGCCTAAAGAAGGGTATTTATACCTGAAAGCTTGCAAAGAAGAATTTTTTCAAGTATTTGAGTTGGTCTAACAGAAGATATCTGATTTACCCAAAGAACCTTGTCTGCCTATGTCCTTAGACCAACATGGCTACAATCTATACCCCTGATAATATCAAAGACACATTAGTAGTTTAAAATAGAACTTTGGCACTTAAGTTTGATAGGCACTTTTGAAAATATTAGTCTTTACCAATGGGATGTGCAAGCTGCTAGGGACTTTTGCAATTCTAACTTGAAATATTTTCATTTATCTTCATACCAGTGCTGGTTGTTTAAACAAGACAGGAGGGACCATTCCCATTTCATGTGAATACAGAATTATTTTGATTCTGAAATTATAAGTAGAGTAAGTTCTTTGCTATGTCAGTGGAAAGTAAAGACTTATTTATGTATTGAGTGGGTGCATCTACACATGCATTAACACATTTTAGTTAATGCACATTAAATCTAGTACCTCCATTGTAAGGGCACCTATACAGGAGATTAGAGGGTGGTCTCTAATGCTGGAATTCCAGTGCATCAGAGCAGACTCAATTAATCAAATCTGCTGCAGCATAGCAATTGCTGCATTCCAGCAGCCTCCTGCATCTCGTGTATCAGCAAAGAAGCTTTAGTTCAAGCACCTTGATGTCATTTTTAGGCACAGGGATGCTGATACAAGAGACATGGTGGTACCTTAATTAGAGTGGCTCTCATAGCTGCTCTAATTAAAATGCTACCTCATCTACTCCTGGAGCATATGTAGAAGTGCCCACAGTTTTTAAGTGATGCTTAATGCACATTAAAATAGACTAATGCTCATTAATGTGCATATGTAGACATGCCCAATGATACCTTCATTTATTCTAAATATACTTGGCTCCTTTTTGATAGTTTTAAAATAATACACATTACAGGGTAATTAGTTAAAATTTGTATAGAAGTTGGAGGAGAAGAAGGTCTGCATCCATGCAAAATACTATAAACCACATAGCTACACAAACAGAGCAAAACATGAGGGACAGGCATTGGGGAGGGGACATATATGTAAAACTTGTAACAAACTAAAATCTTAAAAGGATTTTACTCATGGCAAGGGTACCAACAATGGCAGGGTGTTGTCAATGAGAAGTGTTTATTTGAAATCCCTATACATTTGTTAAAAAGTCCTTATGGAATTAATTAATCCCTAACTATATGTCTTCTGAGAAATGGCTAACTGATTTAGGGTACTTTGGTAACCTTGGATCACACAACAGACCACTGAAATAGTGCACTGTTGGCAAAATGCCTGATATTTTCTTCAGTGACCTGCCACCCTTACATTCAGTGATGGTTCTGGCAGAGATTAGTGTTTGTTGCTTTCCAGGTTAAATTTATCATAGAGTAGACTGTTGTAAGTAACAAAGACCTAGTGTACAGCATGAAGTGTTTTGACCAAACTCCAGTTCTGCCATCACAGCTTTGAGTGTATGTGCACTTCAAGCCTCTCTATACTGACAGATTCTCCATTATGCCAGCAAAATTACTTCATGTCTGTGGAGTGTAGTAAAGCTTCTGCTGCCATCTGGCAGCTGGTTCAATCTTTATGGAGATATTCCCACACTGTCCTCTAGCTATAATGGTCAGTTCAGCAGCTGGTACTTTTTAAAAGTGCACGGGGCCAGCACTTTATCCTGGTAGTCCAGTTGTTATACTTGAGCTATCAAAATCATAGGGGTACACACATGATTCTAATGGCTTAGTAGCACTAGCTGAAGTCTGGAAGCAGAACATCTTGATGCTGCTTGGTATAGACATAACCACAAACCTGTCATAGGTTCTGGGAAGCATGGATAAGACAGACATTTAGAGTAAATCTTGACTGGCTCTGCCACTTCTTGCTCAGAACCACATTCTCTCTCTTCTAACCTATTCTCCTCAATGGATGCATCTACACATTCTATTCATTCAACTGAATAAGCTCCAGTGCTGTTCACACCAGAGTTTATTGTTCTGGGGCACCATGTTTACATGCGTGCCCAGGACCACAGCACGTTGAGTCAGGTCAGAGCAGCCCCAGCTGGCAGAGAGTCCAGGGGCTCTGTTATTGAATTAACCTAATTTCTTAAATCATAAGCAAGACTTTATAAAGGAGGATAAAGCAAGGTGCCGCATTTATTGATCACATGAGTTAGAAATAGAGGTTTGGGCACACTATTCATACAAACACACACCAATCATCATACACATCATTACACACAGGCATACACATATACAAAACAACCAATTCATCCACACATACACCAGATATAGTTATCAGCAATAGTTGCTCAATATCAGTCCAGGGTGGCAAACCTGGGCGTATTGAGTAGATGATGATGATTTGAAGATAGCAGGTTTGAAGAAAACAGCTAGAGCAGGGTCAACAGGTGCATCTGTACTCCGATGAAACAGCAGTAGAGAAAGAGACTCACCCAACTTGACATTTTCAAAGTGTTCTTTTATAGGGATTGGCATCCTTTGTTTCAGTGCTTTGGGGTTTTTCCTAAAATGAATTCTTCAGCCATTCATTAATTAGTTTACTGACTGGTAACTTACATTTGGTGCCTTATTGCTTACATAAACAGTTAAATCTTCTCCCATTTTTCTGCTATTCTTTCACCATTCACCCCTTTTATGCACACTCATACATAAAGGCTATGTAGAGTTCATTCACTTATATCAAGCAGAAGGATACACAATGGAGTTTTCAAGTTACTTACAGGACAAGACTAACATGGTTACGTTTCACTACTATTACGCTCTATGTTAACATCAGCTACATTAGTTTAGGTCATGCTACAGGTCTACCTGCTAGTCTGACCTGGCTCAGCATGCTGTGGGGTATAAGGTACATTACTCCAGGGCTAACTGGCAGGCAGCACCCTCACTGAAGCCACCAGTGTCTACACATGCATTGCAGTAAAGTAAATAACACCACCTCAGGATAGTACTTGTGTTTACAAGTGCCAAGTTATGGTGGCATTTATTAGTAAACTGTGGGCTAATAGGACCACATGTGTAGATGTGGAAACTTTACTGTGGAGCTGATTAGGCAACTCCACAGCAAACAACTCAGGTAGATGCATGAACTATGTCCTACCTTACACCACTGTCCTTTTCTTTCATCAGGAAATGAACAGCTGGAAGAAGATACAAATTAGTAACAATGGTGGAAAGAATTTGGTGCAGACTATAAGAGGATGCTAGCAGCTGTCAGGCAGTAAATAGTGGAGTTTCTCATCCTCAGTAATGCAGTGTAGAACAGTTTTCCAGCACAAGGGCAAGAATGACTCAGCTTGGGTTGGAGGTAGGAAGGCATTAGGACCCATCCACTGATACCACTTCCTCCCATCACTTACCTGCTGCAGGCATAGAAAAAGCTTCCCTCTATTTGAGCCTCAACACTGACTGGCACAGTCCAGGAAGAGTTCCTTTTCACCTGAGCCCAGGTTCCTGACTGCAGGACAGCCTGGCTGAGAGAGAGCGCCCCCTATGCTGCAGCAGAACCGAAGCCAGACATTTTGGTGCCTGGTGCAGGTCATGTGTAGAGTGCCCCTCTTTGTGCTATTATGTAACAAAACAATGTATTATTGTTTACTTCATTTTTTCAAAGAGAACATTTGTATGTGATAATATGCAAAAATGTCAAGTACGTATAAATATGCATGTAGCATAAAATATGACCAGACTATCCCCACATGATTGCAGTAACCTCTGCATGTCTGGTGCTGTACATCAAAAAGGGTGAAGAGCAAGAACTTGTTGGAAAAAAATTACAAAAAACAGGTTTTATCCCTCCTGCCCCTTCCTTGCCCATCTTCCAGACCTAAGTGTGGATCCCAGATGGAAGCAGGGGCTAGAAGTGATTGCACTATCAATAGCAATAACAAGATGGACACAGAGCGCCTAGGAGCCTGTGCTTAAGCACTCTTGTGATGGGTAGATTTGCTGTTTACTCCCTGCGTCCTCACACAGGCAGCCCCTTCTAGGTCTGGGACAAGACAGGCGTGCTTGCTATCCACAGGCTGGGGTGGACTTGCCACACCTAAACGTGAGACTAGGGTTAGGGCTGGATCTGGGTAAAACATTTAGTCCATCTTGGTATGAGCCATGGCAGTGGAGCAGGCAGCAGCATTCATAGCTTCATTGTTTCATAGTTGGTAGGGTTGGCAGGGACCTAAACAGATCATCAAGTTTGACACCCTGCCATGGGCAGGAAAGGATGATGGGGTCATATGACCCTGGCTAGGTGGTTGTCTAGCCTCCTTTTGAAGACCCCCAGGATAGAGGTGAGCACCACTTCTCTTGGAAGTTGGTTCCAGCTTCTAGTCAGCCTGACTGTGAAGTAGTGCCTCCTGATGTCTAGCCTGAATCTACTCTCAGTCAACTTATGGGTGTTGTTCCTTGTTACCCCCGGTAGTGCTTGGGGGAACAGGGACTCTCGCACTGCCTGCTGGTCTCCTTTGGCCAGTTTATAGATGGTCACCAGATCCTCTCTCAGCCTTCTCTTGTGGAGGCTGAACAGGTTCAGGTCTTGTAGCCTCTCCTCATAGGGCCTGCTCTGCTGCCCCCGATCATGCAAGTGGCCATCCTCTGGACCCTGTTGATGTTGTCCACATCCCTTCTGCAGTGTGGTGCCCAGAACTCGATGCAGTACTTCAACTGCAGCCTGACCGATGTCATATAGAGAGGGAGGATCACCTCCTTGGACCTGCTCATGATGCCTTTGTGGATGCATGACAATATGACTCCAAGATCCTTTTCTGCCTCTGTGCTGATGAGAGGGAGTTCCCTAGCCTGTAGGTATGCTGCTGGTTCTTCTGCCCCAGGTGCAACACCTTGCACTTATCATATTGAAACCCATTTATTCTCATCCGCCCACCTCTGTAACCTGTCCAGATCTAGTTGTAGCCTGTCCCTCTCTTCTAGTGTGCTCTACTTATCGCCACATCTTAGTGTCATCTGCGAACTTGAACAAGGTGCTTTTCACCTCCTCGTCCAAGTTGCTGGTAAAGATATTGAACAGGACGGGCCTGAGGACCGAGCCTTAGGGAACCCCACCGCCCACATCCCTCCAGGTTTAAAATGACCCATCCATCACCACTTTCTGGGTGTGGCCCTCTAGCCAATTTGCGACCCATCGACTGTGTAGGTGTCAACACCACAGTTGCCTAATTTTTTAATGAGGATGGGGTAAGTGTCAAAGGCCTTCCTAAAGTCCAGAAAGACTATGTCCACCACGACACCTGCATCCAAGGCTTTTGTGAGCTGGTCATAGAAGGCAACCAGCTTGGTCTGGCAGGACCTGCCTCTAATGAACCCATATTGATCGCCCCTAAGCATAATCTCCCCTTCTGGTCCCTTGCAGATGTGCTCCTGTATAATTTTCTCAAACAGCTTCCCCAGGATCAAAGTAAGACTAATAGGCCTATAGTTTCCTGGATTCTCTTTCCAGTCCTCTGGAACCTCACCAGAGTACCATGAGTGCTCATAAAGTTGTGTCAGGGGTCCCACAATGACCTCTACCGATTCCCTTAGCACTCTGAGGTGGAGATCATCAGGATCAGCTGATTTAAACATGTCTAGTCCCTCCAGAAGTTCCCTGACTAGGTCGTCACTGGCCTTTGGCCTGACTGCACCTTCCCTGGGTCTGTCTGTAATCCCAGTGTGGGGAATGTCCCTGTCGCTGCTCAGAAAAATGGAAGCAAAGAATCTGTTAAAGAGATTAGCTTTCTCATCTGGTGCTACTACCAGATTACTAAGCATGTCTTGCAGAGGCCCGACATTACTTGGGACCTTCTTTTTACCTGCTATGTATATGAAAAAGGATTTGAATCATCCAGTGGGGCTTTACAGATACCTAAGCTTATTAATGTTCATGCTGCTTGGTTATGAATTATTTTTACTTAGCCTAACATTCTTATTTCATCAGAAGATTTTGATTGCTAATGCATTTTTTTTTTTTGTAAATTCTTTTTTAAATACTCAGGTGGGCACTGGGAGTGATCCATCCTGCGATACAGGATGTAGCCTATGAGTTTCATGCCTGCTTGAGACCTTAACAAGGAGCAAGCGGGAGCAGGATCGGAAGTGGGCTATATGTGGGAAGGGGAGCTAGCCTCTGCACACTCTCACTGTTCTTAAACTGAGAGCACCCACCTTCCTTGGCCCCCCTCTGCACACAGTCCTACCACCATGTATTTGATATGGTGTCCACTTGCTAGGGTACTGTGCTGGAGCCGTAGATGCTGGAATCTGTCTTGGAGCAGGGCCCACCATCACCAAATACCACCAAATGCAAGGTTTTACAGGATGTGGCCCTCAGGCCATAGGTTACCAAACCCTGGTGTATAATGTTAAAAAAACATAATAATATAATATATAACATATAATACACACACACACACGCACACATATATATATGTATATACAAATTCTCTGTTATCAAGGGGATGTGTGACTGGGTGTATGTGGCATGTGGCTGTGTGTGTTTCTATGTGGGGTATGGCTGGGTGTGTGGGTGCATTTGGTGTGTGTAGGGGTGTGTGTTTGAGGTGTGGGGGAGCGCATGGGGCTGGACACAGAGTTTGAGGGAAGGGCATCTGGCATGTGGCCAGATGCGGAGTGGTGGAAGTGTGGGATGGGGGGGTGGCACTCTGTCCCTGCTGCCCGCCTGTCACTTTTATATCTATATCTATATATCTATAGCTATACACATACACACACAAATATATACATAAATATATATGCATACATACATACACACACGTGCACACGTATATATATTACAGCCACGTCACACCCACCCAGCCACATATCCAGTCATGTGCCACGCCCACCCACCCAGCCACACACCACACCCACCCAGCTACACGCGCATGCATATGCACGTGTGCGCACACACACTCACACACAGAGCCAATACACACAGTAACCCATTCACCTGCACACCCTGCATGTATCCCAACCTATCCTACATCAGGAGCACCTGCCAGCTGCAGGCCAAGGGGTGTGCAGGAGGGGCGGGGAGTGTGGCTGCAGGATGCCATGCAGGGAAGCGTCATTCAGGTTTGGGCAGTGCCCGCCATCTGTAGAACAAGGGGTGGGGCGGGGCACCCCCCACACCTGCTTCCTGTGCAGCACCTTGCATCCACGTGCCACAGCCCCCCTACATGGGGAGCACCTGTCGGCTGTGGACCACACAGGGGGCATGGTACACAGAAGCAGATATGCTGGCACAGGCAGCCACGATGCAGTGCCCACAGGCTGTAGCACGCGGCCACAGGGTGAAGTATGCTCCTCATGCCCGCTCCCTAGGTGGCACCCTGAAGCCACATACCAAGTTTTGGTGCTCTCAGTGTGGTGGTGGGGTGCATGGGGGGGGTACGTGCCCACGGAGTGGGCAGGGTATCGTGCCCCATCCCACGGCTGTGTGGTGAATTCAGCAGGTGCTGCCTGTACCTACCTGCCTGCTCCCCTCGCATCACCCTACAACGGTGTGCCCTGCATGCCCGCACAGCTGCACACCATGCACCCCCCACGGTTTCAAGCCACACCCCCCACAGCGGTAAGCCACGTCCCCACAAGGCCTGTCCCCACAGTGGGGAGCACAGCTTGGCCCCAACCACCTCAGCCCACACCTTTGCCTCCCTGTCTGTCTGTGCTAAAGTTCCAGATGAAGGGAAGGGAAGGGAAGGGAAAGCTGCTTTAGCACCCCCCAGCTTCTAGCCTGAGCCACTGCAGGCATATGCCTGCATTTCTGGGATGTCTGTTTGGTTACAAACCAGTTCAGCCTAGCCAGGTCAGACTGACCTGCAAAGATTGAATCAATTCAGGCTCAGACTTGTCCCTAGCTAAGGACACTCGATCTCTGAAAGAAAGGAGACAAATTCAAATCCCTGCCCCTTATGTAAATAAGATAGATTCTATACTATTTAAGTAAAATATTCAAAGCAAAATAGCAATCTAAACAAAATAGTAATATTTTCAGAGTAGATGTGAAACCAAAGCACACCATTTAAAATAGGTTAATTAGAATATGATGAGGTGTTAGTTTTTAAAGTGTGAAATTTGAAACCAATATGCCAATAACTTTATTCTCAATTGGAATCCAAGGCTAAAATGTTTCAGAAAAGCAATTTTTACAATTATTCAATATATTAGCTGCACAAGTAGAACGATTTGTACACAGGACCTCTCAGAGGTTGAGAGAGGCCCAGACCACTTCCATTTTTTGAGGTTCAAAATACAATGCAATAATTTGTAATACATGTTCCTTTTTTATTTAACAAGTGCTTTTCTAGCTGTTTTCTTCTTCTTGCAATCCTGTTGGTGCATCTCTGTGTCTGTATGTATAACCTCATTTGGAGATAACGTCAAAAGTCTAAATTTAAGGCCCCCCCATTAATGAGAAGCCTGGGCCTTCCTGCGGCTCCCCCCCCCCCGTGATAGGCCCTATTTGTACACACAAAATATTTTCACAGACCAGATCAAGAAATGTTGCAGTGACTAGCAATGACTACTTTCCACCAAAACCAGTCTAATAATAAGCCATAAAATTCAGCAGAAATTAAGTGAAGGTCCATAGAAAAAAGCATCTTTCACCCAGCGCTCAGGGCTCAATTAAATGTCCAATACAGTCAGTAGGAATAAGTGAATTCATCCTCAAAGGGCACGTCTACACAATGCCCTGCATCACCGTAGTGACACGCTACATCACTGTACAGTCTGCTGTGGTGACATAATGATTACTTGGATCTACACATGATTGGCAGTGCTGTAGTGATGCACTCCTTCATTTTAATGTGTTGCTACAGTGACGTAATGGTGAAATCTAATTGCGTGTTGCGTGTACAGTGCAGTACCAGTAATTACTGTGCCGTGCTTAAGTGAAAAGCAAGTAACAAAGCATAGTGCCATAGAAACATATGACGTGTAGATGCACCCAAAGAATCATAGTCCTTGACATAGTTTGTGTATATCATAGTAGCTTTCTTATTTACCAATCTTTCATTCTTGCTTTTGAAAATGAAGTCATATCCACTGCCAGTTTTCACTATTAAGTATTCATGAGTAAGATGTCTTCATCTTGGCATATAGACAATTCTATGCACATTATTTTGTGCATCTGCTTTGTGCACATACAGTGTTCCAGTGCAGATGATACAATGCATGAAACAACTAACAGAAACTAAAACCTGTCATTCAAAGAATAGCAATTATTCATTATGAAATACAGCAACATGCAACAGTTAACTTAGAAGGTTAGGCAAGCATGAGTGTTTGTCTTACTTCTGGGTGTTTCAAGAATGGAATAGTTAAGATCAATGTAAAACAGTCATGGTCTGTGATTTTTAATGTTAATGGTCATTAACAAAACCAAATATTCATTAATAATTTCCTAATAGCAGTTTTCAATATATGCTATTTAGAAGTGGTCATTTTGAAAACAACTTTAATCTGAACAGAGAGTAAGTTTGGAATTATGCTGTAAAAGAGTTTTGATTACATTTATACAGAGGCCTTGAGGCCTTTTAAATATATTTCTTAAAAGCATTAATGATGAAAAAATAAAGAATCAAATATTCAGTTATATACAATAAACATGTGGTAGGTTTAGAAGACATTTATCAAACTGTTGTCAAGTGAAGTCTTATTTTTGAAGCATTTTAATATGATAATTTATAAACCTACATATTTTCAGTTTCAGAACTGTTCTAAATATTCAAGACACCTGTATTTCCTCAAGTGCTTGTTATGATTCAAACATAGCTAGATAGATTAAGTCATATTTTTATACCTAGCATAATCAGTTCCTGTAATATACCACACAAAGATAATTATAATTTCTTAAGTTTAAATTCACCAAATATTTTTGCTAGCTGGAAAATGTATTAGTTGACACAATTACCATTAGAAGACCAAATGCCTGAGGTATATAATTGTATTTATTAAGATAAATTGCTTTCTAAAATACTATGAGTAATAATCTATGTTAGTCTATAATAGGCTATATAATTGTGATTATCTATATGACATTGAAAAATGAGAGTAATTAAAGCAGCCTCAATCTAGTTTGGTGCTTATATTCTGAAACTGCAAAACAGATATTTTTATTGAAATTTTCACAAAGAATTTGTGAATTTCATTCAAAAATTCAAAACCCAAGCATTTTCAATTATAAAATAGAAGACAAAATAAGACTCTTTATAATTCTTTGCACAAAAAAAAAGACTGTTTTGTTGAAAAATTTCAAAAATCTCAATGTGGACCTGGTCTGCACACTGTTACTCAATAGGAGTGTCTAGACATGCAATGAATGTACCTCGATTTTATGTGCAGAAAATTCTGGCTCATTAATGCACTTGTGGGTGTACATCTATATGTGCACCCCTGTTGGGAGTGGGCACCTGACAGGAACAGCCCACTTTAGGACTGTTCCTGCCCTGCTCTGCCCCCCTGCAACAGCCAGGGAAAGTTCTCGCTCCTGATCTCTACCAGGTGGATAGAGCTGCGCCTGCTGCAGGGGCAGCTGTCTTTCCGGCCAGGATCTATTGAGCAAATTGTTCCTGGTCAGCCTGTACACATGTGCTATGCCATATTAGCTAATGCACTGTTTATCTAGTACCTGTATGTGTTGGTACTAGCAACTGATGTATTAGACTGCTTTAATGTTCAATTAGTCCTGTGCACATGTAGACGGTGCCACTTTACTGTGCATTAGTCTAATGTGCAGTAAAGCATCTCATATAGTCATGCCCGCTATATATCACTGTTAAAACATTTAATGTTGAATATTTGATGTACCTCAAGGGTCACAACAGGCATTTATTTGTACTATTCTCCAAAAAACAGCAGGGCAAGGAAAGTGGTAACTCTCCCAGTAGAAACATACCACCTGTATGTGGTCAGTGCCTGGAACCTTCAAGTCAAAATATGGCCTATGCCCTGCAGAAAAATGCTCTTTCTGTCTTATGCTTCTGTGCCATGCATTCACCACTCAAGTCCTCAGAAAGCTGGTTATAAAAATTTTTGTTGATTTTATTGTATGGAAAACTGGAGGTCTAACTGTTATGTGAAAAACATTTTGCTTTCCATTATTTGCTTTAATAAAATTATTTTATTTTTAGCGAAAAGTCAAAGTACTTGAAAATGTTTCATCCTAAACCCAAACATTTCCATTGGCAAATTTCACTGTGCTGCCTCATCTGAATTGCAGTTTGTGAGTCTCAGGTCCCAGTACTCCTCTGTGGATTGGATTCTCTGAACAGTACAGTGAGAGGGAAGACCATCATGTATCTCATAGATGCATTATCAGGGGAGAGGTTGTGGGGGAGTGCTGCTATGCAACAGAGATGGTGGCTTGAAGGGGTGGGGGTTTAAAAAGGATGGGTAGATGAGTGGGTGAGTGGGAAGAGGAGTTTTGCCTCAGAAAAGTCTCTGGCTACTGCTGCCATGGTGCAATCTGCCTGTCCCAGTTGTTGCTGCTACAGCAGTCATGCTTTGCCCTACACCCAGCTGCTGCTGCCACCATCCTTGCACCCACTGTAAAGGAGTATCTGGGGATGGTGCCCTGCTTGCCCATATCGCATTATGCTACTGCTGGTTACCTTTGAACTATAGTTCCTGTGTGGAGTTACAGGTTAATTTCCAAAACATCAGTTATAGTTCCCAGCTCAGAATATTAGGGTTTTGACTAAAATGTCAATTTAATGCTAGAACATTGACATTTTCTCAGGAAAACATTTTTACAAAAAAAGAGCTCATTTTTTCTGCAGTGTCTGTACAAAAACTCCCTCATTATTCCAAATGTTGTATTTCTGTGGTGTGAATACCAGACAGCATAAACCTTTCACTTGGTTAGTTCAAGTTCTGAGGCTTGCAAGAGCAGCCAATGCATGTGATTGATAAATACAGTCAGAAAAATCCATTTTATAATATGCAGAGTTAAAAGCTTTGCCCTGTAGCAGTCTGTTATTTAAACTGTGAGGTAATATTTTACAGCATCCATGTGTCTTGTAAATGTGTGCAATACAGTATGAGAATGTACAGGGCATGAAAAATATGTTTTCTTCATTTATGGTAAGATCTAAATAGGACCTTGTTCTCCAGCAGCCTGACAGGGAACAGCAGTGCACTATCTGCAATAATTTTAAGGGTTCTCCCTGACACAGACCTTGGCTGTATTACCCAGTGATTATCTCCCTCTTAATCCATTATGCATGACTGAAACCACAAAGGAATATGTGATGCTTGAAAATCACTAAGGAGCAGGCAAAGTTACATAGCAGTGTGAGATATATAACAGCTGAGCGAAAGATGGAAACTAGTGGCACCCTAGGAAATCATCTTTAAGGGAGAGGATTATCATTAACCTTGATGGTATGTCCAGAAGATGAATCATAAAACAAAGAAAAAAACCTCTTTAAACATTAAACTTCAGTTTCAATACTGGTATATATGTAGCAATGTTTAGGAACTAGAAGATCCACATACTTGTAGCTATGATCTCCTAGGATATGCTTTGGCTACAGATAATTGAAATACAAAAGCATTACTCATTTTATTTTAGTTTAAGTTACAAAATATAAATAAAGGTCCTGAACCTATAATATAGAGCAGTGATTCTCAACCAGAGTACCACAATACTCTGGGATGCCGGGAGATCCTTTCAGGTGTTCTACACCAGCCCTGCTCCCAGATCAAAATAGTTAGTCTCTCTGTACCTTTCTCCTTCCAGCAGGCTAGATCTGGAAGTATCTAGGGACAGGATTTGGCTCATTTGGGCTAGGGACAGACATTCAAAAAGCCTGAGCTTGAACTGATTCTATCTTTGCAAGTCAGTCTAACTTGGCTAGGCTGAACCAATTTGTCACTGCACAGACATCGTCTCTGGACTGAAAAAAAATCAAGCACATGACTACAGTGGCTCGAGCTAATAGCCAGAGGGTGCTAGAGCAGCCCTTCCCACCCTTCTATAGTGCTGAGCTGAGGTGGGGCATAGCCAGTCCCCAGCAGGATGCTCTGCTATCCCCCACCCCAGGCTCCTGAGCAGCCCAGCAGGGAATGTTTATCATCCCTAACTCATCAACCCATTAAGAAAACAAAGCCTGTCTCCATTAGTTCAAGCTCTTCAGCATCTTTTCCAAGGAAGGATATTACCAGCTACCTGTTGATTAGCTCCAAAAATACTGCCTTGTCTGCTTTTGTCATCTCCCACAGCATAGACTGTAGCCAGCATGTGGTCTGCTAGCTAATGCTGAGAGGTGTAAGGCAGAGGGGCAGGGGGAATAATCCCTGCTTAGCAGGGAAAAGCCAGGCAGATGACTGCAGTCTCTGCTGGAGCTGCAGCCAGGGAGCAGAGGGGAGGGGCCAGCCCTCCTGTGGAGCAGAAAGCCCTGCCTAGCCCAGAGAACATTCCAGGATGTGTGTGTGTGGGGGGGGGGTCTGGTTTATCATAAACTAGCAATTGGTCTGGGACAGACATTGTATAAACCGTTTTGATGCAAATCAGTTAAATCTGATACTACATTCAACCAGGTTTATCTCAGACCAGTTTTAGCTATTTCTAAACTTGTTTATGTGCACTTAACATCTGTTCTGTTACAGGTTTAAACCAATTTCTGATCATTTAAAACAGTTTATGTGTAATGTCTGTCACTAGCCTTTAGGAGCCAGGGGAAGTTTCTGCATCTTCTTTCTGGTAACAGACAGTAGCTTAGGCTGAAAGTAGAGTGTAGCAGAAACTGCTGGAAAATCATCCCTTTATTCCCCCTTTCCTAGGATAGGTGGGAGGCTTTACTCCAGGAGGCTTTTCAAGAAGGGGATCAGTGACCAAGCCTGGGATAAACTGGTGGGAGAAGCTACCAGTCCATGTGGCACTGCATTGCCTTACGCTGTCCTGGTCTACCAGACTCTTCCCACAGCAGGGATCCAGCCACCTTGCAAAGGCAACTACATTCTGCGTGGAGAGCCTCCCCCTTCCCCATTTTATAGGGCTATCTCTTCACTTTTATTTTTCCTTCCTCACTCCTTTTAGGCAATATGCTGAAAATAAACAGTTTCTTCCTAAAATGCGGAAACCCGTGGCTTTATTGTAAAACTTATTTATGATTTCTTACACAAAGCCCTTACTCCTAGAAGGTATAAAAAATATCCGACTTCTAGACCTTACACTTAAACCTCTAAATGCCATCAGACATCTTAAGTGAGATGGAATCTGACCCTTCATCTGTGCTCATAATTCCTCCAGCGATAAATGCATTAAAGATATGAGATGTCCAGACCCCACAGTGACAGGAGCCATGAAAGTATCGCTAAAGCAGTGATTTTCAGTTGTCCCACTGCCAGTCTCAAATGTGGCATAAATTATAATATGGAATATTATAATATTATAAAAGCCTTGGTCTGTCTGTCCATAACACTTTATTCACACTATGATTGGCTGACTGAAACAACCAATCAAAGTGCTCCAAGAGGAGACAGTGCAGCAGAGTGAAACCATGATGGTGGGCACACAGGACGGAGCGTGGTGGGGGAGCAGGCCAGCACAGCCTGGTTCCCCCCGCTCCCTCTAGGGTGCAGCGATGGAGCACATGGGAGGCAGGAGGGAAAGAGCAGGCCTCACTCCCCAACCAGATGAGAAGCGGAGGCAGGACCGGACATGGGGGGATATGGCGCCACTTGGCCCCCAAAAAAGCTGGTATGGAGGAGGAGGCAGAGAGGCCAGTGAGAGAAAGAAGTGGGGAACAAAGGCAGCACCCAGCCCAGGTGCCACTGCCACCAGCACAACTGCTGCCATACCCCAACAGCCCCAAAGGGGTGGGGAATGGTCCTGGCCCCGAAGCAGCAGGTGTGAGGGTGGGGGGAGCTGGTCCGTTCGCCCCCTCCCCCAACTAGATGAGAGGCAGGGATGGGGATGGACCTGGTGCAACACAGGAGGATACAGCACCATCTGGCCCCCCAAAAAACCCAGCAGGGAGGGGGAGGGAGGGGAGCAGGAATGGGGGGCACAGTGGCAGTGCACCACCACCACCACTGCCACTGCCACACCTCTACAACAGCTCCAGAGGGGGTGGGGAACAGGTGGGAGGGGAAGGGAGGGGAGCAGTAGAGGGAGGGGAGGCACACTGGCGGGGCCTTACCACCGCAGCCACCACCACTGCTGCTCCTCAACAACAGCCCTGAAAGGATAGGGATGATCCCTGCCCAAAAGCAGTGGGAGTGAGGGTGGGGAGAGAGAGCCCATACACAGCTGGATGAGGTTGAGGCAGGGCCAGATGTGAGGGGGATGCAGAGCTGCCAAGCCCCACCAAAAGCTGGCAGGAAGGGGGAGGGAAGAAGGACAGTGGGAGGGGGAGGGGGCACAGTGGTGGCACTTTGCCATCACTGTGCCCTGAAAACAGCTCTGACAGTGGAGGAATGGGCCCAGCCCCAAAGCTGCAGAGGCGAGGGTGGGGGGAGGCTCATTTGCCCCCTCCCCCAACTGGATGAGAAGCAGGTGTGGGGCTGGATGCAGAACTCCATCCCCACCTGCCATGGCAGCAGGGTGCATACTGCCACTGCCCTGCTGTCACTGGACCGCAACAAAAGCCAGCAGGGAGGGGGAGAGAGAAAGGGAAGTTGAGCCCAGTGATGGTGCCCCATGGCCACTGGGCCCCACCAAAAGCTGGTAGGGAAGGGAAATAGGGCTAGACCTGAAGCACAGGGGTGGGGCAGAGCTGGGGGCCAGACATGGGCCTCTGTCCCCTCACCCACCAACATTCTTCATGAGCAATTGGCCAGTTATAGGTACTCATGTGTGTTTTTTCCAGTTAATTGAATAATGTGTTGCCAGTTATGTTATTGTTTTTGCACCGTAATATATATATTTTATGCACCACATTATATATTTTATATGGTGCCACTAAATTTAGAAAAAAGTTATAGAGGGGTTCCTTGAGTCATGAAGTTTGAGAACTGAGGTAGAGATGTCACCCCGGCTAGGGAAAGAAATTCTAAAAGCCTGAGCCTGAATTAATTCAATCTTTGCAGGTTAGGCTAACCTGCAAAGCTTGAACTCATTTGGAGGTGGATGCACATTCCCTTTTCATTCCAGAAATGGAGGCACATGCCTGCAGTGGCTCAGACTAAAAGTGGGGGGCACTATAGCAGCTCTCCCTTCCCTCCTACGGGGCAGAGCTGAGTGACAGCGTGGCCAGGTCCTGGCAGGATGCTCTGATTAGGAAGGAGTGTAAACCCTGACCCTGGCCTGCACTGTCTCAGGCTTTTCCCTGCTCACTGCTCAGGGGGTGGGAGTGTTGCCAGACCCCAGGCCCGGGCTAGCACTCTGAGGCAAATGTTGGGAGGAGGGGGGTGCAATACATGCATATGTTGATGATACTGAGCTTTTCAGTCTCCCTCTCCCAGCCAGCAGGGAGGGCTGATAGCCTCTCTAATTAGTTCAAGCTCTTCTTAAACAGCTTTTCCTAAGGAAGGAATGGAGGGACATTACCATTTCCCATTTATTAGGTCCACAAAGCTCTAAGTGGACACTGTTCTGTTTGCCTGTCCCAGTAAAATTGAAGACACACACACACAGACACCTCTCAGCATTAGATAGCCTACCACATGCCTAGGGTCCATGGGGCTGAGGTCCATGCTGTGGTAGATGGGAGGGAGGGAGAGAGGGGTGAGCAGAGATGGAACCCAGGCAGACCCTGCTGTGCCTTCAGTTGACTCCCCCCTGGAGCTCTGCCTGGGGGTGGGGGGGACAGTCTGTTTTTTGGAGCAGAAAGCACAGTCAAGTCCAGCTGGGATACAAAGCATCTTGGATGCTGGAGTACTCTGATTTAACTGAAACCAAGAAAGGGTCTGGGATAGACATCACATAAACCGGTTTGACCCAAATCAGTTAAGTCTGATGCTAGATTCAACCATATTAATCTTAACCCAGTTTCAGCCATATTGAAATGGGTTTATGTACACTGAACTTATGTTCCATTACAGGTTTAAACCAGTTTCTAATCACTTTATACCTGCCTCTGCTCTACCAAGTGTTCCCGTGCTGCCTTTGCCCGGCCCCGAAGTTTCGTGCACCCTGGCTTCATGAGTGCACCCCGGAGGTTACCCCTGCTGGTATCAGGGGGACCCCTGAACTCACCTGCCATGACTTTGATGGTACCTTCAGTGGGGGGTCCTCCCTTGGGGTATCCACTGGTGT
Source organism: Caiman crocodilus (assembly GCA_030014935.1). NCBI lineage: Eukaryota > Metazoa > Chordata > Crocodylia > Alligatoridae > Caiman > Caiman crocodilus. The sequence continues at coordinate 97,318,898 of JAGPOW010003316.1, forward strand.
CGGCGGGTAACCTCAGGGCTCTGTCCTCTCCTACACCCCGGCGACTCGACACCTTAGGCTTTCCCTCCTATGGCCTCAACATTGTCCTGGCTTGCTACCCTCTCGCCTCAATACACAGGTTGTCAACAACAGTCTTCGGGCTGGGCATACTGCCTATAGAGACGCCAGCCTGGCCCCTCCGGCCCGTTACCTGCGTCTCTCCAGTTGTCTGCAAGGTTGCTGTATCTACTGCCAGCTCCCCTCTGTATGGGGCACCTGCTTACTTCACCGATGCCCCCTTTCTCGATGCGGCTGGCCTCTTCGCCGCTCCTGCCACTTATGCCACAGCTGCCTTTGCTACCTGCTCTGAGGTCTGGGATCCAGCTAGCTCCTTCCCCAGCCCTATTGCTGATGTTGCAGCTGATTCCTTCCCCAGCTAGGCTGCCTGTGCCTCTGTGCTGCTCTGTGCCTGTCCTCCGGCTCTATTGCCAGCATTACCGCTGGCTCCTTCCCCAGCTATGCTGACTAGGCTCCCACTAGCTCCTCCTCTGGTCCTGCTACCGGTGCTGCCGCCAGTTTCCCCACCGGCTAAGCAGATAACCACAGTGCTGGCTTCTCCACCAGCACTGCTGCCAGCTGCTCCGCTTCATCTCTTGGAGCCGTGTCTGGCTCCGCCTCCTTCCTTCCCGCACTCCGCGGGTGGTGGCTGACTCCCTGCCTGCTGAGGCTTCTCTCTCCAGCTTCCTCTGCTCAGCCGCCCAGTTGCCTCAGCGGGGCCGCCTTTTGTTCCTCCCGGAAGGCGTCCCCCACCCCCACTGCTTTGCCGCAGCCGGATAAATGCCCAGCTGACAACCTGCGCTGGTGTTCTTGGTGTGCGGGCCTCCCTTGGATCTTCCAGCCCTGCAGGAGGTAAGCAGGACCCTTTGCTGCCCCGGGGGCCTTCCAGCATCCCAGTTCCCCTGGGACACACTTAAACTGGTTTGTGTGTAATGTCCGTCCCTAGCCCCTATCAACATGAGTAAGGAAAAGGATAAATTATCTCAAAATGTGACCAGTAATAAATTCTGCATTTACTTAAATTCAGGATGAGTTTCCTTTCCCTCATTTAACATGGGGGAACATCCTCTCATCTTGGATTTGAGTACAAGCAGGTAGGGAAGAGGGGGTGGAACAGGGGCTGGAAGAATGGAGGGTAAGCAGCTGTTCTGGATTATATTCCAGCCCTGACCTGGGTTTGAGGACAGATCTTCTGCAGCTGTCTTTCCCTGCCACCTACCCCCTGAAGCTTTTGGGCACTTAATGTGAAATAGGATTTTGCCCTAACTGATTAACTAATTACTTGTTTTTACTCCACTACATCCATGCGAGTCTAAGGATGTATAAAGACTAGATGTACTGAATAAGAAGAGACCATTTTGAAGAGTTGTTTATATACAACATATTATGCAGGTTGTCTAATGACTGACTGTGTTAGCATTACAATTTAAAAGAAAATGCTTCAGAAATATAGTTTATATGCTTCATAAATCTAGCTTGAATGAGAAGTGTTGATTCACAAGAGCTTGCCTGTTCCTGGGACGATTACCAGAGCAGCAAATACATCAAGAAATGTATGGGAACAACACAGAAGCTCTTGTTTCTGCTTTTATTGAATGGGCATGTATACAATGCTTTTGGTAGTATTACTGCTTTCAAGAAAAGTCATAAAAAGAGATTGTTAGAACCTCAACTGGTGTTGCTCAAACAAATCTCTTCCGTTTGTCTTCAGAAGCACACTTGAAAGGCTTAAGATGAGATTTTGTAAAGGATAGCACTACTTCTGAGAAATCTGTGGCTGTTCTATATTGTGCCAAATTTGCCTTCTAGTGAGTGGCCATCCAGGATTCAAGCATCGTGATCCCAACACAAACAGAAAATAAATACAAAAATTGCTGTTCAAAGCCAGCCTAACGAGTTCAGCCTCTCAAAGAAGAGAAATCAATCAGAAATATTGTGCCTCCTCCAAAACTGTTCTTCTCCTCCTTCTCTGTCTGTTCTTTTTCCAACTAATTCCTGCAAACTTTTCTTCTAAAGTTAGCTGGGTGCTAACTACTATTTACAGGTTTTTGACATAATCTTAGTGAGAAAGGTACTCTATTTTAATATTGCCAGATTTTTGTTTGAGCACAGCCTTCTTAAGTGATAGTACAAAACTCCAACCTGTGTTTACTGGTTTCTCAAAAAAAAAAAAAAAAGATGTTTTGGCTGTGACACCTTTCACAGAGGTCAGGTAAACTGCAACAGAAAAACGGAAAATGAAAATTAAGTTAAGGTCAAAATTAAGTACTGAATGGGCGTGTCTACACATTCATTAATACACCATAATTACTACATATTAGTTTAGTACTTCCTTATTGAAGTACTAACTGAATGCATAGTAACTACATTTACTGTTCAGTAGTGCCAACTCAGGGTTTTTTGTGATGTTTACTACGCAGCAGCCTAATAACATTGCACAGTAAATTTAAAGCAATAAACTCTAGCAAATATCATGCTGGACTTTATTGCTTCCAGGTACTGTATTTGAATATGTGCCCAGGATTACAGCGATGATAGGTTCCTGCTAACACTGGACTGCTCCAACTCGGCTCAACATGCTGCAGAGGGGCTGGCTGGGGCACGAGGGTGCTTCAGTGTGAGGCTAGCAGGCATGCCGCCCTCATACTGAAGCTTCCTTGTGCCCTAGCCAGCCCCATCAACGTCTACTTGTGTGTTGTTGCACACTAAAAAATTCCACTGCAGGATAATACTTGTATTTAAAAATACTAACCTGCAACCTAATAGGTCCACATGTATAGATGTTGAGATGTTTATTGCAGAGTGTAGCTGCCGGGCGTCGAACATCCTACCTTGGGCTTCCTTGCTCCAAGGATTTGCAGATATCCAGCTTGCCATTGCAGGTAGCTTTGAGGCAGGTCTCTCTCCATGCCATGGTCCACCCCTTCTCTCCTGCCACAACTTTGATCTTCCAGTGGGTGGGGCTTCCTGCAGTGTGGTTACCTTCTTCAGCTACCTATGGTAGAGGTCTTCTGCGAGGCTCCTCCTCCCCTTTCACCTCGCCCTTACCCTGCCCGGTGGATCTTGGTGCTCCTGTTGCTGCTCCCTCAGGCATGCCACCAATGAGCTTGCCTTTTCCTCACTCCCCCTTGTCACCACGCCTCAGCCCCTTCAAACCCAAGGTAACACAACCAAAACAAAATTCTACTGAATTTAAACACAGCTTGCTGCCTAACAATGTTGGGACCTCTGCCCCTCTGTCCCTCTATCAAGTCACTGCCTGTGACTCAGCCTACTAGCCCTTGCTCTCCAGGCCAGCTACCCACCACTCTCTGCCCTGCCCCACTGGTGTAACCCTCTCTCCGGGTTTTCCCTGATGCAGATCCCTCTCTCTGGGTCTGTACCATCTTGCCGTCCCTTCTCCGGGTCTTCCCAGGCTGCAGCCTTTCTCCCGGATCCACCCCCAACCGCAGGCCTCTCTCTGAGTCTTCCTCAGGTTGCGGTGCTCTCCACGCTGCCGTGGTTCTCTCCCTGCTCTTCCCCGGCTCACCCGCTGCAGCCGCACCGTCCTCTGGCATCCATTCGTCTCCGGGCCCTCTCTCCCCTCCGGGGCTCGCGCCGGCAGTCAGCTCCGGCATTCCGTGCCTCCAGCAGTCTCTGTTGGCCCGGCCTACTCCCGGCAGCCACATGCATGCCCTGCTCTTTGCTGTGGTCATCTCTTTTATCTCCATCAGCCGTTGGTCTCCGCTGACGTCACCCGCCGTCCACAGGTGATTTAAGTCTTTGTTTTGGCCACGCGAGGGTTTCTCCGGCGGTCCCTCAGATCCTGCGGTAAGTAACTTAAATTTTTCCTTTTCTTTTCCTTTTGTTTTGTTGCCTGTTTCTGCCCCCGTGGCTCCTTCCGGGAACTCCGGAGTTTCCTCAGGGCTTCTCCCCCTGTGACAGAGCTAATTATGCAACTCCACAGTAAACATCTCATGTAGACACAGCCTCAGTGGTAAAGGTTATTCCTACTCTTCATAAAGCCTGCCAATTACTTCCATTCCAGATAGTTCCGTTCCATTCCATTCCTCCTCCTTGCTCTCTTTGACATGCCACATACCTAAAATGTATATGCTGAAAATGCATTCTAAACTTATTCACCAAGAAGTGTTTGGATGCTTATCTTGCTGGGACCCTTTGACCCTAGCTGACTTCCTGCCCCTGGGGCAGGAGGCTGGATTTCAAGGTCCCTTCCAGCCCTAACATCTATAAAATCTATGAAATTACCACTAAAACATTTAATTGTTGCAATATACAAGGATGCAGTATTAGATATGCAGTATTCATTCTCAACTATTTGGAATGTTTCATTATTTATTAGGAAAACTGCTGTCAGGTGGGGTCTTTCTGGAAGAAGTGGGTGGTTTGATTTGACCAAATTATTTGCTTGTGAATATCACATACTAAGGAGGCACCACTCATGGGGTTTTCTTTTTTTTTTCTTTGCTCAAAGCATAGGAGTGGGATTTACTGTACTTGTGTGCATTGCTAACTTAGCTATACTGTTATATGTCAAATGCTGAAGAAGGGTTCCCGCAGACACTGGAAAATGAGAAGGGATTGAAGAAGCTGATTGCAAGTTATGGAGCATGCATTAGAGCTGGGCTTTCTGCTGCACAACTCCACAGCTCTTAATTTTCACAGGAGAGGGGCTCTCTTCTGTGTACCTCCTATGATGCTTTGGATGAATCCCACTCACTGATACACAGGAGCTCTGAAGCTCAAGACAGTGCCTGGCATCAACAGAGCTTTGAAGTCTCTCAGAATGACGGTTCTTCCTTTATATATATTTTATCATTTTTTTCTCTTAAACTATACTCCCCTACCTTCATAAATAAGGAAATTCTACAGAACAAGCTATTAATAGAATATCAAGACTCATCAGTTTAAACACACAAGTCCTTAAAAATGTACCTTCCCTCCTTCCTTTCATTATAGACTATGATGAAGTTTTTGAAAAAAGGGTTTTTTGTTCCATTATTCAGTCTGCTACAAAAACAAACAGGAAAATCCCTGTGGAAATATGATTAATTTGAGCTAAAACCTCTGTTGATTAAGAAAGGAAATCTCATCAGTTTCTATTTAAATTCTCTGGATTTCTATTGTCTGACAGAGAAAATTCAAAACTCTTAGAATGTAAAATATGTGATTTTTTTTTTTTTTGTTTAAATTCATGTTTTAAATGTAGTTGTAATACATTGGTACTCAGAGGCCTTAAGAGTGACACAGGTTCCCACTAACACTGTACAAATAAATAATACAATATAGTCTCTTTCCCAATGAGTTTTCATTTTAAGGACAGGAACTGGCTTCAGGCAGTTAATCACAGATAAGAAAGCTTCTAGTCAAAAGAATTAGTTATTAAGAACTAAATCTCAGAATTCTCAAAGGTTACTTTTGCTCACAAATGTTATCCTGTCTAGACTTGCCAATTCTTTCTCTTAATTATGGCACTTCTGTTTTCAATTTGCCAGTTTCTAACATCTGATGACATTTTTTTGTATTATTGCAACTGGTCTGAGCAGAGACTCATGTTGAGCTACATCCAAATCCAAATCAGGTTGCAGATCTTCTTTGGGTGTATCTTTATCTCCGTTTCCCCAAGCTGCTCAAACTTAGGTAACTCACATTAGGAACATAAGTCCTTACATAGGCACCAAAACAGTTGGCTTGATTTTCAGAAATTCAAAGTACTTGGCAACTCTTGATGAAGCCAATGATCAATGAAGTCAGTGCAAAGTATGAGGTTCTTGGCACTTTTGAAATTTAAGTAAACTGCCATAGCTGCCTGTACATGCCAGTTAGCCTCCTTGAGGCACCTAGGTTTGAAAAAAATGTTACTGTATATTGTCAGATACCATGTATAGAAAATTCCTCTCAACTTCATCCAAAACCAACACATTCTATAGATTTGACCTTCCATGGCTCTTTTTCCTGCCTTGTCAATGGAGTCAATGGGACCACTCAGGTGTGTACATTCAGGCAGAACATTTTTGGGGATTGGAGATATAGACATTTATCACATTATCTGATAATGTCAGTAGCGTTCTTTGAAAATTGATAAATCCCCAAAAGTGTCTACTGGCAATTACAACAAGCCATTTATTATTATGTACCATTTGTCTATTTCTAGGATGTGATGGCAAAATGATATGGGTTCCATATTTACTTAAATTCAAGGCACAGTGTTTTTCCCCATTTAACATTGGGGGAAAATGCCTAGTTTTGGATGTGCATACCATGGCAGTGCCAGAACCAGAGCTGTTGTTGTTGTTGCTGCTGCTGCTGCTGTCTGGTCAGGGAAAGGGCCAGGGTGGCTTTTGTGGCAGTTGATGGGGCAACACAGCAGGGGTGTGGAAGCATGGAGAGCATGGTGAAGATGGCACAATGGCAGAGGAGCTGCTGTTGCACTGGCTGTGGCATTGGCTTGAGCCAGAGGCCAGAGCTGGAAACATCACTGCTGCTGGGTTGGGACCAGAGGTACTATATGCTTTGTGGCCTGGGGTGGAGACAGAGCCAATGCTACTGCATAGGTTAAGTAGTGGCAGTGAGAAGGCAAGCAGCACTGGTGGCAAGTCCTGAGTAGGAGGAGAAGCAGAAGTGGCAAAGTTACTGGACAATACCGGCACCAGAGCAGGGAAGGGGCTGGGGTCAGGTTGCCTGCCCCTCTGCTGCTGCTTTCTCTGTCAGAGTGATGGGTGAATTTAAGACAACCCTCACAAACTTCTAACTAGTTTTTATACATGGCAAATTATAACAAATTTATCATTTTACATGTATAGAATCTAATTATGGGGGGTCATCTTAAATTCAAAGCAGGGGCGATGCATAGGGGGTGCATGCGGGTGCACATGCACCCCCTGACTGTGGCAGTGCACCCCCTACAAAAAGGTGCTGTTGGCACTTTTGACGCTGTCTGTGGGTGGTTGCCACTCACCATCCAGCTGGTGACACTGCCAGTGGCGTTTGCAGACAATCTGCAATCCCCACTGGCTGCAATCCCCACCCTGCTGACAGCACTGGCTGCATCTGCAGGAGCTTTCCCATTTACCGCTGCTGTGCTCCCACTGCCGCCACCACCACCACATTCCCCCTGCACCGTGCCTACCCCAGCCACCTGGGGCACGCGTCGTTCATGATTTAAAGTTATCAAATACAGGATTTTGCTGCAAATCCACAAGCTGGACTTAGAGTCTTATTTCATACGTGTGCTTGACCCATATGTAAATGCGTGGCTTATCTATTGGGTTGGGGATATTAGTCACATCATTTCCTTGGATTCCATAGTATGGGAAAGGCACAACAGATCCTATACACAGTCTCAATAGACAAATAGGTTTGGATGGACCTTTGGTTCATTTGTAATCCAAAAAGAGATCAGAAAACACACACACACACACACACACACACACACACACACACACACACACACACAGAATGTGATTAACGTTATTTTGGTTAAGAATGTAATTATATATATGGAATATATATTGTTTAATACATTTACAACATCAAATGTATTGCAACCCAGAAAACTACATTCAATCTTGTTTGCCAAAGGAAGACATGAAATGCACCATTATGTGTCAGCCCAAAGTAGTGATTTTCCATATGTGGCCCATGGACCCCTGGGGGTTCACAGACCATGTCTAAGGAGGGCCACAAAAGATGACCGTGCTCATTCAAAAGTATGTCAATACCCAGACTTACAATTCAAAGTGTTCCACACCTACATTCAAAGTTTCCAAAGGGCTCCATACCTCCATTTGAAATTGTTTAGGAGTTGGAAATAAAAAAAACTGTTGAAAACCACTGGTCTAGACCATTACAACCAAAGCTTGTCTTTATACAGTGGGTGTTTACCCAATGTAAATGTTTTAAAGGAGGGAAGCCTAGGCCAGGGATAGGCAACAGGTGCTAGAGTATGGCATGCAAGCCTCAGGGAAGATGGCAGGGAAGAATCTGGGGCTGCACTGCCACAACAAGGATTGGGCCCCTTGCAGTTTCCCTGCTTTCTGTTATATTAAAAGTCAAGGTTGTGGGTGTTTTTGGCACTCTGCCCAAAATATTGCTGACCTCAGGCTTAGGCTTTATTTCCTATGTCATCATCTGATATATCCAGGAGAGTTAGTTAAGCTTATGCAGTTTCTGTGGATTCTAAATTAGAAGGCAGGTCAGGACTCTCTTCATAGCTAATGCAACTTTTTCATAATTCACGGAATAGTTTTTCACTGAATTAATACCAGTGTGATTAATGTACTGAGCCAGTGTATTAGGAAAACATCATGTTAAAGTGTTCCAGTGATAGAAAATCCACACCAGTCCTTGGTAAATGCTTAATTACCTGAATTGTTAAAAACTGGTTCTTGCTTTATTACTCAGCTACATTTGCCAGTCTAAATTGCATTATTCTTTTCTTATACCTTTAGTCTGCTAGATTTAAGAGCCCTCTACTATCAAATGCCTTTGTTATTTATATTCTCAGGGATTGTGATGAAGTCTCTTGGAGTAGTTGAACTTAAATTACATTTAAGAAATATTTACAGTCTTTTAGACAGTCTTGTGGCTCTTCTCTGAACGTGCTCAATATCCCTTTTTATTTGCCACAGTATTCCAGTACCTGGAACTCCAGTAACCAAAGGAGACTAGACAGCTTTCCATTGAAATCTACCACTGAATGTACCAAAATTTGTTGAACCCAAAACATTTATACAAAACATTTCAGCCTCTACAAATCTGGCATTATCCAGTAAAACTCTCTTTACTCTGAAATTTCCTTTCAGCTCCAGCCTTGATTCCCTGCTTCACCTGCTGTTCAGAGATTTATATCATCAAAAGCCAATGAAATCCAGGAATGATTTTGGCCTAAGAATTAAGAGTAGAAAGAAAAGCTCAACATATTCTTGCAAATTCTAATTTGTAGACTACAAACAGCTCAAAAATATTTTCCCACCCTCTGTCAGAATTGAAAGTATAAAATGAACACTACTTTCCTCCAGGATTCAGTCCAGGAAGTTGACAAAATCTAATATTTATGATTCCATAAATAACTCCTATTTTTCCTCCTAAAGCTAGAGGTGTAGTGACAATATTTTTAACAAACTCTTGGAATGAAAGTTTCAGAGCCAAAAATGGATGGGGAAAGATTTATTGTAATTTTATTATACATAGACTGGGAAGAAATTATTTGGCAAAATATTTTTATTCTAAGTATGTCTCAATATCTCAAATTTTTCTTTCACAGCACATGACATGAGAATAGAATTCAAAATACTATTGCAAAAAGAACAATACTTTAAGATTAGATGTAGATATATAAAACATTTTAGGTCCTTGTCAAAACTAATCTAATTGACATAATTTCAATGGTGAACATAGATAGTTTTGACACAGAGCATGATTCTTCTGTTGCTGCTGATACTGATATATTTTATGACTGTATGTACTGTCTCTGAGATTGGAGGCCACAGCTTTCAAAGACATGAAGTTCTCTGAACACAAATCCCATAGCACTGTGAAAACACTTAAAAGCCTAGACTTTTCTGATGGGTGATTATTGAGTAAAAAGCATGTGCGCAACATCCACGTGGTATCAAACTGAAGTGTAAAGTCAGAGGAAAAAGACATAATCTGTTTTTGCTTCCTCTTCACTCTTATATTTTAGGTACATATTATTGAGATATTTCTTTTGTTAGCTGGAACTATGATTATGGCAGCATTTAGGGAGTACTTCCCCAGAGGAGGAAAGGGAATGTTTTAGTCATTCCTAATAGATCATGCAGTAAAGGCCTGTTGTTCAAACATGCTAAGCATTTCAATGGAAGCTGCTGAATCCTGAGAGCTTTCTAAAAGCGACCCTTATACAGTCAAGTATAGGCACTGGGGATTCCACAAAATCTGAAAAAGGACTGAAATGAAATGGAGCAGGACCTGAGGAGTAAGAATGATTCTGTATTGTGCAGACCAAATTATTTTGTGTGTGTGTGTGTGTGTGTGTGTGTGTTTGGCTTCTTAACTGTTGTTATTTTTATTTATTGGCCACTGTGCCATTTCACTCCGGGATGCTGGTTTACCTTTCATTTAACTGGCTGGATTTCTGTCCCTGCTTCTAGTCTCTGAAACTAATACTTTTGTTTATCTTCTCCTGCTTTGATCTGTCCTTGGCAGGAGTCCAACTGAGGTTGAAGGTAAAGGTAATACTACTCCTACCCATAAAATCAAGTTTGGCGGTTTGAACCTGAAGCCTGAATACCATCCAAACGAGATCATATTTGAAATAAGATCATACATGCTTGATGGGCTTGATTGCTTGCACTGAATTCCCCAGCAGTGATGTTCAAATACATTTAATAGCTGTGTTGTGTTCCTCAGCCTAATTCTTCCTTTACTGAGGTTTTAATATCTCACCAAAATTCACAGGCTCATTTGTTTTTTTGTGGATCTTTGCTGTGTTAGGCTTTCTTGAAAGTGGTCATTCTCCTGAGTGATGACCAGCTACTCGTGGTGTCAAATAAAGGTATTGCCTACAGTGATCTTCATCATTTAAAGCTTCCCCTCTTTTTTACATGGTTTAATCTGTAGTAAAACAGTCAATCATGCTGCTGTTTAAACTACAGGATAGGTCATAAGGTCACTGAGATAACTGGGCAGTTCATACTTGTTAGAACTGTCTATCATACCAGGCTCTTTACAATCTTGGCCTCCCGTGCACAGAATTATACTCATACAGTTGCATAATTAGCAGTGGGCAAGAGGGGCATCTGGCCTGGACTCCAAGTTAGGAGGGGTGCTGTAATCACTCCCCACCTCCTCAAAGTCCACAGCCTAGCACCATAACCATACTAGGAACTCCAAAACAGTCCCCAGCTTTAAAACCAACAGCCTGGGGTGGACATAGCAGGTGGCAGTTCAGCCAGGCCATTTTACGAGTTCCTAGCATGGGTAAGACTATTGTACTCTGCCCCCACTTTTGAAACTGTGCCCCTGCTTTCAGAACTCATGCGCCCTCACTGGTCTCAGAACTCATGTGTTCACTGTAGGAAAATGCCTCCTGCTAGAAAATTAACAGCATATCCTGTAGAGTATGTGCGTGGTTGACAGAATACCTGCTGCAAGAGCAATACTGAATCAGCCACACAATGATAGCCAATGGTCAAAGAAACCCAGAGGCAGGTTTTTGTAGGATTTGTTTTCAGCAATTGATAGATGCCAATATTTATTGTCCCATTTAAAAATATGCTTCCATTGGGCTGGATTGGAAATTTCCACTTTAAATTGATAAAGTTTAATTTTATTTTTCCTGCAAAAGATGTCACCCCCATCTCAGACTGTGATTTGAAAGAATGTTGAATGTTTTTCTATAGACTATATTTCTAGTTTCTTAGGGACATTTTATATTCTTCCATCAATCAGTTGTCAAGTGAAGCATGTCTGTCTGATTTATGCCACATAAAAAAACAGTTCTGAGACTCACACTAAGTGCTACTGCTTTCAGTAGGATGCTACAGTGATGTTTTCTACTAACCATTGGTGAGGGTGTGCATGTGGGTGCATGTGCAACCCTGAGTGGGGCAGTGCACCCCCTGCAGAAAGTCACTGCTGACACCATCGGCAGTGCCTGCGGGCAGTCACCACTTGCCACCTCTGCCCCTCACCGCCAACACCACCGACGGTCTCTGTGGGAGGTCCATGATGGCCGCTGTCAGCAGTTCATGCTATTAACTAAATAGAATATTCCCCTTCCAATTATCTATATTCCATAAGTCACTATAACTGGGCCCTTCCTCATTATAAAGAAGGGAAAGAACACTTTAAGAGAGATTAAATGGACACTCATATGGGGATATAAAGGAAAGCCTGAAAGAAGTGTTCTAGCAGTGAAAGAGAAGAGTTTTACAAGAGAAGACCAACCCAAAAAAACTGACACCATAAGGGTAAGGCTTGAATAAAAATATACCTGACTAGGCTGAAGCAAGCTAAAACAGAGACTCTAACTAGCTTATTTGAAGGATTAAAGAAAGGCTTAGGAAAAGAATGAGGCTGAGAAAGATCTGACAAGGATTAAGGGGATGTTACTGATAGGAAGAAGTCCTGTGTGGATAGGCAACAAACTCTAAGGGCAATTGCAACGGGAGGACTGGTGATTAAGAAGCTATAGGAGACTGCATGCCAGGAGATGCTGATATATCTTGATTATGAGAGGCACTATGCTCTGTCAGGAAGTCCCTTCTCCCCTCAGGGACCTGTTACTGATTTAACATCTAGGTGTATCAGGTGAGTCACATGGGGAAAATTGGAAATGAGAAGATGGTCTGGTTTATATGTAGAACACAAAGACTGTACCTTGCTTGAAAAAAGAGCAGTGGTGGGTGGAAATTTTGGAAGTGTGGTACCAACTTCTGTGCTTTATGTCAGGATAAATCCAGAGTAATCTGATAAATTAACTGGTATTTCTCTGGATTTATATCAGTGAAATTAAGAAACACTTGCCCGTGATGGTCAACATTAAGTAATTGAGTTCACCTTGCCACATTTCGTAGTTAAAAATAGCTGCTGAATCCAATTCTATAGTCTAGCTAAAGCTCCCACTAGACACAAGAATATATTTTTTCTCTTTTGAATATCTCTGTAACAAATCTTTTTGCAATATTGTACAATGGTGGTGTTCAACCTTGAGCTTACAGGGCAAATCTGACCCTTGGAGGCATGTTATCTGGACAGGGCTCCCCACAGATCTACAAATTTGTAGAACACTGACAGCAATAATTGCTGCAGTTTCCAAGTCATAGCAATGACTGCTGCCACCTTTTTAGACCCTGTGGGTTGGATAACTCAGCTCCCTGTTCGGGGTTGGAGCAGCCTGTAGTTTTGCACCACAGAAAGATATGATACATGGGGCCCAGCCAACACATGGGGCCCTCCCCAGAATGAACCTGCTCTAGGTATCTGGCCCATGGACTGTCTTTTCTATCCAAAACCTGGCCTGATATAGCAGGGTATCAGCTTGTGTATAGCCTGCAAAGCAGAAGAGTAAGTTGGTAGGGAACAAGATTGGTTTCCAATAATTGATGCATTTTTACAGATCATTTCAATTGCAATTGATATACATTTTCTGAAGGAATTATGGGCCTTGTTACATGTTGGACTTTGAGCTGCTCAAATGTTGGCTGGTATTAGTGCTTGCTTGAGTTTGGAGCAGTTACACCTCAAGACTAAAAGTCTTCTTTGACTATCTGCCACCTGCATAGCTGTGACTTGCCACTAGAGAGCTGCTGACTTGGAGTTACAGCTGTGAATTGTGACTATAGTGTTGGTGAGAAATCTATCCATGCTGCAGGCCAGAATGTGTAAGAAATGGTCGTGGGTGGGGGGCAGATGAAGTCAGGAGAGGGAGAGTTGACAGGATGGGAGTGGGTAATGAAATTGGAAATGGAAAGCAAATGGGGGTGGGGGAAGGGTGATGAAATGAAGGAAGTCAGCCACTGAAAGATAAAATAAAAAGAAGGAAAAAAAAGAATTTTCAAAAGAAACAAAGAGGAAGTAAATTTAAAAAATAGGATGTTGTGCTTTTATAAACTGGAATCTGGGATTGGGGAGTGGGGGTGCTGGTCATACTTCTCACAGTAGCTGGGAGGTAAGAGCAGTGAAGGAAACCATTTTAGGGGGAGCTCCTGCACCTAGCTCCCTGCTTTGTTCTCTTCTTACTCTACCAAGCCTCCATTCCTGCACCGATCCATCCTGCAACATAGCTACCTGGCATGTGCTCTGCAAGCTGTACTGAGTTGCACCCCTGGGAGTGGGAAGTCACATCTCTTTGGGTGGGAGGGAGAGTTGGCTTGGTGCCAAAGCCCCCTGGGTAGTAGAGTTCAGGGGATAGACAGTTTGTCCAAACAGAACAGAGGAGGAAACTGCATCCTGGGATGCTAGAGGATTGCACCTTGGGTGGCTCATCTGTGCGTGGTGGCCCCATATTAAAGGAACACAAGCTGTGAAATGCAGATCAGGGATAAGCCTGCCCTGGTGTGGCATAACTTTAAGCCCCTAAAGTGAGCTTAAAACTAGTTTCAGGTATTAATGTGTGGACAATCCTGGTGTTAAGAATTCCAGGAGCCCCCTAAAATCAATGTGTAACAAGGGCCTAGGATCCTTTGCTTCTGTCTATTTAGCCAGTTATCTATCCACCTTTTAGTAGTTTTATCAATCCCACATTTTTCATTTGTTTGCAAGGTCATATAGGATTTGTCAAAGTCCAGATTTGACTGAAGTCCAGATGCACAATACACTGCATCCCCTTCATCCACCCAACAAGTCACTTTGTTGAAGAAGGAAATTTCTTGTTAGTAAATCTATACTGACTTATGTTCAGCCTTTCCTTTTCCCAATATTTTAAAATGGATTTCCTTATAATAGGTTCCACTAACATCTCACGTACTGATATTAAGCTAACAATCTAGAATTCCTCAGTTCCTCCTGGGGTTGGGTGTGAAGGGAGAAAAGTAGGTGTGCTTTCAAATTACTCTTATTGAGAGAAAAAAATAATAGACTGCTAAAGCCAATGTAGACTATAGAAGATCTAGAGTAGGAGTGACATTGTCAAATTGGGTGATGCTGGGTAGTGCCTTTATGCTGCTAAATTGACTTTGAATATGAATAATCCTGTGTCTGATCTTTACGCTAGTCTAAACCTGGAGATAATCTCTGCAAAGAATTGGCATTTTTCCCCCCTTCTTTCTTTACTGGCTTATTTTACAAAGCCTTTGCTGCCTCAGCAGCTTAGATCTCAGCAGCTGTCTTCTTGAGATGGTATGCATTAGTGAAAACAAGACTGTTCAACAAAAGAGGGAAAATGAGAGACAGAGAAAGCATTGATAGGTTTAAAATGGTGCTTTCATAGATTTTTGTAACAATAAAATATGGGGAAAAAATTTGCAAATCCTTTTAGGATGGGTTTAGGATTTTGTTGACATAAAATTATATAGTTTTGGTATGATAAACAACAAATGAATCACATGACTCAGTCAATCCATAACTTTCTGGGGAGTGATAGTGGAGAACTGCTTTACTTTTGTATCTTTTGATCAGCACCTTGCATGGGAAAAATATAATGAGTCTCAAGGAACGCTTCTTTGAACAAAAGGAAGGAAAACTACATCAACATGCCAGCCACAAATACAACAAAGAAACTGACAAAGTTGGTAAAAAAGGTTTTATATCTAAAAATGTTCTTTACTGATTGTCGTTTCATCACATAACATAGCTTAAAGAACATAAAAAGTATAGCAGGTTAGAAAAAGCAACATAGTACCATTGGAACAATTAGTATTCAAGCCACTGTAGAACAGGCAAAATCATAGTTATATAGCTCAGGTATGCTGAATATAAGGATAAGTGGCTGTCAATTTGTAACATAGCTAAAATAGTCAGTCTTCTTTTAAAAGTTTTCTTTAGGGGAAGTGGAATAAAAAGCGATATTAATTAGATGAACAGAATAAAAAACAGTATATAATATATAGCAACTTAAATTCTACCACAGCTATGGCTTCTTGTTAAGGTGTCTTAATTAAGAGATTTTAAATCCTAAAACCACTTCAGAACAAAACTGACTAGTGGGTATTCATGCCACAATGTTTTCTAAAGTCTCTAGTCTTCCTGAGCACCATGGTGATAAGGATGTTTTAAAATATCTAGCTGGATGGAAACAGAGGGTGAACTTACAACAACTCAGACCTATACTAAAAGTCAACAGAAAAATGAATACTTCCAATAATTGTTCCAAGACAAGTGAAAGTCAGTGGTTTGAATGGTTGTCTATTGTGACAGTTTGAGTCTCAAATGTCTGTGTGGAAGGAAAGGCTCATTTCCCACAGATCAAACTAATGATGGTACTGAGAGAAGACACCAGATTTGACATGGCTGTGATCTATGAATCGGTAGTATTTATAGATAGAATTGTTCTTAGGGGCGTGTTGTATTTATGTAAACAAGTACTGTATTCAAACAGCATTTACCTTCCCTAATGTGATCAGATATACTCAAAAGTTTAGGCTTGAAAATCAGGTTCCAGCACATTGCATAGCCAAAGATCTGCTAAGGTGCTCAGTGCTAACAAACTACTAAAAGGGCATATCACATTTTAGAAGAGTTTTAGTTATGCAGAACTGAATGTTAGCACTTTAGACTAAAAGTACAATCTCTTCAGTGAGTGATTATTATGTAGATGGTTGAAGATGTTATTTTAAAACCATGACAGCTTGTGGGCAAGCAATAAAATGTTGCCCAGGCAGAAGCTGTCTTTATTTCCTTACATGTATTTTCTAGCAGAAATGATCATGAGAAATGTAAAGTTTTTAAAGTGATGCAGTAAGTATCCATGATTATGTCCTTAAGTAGTGGGTAGTCATTGGTAGCCACTCTACTCTGAAAACTTGATTAAATATTGATTAGTTGTCCAGTATCACATTTCTTCACTACAAGCAAACTATCGTTTTAGGTCATGATCTTATGCAGGGTTGTGCAAACTCAACTCCTGTTGACTGTGATTGGAGATGAGGGTATTTGGCACTTCACAATACAGCCCATTCCAAACCCTGGTGCCAGTTTAATCTGGGAATATGTGAAAACGGGCAGCAGTGAGTATAGAAAAAGATGCATCAACTCAGGTTGACTTCAATGGGCCCTGTCAGGAAACCAGGACATGGCTGGTCTCACCTAGTGGTTAGACACCCAACACATAGGAAGAGTCCACATTGGTTCTCACTGGTGTCTTGGCACGATGTCTAGTGTCAGAACTGGATTTGGGAGATGCAACCAAAGTGAAAACAGGCCAAGATCAGAAGCCATAGCTGGAGATAGGGTACACCTAGGGTTGAACAGGATCAAGAGCTAAAAGCTAGAGCTGAAGCTTAAACCAGAATCAAGAACTGAGAACTGGAATCAGGGAATGCCAAGGATCTTGTCAGAATTGGAAGTAGAAGTAGGAGTTGGGAGCCAGGACTAGCACGGTAATACACAGTAGGTCAGGAGCAGGACACTTCACCTTTGCCTGAATAAGAATCCTACAGGTGGGGCCTGGTTTTATGGCCTGGAGCAGGTGAGGCCTGCTGCCTGTGGCTTCAGGGGATTGAGGCTTCTGGCTTGCTGCAGGTATTGCCTGTTCCAGGGATGACTTGCCCTGACCTTCTGAATAGGACTGCCTGGCTCCAGATACTGAACTGGCCTCATTATAGGCCCTCACTACAGCTGTGCTCTTGTGGATCTGGCTAAAGCAGTATGTGACTCCCTGAGACACCTGCTTTCCAGTCTTTCATCAGCAGTAACTTCCTAGCACCTCAGTCAGTTCCTGAGTGTGTAGGAGTTTGTGTGCGTGTGCACGTATGTGCATGCATGCATGTGCACGTGTGTGTGTGTGCACACATCTGTGTGCCCCATCACCATAGATGTAGCTTTGTGAGTTGTGGAATGACACATAATATTTAGTCACAATAACATATTAGAAAGGAATATTTATTTATCTTCATAACCAACATGCACATGCACAGAAATAATGCAGGCATGGAGAAAACAAAAAAACAAGGAAAGAGTGAGCAGAGGGAAAAGAGGAAGGAAATGACTCCAGCTCACCTTGTGAGGAGATTAAGAGGGTGGCAACTGACTGCAAACAGGACATTATTAATGTCACCCAGGTGTTCCCAAAATGAGTGTCATCCCTCACCAATAGAAGGGGAAGGCCAGCAGGGCACACATGCTAGGGTGGAAACTGCAATCACTTGCAGTTCCCTCCCCACTATTGTGTCTCAATAGAGGTGGGAGAGAAAGCAATGTCTTAACCAGTTACAAAATTTAATATAGGTATGGATATATATATATAAATGTAGTGAACTAAAGTGATTATTTACAGGTCATAAATACATATAACTATATATACACACCCAAATACAAACGGAAAACATAATGGTCCCAAACAATATGAACAGGTAAATACAATATATATGGGGATGGAAGGATAGGGATGGAGGGGTAGGGCAACAGACCCTGTCTCCCCCTACCCAGAATCTACACAGCACATGGGGGGATAGAAATCCCCTGCAGTGGGGTATTTTCGAACCTCAGCAGCCCTTCTCCCTTTCTAGTCCCACTTGCTGATTGCTTCAGTAGCTGTAACAGGAGGGAGAGCAAAGAAGTCCTCCAGGCTGGGTGCCTGCCCAAGCAGTCCAGCATGGGGGTACTGGGGAGCGCCTGCCTTGTGGGGTTTCTCTCCACCCCTGCCCAGGCCAGCCTTAGGGAGCAGAAGGGAATTCTTCCCCTCCCCAACCCAGGCTGCAGGAAACCTCCTGGTGGGGAGGCTCACCCAAAGTGGGCATGCACCTGAACAGGGGGCTTCTTAACCCCCTTAGGTGGAACAGCAGGGGCTTAGAGATACTTGGCTGGGCTAGCAATGGCCAACAGGCTGGGAAGTGTGCTCTAGCACACTCTGCCTACTGGCCTGGGTCAGTGCAGGCCTTCCTCTGACTTTTCCAATTGAAAATTGAATGCCAGTTCAATTGCTTATTAGCGAGGATCCTGGTTTTCTTTGATTAAAAAATGTAACCCAAAATCCACATTATTCCGTGATTAAAATGAATCACCTCTCTCTCTTTCCCTAGATATATAGGAATTCTTTGAGAGACAGAGAGACAGAGAGAGAGTGGTGTTTCATTTTTTCATTTTAATCATGGAAGAATGTGGGCTTTGGGTTACATTTTATGTGTGTGTGCGTGTGCTCGCATGTGTGCACACGCATGCGCGTGTGTGGGTGGGTGTCATTTTATTTTAATAAAAAATGTGAGAAAAATTAAGAAAAATGTGAATTTTGGGTTACTTTTTAAATCCAAAAATTGTTTGAGGTTTGGGGTTTTTTTGGTATGTTTTTTGTTATCAGAGAAAACCAGGATCCCTGGTTATCAGTTTAACCTATGCAGCTTAGAGGAAGCTGCCTAGGTTGAATTTAATTCATCCTCAGGCTTTTTGACTGCCTGTGCTTAGCCTTAGAGACTTGAATTCTTCAGCTCCATGGGCTCGGAAAGAACTTTCCTGATTATAAGACTTTGAGCATAGAATTTGGCTAGGCAAACAGACTGAATTTGAGAATGGGATCAGGTGCACAGAGAAGGACAAGAGGGAAATATACAGGCAGAAGGGATCAGGTATTAGGGGACAGAACAGAAAGGTGTGTGAACATTAATGCATGTTCCTGACCCAAGTCTGGATGGAACTCAAGACACCTGAGTCCCCCTATTCCTCTGATGTCAATGAGTACTTCAAAAAAAAAGTTCCAAATATTTAGAACAAATATTTTTCTTTGGAAAATGGGAATACTGTTTTGTGGAATATATCAGTTCTGACAACACTTTTTCCAGGAAATAGTTTCCTTCAAGGTAGGATTTTTAGTGAAAGAAAGGAACTCACCCCAGTGAGTGGTCAGGATACCCAGCAGGCATGTGAGAGACCCAGATGCTATCTAGTTTTTGCTTTGAATCCAGCAATACTCAAGCTTGATTATGGACTTCCCACATGCCAGATGAAGGCCCATGCTGTTGGCTATCCCAAGGTGGATCTCTCTCAGAATTTCCAATTGGAAGCATTCTGGTTTTTCTAATTAAGACTTCAGAAAGCTAAAGAGAGACTGACTCTGTAGTCTGATGGTTTGGGATTTGGGTGCAAGAAACTGTGGATTAAATCCCAATGCAATGAATATTTATTTTTTTTACAAAGTAGAAGAGCTCCTGAAGAAAACCTGAAAGAACGTATGTCCAGAATAGTGAATAATCTGGTGGTCAGCTGGGATATGGGAAAATGGAAGATCAGGGGCTTTGACCTAGGTGTTCAACATTCCAGGTGAGTACCCTAAACTCTTAGCTATTGCCAGTTTGTGGATAGCTGGATCTTTTTTTTCTGGGACTGTGGAAGAGGGTTAATTAATATTTTTAAACCCTTTTAAAGATCCTGAGTTAGCCTAATGTGGAATAGAAACTCTGTGAAATTTCTAAGGTGAGAAAACTCATTTCCTGCTCTACTCTGCTATGTGAAACCTACTGGAAAAGTACTAGTGCACACAAATGATGACTGCTGCTCCTCTCAACTTCCTGCTCTCTGGACTGTTCATACATTTCACATCAATCAGTCATTGGATTAAAAAAAAAAGAGTAACAAGCCTGAAGCAATACAATCCTCCTAGTGAAGTATGCTGACCACTTAGCAGTAATCACACAGCTTGCTTACTCTTGCTTATGCTTCTTCTGGTCCCATACATCTTGCATTCATTGCTGCACAATGACACGGCTTCAAAAGATTAGGCAATGGGTACTTCTCCATCTATTTAACCTATACTGTGGTGGTTATGGTCTCTCCTACTTGTAGGTTTCCTACTTCCTAGATATCATATAAAGGTAGATTTGTCTGTTTCTAGATGCATTTTAAAGATAGTGCCCTGCTAAGTTTTTTCAAAGAAGACTTATTTATAGAGTGAATTCTGGTTTCCAGTTCTCAAGCAGGTACATCCCTGCTCTTTGTGCCAGTTAGGACCAGGAGTGCAGAAATACCCTTGTACTTAGGATTTCCTATTAGATAACTATTAGAGGCTTTCTGCTTGACATTTCAGTCTTTTGAATCACCATTCTGAAATGGGTAATTTTCCATATACACTCTTACAAGATTAACTCTGGTCCCTAGCTTTCACTCTAGGGGCCATGTGCCTAAATATAAATGTTTTCATTTGATGCCTGAATTTTACACTTAATCTGACCCTGAGCCCCATTTGGATTTGGCTCTACATGCTTGCCAACTTCTGAGGCATGGGAAGGGAGGGTCTACAGATAGTTTTCTAACTTCTGATTGCTTTGGATTTACTATCTTAGGGCCACATAAGTGCACAGTTCCAACTTGTCTAGTGGTAGGAACAGAAGTTACACATAAACCAGCTTAAGTGATCAGAAACTGGTTTAAACCTGCAACAGAGCAAAGTTCAGTGCACAGAAACCACTTTCAAAATGGCTGAAACTGGTTTAAGATAAAACCGGTTGATTGTAGTAATATCAGACTTAACTGATTTAGGTCAAACCAGTTTATGAAACTTCTGTCCCAGACAGACTCCTCCCTGGTTCAAGTTAAATCAGAGTCCCCCATCATGCTTTGCAGCCCTGGGCTGGGCTGTCTGCTTGCTTGCTCCCAAGAGCAAGGCTGGTCCTGCCCCTCTGCCCCCAATTTGGCTCACTGTCCACCCACCCTGGGCAAACCTGGGGTGGGGCCAGGTAGGGGGTTTAAACGCCCATTCCTGGGCTCAAACTTACTGCTGGCTGTGACTGTGAACTACAAATCCCAGAGGCACCTGGAAGTAGGAGGAGGAAGTGATAAGCAACCCTGCAGAATCCTGCTGCTGTGATTGTGCACTGCAAATCCCAGAGACCTCAGGGGCAGCAGGAAAAGATAGCAAACACACAGTATGTGCTGGCTATGTGCCAGAGAACCATGTTCTAATGCTCCCTGGATTCTGACCTGACCTACTATAGGGATGTGGCTGCATTTCCTGAATCAAAGGTAAATATCTGTCCAGTTGTTTTTCAGTGTAATCTTTGCAGTTTAGTCTAAACTGCAAAGACTGGATCCATTCAGCCTTGGGCTTTTTGACTGTCTGTTCTTAGCCTAGAGGATATAGGCACTGAGCATGTGGGAGCCCGAGGGCCCTGGCTGTCCCTCAGGAAGAGGGTATGGTGACTACCCATCCCTAATTGGGTGGGATTAGAGGTGCACTGATACATCAGTCCAACACTGGATCAGTACTGATATGAAGAAAATTATTTGTGTCAGATATCAGCCCCACAGGGATGATAATTTGGCCGATAAATGCCCATGCTGCGTGCAACTGCAGTAGAGCACAGAGCAGACCCGGCAGCATGGAGAGCTGCCTCCACCTGGTAAGCCAGGAGGGAGGGAAGGCATGTGGGAGTGGAGGGGGCAGATCAATGCCCCTCCTCCCCCGTGATGAGGGAAGGGTTAGGAGCAGGTGCTGTCCAGCTGGGGTGGGGAGTGCGGGACAGAGGCATGGCTGGTGGGGTGGTTTCCCTTTGAACAATTTAAGTCATGGGCTAGGGCTTGAGTGGTGCATTGACATTTTTGAAGGGAGGATTTCCCCCTATAATAAGCTGCCTTCCTAGTAATACAACTTGGAGAATGAGGTCCTTAGTTTGTATTTCTGATATCTGAAGTATAAAATCATTTCTAAGAAACTTTTTCAATCTTAATGAGAATATCAACTGAAGTTGGAAATATGCATTAGCTGAGGTACAGCTGATGAACGCACCCCATTTACTACTTGTAAACAAAACATATTCAGAAAGAGGTATCTTCACTCCATGGATTTGTTCTGTAGTACATTGATATTTGTAGGTATTTCCTGTTTTAGTATAGTACATGTGTGTCATACTGCAAAACATGAAATGAGCTAATAAGATCCAATTATTAAGCTTGCTGCTGCTTGAGCAGAAGTACTATTAAAGAGCCTAATTAATTTTTACTAATTGACAATCATTGGGAGGAGGAGTGCTGAAATGCACTACTTGCATTGCTACTAGGAAAGCAACAAGGCACAGCACAAGTGATGAAGCTTTAAGTTCACAAGGATGGCAATTATCTATGAGACCACACTTAAAGCTACTAATATCATAGCTGCACATTTGGTTAACTCTTGCAAAAAACATGATGTTTACAGTCCTATGTTTTAGTTAACAATTATTTTAGGAAATGATAACCCTTGGTAGCATATAAACTAAGACATCATCTGGATTTTTGAATTGTGAGATTATTCACATCAGATTAGAAAATATGCACAGAGGTATTGAAAACAATCTACATTTGCATTTTTTCTTTTATGTTCATGTTTCTTCTATGAAACACATTTGCGCTATTTTAGTAAACTAACACAGACAACTCTTTAGAAGTTGTGTAGATTATTTTTTCTTACTCTCTGTATGGATGCCTGTGGAAACTACAGAAACTATCTGGTGCAGTTTTCATTTCTGAGCTAGTTTAATTGGGGCTGCTCCCAGGGTTTAATTTCCAGGCTATTGGCTCTTGCTTTCAGGCTCACATAGTTTTCCCCACATTGTTAGGAGGCTCAGCAGAAATTGCTTAACTCAATTTCTCTTGGATAGATACTATTGTTAAACTGTTCTCTACAAACTAGTTAGAAAAAAAGTGTTTGTGATTTGGTTTTGTTCTTTTATAAATCAGCCTAATAATAATCACTTCCCAGAGTATATCATTATTTTATTACTGTATTTTTGGAAATGATTTGCTCATATTTTGAGGCCCTAGCTACCACCAATTTTAGATTTAGAGTTTTTTACTAAGCATTGTAGACTCTGCAAAAGCTCAGTGTGTCCTGAACTCCTCAGGGCTATTGTTTTGTTAAACCTCCTGATTTATTCAGCTGGGGAACTAATTACATTTTCTGCAACTTAATATTATTCCTTGTTTAGTCATAATTTTATTGGATAACATTGTTTCCAAAGGGTAAAAAGCCCTATTAGATGTTGTGCCCATTCAAGATGTGCAAATAATTTCTCTTTTTTATTTTTTTCTTTTGGTTTACAAAATGAACTGAAAAAGTGAAGAAAGTGTTTGGGGGTGGGGAAGTTTCTTGTCTGCTAAGTGAAATAAAAATATTTAAAATACCCAAGTATGGTTATAAATGTAGGCAATTTTTTATTAATCTGGAAAAAATGGAGTTGTTGTGTTGTGAAAATGTTAATATAGTCTTTCCTTCTTTGATTGAAATTAGCCCCTGAATTTAGCACAACTGTGTAAATAGTTTTGGTCACAGTGTTTCAATAAATAAGCTCATTTTTCATAATTATCTTTCTTACTCTCCCTCCTTGCCCCAGCCTATGCTGGACTTCCAAGCCAGTTCTCTGCTGCCCCTGATTTTATGTAGTCAAATATATTATAAAAAAAGGAATGCTAAGCAAATGGAAAATGACAGCATGGTGATGGGTGTAAATCAGGGATGTTCAACCCCTGGCCCATGAACAAGAACCATCAAGCAAAGCAGTGTCATCTGGCCTAGTGAACTGAAGCTGTAGTAGGGTTGGGAGGGGAGAAAGTGGTGGTGGTATTAATTACTGCTCCCCTGCTGCCATATTTCTGGACATGTAGGGAGGGAGCCCAGTAGGCCAGATAGCACTGCCCTGTATGTTAGACTGGGAGCACTGGGCTGGTGTAGCACAGAGCCAGATCCCAGTGCATGGGGCCAGGCTGAGGTAGTATGAAGCCTGATCTGGGCATGCAGTGAACATCATGGGGCCCAATCCAGGTGATAACCCCACAAGGGCCAAAAGATAGGATACCACTGATATAAATAATAGCGCAAGGTATATGGCAATGGAGAAACAAGTTCCAAGCATTTGTTACTTGATTTAAACCAACATAATCAATTTTAACATACAGGCTGCATCTATATGAGACACTGACTGCCCAGTAGACAGAGTCTTGGGCTACTGCTCAGTCAGCTTCACAAGAAAGTCGTTTGTTGGTGCTACTGCTCAGTAACATGGGTTACTGGGCAGTCAGTGTCTTGTGTAGATGTGGCCACATTTAAACCCTCTTAAAAAAAATAATTCTGTTCAGGTATTTGTTTATATACTAAGAAAACTGACTGGCTTTCAGAGTCTGATGGCTCTGGGCAGCTCTTTATTTAAGCTTTAGCCTATGCTTGTGTCTGTAGGTTGCTTAACTCCCATTTTCCACGCATAAAATCCTCATGCACATGCTTTCTTTCACTTTGAGCACTGTATGAGTGGCATTCACTGCAGAGATTACACAGTAGATGTAGCCACATTTCTTTGTTTATCTGAGTGCCCTGTTAAGCTCTTCCTATTAATAAAACAGAAAAAAAGAGTTTAAAAAATTCTATATTGGTACACTTACCTGCTTTGAAGAACTGTAGTATTTGTTTCCTTACATTATTATATATTAATCTCCCCCCCCACCTTTTTTTTGCTATTGGGGAATGTTATGCTTCTAAGGCTGTTTATATAGCTAGGTACTATCACTTGCTGAAAGCTGATGGCTATAAATTAAAGTATTCCTACATATACTGTACATGGCACAAGGATCTTGCTGAAAGCTTGTAGCCCTGTGGGGTCAGGCCAACTCTAAGGATCTCAATATTGGGCTGTTAGACAGAAGAGTGTGACATAATCACAGATAAACAAATACAGGAATCAGTTGCATAAACACACACACTACCAGCTCAGGCGCATACACATCCAAACCAACCTAGGCACATGCATACCTATCACCAATTCAAGCACATACACTATGCACCCCAAAAGTTAGACATAGATCACTAATCCATACATCATGCACACAATGACTTGTGTATATACACACACATACACTCACCAGTTCACTCACAAACAACCCACCTACGCATACACACAGGTAGATTCCTAACTTGGATTGTACAGTGTGCATGTGTGTGCTTGGGATACCTGGGAGAAGGTTCAGGTGAGAGAAACTCTCTCTCTCTCTCTCTCTAAGTGCAGGGAATGAAAGTTGCCAGAACTGGGTTCTGAACCAGTGGACTACAGAGAAAGTGACTGAAAACTGAGGCTTAGGTTTAGTTAAGGTAGACTGGGGCTGAAAACTGAGGCAGACAGCTGAGATTTTGGAGGAGGGGACAGATGAGTGGTGGCAAGGAGGAGCCAGGAAAGAAACAAAGGCAGAAACCTGGTTGCTCAAAGAAAAAGGCAGTGCGGATAAGACGGTGGCAAAGAAACAGGGAATTTGGAGGCAGAGAGGAGCTCGGGACAGGTGTTGGAGGTGGTAGTGAGCCAGAAGCAGGAGTGGGGGAAATGAGACAGAAGTTAGAGGGGCAAGGAGCAGAAATTGGAGCAGGGCTAAACCATAGTAAAGCAAAACCCAACTTAGGGGTCCAAATAACAGTTTTATTAAACAGACAACACACTACACAGCCCCACTAAGTTATTGGTGTGTACACGCGTACACACACACACAGCAGGAGGAGAAAGAGACTCACTGGAAGGGCTGGAGTCCAGGTAGGGAAGAGAAGCAGAGTCCAAGTCCTCGGTTGAAGAGGGGGTGAGGGGTGATAGCTACCTATCCAGGCTGGAAAGGGGTCCTTGTCCAGTAGGTGATGTCCAGAGCAGGGCCTCTGGGTGGATAGGTGGTGTGGCATGGTGCTGGTCCCGATGGAGAGGGCGACCCACTGGGTCTGTGTTCACTGCCCCTTTTTATTGGGGCAGACCTTGTGTGACCCTTGTGACAGGAAGCATGCCCAGGCAAGGGTCAGCCCTTGGTGTACTGAGCTCCACTGCTCCATGCAGGGATGTGCAGTTTTGAGTGTCTGCAATGGTGGGGTACAATGGTAGAGTTGCTGGTTCTGCAGGGTCTTTTGTCTTTCAAATGCTGGGTTCTTGTCTCTGTTCTTGGGTGAGGTCTGTGGTTCCTGGATGAACCAATGCAAGGTGATGGCCCATTTATTACAGGCCATTCAGTAGAGGCCTGCTACTATTGTATTTCAATCATTCCCAATCACTCTCATTCATCTGGGAAGCAGTTTACATGGGAGGGGTACGTGACTCATACAGTTGCAACACAGGGGATGCCCAGGCAGAGGACACAAGATGGAGGCTTGACATACAAAATGGGAACTTGACATGACTTATGCTAACTTACATATGTAGCCCTAAAACAGCAACTGCACGATATAAAAGCAGTACAAACATAATAATTATCATTTATAAAACAGTAGGTATCGATATCAAAATAGCAGGGAATTTATTTGTAAAGAGCGGAGAGCAATATAAAACTTACTACCTACAATAAAAATGTTAAAGCTTATCCTACATCTTAGCTTACTTATACTTATCTATAGGGAATGGCGAGGGAGAGAAAAAGTCATAAATGGTTAGGGAAGGAATGCATTTTAAAAGGAAAAAAAGAAAAACTGGGGGTTTTGCTACAAGCTGAGCCTGTCTTCTAGATAGATAGATAGAGATATATATAATCATTATCTGATTATTACAAATTAAAGTTGTTTACTAATTACTAAATGTAATTATTACTTTCCAAAGTAGTCATGATTTCAGAAATACAGTAGACCTGTGGCCCATGCTAAAACCCCATTCCTTAAATAAAGTCACAACAGGTCTTGTGTAGATGAAATAAGGGGCATGTTTGCATGACACTTTACAGCGAGCTAAATGCTTTTGCACTGCTTTAATGGTTTTGGTGTTTGCACACACCAGCGGTTGCACATTAATTCTAGCCACTGTAGGAAATTCAGTGGTGTAACGCATCTTAATTGACTTGGGGGGTAGCAAATAAAACTTTTCCAAGGAGTTTTAGTGTGTTGCCCCTACAGCCACATAGCGAAGCTCTAGGCTTCATGCAGTTCTGCAGCTCTGCAGGAAGCCCTGCAGGAGGCCTGGCAGCAGCCTGGGAAAGCAGGCTCTGCCTAAGAAAACTGGTGAGCCTAAACTTTTTTTTTTCTCCCTCTTCTTGCGTGCCTGATCTGCACAGGGGCCTGATGCTTCTCTCTCTGGCTGCCACGATCAAATGAGCTGGGTGCCCATGGGCAGGTGCTGCCGGGAGGTGCTGCTGCTACTTCTAAGGGAAGCCACTCTGCCTAGGGACCACTCTGCCTGCCAGCAGCTTGCCCTCCCCTCCCTACCACCAAAGGGGCAGGAAGTCAGTGGTGTGTGAACAAAACAAGGGGGTTTAATTGGCCCTAAATTGAAGCTGTGTTTTTAAAAACCCACCACTTCAATTTAGGGTCCCCATTTCATCTACACATGCCCATATATCATATTTAATTGAGGCAGTAAAAGTTTTACTTTTTATTGCTCCTAATGTTTAATTGAATTACATTTCACTTACTGTTGATTTTTTTTTTTTTAATTAGAAAGTTTCCTCAAATTTCTTCTTGTGGTCAGTAGGAAAGAAAAAATTTGAACCAAAGACAATACAGTTTTGATTTGCAGCCTGCTGATTGATGTTCAATATGCCATACATGATTTGATATCATTACCCAGACCAGCATATTTAATTATACAAATAAAATATTGAATAACTTGGATTGTCGCTGCTGCTGTTATGTGTTTGTTGCAGCTTAAAAGAAGTAAATAAAACTGTTATATTTATTAAGTCATTTTAGATATGCTAACTGAAAAGGAGAACTACTAATAGGAAACCTTTTCAAGTTAAGTTTTTATTTTATAGGAATTTTAGGCATGGTTAATTTCACAGCTTTACAAAGGGAATGATGTCATGAAATCCACTCATCTAAAAATTGAATGGACATATATTTTAGTTAGTCAGATTGTCCTTTTCTTGATCACAAAGACATTAAAATGCAATTGCAACCTAATTGTGCTCATCTTGCCTTTAGCCAACAAGTTTATGATATGTTTCACAGACTGGTTTAAAGGTAATTAATAAAAGATATGTTACTAAGCTTCAAATTGTCAATTGTTACTTCAGAAGTCCTTCAAATGGTCATAAAGAATAGTACATGACCTTGATCTTTGTTACTAGCATCTAAGGTGTTATTTGCTACAGAGTGATCAAAGATATTCTCTGTCTGATAAACCCATATACAGAAATCCAACACACATACGTACGCATGTACACACATTCTCACACATCAGCTCTCTGTAACATGTCAGTGCCTTTGAGTGTGAAAACTATACCTTTAATTAAAAATTAGGCATTAAGTTTAAAATCTATTTTTAACTTAATCTTTCTTTCCCTAGTGGGCACTATAGAAGTGCTTTATGTTTATAGATGTTCTTTAATCTGTAAAATTAAGGTACAAATCTACCATGCCTTCTTCCTTACTCTGTCATTATTGTCGTATTTCATTTCCCTTGAGTAACACTAAGTCATTCTAAAGACCTATCTGAGCATGTCCAAGTAGGAGTTATTTCACTCTAACTGAAAGAGAAACAGACTCATCAGCAAATCAATTTATACCAATTAAGGATGTAGTTCTCAAAAATAAGCCATTTTCATTAATAATGCATTCTACTGCACCTTCTCTCAAGAAGTGTTGAAATTTTATTGTGCAGAACAATTTTAAATGTAGGCATAAGATTACATATTGTCTAAAACAGTGATTCTCAACCAGGATACTGTGGCACAATGACATCCCTTGATATCCTTTCAAGAGTATCGCAGGGTGTCGCGCAATGTTAGTATTTTTTGGTGTGCAGACATGATTCACAAGGTGAACCCAGAGGGCATTTTTACACATGCGAGTGCTGCGGCAATGCTTGCAGTTGTATGAGGCAAAATGCACATCAGCACTAAGAAAATGGCAGCGGCATGCTTTTGAACTAAAACACATTGGAGGTGCTTTAGTTCAAAAGTGCACCTCCACTCTTTTCTGTGCACTGACATGTGTTTTGTTACTTATACAACTGCATGTGTTGCAGCACAATGTGCAGCTCAGACTCAATTAATTGGGAACTTTGTGGAGAATAACTTATGCTTCAGGTTCCATGAAAATACACCCTTGAACTTGTGTGGAGACTCAAGTCATGTCAGTGAGATCTGCATGCTATTCAAGTATCCAAGTGTTAGGATTCAAGACATTTTCTTAAAGGATTGTACATATGTAATTATATATGCTAGGCATCAGTAATTTTTTTTTGGAATTCCATGGATAAAACCTGCCAAACATAAATAATGCTCATGAAATGGAAGATCATAGCAGAACCTAAGGGACTTTATGAAGTAAACTTACAATGAAGCAAGTTTCAGACATTGCTGCTGCTGCTAGAAGCTCTGGCAGCCACCAATGCCAAACCGTCAGACTGTAGGTATTCATGTGCTTCTGACAGCTCCATGTGGCTCCACTCAGTAGCTGAGCCACCAGAATGCAAAGGGTATCTCAGGAAGGCACAAGCTGCTGAATAGACTGCAACAGCTGGCAGAAGACGTGGAACAATCTGCACATGCCCTCTGTCAGCTGCCAGATATGGAAGAAGCTTTTTTTTTTTCACACTGCAGAGTTTAACTCTACTGACAGAAAAGAGGATTCTGCTGCCCAGGAGGAATACCTAGTGTGAATTCAGTCAGCAAAACGTTGTATTGCCTAGAACTCAGTAAAAGTAACACAGGTTTTATACTAGTTTGAAAATAGATGGAAACAAACTTTATTTTAATGATACCCCAGAGCCTTATTCCTGCCGTGCAGTTTTGTCTCAACGTGATAGTATTCTATAAATACAGGGTGTTTATGAAGTCCTTGTGCAATTTAAACTTTAATAACTTTGGATATACACATGATAGAAGCAAACTGTAAGTGGCGATTGAATGCGTAATTCATTAAGTTTCTCATCATAGTATAAGCTATGAAGAGGGTAGGGACCACAAATGCAGTTCATGAAATCACTCAGCAGTAACTGCAAAATGTTTTCTACCAGTTGGAAAATTGGATTGACTGACATATCACGAAAGATGGCAGTTCTGTTGAAATCTAGAAATGTGAGCTGTATTGTGTTAAAACTTAGTGAATTATACATTCAATTGCCATTTACAGTTTGCTTCTATCACGTGTATATATCCAAAGTTATTAAAGTTTAAAGTTGCACAGGGACTTTACAAAACACTCTGTATAGTGCCACCTTCTCTTATATTTAGTATGCTCGTGAAAACAAAGTAGAAGCCTAAGGTTCATGTGTAGCCTTATGATATTAGCTGTAAGACAATTTTTTTTAAAAGGCTAGGTAATTTTATCACTGTTTTTTTCAGTTTTGGGGCAAGTAATCACATCAAACTTTAGGGTTTTACTTTATCATCTATAGTTAACATGAAGGGAAAGATAGCCCAAAGAAGCCCTGACTCAGCACTTTTGAACTCAAGTAGAGGTTTTCAAGGAGACAGGGTTTGAAGCATATACCACACAGATATCAACTGACTACTTTGATGAAGTCTAATTTATCAAAAGCATGAAATATATTGGGAGTGACTCTACTTCATACCCAGCTTTCTTATTACCTATAACATACAGAGATGAGGTTTTTTTTTTCCCCCAGTTCAGTGTCTGAAAAACGTATTTCATTTTGTGTTTCTGAAACACTGATGTAATTGGTCAAATTAAACTTTCAAAGCAAATTGTTTCCTCCTTTGCTTTCATCTTTTTTGTTTTCACTTGACTTGAAAATTAAAAAGCAAAAAATAATTTGTAATCTAAATTATTGTTGTCATTGAAAATAACATTTATAGTGCAGGTTGGCTGTGCTTCAGAAAAAAAGCCACTATACAGACATTTAAAAAATGGCCAGACAGATTACAGTCTACAGGAAGTATTTATTTGTTCATTCATTTTAGCATTCAATTTCTAATTCCAATTGTAATTAGAGTCTTTATTTTTAATTGTGGTACATTTCTGCAAGTTTACCAGAGTGGTAGCTCTTTTTTAGGCTGATGGGCTACTCAGAATGGAAGGGGATTTTTTCCTTTGCCTTTCTATATTTTAACTACAATAAAAATCCCATATTTTAATTACTGTAAATAATGTTGCTTATACTCAAATCTTCTGAAATAAATAAAAAGCACTGAGGCCTGAGTACTTTCTAAAATTCGAGGTGCTGTGGTATTGCTATTGTCAGATAATGTGGATGGCATATTGTGTTGAAAAACAATGAGGAAAGTATCATTCATCTTCATAATCTCATGCTTCAGGGAATAAATGGACCGCTGCATGGGTCAGGAAAGAATATTTTTCCTGTTTATCTAGCATTACACAATTGGCTGGGTATGTTATGTTTCTCTTCCCTTTCGCTTAAGGTAGAGATCACTGGAAATGCTCTAATGCCATTGTATAAATCCATGGTGTATCCTCTTTGCCTTTGGTGTTTTAATGCAGAAATATCTAGCTGGATGCAGTATGGTGGACACAGCTGAATAGAAACAAAGAGAGGATTCCTGTATAATGAGAGATTTAAAAGAAAATAACAGTTCAATTTAAGGAGGGGAGGGGGCTCCTGGCAAACATGCATAAAATGATCTAGAAACTAGCATGGAAAGAGCTGAGGAGAAAAACTGATGGGACAATTTTATCAAATAAAAAAGGATTAAAGTTATCTTAGTTAACGTTTGAATTAAGTTTTCACAATGACATCTGTAACATGAGTTTGTAAAACTGAATTAATCCCTGAAATAGCTCAGCCCCAAAGAGGATGATTTGGGAATATGTGTACCAGTATTTTTTTGGACCCAGCAGCTGTGGGCAATTTTAAATCATATTTCAAGTCAAGAATAAAAAGAATAAAAATAAAATTTATCAATTAAAATTCATATGAGAGATCCATCATATTTTGAGTCTATATTCGGTATAGTACATGTTGTTGAAAACAATTAATTTGCCAGAAATGAGTACGAATCATAGGTAGGGTACCCATATGGCTCCCTGATTCATAGCAATCTGAGAGGAAGCACTCTGCACTGAATGCAGCTTTCAACTCTGGCAGTTTCACACCCAGAATAGTGCTGTAACTATCAGACACATTTTCCTTCCTTGAAAAGCTTACATTTATATTTGAAAATGGGCATTGGGATATAATTCCTATTAGTGAATATGTGCAAGAGGGTTTGACTGAAACCTTGAAAATCACCATGAAATAGGTTAGTTATCAACTGAGCAACTGTAGTAGAAATGTAATAATTTACAAGAAATATATAGTAACTGAGGTACTGCAAATAATTCTCTAATATCTGGAACTTCTGATGTTCCAAAAGCCACTAGTGGGGAGCTGTGTCATTGTAGAAAATGTAGACTTCTTTTTTACTAATCATGTTTGTGGTAGAGTACCATATTCCCTTGAATATAAGATTACCCTGAATGCAAGATGACCTACTAAGTAGATTCTATATATGGAAAATTGATACATTTAGAATTTGTTCAGGTATAAAATCTAATTGTTGAAAGTTTGTCTTGAATTTGACCCCTTCCACTGCTACTGCAGGGAAAATAATTTTGAGACGATCAGGTGATGCCATTGCCTGCTGTCCCTCAACTTCTTCCTCCTGCATCCCCTTTCTCCTTTCCTTACTGTCAAGCCCTGCTCCCCCTGAGCACATGGAAGTGAGGGACATATTAAAATATACTGGGCATGTTTACACAAGATGCTTTACTGTGCAGCAGACTAATTTGCTGTGCAGTAAAGCATCATTGTCTACACATGCACAGCAATTAGCATGCAGTAGACTGATTTACTGTTCTGTTGGATAGTCCTGTCAGATACAAGTGGTATGTGGCAATGCAGTTAATTACTGTGCTTAAATGCATGTGTAGATGGTGACATTGGGATTATTTTACTCCAGCTCTTGAGCCAGAATATTTTCAGTAGCATTAATTGCACAGGTAGATGAGTCCACTGGGTGTGTCTACACATCCATTAGATCAGGAAGCAGTTTACTCATGAGTAAACTACTTGTGAGTAAATGCTCCTAGGCAGGCTTCTACATGTGTGGGAAATGGAAGCAGATTTGCTGCTAATGGTAACAAACTACTGTCACTCCCTGCAATGGGCCCCTGCAATCATCATGGGGAGCTCCTGGTGGGCAGGGAGCACTGGGCCAGGAGACAGCTATCTCCTGGCCAGGACTGAGACATTAATACCTCGCTCCATGGGACTCCCTGCTGCCATGACAGGGACAATGTTTCCTTGCCACAGCAGTAGAGAGCTTCCAGCCATGGCTCCATGATCAGGGCAGGGGACTTGGAAAGTGCTGTAAGTGGGGGGCAAATCCTAGCCTCCTGCCCCAATCTGCTGGCTGGGCAGCTAGCAGAAAGCCCCCAGCTGAGTGGGGATTCCCTGCCCAGCTGGGGGCTTGCTACTAACTGCCCTACTGGTGGATTGCACAGGTATTCTATAAGATGCACTGTTAAGTAGCACTTACATATATAGAGGGACCCACCAAATTCATGGCAGAAATGGGCCTTTAATCTTGCAGGTTCCCTTGTGCACCTCTGACCCCTGGTGCTGATTGGTGGAGGGGCCCCTTCACTTGCTCCAGATTAGCAGGGAGGCAAAAATCATGACTTTAGATATGATGCCATTTTTGCTGTTCACTGTTCGCCATTCACTCCTGATTAGCATGGCAGTGAAAACTGTAGTTTTAAATATGGCACAGTCTCCTGCTACTGATTGCTTGAGGGGCCCTGGAGCTCTCCCCTCCTGCTCCCCCCACTGCTCAGTGCTGACTATCTGGGAGGCAAAAATGGTGCCATATTTAAAATTGTTGTTTTCACCTCCATGCTGAGCAGGAGCAAAGAGTGAGTGCCCAGGTCCCTCTACCAATTAGCAACGGGGCAGAGGAAGGTGTAGAGAAACCTGTAGGATTAAAGGAACTGCCATGCATCCCACTTCTGCTGTGAATTCAGTAGATTCCTACTTATATATCATACAAAGTATTCATGATAATCCAAAACCAAAAGTTTCATGACTTACCCTGTAGTTCATTGGGCTGGGCCCCAGCAGAGTCAACAGTATTTTAAGCCATGATGACCTCAGAGTTCAACACTACTCAGTATATGTATGTACTCCAGATTCCACACAGCCCCACACCACGCCTCTCTTCCCTCCCCCCCCCCACATACATGGCTTCATGGCTAATGAAGAAACAGAAATCACTGAAAATGGTGAATAATTGAACAGTGAAGAGGAAGGTGAAATGTATTCAGTGTATTGACTCACCATGACTAGAAAATGAGTTATCACTGAGGGGCACTGACCTATTTTATTCAGACTGCCCTAATCTAGCCTTGGTGTAGACTGGCATCAGTTGATTTGCTTCTCAGTTTGTAGACCAAGATTAGGATCAGATCTGGCTTGAAGGCTTAGGAGGAATTGGAGAAGCAGTGGCAGTAATGACAGCAGCAACATTTGGAATGGTGGTAAGTTATGGACTACACCTGGTGGAAAACAATGAATGAGAGGAGAGAGAAGGAAGCAGTTCTGTATGAGGATTTCTGCAAAGCGAGGGTTTTGTTTGCGTATTTTGAAGCTATAGATGATGTGGCAGGCTGTTGCTACAGGGAAAGCTGAAGGTTTGTGTGCTTGGTATTAATTGCCTAATACAAATGCCAAGTGACATGGACTGGGAGGTAGTGTTTAGGGATGGAATGGCATACCAAAAATTCTGGGAGACCTACAAGAAATGTCAGGAAGACCTTGTCCTAGCACATTTTCATTTTGGGGGTTGTTGAGGATGCCCCAGATAGAGTAGTCACAATTAAGATGTATACGGACATCATTGAAGAGCAGGATATAAGATTTTGGCTATTGGGGCACAGCCAGAGAGTGGAGAATGAAGACAAGGTTCAATAACCAGACAAGATATAGACTAGGGTCTGGACAGCCCAGGTATTACTGTAGGCAGAATGAGTAGGGGCAGGTGGAGTACAGCTCCTGCCTTAGGGAACCACCTTAAAGCCCTGTAAAGGATGGATGACTTACTATGGACAGCTGGATTTATGTTTGAAGTGCAAGGAGAAGGGGCATTTGTAATTGGCTGACCATACAAAATTTGCAAGGATTGTGGACAGGATTATCATGGTGTGCAAGCCTGTAAGAATGAATGGAAGTGTAATTTGTGAAGAGAATCCTAATGGTTCTGCACCTGCCTCATATTATTTGCAAATGCATTCAAAAGTAGACAAGGTGGGGACGATTCAGTAGGGGGAGGTGGGAAGGTATTGCAGGGGGCATAGATGAGGGAAGAAGTAGATGAGGCGTGGGAAAATAATAGGCCAGAGAGAAAGGGAGAGATGGGACCCATGGAGGAGGAGTCAGGGGGAATAGAAAAGTAGATGAAAAAAGGAATAGGAATGGAGAAGAAGGGAGGACAGGGGAATATATATAGAGAGAAAATGGGGGATAAAAATAAGAGGTGGGGAAAAGTGCAATAGAAAAAATGGAGTGAGGGAAAGTTGGGAGGATGGAACAGAAGGAATATGATGAGGGAGAATGGAGGTGGGAAGTGTTGATGAGTGTAGGGAGTGGGGGAAGAAAGGAGAGGAGAGGGAGAAAGAAGATAAAGATATGAAGTGGTCTGGAGGATACATGGAGGAGAAACTGGAGTAGCAGATGTTTGAGAGGAGGTAGAGATGCAGGAGGAAAGAAAAGGAGATGAATAGACAGTAGGAGTTCCCCCTAAAGTCCCCTGCCTGACCCATTCCTAGTCCTGCAATACTCAGGCTTGTTGGGACCTGCAGAGGAAAGCCAAAGCTTTACCAGGGTAGAGTTCCTAGAGGAAGGCAAAAAACAAAGTTTATTATGTTCAATGGACATGGTGAAAGGAGAAGGAAGAATTGGTCTTGAGTTTGGAATCAGAAGTGGACTCATATCCAGACCCAGACCTCAGTGTATAGATTAGTCTTGAAGGTTTATAAGCAATATCTTAGGATAAAATGATTATTATGCTAATAATGAAAGGGGCATTCCCAGCCATGTGAAATAGCTGGGATGAGCCAGTATGTGGACTAGATGGAAGCAGATGTAATATGCCTGTAGGAGTATGGGATATCAAGACAAGGAGAATAAAAACCTCATAGGAAGATGGAAGCACGGCCCATCCATGTGGTTTGGCAATGATAAGCATGAGAAGTGAGATCCTTGCCTTTCGTGGGGGATACGTTTTGGAGATCCCTGTGAATGGCAAAATATGAGAATACTGTACTGAATTCATGAACATTGTCTGCCTGGTGGCAGCAGCAAGCACAAAGCTCCCACAGATGCTGCTGGCGCTATAACATGGTGACAATTTGTGGTGTGTGGGGGTCCCACCAAAGGTTTTTAGTTGGATTGAGACTTTATGCAAAGAACCACAGTGTAGGATAGGTGTGAATGGTCATATGGAAGAAGTCACAGTCAGATCAGGCATGAGACAGGGACACCCCTGCCCTTCTATTCGTTGTCACTTCTATTCATCTGTGCCATCAAGGCATTGGTGCAGAGGATCAGGACAGATTACATGATCTGAGGGCATGCTAATCCCCAGAGGAAAGGGCATACAAGCAAAAATGCATATTGTACATAGATGATGTTAGTATCTTAGCAGTGTCTCTCTAGAATGGGTGATAAGCAGAAAAAAATCTCCAATTTTTATATTAAAAAAAGTAACCCAAAATCCACATTTTTCCATGATTAAAATTATCTAGATATAGATATGAAATTAATATGAAAAAGCAACAAAACTAAGCCAAATGCTTGGTGGTGGGGAAGATGGAAGAAATGGAAAAACAGGATTATAAGTCACAATGGATCATGTCACGATATTGGGAGTGGAGGTGGATGCACATCTAAGAGGTGAGGTGCCTTGGAAGAAAATGAAATGGAAGGTGACACAAACTGAAGAGCTGGTACAATCACAAGCTGTCAATGAGAGTATGGGTAAATGTAATTAAGGTAGTGGTCTGCCCAATCATACTGTATATAGTTGTGGTGTTTCCTCCTTCATGGACCACCATATATAGTCCCATATCTGTTTTTCTTTGTTAAACATGTCAGCCAACGCTGCGCAGGATAAAAGGGGGCACCAAATGGGTTGGGTTTGTTCAATATTATGCAGGGACATTATTGACTAAATATTATGTATATAAAAGATCACTCCCATTCCTCTGGGCCTGGATAATGTCACCAATGCACGAGAAGACTGTAAAATTTGTGAATTGGTATGGAACAAGTACCAAAATTAACAAAACAAGAAGAAATGGGTTCAAGTTGCAGCAAGGAGAGTTTAGGTTAGATATTAGGAAGAACTTTTTCACTAGGAATGTAGTAAAGCACTGGAACAGGTTACCCAGAGAAAATGTGTAGGAATCTCTATTCTTGGAGGTTTTTAAGCTCCAGATAGACAAAACCTTGGATGGGATGATATAGTTGGGGACAATCCTGCTTTGAGCAGGGGGTTGGACTAGATGACATTCTGAGGTCCCTACCAGCCCCAATTTTCTATTATTCTAACAGCTGCAACAATGTTCATAGGCCATAAAAAATCAACTCCTGGGTTAGGGAAAAGGAGACTGTATCCCAGGTAGGGAGGCTCAGAGTGGAAGAAGCATGAACAATTTGGAAGGGGGTGTTTAATCAAAGCTTATAGAAGCAGCATGAGTACTTGGTTAACTGCTAGCACCTCTGATTGTTCTGATATGGGTCCTTTATTACAGCTGGGGATTGTGTAGAATAGTGAAATGCCCCAGACAAATGTGCCACAGGGAAGAAAGCATATGGCATGTGATGTGGGAGTGTCAGTTTGCTCGAACAGTCTGGGTGAAGGCAGAGAAACTCCTACAGTGGCTGGGTGCCAAAAGCCAACTTACAGTAGAAGCAGTTCTGTGCAGACTATGGGCCAGGACTCAGAGGAAGGACAGACAAAGAGTATGAGAAGTTGTAGTGAGCTTTCATGTAGAATTGTGGAAGGAAAGAAATGTACTAGTCTTGAAATGGGTAGAACTTTCTGCAGACAGTACCTTGCATTTGGGCTTGAGTGATCTAAGATGGTGTTGTTGGAGAGACGCAAGAGAATTAGGTAAGGTGCAGGCAATAGATTTATGGAGAAGAGAAAAATGGAAATACCTAATAGATCTAGGAGTATGCATCATTTTTTTTTCAATCTAAGAGATGGCACATCTAAGATAGCCATCCCTCAGCCTGCAGCCATAACCTAGGGAAAAGCAATCATAGGGGCTAAGACAAGACAGAAGGGATAAGGTGTGACACACATTAATAGACAAGCCTGGAAGGCAATAGGGAATAACATGATATTAGGAAACAAAATTGTCCAGACCCCTGAATTAATGAGAATTTGGGGAGGGAGGGAATCATTGGATAAAGTAAAAATGTTCTATGTTTTTGTTGGTTTTATGTGTTGAAGTTTTGGAAGTGGCTGGAAGTATGTTTTAATTTTTGATACCTTATTGTTTCACTGCTTATTTTCCTAAAACAACATAGTGAAATCCTGACCCTTGACTTTGAGTACTCTGATTGATAATAATAATAATCAGTTCATTGTGGGATGTATATCATGAAGCTTTTTTTAAAAAAAGGAAATATTTCAGTCTGACCACTCTTCCTGACATGAGGATGGCTTTTCCATCGACTTGGTAGAGACAAATCTTCCTTCACTTCAACAATATCCATTAGACTTTTTTTGGTCTTAGAATGAAAACCTAGCCCAAATTAATTCAATGTCCAAATGCACCGTCTTCTTACTAATACCTTATAGAATATTACAATAACATTGCATTATTTATATAAGTAAACACATTCATTTACCATGTCCATACAACTAATGGTTGTTATTCTGAAGTATTCTGTTTAGGCTCATATATTCTCCAGGTGGCAGAAGACTTCTCTGAAAAAAATCTCAATTATCTGGCTCACAAAAACCATCATATCTCAAAGCTTAGTGAGTTGGCAGAATAATTGTAAGATTGATCAGGCATACCACACTGTAAATTGTGTTGTTTGGGCTCCCACTGAGAATATAAACACCTAGGACAAAGATATTGATAGCTGTTCTAAAAAATGTTCAGAAACATGGATGAATTACAACTTCACACACATTCCTCTGTATCAGCCAGATACTGCTCAGACTGGAGCAACCTATATTTATACCAATTTAATACAGACCCTAGAGTCCATGTATGCAGTGTGGCCACATCCACACAAGTGTGGACATTTGGTTCCTGGGAACAACTAGCAGTGACCATGGCTCCAACCAGCCAGGTTCTGCTTTTTTTGTTTGTTTTTGTGCTAATATCCAGGGATAAAACCCTTCCCTTCCCCCTCTCCCCTGAACTCTGCTTTCTTGCAGCACAAAAAAAAAATAAAATAAAATAAAATAAAAAGCAGAGCGGAGCATGTGAAGGCATCATGGACTACTGAAAACTGGAATCTGGCCAGCCAGAACCACACTCTGGACAGGCTCAGAGCAGCAGGACTGCCACTGCTGCAGCCCAAGAAGGCCCCTCCCTATAGCCCTGGGTAAGGCTGTTGGGCCCATCCCAGTGCTGACCCCAGCCTACCCTACCTCACCCAGGACAACCTGCCATGCGCAGAGAGCACATGGCACAGTCATTCCCCTAGAATAGCTAGCAATGGCACAATGTAGGAACCAAATGTTCATGCTTAGGTGGACATGGTCTTGGAGTGCCTAGGTAGCCTTTGCACCACACTTATTGGTATCCATCTGTAGAGCACATGCAGAACTTATGCTCAGAGCTAGTAAAAGGAACCCAAAAGATAGAGTTGTCAGGCCAGTCGGCTTACCTTTCAAGTGATCTCAATTGACTTCATTGTTTCTGGATAATGTAGAAATAGAACTAGCTTCACTTTCACTTTCCTCGCACAGATCACAACCTTGACAGGGCAGAGAGATTTGAGTGAAACAATGTTGCCACTTCCTGTTTTTGGCAAGTCTTTAGAGAAGTTCATCAAATTGGTGTAAAACCTTTTCTTTTATGTATGTTCATTGTCCAGTGACCATTAAAAATGAACTTGGTTGTGTGTTTCCTAGAGGCATTTGTACCAGCAATACTGTTCATATAGCTGACAATCCTGATGTGATATAATTTATTTTTAAAATGACATTCAATTTTCAAAGTTCCAGGCAGAAAACAGTTTGAGGGAAGTCTCCTAAATGCTGACCTCTCCAGCACCATTAGATTATTATAAGGGTATTATCAACTTCATAGTAATAACTCCAAAATTAGTTGTTTCAATATACAACTGAGCATGACCACATGGCCCCAATATATTACTAATCATTTGAAAACATATATACACGGTTGTTTTAATTGTGATTGGCAATACTGCTATTATAAAAGCTGCTTAGATAGTTGTTAAATGAATATCCACACCTTTTGTGTCCTGGATATGCTGCCCATGTGATGCAGCACTTTATTTGTGATGTTCAAGATCCATCTGTTTTTTTCATTACATGAATCAAAACTAAAAGATATTGTCATTTATTATTTTTACAAATAAATACCAGTATTTCCTTTTAGCATCTTTTAGACACACTCTTGAATCCACACTGAGTAAGTCTTGTGGTATTTGATAGGCATCCTTTATTAAAGTTTTCAAAGATCTTCAAACATGCAAAAAGGCACTTCAGTCAGCTTCTTTTGAAGGAGGAGTTGCCAGGTGTTACCCCTGAATAATCTGGACTGAGAGCATTGGTGAGGATGTCTTTATTTTACTACAGCTCAGTTGATTCAGAACATGAAAACAACTTGTCTGATGCCAAGAATGGGATTCTGATCACTAAGAACATTATTTGAAAGCATACTGAGCAAAGTCCGCTTAAAGTCGAAGAGAAGAAAATAATACATAAAATAATATCTCAGGAAAATCAAGCAATCTCTCCTATACCTAGAGTGGCCTTTCCAAGGTCACGTTTCCAAGGCCGTGACTTTTCTGATCATGAATTCCTTTCAACTTTCAGCCTTATAATTACTGTTGCAAATTTTAAAGAATATAAAATTAAACAAACATTCTACCTGAGGTTATGAATTATGGAGAAAGAATTAGCTCATTCAGTCATAAAACAATGTGGAATGCAATCCCAGCAGTTGAATTAAAACATGCAGTAATATGGGATCCATTCAAAAACCAGATCTAACTTCCACTCCTGGGAAGTTGGTGACTATATATTACAATGTTAAGACTAGAAAAGAAAATGGAAGATTAAATGTTAACTCAACATTCAGACAAAGATGAAAGAATACAGATGATGATGATTTAGATAAAGCTGATGGAACTAATACCAAATAAAATGTTGGTCTGCTACCTATTTAGCATAAAAAACTGGTATTTGTTTTTATAGTTGCTACGTAAACTTTATTCTGTTTAGCTAAGGAAAAGAACAGTATGGTCTTGAATATTGTCACAGTGGGCATGTTTACACATACACTTTAATGCACAGTAGCTTATTTTACTGTGCATTAAAGCATCATGTAAAAAACCATGCTATTACGCTAACGCGTAGTAAAATAGGCAACTTCACATTAAGCATCATCTGAAAAAAAACATTAATTTGAGCTACTGCACGTTAGGGCAGCCACACTGGAGGTGCTAAATGTAATGAACATTAGGAAAAGCCCATTAATGCACGTGTAGAGGCTCCCATTTATACTTATCTAATATGGTTAGTTATAACAATTCATTAACATTTTTCAGAATTGAATTTAATTGGTTCACAATGACCTTTAACTTTTTAAAAAATTATATAATTTTCTAACCTTTTGAAGACTTTAATCTCTCTTTTAGTGTTCTAAGAAAATTTAATTCTTAAAATACTTGACCATTAATTCATACTATATGACCCATCAGTTGCCCACATTTTGTTTTATTTTTGTTTGTTTTTTTGTTTGTTTGTTTGCTTTTGGCCAAATTCCAAACCCTACCCAAAAAAGCTGAAAAGGAGCTGTCATATCCTTGTCACTGTTACCATTCTGCATGTACTAGTAGGTCTAAGGCCAGCAAAAAAAGGACTTCACTCTGTTAAAGATGTAGCAAGGACTACTGCTGTGTATATTCCATTACAGCTCCTAGAGGCATTGTGTTTGCCTGCAGCACAATACCTCTGGGACCTCCACTGGAGTAGATGTATCACAGCATAGCTCATGCAATAGATGGTTGTTTTCATAGTGTGCTCTAATCCTAAAAGCCTGAAAAAAGTAGTCCTTAAGATGTTATTTTTCACCTGGCCCACTGTATCCCAAATGTCCAGAGATATCAGAAATCAGCTGTACTTTTTCTTTCTTTCTGAGCCTTTGGATGTGATGGAGAATGAGGCACCAGTAATAACAAAGGGAATCTGTAAATGTGTCAGTAATCTGTATATTGTTCAATACACATGTTCCTAAAAGTTAACTTGAAAAAATTCTCTACATATTCATGCTATACTGGGTGGATGGGTGACCCACCGAGAGTGTGTGTTGGGTCCTGAAAGGAAGACAATGGGAGGACTTTGTAGATGTTTGTTAGAATTAGCACTGATAAGCAAATGTAGGTTAAGTGACTTTAAGCATAACTATCAAAGGTTGTTTACATTTGAAATATCAGACTTTCACTGTGAAATGGATATTGCTAATGTGTATTGTTGTGTACCAAGGTTAACCACAGTTGCTTTTATAAAGCTACTTTCTTCCCATCCATAGCTGTAAAAATGAGAAAGGAGCATAGTTCTGCTTGATGGAAGTATCCAGTATGTCTGAATTCCTTCCTGAGGGGAAAAAAAAACAGTCATTAAATGGTTCTCTGGCACACTGCAATCTGTGTAATGAAGCAAAATGCCCATTTGGAGGACTGGTAGAAAGGAAAAGGAGGCATTGCTTTATTCTGAGACCTTTGGCTCAGACAAGCTGGAAATATTAACTTTGCAACTCTTTTCATTCTTAGCTGTTAGTGGGTGTTCACATTAGGAGACCTGTAGTAATAGCTCATTATTTGTCCTTTCTATTTCCAATAGTTCCTCCAAGAACTATATATATGGAGAAGCACTGCAGCAGCCCATGTAAATGTGTTAATTGCCTTGATTTTCAAGTACAACAAAACACCCACAAGAATGAAAATAAAAACAAGGCCTAGAGAGCTCCAATGTGGAGATAACTCAATTTTATTTCCCCTTATGCCATGTTTGCACAGTAAAGTTACAATGCCCAGTAAAAGCACCCTCAAACACCACACACAGTCCTGGCCTCCTAGACTGAAGGCAGTGTGGCTGTCCATGCAATACCATTGGTAGCTGATGATTAATGAGCATTGCCATTTAGCTGTTCTATCTAGCATACCTGAAATGGTGTACAGACATGACCACATTGCATCTCATTTAGGAGGCCTTTAAACATATTTTTGTAATCATGAAAGCACAGAGAAATAGTTCAGAGCAGGGTTGTCCAATGGTGGCCCACAAGTGGTAGCAGATGGCAGAACAAAGAGTAATGGTTTCAAGTTGCAGCAAGGGAAGTTTTGGTTAGATACTAGGAATAAATTTCCTCATGAAGTTTTCCTCATGAAAAGGGTAGGGAAACCCTGGAACGGGTTACCCAGAAAAGTGGTAAAAACCTCCAAGGGTAGAGATTCTAAGACCCTGAGATTTTAATGCCTTGGCTGGGATGATCTAGTTGGGGAAGTCCTGTTTTGAGCAGGGGGTTGGACTAGATGACCTCCTGAGGTCCCTTCAAATCCTGATTTTTTTTTTTTATTTTTTTTTTCTAAGAC
Source organism: Caiman crocodilus (assembly GCA_030014935.1). Classification (NCBI taxonomy): domain Eukaryota; kingdom Metazoa; phylum Chordata; order Crocodylia; family Alligatoridae; genus Caiman; species Caiman crocodilus. The sequence goes on from JAGPOW010003316.1 coordinate 97,363,249, forward strand.
GCTATGATTCTAAGTTGCATGTAATTCATCATGGGTAAAATTGTGGCCCTTGGACTCCTTCTCTGCTGCTACTCCCCTGCTTCTATTGCTCAGTTGCAACAGAAGGTGGGGGTTTGGGCTCTTCCTTCTTGCTATGGCTGCTGTGTCCTGCAGCATGTAGCTGAAGGAACAGAGGGTAAATCCAGGCTGTGGAGGGACATGATGCAATTAGGGAGGAGCAAAGTCCCACACAGGTTCACACTGGTATGAGGTATGACTAAAGGGACTTCCACACAGCCCAGGGTCCTGTGGCTTACTCTCTTGTGGCCTGTGTGGTATGTAGCTCCTGGCTTCTTGGAGGATTTAATGACAATTTAGATGTCACGGTAGATGTCCTGTCCCCATTAATTCATTGAAATGAATAATAATTACCAAATTTTGGAGTTTTCCCTGAGGCAGCATTCAATTATGTCTCACAAGATCTGGCCTCATATACTTAGTGCAATGAAATAGTATCCTTTTTTCAGGATAATCCCATGAATGGGTTATCACCTTTATCAAATTGCTATTTTGAATCTGAAAGGTTTTATTAAATGCTTTGCTTTGAACCTACCATTCAAGCAAAGCATCAAAAGTAGCATAGGTCAACCATAGGTTTTATTTTTGGATAAGTTTGGCTGAAATTAAATTCAACTGTATCCACAGTCATCTGTGTCTTGTTTTATTGACATCCCAAAGAGCGCTGATACCCAGTCAGGTCTTATAGCTCCTGAAGTAGATGATCAAACCAGTTTTCCTAGCCCAGCACTATAGTTAGCTTTTGAGAGAATATAGAACACCACCATCCATTCAGCATCACAAAGCTTAGATGTCCTCATTTGATTACACTTAATAACCTGCAGGCATCTCAGTTAGGCAAATTACTATCCCAATTAAGCAGCAGTTCTTAATGTTAAGTATCATTAGGTTTAATTCAGTTCCCTGGGAAATGTCCCGATTAAGGCTCTTTCCCGATTTGTTGCTATGTAAAGTAGTAGTTGAGGAACAGAACTGAGAAGTAATAGGTTAAAGACATTTTCAAAAACTTGAACATGTTCAGATTAGCTAGTGCTGATGAAATTCATTGTGGTATGTACTTAAGAAGCTAACAGAAGTGGTATCGCTTGTGATACCAGAAAAAGATGTACAGTAATCCTTAAAAAAAAGTAAATTTATAAAACCCTCTAATATAGTGCCTGTTTTCTAGAAAATAAATGGTACCTAGTAGAATGAGATATTCTTAGTTTATCTGAAATGAGTTATTGTACAGTAACTACAATCCTATTCTACTCTGCTTAATTTCTCTGATAAAACTCTTAATACAAAATGGTGGGTAGGGCTTCCTTCTTGCTTTTTTTGGGACTGAGTTTTTTGGAACTGAGGCTTAGCTGATGGTATGTTAAAAAAGTAGATGAATCAATGGTTTCAAGGACTTTCCAGGGTGGATTAGAATTGCATCTATGTGCCTAGATTGACTTGGACACCTAATAGATAGAATAGAATCTCAAACTTAGTGTCAACCCTGACAAAGTTGCAGAAGTTTACAGTAATAGTAAAAACTACTCTAGCAATAATATTGAGAATTGTGATGTCTTTTTCCCTTAAAAAGAAGATTGAAAGTGCAGGGTTTTGTATCCAATAAACCAAATAGTTTAAGATGAACTGTACTGCTTTTCTTGCACTCATATCATACATACTTGGGTTATTGAAACTAGTCTATTTTAGTACTGTAAATCACAAAATATACTTAAAACTTGTTTTTATCAAATGTCTTACAAAACCTGGGCCAGGATCATCCCCCAGAAATTATTTATGTTGTTCTGTTTATCTGAGCGGGTACTATAAGACCCTCATTTATTCATAGATTCATAGATGTTAGGGGCTGGAAGAGACCTCTCGAGATCATCAGGTCCTTCCCTCTTGTGTTTGGGCAGGTCAGATGACCCTAGCAAGGTGAGCATCCAGCTGTTTTTTGAAGATAGCCAGAGTAGGTGATTGTACCACCTCTGGGGGGAGTCTATTCAAGACTCTAGATAATGAAGTTGTAAAAAAGTTTTTCCTTATGTCTAATCTAAAGTGGTCTTCTAGCAATTTATGACTGTTAGTCCTAGTGTTCCCCTGGGGAGCCCTGGTGAACAGATGTTCTCCCAGTCCCTGAGATGTGCCCCTTATAGGCTGCCACCAAGTCCCCCCTGAGTCCTCTCTTCTCCATGTCTAGCAGCCTCTCATTGTATGGCCTGCTCTCCAGACCTCTAAACGTAGTCCAAAGGAGGGTTATGCATATCTCAAGCCTCTCCACATCCTTCCTGAAGCATGATGCCCAGAACTGGATGCAGTATTCCAACCACGGCCTCATCAAGACTGAGTAAAGTGGGAGGATGACATCCTTAGTCTTGTCTGACATGCATCAGTATCCTGTCCAAGTTAGACTGTATCCCCAGCCTATCCTCCAGCATGACCACAGTCCCCCATAATTTGGTGTCATCTGCAAACTTTGCCAGTCTGCTTTTAATGCTCAAATCCAAATCGTTAAAATTTGGAGGGACGCCACTGGTGACCAAGTGCTATGTTGTGGTAACTCTGGAATTACTCCAAGACTCTACTAATACATGTTTTATTTGTTTTAAATATATCCGTTTCTATGGCACACCATCATCTTCCTAATGGCAAAAAAAACAAATAGTGAAAACTTTGATATTCTTAGTTCCTTTTTTAAGTTAGCCACCAGAATATTTTTTGTTTTCTTCTCAAATTAATTTTTAGATAAATTGAAGAATTTGAGTTGCTCGGTCATTCTTAAAATTCACTGTCAATACCTTCAATTATTTACACAGAAAAAGGAAAAAAAGACTGTTTATACTGGCCACATCTACACGAGATGCTGACTGTGCAGTAATGTCATTTGGCATGAACCATGATGCGGAACTTTTGCACCATGGTAACAAGCTACTGCACAATCAGCATCACCTAAAAGTCATTTAGTGATGCTATTGTGCAGTAACTGCAGTTACTGTGCAGTCATGTAGTACTTGTATATGCAAGTATTACGTGACTGCATAGTAACAACTGCACATTCAGAATTTTGTGTAGACACAGCTACAGTGTACTATCCAGTTAGAGACTTAGTGCATCTTCAGCTTGCGCGCCAAAAAGGGATTTAAATATTCTAAAATAATAGGTGTCTGTAGTAAGTCATCTTCATTATGTTTGTCTTCACTTTGTCTTAAGTCTTGTTGGAAAATTAGCATTCCTAGAGAATAGGCTGTACAGAGAATAATGGTACTTGAACCTGATGCTAAGATTGCATAGTAAAAGATATATTTTTGTAGTACATCAATGCATGCAATGGACTAGAATGCAATAATTTATCTTACATAAGAGATGTCAGTGGTTATATAAGCAATAAACTACTTGACACTTCCAGAAACACACTGTCCAGTACCTAAGGTATAAATTCCAATGCAATTTTTTGCTAGTTATAAAAATGTGAAAAGGCTGCCTGTAAAGCTACAAGTGCATTCCCTAGGAAATCTAAGCAATCATAAACAATATTCCTGCTGGAAAAGGTAGGGCAAGGAAAAAAAAAACAACCCTGTATTTTGACTTATCATCACAATGTTCTGTGACATGTGACATCCAAGAAAGGTCATAATGCCCATCACTATAGCCTAACATTCAGGGTTCATAGCTTGCTCTGTGTTTGTGAACAGTATGCTAAGTTGGCAGTGAGAAGGGAATTGGTTGCTATGTAAAGAGTTGACAGTCAGAATAACTTCTGATGCTTTATCCCCATCTATAAGTGACCAAATGCACAAAGCTGTGCTTGTGGGATCTATAGCTGGCTTGTTTAGGAAGAACTGTAGAGTAGATAGTCCCAGGTGGCATCCAGGCTTCAACCTTTTCACTTTTCATCTTTAGTTACCTTCCCGTGGTTTACTATTTTGTAAATATTCAAAAAATGAATGTACTTTGTTTTGTTCAGGATCCCTTGCTTTTCATTATCAAACCAAACAACCAAACAGAACATAGACACAGAAATACATTGCTGCATACTATTTGTAAAATCTCAATTTGGAAATACTTTTGTTCCTTTAATCATGATACGTTTGTGTGAACAACGATGGTCCCGATCATCGCTGTACTTTAAATGAGAGAGAATTTTGGGAATACTGATAGAGTTTTAAGGTAATTTGTCAGTTGTGGGATAAACCCCGTGTGCCCAACATTAAAAATCCACCAAGAACTTAATAATGAAGCAAATTCAGACCCATTCAAAGGGTACTGTAAGTAAATATATGGTACAGGAATAAATATCACAGATTGAAAATAGCACTATTTGAAGATCATTATTGGCTAAAATGATGTGTTGAGAAAGTACTTAAAATTTCATATGCATACAACTGAGGGATGAGTAATTTGAACATTGGACATAAATTAAATGGAGACTTCCCTGGTAGCTTGTATATTTTTAAACATGTTGTGCCTAGTTATGTTTTTCATGGATTTTATAGACACTAGGGGCTGGAAGGGACCTCATGAGATTGTGTACAGCCCTGCCACCATAGGCAGGAAGTGAGCTGGGAGCATGTGATCCCCAGTAAGAAATGTATCCACTTGTGTTTTGAAAGAGTTCAGAGTAGGTTGTCACCACCTCTGGGGCAAGTTTGCTCCAGACCCTGGACACATGCACCATAAACAACTTTTTCTTTATGTATAGTCTAAATGGGCCTTCCTGGAGTTTATGGCCATTAGACCTTGTTAACCCTTGAGGAGCTCTGGTGAACATCTGTTCTCCCAGGTCCTGATGTACCCCCCCACTTATGTACTTGTAGGGTGCCACCAAGTCCCCCCTGAACCTGCACTTCTCTAGGCTGAAGAGTTCTAAGTCCCTCAGCCTCTCCTCATACAGCTTTCTCTCCTGGTCTTGGATCATATGAGTGGCTCTTCTCTGGACTCTGTCAAGCTTTTTTAAATAAACATTTTGGATTGATCCATATTTTCAGTATGGAATTGTTTACAAAATTTTAACCAGTCATCCAGTCACAGAAAAGCAGCCTTGCCTTCCCCTAAACAATCATGCGATATTAATATAGTGAAAGCAAACACTTTGCAAAGAAATCAGTTTAAAATCATGACCTGAAATTACTAGATAAATTCTTATAAATAGTGAGTAGTTTCATAGAAATCAGGCTTGGTTCCCTGCTCATATGTTAAATATTAAGAGGCTAAAGGACTAATTCCCTTGCAGGAGGAATTCTGTGATTGATGTTCAACAAATTCTCCTGTCAACAAAAAGGTTGTCAAATACAGTGCATACTTCCTGTCACTTAGTAGGCAAGATAGAGGTACGCTGTACAAACTAATTGAATCAGAGATGCATACATTTCTGATTAACTGAGGTATGGCTTATGTAATTGTATCTGTACACTGCATCTGACTGGAGGGCCTGATGGCAATGTGGTGAGGCTACTTGTGGAGTAGCTCTGATAAAATACCACAATGTTGCAAACTCCAGCATAAGGTGAGTTCAGATGCCACATTCCTAGCCACATGTCTTGGCTGGAGAAAGGCTAAGGAAATCACCCTAGCAGATATATTTAGTTGAATCATGATTAAATCAGATTCATGACTGTGGTAAGAAACGGGGGTGGAGGGGAGCTAATTAACCCCTGGATTCAAGCAGGCCGGGGACGAAAGGGTTTTGGAGCTTTGTTCCATTTTTCCCTTTTAAGAAGAATCCGAGGCAATATAACAAATAAACGCTTTACTTACAAACTGCAGTACAGAGACTCACGTCAATGCACATAGTGTAGGCACTCTCTGTAAAGTTAGGCCGTGAAGCACATAAATGCTTCATTTGCACATCTGCGCCAGCAGTTCCCCGTACAATAATTTCAAAACTAAAAACCATAGGGAACTTGAGAGCTCTTCAGGCATCCAACTGATGCAAATTATCCAAAATGGGGGCATCTGAGGGGAAAGGGAGCCATGGACGCAGGACCTCCGGTGAGGGTGATCAAGCCTCGCTGATGTTGTGTGGGTCCCCCCTTCTTTTCCGTGGGCTTTCCTTTTACACTGCCCTAATAGCCAATGGAATTGGATCTTTTTTCCCATGCTGAACGAGCTGCATGAGCCAGGGATTTTGCTGCATGCATCCTTTGCGTGGCTATTAGGCTGCATCCGCTGTTCCCCCACGCTGCGAGCACAGCTTCCTGGCGTTTGGTCACTCCCCATCTATCTTGATCTTTCTGCTGTTGTGTGGATGACTCTTCCACTGGCACCGTGTTAAAGAAGACTGAACATTGCTTTGATCCCCAGATGATTTAGGAGGAGAAATCACCTGAGGAGGTTTAGATATGGTCAGGAAACTGAACTCTTAGCTCTGTCCAAACTGAAGTATTTTTGTGCACATACACAACTAGCAAATGTTTAAGAGCCTTTAGGGTTACAAACTACAGTGTCTAAGAAGAAGTTGAAGTACTTTAAGGATTAGGTGCCAGGTGAGTAGAGGCTTTCAGATTTAAAGGTAGGTGCCTAAGTCCTTTTTCGGATGAAATCCTTAGCTTAAAAGATGTACTCTCATCAAATAAGCAACTTTGAGGCAAACTCAATTTAATCCATGCTATTTCTCCCTTTTATGGAGGATGAGATTGAAGACTTGGTTTTAAACTCTGTAAAGTTGCAGCTCTTTGCATTATGCTGAATGCCTTGAACCTTCCCATATCTCACAAAGATGCAATCACTTTTCTTCTCTGCTGTAACATAACACTTGAGAGAACAGGATCCTTTCCTGTGATTTGGCTAGGCATACCACATTTTTTTGCTTGAGAGTGGCTTTCTTGTTATCAGTCTTAATCTTGTAGTAAATGAGTCACAAGGAAGTCTCACACAACTCAAACAGTAATGAAAGCATGATTCATATCAATTTCTGCTCATTCTTCATGGGCAGTAGTATCAGTCAAATTCTTACTCCTTATTAAACTTACTTTCCCATCTAATTGATTTGGTTCACTTACTTTTCTTATTTTAGCATGATTTCAGCATTATCAAGTGTGCAATAATTCAGGGACACTCACAGTGGGAAATCTAATTTTAAGTTTAAATACTAAAAAATTAGCTCCTTGAATTTTCAATTACTCATCACTTTTGAAAAAGGAAGGCAATACCTGCTCATCTCTGTTTAACCACTGGTGTCGGTTTGTCACTCCACACCTTCCCACCCTATTTGTTCTATTGTGTTAGTGGTTTTATCCCTTGTCACTTTTATTAAAACTGGAATGCTCTTCCTGAGATAATAGATCAGTTTACTATCTTCTCCTCATTTAAATACATTCTCAAGATGCATTAGTGTCTATCTAATCAATCTATTTTGGGGATTTATACTGTCATCTATTATTATAATATCTGAACACCTTCCATGTAGAATTGATAGCAACAGACTTGTGATGGCTTCATTCATGTTTTGATGGCTGCCAGGTATGAGAACATAAAGAAATTCACTGACATATAATTTACACATTTTTAGTGTATTCTATACTCTAGTTATTCATGCTATGAAGGATATCCCCATAATTTCACCCTGCCTTAATCCTTCATTCAATGTTCTTACAACCCTGTTACATTTAAAATTCTCTAAGGATGGATTGTCAATACTCTGGATTGAAACTGTTTCCTCATTTGCATGACAATGCACCTAATCTAATTGTGGCTGTTCAAATAATAATTAAATAACAAAAGACTTAATTTTGACCTTAACTCATTTCCTGAAAATAACACATTCAGCATGGGAAAATAAATTACTCCTTGGGCACATCTACATGAGATGCTGATTGCACAGAAACCTAATACTACTGCACAGTAGCATCAGCTGGCAAAAACTGTGATGCAATGCTACTGTGCAGTAGTATCAGGCTACTAAGCAGTTGCTTTACAAAAGAGGCATTTGCTGGAGTTACTGCGCATTTATTTAGTACTTGTTTATATTTGCATAAATCTGTGATTTTTTTTTAACTGAAATGTGACACTGATATAACCAAGTGTGCATTCAGTTATATGAATATAAAGTCATATAGTACTATATTTTATTCCCCATCCCAGATGAAGTTGCCCTTGTCTAAAGCAATTTCATTTACAAATACTTGCATCCATGGTACCATCTGAATTATACTGGCATGTATACCAGTATAATATTACCTATAGCTAGATACAGTTTGTATGTATGTAAGCCACTTGTTAAATTAAAAATATATAAATACGTTGGGTTTTGTTGGTAAATTTATTTTTAAGCAAGCACTAAATAAATGCTCAGTAACCATTGCACAGTAGAATCTTGTGTGGGTGCGGCCCTTTTCTTGGAAATGTTTTGGGCTTCTTTTTAGCTAGACAGAGAGGAAGACAAATGTGTCCTGTGTGTAAATTATGAGAGTATCTTGCCTAGGCACTTGATCGATGTTTTATTTAGGCAGTAAGTTTTTGGTTCTGAGCAGCAGAATCTCCAAATTGAGTTACCTGTATGTTATTATAATTTTCTTCTCATGTTTGTTTGGTAGGTAGAATTCAAAACTAAGTAGACTGCATTTGGGGTAAACAAAAAGAAATAACCTAACTAAGGCATCATTGATACTTCTTCCAGCAAATAGAAAGTGAGTGTTCTTTTAGTAAGCTTAAACTTCAAAACAGCTACCAAGAGGAAGAAACTGTGAAGGTGATAAGAGAGAAAACAAAGGGAAAGGCAGGCTAAAAATTAAATCAATGAGCAAATAAATTCTAACCATGATTTCTTTCCCCATTTCTTTTATTGGTACTTACCTATACACAGTTCCCTTTCTTGCTGAACAGGCAACCCCGCTACTTAGTTAATGTGTGAGTTTTAATTCCAGTTCAGATGATGCCTCTAGTCCAGTTTTTGGGTTTTATTAATATTTTGGCACTGCCACCCATCAGCCTGAGGCTTTTCTGCTGTGGCTCAGACTGCAGCAGTTCCAGACACTGTACCTGAGAGCCGCTGACTCCAGCGCAAACTGCAGCGGATTTGTTTCATCACTCTAATAGTGTGTGTAGATGTGCCTTTGAGCTTTCCTTTTACCTAGAGGCAACTATTTTTTTTTTTAAATAGTCCACTTCCTATGTCTAGAATGTCAGTGTTCCTTATATAGCAGCAATTCCTCTCCCACTTAGTAAACGAGTACATGAAATGTAGTCTTCAGTGCACAGTGGGTTTTGAAGTATTATGTTCATTACTAACAGTCTAAGTTGCTTCATGATGTATTTAAAAAACCATTTACATTCCCTGATTCTTAAATGGTAACAATTTGCATCACAGAATGAGGGGTGTTACCTTTTTAATACACAATATTTATAGCAATGTGAAATGAGTAGTGCTTGGAGCACTTATGAGTCTATTGATATCAAACTGTCCCACATTAAGTAGATGCAAGAAAAACGCTTCTGAAGACCTAGTGCAATGAGCTACTAACATTCACTTTATATAAAAATATTGCTTCTCCCATTTTCATATGCTTCTGAAATAAATCGTAGAAATCTTTTTATTGATTTCAGACAGGAAGTAGAGCTGGGTGGCACCTTGGCGCACCTGTGCACCTATACACATGCCAGATGTCTACTCCAACATGTGCTAATTAGCACACATCACAGCAGACTCTGTTAATCGAGTCTGGTGGAGCATGCTAACTAGCACACTCCAGCATCTTCCACTCACATTTATTCAGTGTTTCCATGCTTCAAAATGGCAGTGGGCATCCTTGAAGTAAAGTTTGCCCAACGAGTTTTAGTTAAAGCACCCTCACTACCAATTTGAAGTGCAGGATGCTGAATACATGAGACACTGTGGGCATGTTAAAGCTGCTCTCAGAGCTGCTCTAATTAAAGTGTTCCCCTCTCCCCACAACCCGTCCACCCTGTAACACATGTATAGATGCCCTTAAAGACTGCACATAGGTTCATTTCAATAGCCCACAAAATGAACTGCACAGGTGTTGCTCCATCCCCATTACTAGAGAGCTTCCATGACACACTTTCCAGCCAGAGGGCACTAGAAGGCTGCTCCCTGGGCCACCTTTGGAGTCCTGCTTCTGGCCACCAGATGTTTGCACTGCTATCCTGTTCAGCTGGCTCATGAGGCTGGCAATGGAGCCAACAACGCCTCCTGCCTCTTTCTGAACCTGGGGACTGCCCTGTTTGAGGGAGAGGCAGGGAATAGTGACTGCTTCTCTCCTTACCTCCCAGTATACAGAAACCCTGCATGCCTTCTCAAGACTGGGATAAGCCTGGTTGGTCTTAGAAGCTTTTTGCCCAGCTCCACTCCTCCTGGTTCCTAGCCAGAAAGTGTATTCAGTCTCCTGGAAAAAAATTCCCAGAAGCTATTTCACTCTGGATGTTGATGATGAGTTATTCTTCTCCTAGATCAACCATTTGCTCCAGCAGAAAAAAGCCTGAACAATTGTACATTTTTGGTCCCTCAGGAAAATGGCAGTTCTCTTGGTAGAAAATTAATTCCTCTACCTGAAGATAATTGGTTCAGAGATGCATGAGTTTTCAAAGAGAACATCCTATTTTGTCAGAGGCTTAATGCCCTGTACATCAGACTTATTATTTTTCATGTATATCTGAATGTATATTTTCTTGTTTCCTTCTCCTAATTACAGGCATTGGCTAGGGACAGGAATTACACACAAACCAGTCTCGATTGAAAAACAGTTCAGATCTGTAACACAACTCATGCTCAGTGTGCATAAAGCACTTTCAAAATGGCCACACCTGGTCCAAGATAAACCTGGATGGCTATAGTATCAGACTTAACTGATTTAGGTTAAATCTGTTTATTGAAATTTTGTCCCAGATCCCAGACTCAAGTTAATTCACTGTCCCCTATCATCCTAGGATGGTTTGCACCTTCCCCACAAACCCCACCTTGGAAAGAGGGCAGGCTAGCCTCAGCCCAAGCTGTCTGCTCCAACTGAGCAGGAAGGCATGTGCTAGCACCCCTTGGCTTCTTGCATAAGCCACTACAGGTTCGTGGCTGCATTTCCAGAATTAAATGCGAAAAACTGTTTACTTGCTTCTCAGTTCAATCTACACAGTTCAGACTACCCTGCAAAGATTGAACTGACACAGCCTTCAGCTTTTTGACTGTCTGTTCTTAGCCATTATCAACATATTGGGCTATTTATGAAATAACATGGGAACTGGCATCCACACGTGTACTCTTATTCAGTAGTTTTCTGAAGAAGAAATCTTAACAGTGTTAATCTGTGCTGTATAAAATGATAGGGTGAAGAAATACATTTGGTTCATCTAAATACCTTTTCAAAAGTCTCCATTCAGTACTTTTTCCAGTGATATTTACTCCATCATAATTTCTTTATCAGTTTTTGGGGGCTTATCATACTATCGGTTTCAACACAGAAATAAAAGTAATAATGAAGGGGCCTCTAGCCTCAGTAACTTGTGCACTAACTGCATGTAAGTAAAATTATGAGGTATGAAATGCTTGCATTTACAAAGTTTTAAAATTAAATGATGCAGTAGTGTAATAAAAAATAACACTAGAGAAGAAAAGTATTATGTTGTTATGGCAACTGAATATTTAGATTGAAATTTATGTAACCAGAACACGAAGGATTATCATAAGCAAATGTAATAAACATATTTGGAAACATTATATATTGTCACCAGATAATCTATCTTTTGCAATCATCATTTGTTTCTTGAAGACTTTTTTTAATGTTTTGAATTCCCAGTGTCCTTTTCATTAATGTGGTCTAGTACAGTTTTATTGTATTTTTTGGTATTTGATCACAAAGATTTTCTGACTTATGCTCCAACATCTTTTGTTCTGCAGGAGCTGTTTTTAGATTTAATTATTTCTATACTAAATTTTATGGGGTTTTTTCTACTACTTTCTTATTTCTACTACTACTTTTAAATCCAGGCTCCTTATTTCTCAGTGGTTTATAGACATACCAATGGTACAATTTTAAATCATTCACCCACATTGTGGTATCTCTGCTCAGATTGGGTGCATCTACACATGCACTTAGGTTACTGTACAGTAACTTAGATTACTGGGGAGTAACTGAAAATTACTGCACAGTACCGGCATGCATCTACACATTTTGTTTTTTAAGGGCGGGGGGGGTGGCACGGGTTACTTGGCATATGCTATCTGTAATCTCAAAATTCAATTGCCTAAAATACATAAAATTAAATAATTTCAGTAGTCATTGAATCACAAGAAAATTACAAGTCTAAGTGATTTAATAACTTCCTAACAGAAATACATCAGAGTTAATTCTTTGTAATTTCAACTTATATTTTTAGAGAGTTCATATTTTAAACTGAAAGTGTTCCAAAAAAAAAATGGTCCCTGATGCACATCACTCTGCACTAGTGTTTTTTCCAGGAAGGTTATTTTCATCAGTTTCTCATTTTCAGCTTCAGTGGTGTTCCCATTTCTCTATTAACTAACTTTTCCCCAGGTTTCAAAACAAACAAACAAAGTAGGCAAAAACCCCTTGCAACAGAAACTGGGTATGATTTGTAATGCACATCACATTTTCCTTTGGGGAAAAGTACACTTAATCATAATAATCCCTGCCTCTACCCCCTCCTCCTTCTGTCTCTTCCTCCACCAGTCTCTCCCTTCAGTAACAGTAGCAAACTCACTATATACCCTGTTGCCTCTGGATTTAGGATCCAGATACCTTGTGGTTGGTCTGAGGGAGACCCATCCTCAGACGAACCATGACTTTTCCATTCAATAACAGGCAAATCTATTGATACATAGTGATAACAGAAAAGAAACAATACAAACAATTAAGCAGTTCTATATATCTACCAAATCCTAGGGCTGTCATCAAAGTACATCTGGCTAGAACGCAGTCTCCACTCTGAGGCTGTCTCTTATGTGTATATACTCTCTCTGTTCCCAAGCTGTTTTTGTAGACTGTGTCCTTGTTGTGTTAGACAACCTATCTGCCTTGAAGGCCATGATCATGTGTTATGCAGGGTGAACAATTATTTTGGGTGGAGGCTCCACTTACTGAGTTTTGGCAAGCCATCAAGGGCTGCATGACAGGCAGCCAGAGGCAGACACACATTAATTTTCTAAATTTTCAGGGGCTCTGTGGGCCGGATAGAATGGCCTGGCGGCCTGCATTTTGCCTTCCCCGGTATATGGCATGTCCCCTCAGTTCTAAGGCTATGGGTGTCTGCAGTCTGCTTCCAAGGCTAGGAGAAACTGTGTGTGTGAGACCCGAATTTCTTAGAAATCAATTAACCCCAGCTGTCCAACTTAAACCATTCTAATATATACATGTATACCTATAACCCAATTCCCAAAAAAACAAACCTTTTAAATACGGTTTCTAAGCCATCATACCCTATCTTGGATCTGTGGATCTCCCATTTGGACTAGTATATAGATACATGCTTCAAAATCCAAACAAAAGGACAACCTATGTTGAGCCAATAGCTAGGACCATAGTTGAAGTAAAGTGGTTTTGTTAATTTGAGATACAGGTTAGAATGTCTAACCACAGAAATTTTCTAGCACTTATTATATTTGAAAGTACACTGATTAACTTCCTAAGAGAAATGATAATTCTTTAAGGCATATTTGTGTTTATATGAACATATAAAACAGGTTGTAAGATTGTTCCATAACAGATTATTATGGATAGTATTTCACACATTTCTATCATAGATTGGAACCAGCAGGAAGGTTATTTACAATAATAAAATATTAAGAGTATCAAAATATTTAACATTTTGAAATATAGGACTCTCACACTGACTTTTACCTAGCAGGAAACTCATTGTTATTTAATTTCAATTCAATAAAATATGCTGGCCTTTATTTCCTATGCATTATAGTAGATGGCATACACTTAAAGTGAGATATTTCATCTTTTGGGATGTAGTAAATTATTCAGTCATGCATGCTTTGCTCTTGACCAAATTTTGTTTGTTCTATTTATGTGAGTAATACCAGAAACAACATTTAATTTGCTTTCATGACTGAGGCAATCAGGATTTGATTTTTTTTTTTACTCAAACAATGGGCTTCTGTCTTTGTAAGGTTCTTGGGCTATGTTAATATGCAGTTAATATATGGTTTACCATAATCCAGATATATATGTGTAGGTGTTTCTTGTTTCACTGGCATGCAAATAACCTTATCTGAGGAAATTCTTCTTAAAATCATCAGGTACTGAAGAAGTAAACATGTCCAAAATATTTTTAAATTCATCCAGTGTAATATGATTCTGGATTATTTTGTGTTCTATAAATATACGTATAATCTATTTTGAATCCTACTAAATTCCATGCTCCAGTAGTGCCTTGTCACAATGAGTTTTGCGTCTTTAATTAGTATTGGCATCATTCTAATAGATCCTTAATTTAATTTAGGAATCTCTTAAATACAATTGCTTTCCATACTAAACGGTATCCTGAACATCTAAGAATGTTAATAATTATTAACTATTTTAACTGTGATTGATACAATGGTTTACGTGTCCAGGGTGATTTGTCCTACAATTAATCAGTCCCTGCCTTGAGTAACTAACAATTTTAAAATGCATGAGTGATGACAATATAGCATGGAACAATACAGAACATGAATAGAACTTTTCATTTTAATCAGCACTGAGGTTTTCTTTACAATTAGTCTTTGGCTTCTTATACTCCAGTTCTCAGAGAAGTTCTTGCAAGTCATGTATTACATAATTGATATAGTTAATAATACATTTCTCATGTAAAAAGTCCTATTAAAAACAATGTTAGGCTATAAATGTTCATGGAAGGCTTAAGTAATCAAATCAAGAACACTTAAATTACTTTGAATTAGGCAACTAAAAAGTATTGGTTAGGCAAAATAATTTTCTAGACAAAAATAGAGTTAGGTTTATTTTTTTGAGAAACCACATGAAATGAAAATAAAAGAATAATTTAAAATAAATTTGCAATACTTTCCTGAGGGTGGTTACTATTTCCAGGAGGTCAAAATTAACTCTGTATTTTTAATATTTTATAATTTGGCTAGATTAGGGCTAAATGAAGGTGTTCAAAACTGTGACAATTCTCATGCCTTTTTTCTCCCAGGACAAAAAACACCAATCACTGAAGGAGCAGGAGAGGACTTTGCAGGTGTTCCAAGGGCCTGGCAGGTGCTGCATAGATATCCTGCTCTGTTGATAGCATAAATCCCAGTTTGCTTTTCAGACTTCTGGCTGTTGAAGAGTGCCAAGAACAACCAAAACCATAGGACAGAGCTGATTGGCTGGCCACCACAGGGGACCATTACCCCTGGAGAACTCCTGGTCACAAGCCCCCTCCCCATACTGAAAGAGTAGAGCTCTACCAAGCTTGTCAATTTCCATTCATAAAGTCTACAATTCTACACCTTTCTCTCCAGACAATGGAGAGCTCCTACTCCAGCAACTTCTTTTTCTGCTGTATTCCAGGATCATTGGGCATGTCCTGATTTGAACTCGTGTCAGAAGCTCATGCTGGCACATAGCCTCCTGCAAAATGCCTCCAGGGCCCATGACTGCAATTTCATCTGAAATCGCTTACAGGTGCTTCTGCCCACCCAGCCTCATGGATCTAGCTGACAACTGCCATGTATCTAAGAAAGAAGAGCCCCTACAGGATGCTCTACAGTCCAGGATGCTCTGGGGGCACATCTACTGATGCTACAGGTCTCACAAAATGAGTGCTGACTGATGGGAATGCATCATCCTGGGCAGCAGCCCTTCCACATGCACTGGGCTACTTTCATGGACATCATTACCAAGTTGACTTCGTACATCAAGTGACAGGGCATTGATATAAAGCCACCTTTGGCTCAAGATTACCACCCTGTCACCATCTGGAAGCTGGTAATCTCCAACAGCTTCCTCTCCACTGCCAACCAGTTCAATATGGGAAAGTCCACAGCTGTGTCTAGAGATCTAATTCAACATTAAAGATAAAGCTGCAATGTTACCTCAATAAGTCACTCCTGAGAACATGATTACCATATCTAAAGACAGGTCAGGCAACTTGAACCCTCCCCTCCCACAACCCTGGACACATCCCTGCCTGCTGCAACCCAAAGATACCGTGTACACTTGTAATACTTGACAAAGAATAAGAGACCTGCCTCCCTGCATCCTTTCCCTAGCTGCACAGAGCTGCACAGAGCTGTACTGCTATTGTCATACTGTGACATGCTAAAGGGAGTTGGGACATTAGAGTGGAAACAGAGGCATTGGCACAGGGACAGGGATGGGTGGAGGGCAAATGTCTTTTCAGTGAAAGAATGGCGATTGCATATGGTTTGGGGAGCTTGAGAAATGAGTTTCTGTTCTGAGTATTAGAACTGCTTGCCAGCCATGGACTTCCCACAGACTTGTTAGTGCTTCCCAGAAGCCACTCTGTTACTCCAAGCTCTGACCTACTCATACCCCGCAGTAGCCAGTTGGGAATATTTTTCTTTCCGGGGTCTCTTTCCTTCTTTACAGTACCTGCATTTTGGAGAAGAGGCAAGTGTTTGTTTCAGTTTTCTGCACTAACATGCCAGTGCTTCCTTTGTCTCTGTGGTTTGTCTAGGTCCATGAGACCTGAGGGGAAGAAGGATCATGGCTTCTGTAGCCTTGGAGAGGGAGACAGGAGAGAGGAGGAGGGGAAATTCTACTACTGGTGAAGGATTAGTTCTTTTCTCCTGGCAATATGAGATTGCTTTGAGGTTCCTTGAGGTGCATGAGATTACAAATGAGTTATTGCCGCTCGGTGACTGGTGAAGTCTCAAATGGCCCAGTAGTTAAGGATAGGTGCAGTTGAGTGAATGCACAGGCATTTTTGCTGGGGCTCTAGTGCTCTGTCCACTCATAGGTAAAATTTAATACCACCCCTCAACAGCTAGCTGTGCTCTGGAGCACTCTTTTAGAGGGGAAGGGGGTCAGATGAGCAGGAGGGACTATGAACTGCCATGAGCCAGCACCTCACCACTTGGGATAGATGGGAGGGAAGCACCCTGTAGCTGTGACCTCACATTTTAGGACAGTGGGCTATAGGTTATCTGTGCACATCACGCACCTTGCTTTTCTGCCCCTGAACCATAGCTTTGCATAACCCTGTCTGGGTGGGAAGGGGGACTACAAGAGTTTCTCTTTACCCATGTGCCCAGCATGCCCATGCTGTGGTGTGTGGACCCCTACCAGTGCATGCCATAGGCTGTTTCTGATGTGTTGTCCCCCTGAGTCCTGGGAACAGAAAGAGTGGAGGCTGGTCTCTGAGTTAGTGGTAAGCACTGTGAGTGACTTCTAAAGAAAGGGCATAGAGAAAACAGTCCAGAGATGGGAAACAAGGTTTCCAGGTGCATGGCATCACCATGATTCCCTGAAGTTCAGTTCAGTGAGGAAACAGGTACTCTTTCTTGGGCCATCTGTGACATGGATGGCATGGCATCACGGTCCGCATGCTGCATTTGATCACAGTCTTGTTGGAGCTGTTCTTTATGTCCTGTACCTCAGTGTCCAGGACTTGGCTCAAGAACAAATAAAGAGATAGCATTTCCAGTTTCAGCTCCACTTCTAGATCCAGCTAGGGCTTGAACATCTGGGCCCTCTTGCCTCTTCTGCTCATAAAGGCCAGTCCCAGCTTTTCACTTGGCCTCTTTTTAATGTTAAAGGTGTCCTGGTACTCACAGCTTAGTCCTGGTCAAGGATGTAAGAATTAGCATGCCTGATGCCTCCAGAGTTCTGTTTATTATCAGGAATTTTTTTGTAGCAAGTGTCCATCCTCCTTCTAATGACTTTTGTGGAGGTCCTCATGATTCTGCTTATCCTCCAGAAGGCAAGAAGGTCCCTACCTCTGCCTGGATCCAGTTACTGGACTGGCTGGACACAGCAGAGGAGGAAAGACTTGGCGCTGCCATGCTGTATGGGTTCATGATCTAGATCTGGTCTGGTGGGCCTGAATCTGCTCAGGTCTGGGCATAGTTTGGTTGGCATCAGGAATGGTTGTGGTTGGCTTGGTTCAGGTGAGGGCCAGGTTCTGGTCAAGTATAGGATTCCCCTACGGTGATTGTGACATTCTGGTTTGGCTGTATTTTCCTGCCTGCCCTGGGTGATGTGTAGGGCACACAGCTGCATCAGCACCCTGTGATTGTCTCCAACTGTTCTGTAGATCCTATGCCTGCTTAGGGTGGTTTGACAGGCACACAGATGGCTTAGGAGCTTATGTTTGTCCACAGGTGGGGAGAACAGAAAGGGGTGGGCTTTTCAGGCCATGAAGCTATCAAGAGAGTAGTTTGCTCCTTGCTTAAATGGAGCAGTAGAAACCAGCCTTAGTTCCTGAAACTGTTGGTGGGGCCATGCTAGAAGGCTGGGGGACAATGTGGCTTCTCTTTGAAGGGTAAGTGTTCAGGTATTCATTCTTCCAGAAGCAACTCTTCCAGGAGCAACCTCTACCAGGTTGAAGATGGGTTATTTTTCTCCTGGAACCCCCATTTTTGCTGCAGGATAAACCAAGTTAATATTTGTATGCTTGCAGTTTCTACTGGGAAAGCAATGATTCTCCCAGTAGAAACATAACATCTGTATATGGCCTAGGTTTACCTAATCAGTATGTTGACCTGATACCGATTTATCAGGTTTAAACTTAAGAATAAGAAAAGTTTTTTCTGAAACCAATAAGGCTAGTTATATGGGATTAATAAATGATGATTTTCTTACTGAAATGGAATCCCAAGTCATTCTTCTTCTCAATGCTTACTAATGTGCTTTTCCTTTAAAAGTAAATGAGACCCAAAAGTTTTTACTATATCATAGTTATTTCAATGCACTTCTCAGCACAGCATATGGACATGAGTATCCTTAAGAAAAGGTTCAAACAATACTGAGATTTCATATAATTAATTTATAGAAATAGGGTGGACTATAATAATCTGTAATGTCAGACTGGTTAGTTCAGCCTTGTACCTAGTCTCATTAAATCAAATGCAAATATTGTCACTGACTGGGATCATGTGACCAGGTTTTTACTACATGCACATTCAACATTGAAAAGCATTCAGACTGAAACCAGTCCTGTTTCCTAAATGAAATCAGAGGCAAAACGTCTAGCAATTTATTTGGTAAAAGTACAAGGCTTAGATAAGGCATTAAGACTGTGACCAATATTGTGATGTCTTTCACTGATTCTCAGTTGTATTCTTCTTTTGTGGATAAATTCAAATAATGTACTATCACCATATAACATTTGCTACATAATTAGCTGTAGAAAGGAATGAGTTTGAGCATTAACTGAGTTCAGTTGCTTTTTTTTTTATTTATTTAAATAGGACCTTATTTGCCCTTTGATCATGATTTTAGTTTTACTAGTAGACCTTGAATACTGTATTTTATGATATACCAGTTTCTTGTGGTAATCTATTTTATTTGTCCCTTCATGTTCCCAGGGGAAAAACAGAACTCTTATATATTTCCCTCTTTTGCTTTTAAAAGAAAGAGATTGAAAATGGATTGCAGAGGTTAAGAACCTATCATTGAAGTTGTATATTAATCTATCATACTCAAACAAACCATGCTTATCACTGATGTTACATTTTCTACTAGCATTCTATAGATTGGAAAAATGTATTAAAGTTGATCTAATCTAAAAAAATATTTCAAGTTGGGATGAACTTAGGGATTTAATATCAAACTGCTTTTCTAAGTTGATTTTTAGTGCAGTAGATTCGACTTTTCTTTGGTGATGTTTGGGCACCTTACTTCAAGGAGGTCATTTAATTGGAACACTGCAACATACACCAAGGGAGTAGAAATCACCACAAAATTATGAGCAAGATATTACTGCTAACCACATGTGTACAGCATTAACAGAGAGAGAGAGAATGAAGAAAATTACTTCCCTGACAATCTGATGAAGTGAAAAACCTCAGCTAACTTTAGTTTCTTGTACTAAAACTGACTTGACACAGAGTATGTGAGGGACAGATATTTTAGATGTGTGTCAATTTTGAGGTTGAAAACATATTTTCAATCTGAAATTGGAACACTAATTATGCTTCTTTGTTTGGCATTTGTACGTAATTTATGAAACTATAACTTAATAGTTTGTATTTACATAGTATGTTTTATCTAGAGATATAAAGAGGCTTGCATCTAGAGATATGAGGACTTTCAATGTAATTTCATAAAGAAGTCAGTACATCTGAAAGGCTGTGGGGTTTTTGTTTTGTTTTTAAAAGCATGCATCTTTGCTTAGTTTTATTTTCTTTGCTAAGAGAGTACTTATTATTTAGTTTTTCCAGAGTTAAATGAATTTAAAGTTGTCTGTTTGAGCTATAAAATAATTCATTTTTTTTCTTGGAGAATATAGTACTGTTCCACATATTTTCCACCAATCTTATTTTTTTTTGCTTTCAAGATTATGAGTTTCAGTAAGGCAGAACTGAAATTTGTTGTCAGTCTCAGAGACTGTATAGTCTATGAAATGCTTAATACCTGACAACAAAACATTGTAGTTAACAAGCATATAGGTATCTTTATTTTCTGTACTAGAAAATGAATATATCTGTGCCTGATAGAAGGTGCCTGAGTTCTAAGCATGTAACCTACTGACATCTTGAAAGTGAAAATTAAGCAAGAGCTCCTTTGGAAAGGGAGAAAATATAAATAATAAATATAACCAATAAAATTAACAGGCCAAAAATTCAAAGATAATATTTTTTCTGGAACTGAAGACTGAGTTCTGCACTTTGAGATTTGTAGAAAACTGGTTCTGTTTATCAAACAGCAGGACACAAAATATGAGAGCCTGTATCACACTGTATCGTACTGATTTCAATACACTTCTAAGGACAATATATGGATATGAGTATCCTTTAGAAAAGGCTCAGATAATATTAAGCTTTTCTAGAATTAACTTATAGAATAGAGAGGCTATGAGACTATGATAAAATTTGTTGTGTCAGACTGGTTAGTTAATTAGAATTATTTTGATAAAGTTTCTTCACAAGATTGGGCATCTATACACATGCAGTGCATGCTCTGACACACTGTAATTATAGTCCATTGGAGCAGACTCAATTAGTTGATTCTGCTGGAACGTGGCAATTACCATGCTCCAGCAGACTCCAGCGTGATGTGTATCAGCATCCCCACGTTGAAAAATAGTACTTTAAGTAAAGTTTATTCAATGAGCTTTAGTTCAAGTGTTCCCTCTGCTATTTTTCAGCATATGGCTGCATCATACACATGATGCTTCAAGCACTTTAACAAGTATTAAATAAATACAAGTACTAAACAAATGCACAGTAACAGCTCTACAGTAGCATCTTGTGTAGACTCTGCAGTAAGCAACCAGTCTCAGAACATGCATATAAATGCCCATTGTCTGATTTGCTGCCAGGTCCCCTACTTGAGTCCTCAGCAGTTGACCCAAGCATCCATAGCTCACGTGTGTAAGATGGCCCACTTTGTACCACCATTCCCATGCTAGAAAAAATAGAAATGTTTTGTTTGTGTTTTAAACCCACAAAGGACTGACACAAATTACTTGCTTTTGGGAGGTTAAATACAATTCTATTAAATACCTTTCGGAGCATCCAGGAATGGTCACTTACTACACAGTCTTCACAGACATTACTCTGCAGTTGTTACTTCACATTTATGTAGTACTTGTATTAGCAAGTACTAAATAAATGCACAATAACCAGTAGCTGTAGCACCGGTGAATGTCTTTTAGGTGATACTACTGCACAGTAGCATGTTAGTACAGTCCATACTGTGACACACTGCACAGTATTGTTTTGGCTACTGTGCAGTTAGCATCTTGTATAGATGCTCCCACAGTTGCTTAAAAATATTCTTTAGAAATTAATTCAGTGTGTTTTAAGAGAAACATTTTATGGTTACTAGAACCCAGAATTTTCTTTTTGCTAGAAATTATTAACTTTTCTGTTCTGAAGGAGACAGAAAAAAATTCTAATTTTTATTCCAGAGAAATTGAAGTAATGTTTATGATCAGGTTGCAATCATTTAATATTGAGAGAGTCAGAATGGTTTGTTTTGATTGTTCTGGGTTTGTTATGTATGTTCTTGCTGTAAAAATGGGATTTATAATATTTTAAAAGAACATAACATGGAGATGATTAGACAATGATTATTGGTAACTAATATTAAAATAGCTATTCTAAAATTATGAAATAGATTAAATATTAATATAAACAAAATCATGTTAACAAAATTGAAAAATGATTCCTGATATATGGGAAGGCACCCTATCCATCCTTCCAACCTGACTGCTCAGAGACCAATCCATCATAGGTCTGTGTAGCTGGGAAGACTGCCCTCACTGTCCTGGGATTTAGGCAGTTAGCTAAGAATCATGCCAGCCAGATCAGGCAAGGTCATCAACCCACCATCTGACAGCCACATAACTCACATTCCTGCCAGCCCGAAAGCCAGCAAACCATAGTACTAGGAACCCAGGGAACTGGGGAGTTGATGAAGCAGCAGGCAAAGTGGCAAAAAGGCAAGCTGGGCAGTCAGTCAGGTAGGCCCCCTGCTAGCCTGCCTGCCTGGCTGATGCTGAACATTTTATGGAATTGACATGTTCCTGTGGGATATTTTAATTCTATTGTATCAGCATTTTCAGGTAGGAAAGGTTTCCTTGAAAAAAATTGCCTGAAAAAAATACTCTATTTTCAAATTATACTTACATTTCATTGTGCTCAAAATTATGACACTGGAGCAGGCAAGTACTGTATTTGTGGCTAGGTGATTACAGATTGACATTGCCTACTACACGTGGTGCTTTGGAACCCAGAATTATTATATAGCATTATGTATTAGCAGTCAGTAATAAAATGAAATATTTTAGTCTCCAATAATAAATAATAATGCAGATAAGAATGCATTTCCCTCTATAAAGCATGGCTTCCTGGAACTTTCATTATTTCATTACTAAATAATTGTCACAGACTTACCTTCCAATAAGGCTCTTGTAAATTATTACTGTGCCATGATTTAGGTCAGCCACAAGGATGTTGTTACAGATTCTTTCAATGTTGGGTTTGCATCTTAAAACGTTTCTTCTTTAGCTGAATAGTTTCTTATCATGAATGTAAGTCATTTACTTTCTGCAATTGTCCTTTTTACCTCCCAAGTATTTTTATTTTCTGCTTTGCAAAATTTTAACAAATGCAAAGTGAGTTAAATATAACTGAGCGCATCTACACATGTGCTTTAATGTGCAGTAGCCTATTTTACTATTTATTGAAGTATCACATAGAAACTGTGCAATTACACTAATGCACCATAAAATAAGCTACTGTGCATTAAGCATTACTTTAAAAATGTGTGCTTTTGGTACTACATGTTAGGGCAGTCCAATGCATACTTATTTAGTATGTGACATTGGAGCTACTAAATTTGATGCACATTAGGAAAAGTACCTTAATGCACATGTAGACATACCCACTGACACCTTCTTGTTCAATCTCTTAGGCACACTGAAGTGTCATACATCATTATTTTATTCTCATTGGTATAAAAATGAAAGATTAAAAAGAAAAAAATCATGCTTTCATAATGTTAGATTAAGTTAGTGAGATTTTTTTTTTTTTAAATAAAGTATAGATTCCTACTACTATTGCTTTTTTCTCTGGGTTAGAATTTTATTCAAATAACATTCTAAATATTGCAAATAATTTTTTCACTTTACAAATCCAAGGATTTTCATATTTTATTTTTTAAAACAGGAAACAAATCAATTTCAAGGGGAGGGACCTTTGAACTTAGATTGAAAATATGACTTTTTAGTGAAAAGGTACAGATTTCTAAAACATTTATAGAATAGAATGAGTATCAAAACAAATAAGCATTTGATTTTTTGCATTTACAAGAAAACTACTGGTTTGTGGAAGTTTGGCAAAACCAAAATATTGGTTTTGTTTTGCAAAGATTCATGTAACTTTACTAATAGTTTTTCATAGTCCCACACTCAATGTATGCTGATTTGAGCTTTCAGCATAATACATTTGATGACAAATGAAGCATAAAACTAAAGGTGTTTGCTTTCTAGCATGGGTGATTTTTAGTAGAGTTATGTCTAAACATTCCAAGAAAATGCAGAGTTTCTAATACAGATTATTTTGGTATCTGCTTGCAGAATGATCCCAAACCTACAGGGGAGTAGTTGGCTAATTCTGTTCCCAACCCACAGATGAGGGCTTCCCACATACCCACAAATTTAGCAGCAGGAGAGCAGTGGCACTGCTGTTGCCAAAGTTACTGTGGCCTGATACTGGCATATGAGGGCAGTACAAGGTCCCAGAGCTGAATTCCGGAGTGCAGGAGTAGCATTGGGCCCAATCTGGTCCATAGACCTGTCTTCCATTGTTCAATTGTTCATCTGGCCAACAAGGCCGGAAGATTGAGCACCACTCAACTAGAGGAAAAGAGTCCCTTTTTTCCATGTAAATATCATTATTCACAAAGCTTTTAGTTATTAGGTCAGGAGATAAGAGAAAGCAGAGAGTTAAAAATATAATTTCATGCTATTCATTTCACTGTATTATACAATGAGTACTCAGGAAGGCAGAAAAATATACAGTATACCATGAGAAGTAACAACATGAGTTTATAATATTAGAATTATGAATATAAATCCTAATACAAAGGATCAAGTTAATCTAAGCACAAAAGCACAATGTGTCCTTATAGGAAACTCATTGAAGCAAAATAATGGAAAGTTTATCATCATTCATAAATCCTTTTCCTGTCAGAAAAAAGGGGAGTTTTAAGCATACCTGTCTTCACAATCAGTGTGGAAAGTGTGGCTTTGGGGAAAAGATTGCTTAGCAAAATTTGACAGTCAGTGAATTAGATGAAAATTTCAGTGGTGGCTAGGAAGGCCATATATTTTAAGTCAGTTTGCTGTTTCTCTAATCCTTGGCCACATTGTATCAAGCCAGCACAATATCGGCCTAAAGTCTAGTCTAAATTATTAGACTATCTATGGTTTTAATGCGTTGATACAACAAGCCTAACGGAGCCTTGCTCCGGCCCTGAGAAAGTTGCATGGTAAGAACTGCTATAGCACTAGGGATTTCCCCAGTGCCAGAGCTTAGCGCAGTTTGGTAGCAAATGTAGAGGAGAGTATGCTGTTAAGGGGAATCCAAGCTATTCTTTTCATAACCAATCTATTATCAACAGAGTCTGTATTTTTGATATGATAGAAATACTGAAATGAGCACTGTTGTATTTAACTTAAGTCCCTGCAACGTTTGATGTATTTCCACTTTGTAACAGAACAGTTGCAGAAGGCCATAGATTCATTTCAATCAATGAAAAGAGCAAAGGTAGAACTATTGCACATCAAGAATTATAAGATCCACTAGAAAGTCTAAGGAAAATAAAAGCCACATTAGAATGGTGTGCACTGTCCATTCGAATCCCAAGGTATATTAACAAACTTTTGCCAAAACTAAGACGTAACTGAACCAGGAGCCATGATTTCAATCTTATGAAGCCTTGGCTCTAACTCCCCATACCCTAAGATATTCAATCCAGTTAACAGTGAGAGTAATTAAAGACTGCAACAATTTACCATGGGCTGTAGTAGGTTGTCTATAATTTAAGTCTTTATAAAAATAGGAAGTCTCAATTTCAGAGTCAGCCACAAATCTTACATTTTATACAGAAATTACTTGGTGAAATTAAAAGACTTAGGATATATGTAGATGTGAGGTGCTTTAAGTCCAAAACTACTATCCATACATACCCAAACTTGTTAGATGACTAATCATGAAGGCATCAAAACTCATTAAGAGAGTGGAAGCATTTGATTTCCTTTTCATAATTCAGTCATCTAGGTGGCAGGTTTTTGTTGTCTAAGTGGTATTTTGGGCACTTGTATGCAGGTAGGCATTCT
The DNA here is from genome assembly GCA_030014935.1 of Caiman crocodilus. Classification (NCBI taxonomy): domain Eukaryota; kingdom Metazoa; phylum Chordata; order Crocodylia; family Alligatoridae; genus Caiman; species Caiman crocodilus. The sequence goes on from JAGPOW010003316.1 coordinate 97,389,214, forward strand.
ATTCTTGGATGTGTAACCACACACATAAACAACTATTTAAATGTGTAATCACACATGACTCCTGGAAACAAAATGGAGGCATTTGATGTAATCTGTGTCTTAACTCCAGGAGTTTTGTGGACAGGGCACTCTCACCTGGGAAGCTTAGGACCTAAAGTCACGCCAGAGCAAGTTTGAAGCAACATCTCTCAGCTAGCCCAGCACGGAGCTCTAAACAGCAGGCTGCAGGTAAACCACTGAACAGCAGGCTGCAACTGAACCCATGCCCCTGGAATTTAATATAATTATTGGGAAAAGTAGATAAAGAGAAGTTGAAGGGTAATTTTTTGCCACTCTGGAAGAAAAATTATTAGCTAAAATCCAGGTTACTCCCCTTCCAGGCCAACAGTTATCCTACTGATCCATATATTCTCAGGCCTCTTCTACCTGTCTCTGCATACTTCCCTCTCTTAGCTGTCCAGCAAATTCAGAAGCAGAACTAGAGATGAGCCAGGCTTATGCTTAACCTGTAGCCCTGGGTGAAGGATATAGAAATTAACTGGAGAGGTGTCTAAGCCTTCTGAAGGGCCTGGTGTGGTAGGCATTCTCAGAACACATCTGATGTGTGTTGGTAAGACTAGGTCTCTCACAGAACTTAACCATTGCCATTTCATTTTTAAAACAGAGTTAAAGGAGCATAAGGAAGTAATGACCACGGGTGCTTAAAGCACTTGGACAGGAAGTGGAAGATCTACATTCTAGGCTCTCTACAGTCTGAGGAGCTGGAAAATCACATCTCCTACTTCCCAGGACAATGCCCTGACAACAGACTGTATGCAAGTCTGGAAGTGTACCTTCCAGTGCTCCTGCTAAATTTGCTCCACTGCGTAACAAAAACAAGAGCTATCCAAAAGCAAACCCGAAGTTGCATGACTCAACAGTCTAATGGTTTATGCACTCACCTAGAAGAGGGAAGTCTTAGATTCTATTCCCTGCTCCCTTAGCTGTTTATGCATCTTACATTAAACAATAGACAAATTAAGTATGGAGGTAGAAAGCATTATTCTTCCTTCTCAGTTCCCTCTGGCCTTCAGAATTTGTGATTTCATGAACCTGCTCAACCTCTGCCTGCTGAGTTTTTTGCATTGGTGGATGTTTCAGTGAAGTTGCTTGCTATTGCTATATCCCCAATGAATAATTTGCAGTGTAAGCCAGGAGCTGCAAATGCTAGCCACCCACAAACACATGGCTGTGATAAACAAAAATTAGAAATAAACCAAATAAGCCCAATATTTGACAGCAGTTTCCCCATTTGAAACAGTAGGAAGACAGTACTTTATTCCTGATGCCTTGTGATGTTGTTTAAAGTTCTAAAAAACTAGCATTTGCAAATGCAAAGGATACAGTGAACATTGCTGTTTTTCTCAAATCTGGAGCAAAACCAGAATGATCAAAATATTCTTTGGAGGTACAGAAGAAAATCCATGTTTACTTTGTAGTCTTGGAGCAGACAGGAGGAAGAAACTAACTTTGTGGTTGGGCAATTGATTTGTCTTTTCACTGAAGGGTTCACATACGTTTTCAATCAAAATAAAAATGTCCATTTTTTTGCTCAGTGCCCAGTGGTGGATTAGTCCAAAACACCAGCAAAAGTACGGATGATAAAACCCATTTAGGTTTTCTAGATAACACAGAATAATGTATGTATTATAAATAATGCATTATTTGATATTGGTGAATTATATTTTATATAAAAATGGCTATACTTCATTATGAATAACTTAAAAGTTTGAAAAAAAGATTTAGTAGGGGTGCAGTGTTGTTGTAGCTGTGATGGCTTTGGAAACATATAGCAGGCAAGGATTTATTCCTGGTATTTCTTACTGGACCAACTACAAAGTTGTGTAGGATATCAGACAAGATATGGGGGTTAAGTCATCACCTAAAGAAAGGTCCTTTGTGCCTGATGGCTTTTTTAACCATGACATATAGCCAGTCCATTAAACAGCACCACCTTACATAAACTAACAAATAAATAAATTCTTGATCAAACTTGCAGATATGAATAGTTCTGTATTTTAGACCAAACGCGGCAGGGCCTGGCTGCTCACCGTGGTCCGGATTTAAGTGACCTGGCCTCAATTCTCTTTGGGCTTGTTATTTAGAGTAGCAATACATATCTTTAAAAGTTAGGCTGCCTACACATGGTTAAATGATCTGGGAGAATTCTGCCTAGTTTGTTTTCCTGCTAAAATAACTTACTGGGAGATGTCTGAATAAACATTTGAATGCTAAGCCCCTGAAGAGCCGAGAGTTTGCAGTGCTGATGCCATGCAGGCAGAGAGCCCCATCTCTCTGGGTGTGAGATGTGTGCACACATCTTGGCATATTTTGCAAGTTCCCTCAGACTATCTGGAGACAGATGGCAGCAGTGCATAGGATAGCCCTCACTGATGGAGGCTGCTCATGGGCAGCCTTTGACTCCCTGCAATACAATGTAGGGATTGTGGGTGTATTTCACTCCACTGAGCAACACTGGTGCTGTTTAATGGACTGACTATATGTCAAGGTTAAAACAGCCATCAGGCACAAAAGGCCTTTCTTTAGGTGATGACTTAACCCCTGTATCTTGTCTGATATTCTACGCAACTTTGTAGTTGGTCCAGTAAAAAATACCAGGAATAAATCCTTGCCTGCTATATGTTTCCAAAGCCATCACAGCTACAAAAACACTGCACCCCTACTAAATCTATTCAATACTGTAACTGTTCTGAATATAGAAACACAATGAATTTTAAAACAAATCTAATAAAGTAATAAAATTACCAACAATATTTAAATCAATTACACTGTGCAGGCCATTATTTCTTTGTTCTAATAGTTTGTACTTGTTTATACATTTAGTTTATACAAGTACTAAATGACTGCACAGTTACCTGAGTTACTGGTTACTGTGCAGTAGCACTGATGAACATCTTTTTTGTAATACTACTGTGCAGCAGCAACATGTCAGTTTTTGCTTCTACATAGTCACATGTAGATGAAGCCCCTGTGTTGCAAAATTGGTTGCTATTAATTCTCAATTTTTTTTAATTCTTCATATTAAGTCTACCGCCTTTTATAAGCACGCTTATTTTAAAATGTTATTTTGAATTTTGTCTAAATATTTGTCATCTTTCTCTATGATTATAATTATTGTTCTGATTCCAAATTTTACTGTATTTATTTTAAATGGTGAATATATTGTTGTAGTAGAGTTGGAATATTATTGTAACCATGATGTTTCAGGTGGTATATGAGAGGCAAGGATATTTTTTATATCTTTTACTGGACCAACTCTATGGACCCTTTTGGATGTTAAGGTAGGGACAGACATTCAAAAAGCCTGAGCCTGAACTGATTCAGTCTTTGCAGGATAACTAGTTTAACTTGGCTAGGCTAATCAGTTTTGTAACTGGACAGACATCCCAGAAATGCAAACACATGGCCACAGTGGCTCAAGCTAGAAGCTGGGGGGGACGGACACTAGAGAAGCCCTCCCTTCCTTCCACAGCATGGAGCCAAGGGTGCCATGGCCAGGCCCCAGAAGAAGCTCTGATTAGTCCAGCAGGCAATTGAGAATAGTGTTTATCACCCAATTAAGAAAACAACACAGGGACATTACCAGCTACTTGTTGATTCTACCTCTTGATTCACCAGGGACCATAGCCAGCATGTGGTCTCCTAGGTAATACACAGACACCTCCTCAGCAAGGCAAAGGGAAGGAGGGGCGGGATTCCTGATTAGGAGGGAGTGGTGAGGGAGTTGGGGAGCAGCCTGCAGTCTCTGGAGGTCTGGACAGGGAACAAAGGGGAGGGACTAGCCGGGCTTTGGAGCAGGAAGTCCCACCCAGCCCAGAGAACATTCCAGGATGCTGGGGGTGTCTGATTTATTTTAAACCAGCAAGGGGTCTGGGGCTGACATTCCATAAACTGGTTTGGGCCAAATTAATTAAGTCTGATACTACATTCAAACAGGTTTATCGCAAACTGGTTTCAGCCATCCTTAAACTGTTTTATGTGCACTGAACATCTGTCTTGCTGCAGGTTTAAACCATTTTCTGATCACTTAAACTGGTTCATATGTAATGTCTGTCCCCAGCCAAAGTGCCCTTCTTTAAGTTTTCCTATTGTTGTTATGCATATAAGTATAAGAAGTAGTGTTAGTTTGGAGTAGGCATGCAGCATTCTCTTTCTCTCACACACATGGAAATTGATCTGAATGCTGATGTGTACCAGTGTTGTTCCTTCAAGTCCTAGACCTCTGTTAGTAGTAGAAGCTATCAATTAGGGAAATCTTTGTGGTGATAAAGGGTGCCTGTAGACATGCAGGACATCTGCTCTGATGTGCTGTAATTACAGTGTGTCAGAGAAGACTCAATTAATCGAATATGCTCTAGAGTGCATATTAGCATGCTCCAGCAGCCTCTGCATTTCATGTGTTCAGCATCCCAGTGCTTCAAAATAATAGCAGGGGACACTTTAATTAAAACTCATCAAACAAGCCTTAGTTAGTGCCCTCATTGACATTTTGAAGCATGAGATTCTGGGGGTACTTTAATTAGAGAGGCTCCTGAGAGTGCTCCCCACCTGTACCCCCACCCCAGAGCACATGTAAAGATGTCTAAAATGTACATGAACTGTGGTGTTGAGGAATCGACCAAAACCAAATGTGACATAATTGAATTCTTGTGTAATATTGTAACATTCAGATACATACATCACTCTCTTTGTACAGACTTTGGAAATGGCTAAATAATTATGTTCTGAAGATCTATGGTCCTATTGCACATACATTCCATAGTAAAATGTACTCCACTATTAGTGACTTGGCTATGCTGGAGTCCAGTCTCCATCTGAATTGATGAGTAGAGTTATTTTCTGTCATTTCTCAAGATAATATGGGAACATTATTGTAGATTAGCATGAATTATTCTGGCTAATGGAAGAAGTAACTTCCAATTAATATGACCTGGTTTGAGATGGCTGCCTGCAATACTGCCTGCAATGAACTGTGAACATAACTCAAATCACTGATGCATAATATAAGTAGAGATAGTCTTGTATGTGGTATAATCGTTTACAGTTACATGACATTGTTTAAATGTTATTACTGTAGAGTCAGATCACTGCCTGATCACTGCATTGGTGCATCCCTCTTAGTCTCCAGGGCTAGTTATCCACACCATGGATACCAGAATGGGTAAAAGAAAGCAGACTTCACAAAACAGCAATTTTCTGTATGGCTAATCTCCGCACAATGCTCTAGGGCGCAAAGCTGGTATAAGACATGCCCACCACCTAAGAAAGAAAGAACCAATTTGCTTCTTGGGTTGTTTCTGAGATAGAACAACAATGGGCTGCCCAATGCATAGTGCCCAGACACCATTTAAGTTATAATTATTTATTTGTTTTAGGGTAGAGTACAGAGACCTCAGTTGAAATTGTGACCTGTGGTACGAGTCATTATACAGAAACAAGCTAGGACGGACCCTGCCCTTAAGTGGTTGCAATCTAAAAGACAAGATCAGAAGTCCTATTTCCTAGTGTATCTTCCTACTTCTCACTACTACTTTGTAACTCAGTCTTAAAGGTCAGATGATGAAGTGTTATAAAACTGAATGCATAAATAGATTTTTAGTGACTCAAGAAGGGTAGAATAGAACCACACTTTGACACCTACATCTACTAAGATGCCTAACAGGTGGAACAGAATCTCACCCATAGTTTCTACTGTGTTGCCACCCAAATTCCACAGGATATCAATCCAGTAAACTAAGGCAAACTTAGGAGACTTCTTTGCCAGCTTTCCCTACAGAAAATATTAAATTCATGGCAAAAGTGAGAAGATTTCATGGACCGAGCCATAGTTACCTCCACTCTAGCAGGAAATGGTCAGATTGTCCCATTCCACTTTAAATTTCATCCACAGCTTACTGACACTAGGAAAGAACAAAAAATAAAGATCAAGTATAAGTTAAGATAGTACAGGAATGCCAATAGTTCCTTTTCTGTAGGATCATCCACACTTCTTTTCCCCAAGTTCCTTTTGGCATCAACATAAATAACAGTGTAAATAATACTATTTAAATGAATAGCATCCTTTATTGTAAAGACCTACATATATATTTCAAAAAGCAATGTCCTGTTAAACTACATTTTTAAGGCCTCCATAAGTTTCCTAGCACTATTTTATCTGACCCTTAGTTCAAGACTAATCTCTCTTCAAAGGAACAGATTTTGCTGGTCCCTTGGGTGCTCCTTGAAGAAAACTCTCACTCTAGGTTTTATATCTATATCTGACATCAGGCCATAAAATACAAGACTATAAAACTCATAATTTATTGAGAGATGAAGTGTTCATATATTACATGCTTATATTTCATTTAAGCAACATAAATCAACCCTTGTCCAGGATAAGCAGCAGTTGGAAGTGCATGTACAAGGAGACCTTACACAGCAAACTATAAAAAGAATTATTAGAAAAGGAACTCTGAAAATGCTTAGACGTTCCATGGTTGTTTTGCAAGAAATTTTTCAGCATCTCTTCAAGAGTTGAGGTAACAACGTAGACACAAATGTACACTTTCAGTTCTTACACTACTCTATACAGTCAAATGCATAAATATAAAGCTGTAATAGAGGGCTTTTCTAAGTAAAAGTATGGCTATTATGTATGGCAGTTTCCGAAATACATTTCTATATACTCGTAAGGAGAGTTGTTGTGTCAACCACATTTTTCATAGTATTCATAGACATTAGGGCTGGAAGGGACCTCGGAAGATCATCGAGTCCAGCCCCCTGCCCAAGGGGCAGGAAGTCAGCTGAGGTCATAGGATCCCAGCAAGATAAGCATCCAAATTTCTTTTGAAGGTGTTCAATGTGGGTGTTTGAACCACCTCTGATGGTAGGCTAGTCCAGACCTTGGGGGCTCGGACAATAAAGAAATTCTTCCTTATGTCCAACCTCAAATGGTCTTGCTGGAGTTTATAACTGTTTGACCTTGTCATCCCTTGGGGTGCTCTAGTCAACAATTGTTCCCCCAGATACTGGTGAACACCCCTGCTAAACTTATAGGTGGCCATCAGATCACCCCTGAACCTGCGCTTTTCCAGGCTAAAGAGCCCCGTAGCTCTCAGCCTGTCGTTATAAAGTCTGTTTTCCTGACCCCTGATCATATGCATGACTCTCTGCAGAGTCTCTAGACTCTCTCAAGCTTCTCAACATCCTTTTTGAATTAAGAAGCCCAAAGCTGGATACAGTACTGCAGCTGTGGCCTCACCAAGGCTGAGTACAACAGGAGAATGACGTCCCGGTATTTCTTTTTGTACAAAATGCTCAAATATCGCTGTCTAATTTAGGCTTGGAGATCTGTATTTAAGCACATTTAAGTAAAAGTGGTCTGATTTTCAGAACTGCTGAGGGTCATCACATCTTGTGCAAATGAAGGGTTCTAGAAGTGCTCAGTGCTTTTGAAAATCAGGCCATTTTTCTCACGTTCCCAAATATGACTTTCAAGAGGAAGTTAGCATTCAAATTATTATTTTAATTTTTATGTATTGACCCATTGTTGGCAACATTAGTCCAAAATGAGATTTGCCTCTTCTTTGACAAGATAGAGAGAGAATGTTGGTTATGTTTTTGCATTGGATTTGTTAAGTGACTGCTGCACTTGTTACTTGGTCATGATCAGATATTTTCAAAGATATTTGTTCTGTCATTTACCATTCACTGCCACTTAGTGAATATGGCATCAAAAGTTTGCTGATATCTTCTGTCAGTATTGTAAATCTGTATGTTTTCTAAAAAACATTACTGTTTGTTATTCTGAAGCAATATCACATGCGATTGATTTTTCTAGCATAAACTTTCCATGTATTAACACAAAGTAAAATGCTATACATCCACAAGTGTTCTTTAAAATATTTGGTAGTATTAGAAAAGAAATGATAAATGCATCACCCACACAAGCCCAACAGGAAACCCCACCCACCCACCCACCCAATGCCAATTCTGACACAACTTCTAACAGTACAGTGCAGATCCCTAGGGGTGTGATTAAGATAGTCCCACCTCACTGTTTCACAACACAAATCTGTGGAGACTCCTTGACTTTTGTGTGTGGTGATAGGTAATAGGGAGTAATCACATGTGGGAGCTAGATCAGAACAGTGATCCTCATGGAAACTATTAATATCAGGGACCCTGCTTTTCTCTGTTTAAAAAATCCAAAATTCTCAGATTAAAAATACCCAAATCTACCTTTTTCCATGATTAAAATGAAATGCCACTATATATAGGTATCAGTTGAACATAGTGGTTGATTGTGGGGCTGGACTCGATCTTCCAAGGTCCCTTCCAGCCTTAATGTCTCTGAAATCTATGATATATTTACAATTTTAAAGTAAGTTGGAAGCCTACCACTGCCTGAATAATTGTAATGAAATACATTCTAAATACCTATATATATTGGTATTGGATATGGGTTTTTTATCACGTGCACCAGGACACAGATGAAACTGCAGCTGTTCTTCCCCCTCACCCCATTTCATGGTGCTGAGCAACCCTGATATGCCAGTGCCCTTCACTCTCATGTCACAGCTCCCCCTCCCCAAGCCCTGCTGATGTCCTTCACTCCCAAGCCACAGTCCCCTGACCCCCAGCCGTGGCAGAGGGGGGCCCCAATTGTTCCCCCACCCGCAGACTCCAGCCCTGCTATGCCCTATTTACCCCAAAGGCTTCAGGAGGCAAAGTGAGTCTGAGCCAGCCCTGGCTGGTCTCAGATTCTCAGGCCCCACCTCTGTCCCCTTCTCCTCCATACAGGTCTTAACATTTTGTACCCTTTTGCAAGCAGCTCATTGCAGGCTGAAACTCTGTCAGGCCGCAGAGAGCTGTTTGCAAAATGGGGAAACCCACAGTTTTCTGCTTCAAAGGGGGAAATTTGTACTTTTCTCCTTTAAAAGGAAAAATTAGCATTTTTCTGCAGGAAACAGAAAACCCAGATCCATGATGATCAGGGATCCTCGTTTTTTCTGATCAGATAAAATCCCCAATTTGCAGAAAAAATAGTAACCCAATATCCACATTTTTCCATGATAAATTTATATTGGTGGCGTTTCATTTTTAATCATGGAAAAATGTGGATTTTGAGTTACTATTTTTTAAATCTGCAAATTGGGGATTTTTTTTTTTATCGGAGAAAACCAGGATCCTTGATGATGATTACACACATTAGTAGCCATTTTTTCTTCCATGCTGGAAATGGGAGTTCAGTGGGTATAGAGGCTAAAGTAGCATTAAGGCTATAGTAACCATCCACAGAACTTCCAGAGCTGACTAAAGTCCTTTTGTTAACTTCAATGAGCCTTGAACCAGGCCCACATAACTGTATTCTGGAGAAGATTCCTTCTCCTTGATTTTTACTGACCATCCAAATGTGAACACTACATATGGAAAACAAAATCATATTCACTAATTTTGCTATGTATCATTTGCTTGGATATCTTAAGAGCTGCCATATGCAATAGATATGTATCAAATTCTCATTAAAGCTTATGTATGTTTATATGTGCTTAGAGATGTTTATACATGCTTCCTCGTAGGCAAATACATGCTATTAGTAAAGGTATATGGCTAATGTATTGCTCACTCCTACATTTTTGATTCAGACAAAATGTTAAAATCAATAGCAGTTTGAATTCTAAAGTGCAGATCCGGGTGGTAGACAGCCCTTGTACTTTAGAACACTTTTTCCCCAGCCAGCCCATCACCATCTACATATATGTTTCATCACACTTCATTATTCCACCATAGAACAGTACTGTCCCTGACAGTGTTATCCTATGGGGTGGCTAATTCATTTACTGAACCTTAATACCAACACAGGTGTAGCCACTGGCATTTTACGGCAGAGCTACTTAGTCAACTCCGCAGTATGTGCACATGTAGACACACTCAGAGAGTAATAAAGCACTTTAAATGCTTGCCTAGTGGCTTTCTGAATTTTGATTTACAGCAATTTAGTTTTACAGCAATGTGGTTTTCTTTTGTTTTTATGAGTACATCTAGATTTCCCAGGGTAGTTTGTGGTGTTGCACATATATTTTATCTTTGAGAAACAAGTTGTGGCTTGTATAATCATCACATGTTTGATTAGTTCAGCTTTAGCTCAAACTGAGCATTTGAATTGAATTGAACAATAAAAATATCTAGTTTTAATTTATCTGTGTATATATACATCACATGATTGAAACAGCATATTCCAGAGTCAGATTTCTGATTATTTGCCTACTAAGCTGTGTTTTTAATATGTCTATCTGCTGCTTATGCTGGGAAGGTCTTAGTAGGGTAAATGTCTTGCTGTGCAGAAGATAGACAAAAAAAGAAGGAACTGACTACTGCACTAAACATGACAGTAACTCTGAGCAGTGGAATCTGAGTATGCACTATGAGACAGCTGTCAGCAGGACCTTAGTCATTCCCTTTCACCCTACAAAGTTTCTGCTCCTGAAAGTGGCTGCCCTGACCTGCACTTAGTTGCCTGCTCTGTGATCTGAACTGCTAAAGAAAGTAAATGTTGGTGGAAATCTAGAGGGACATTCTCCATTACTGAAAGAACTGCTGGTGAAACTAGGTTTAGGACAGGAAATATGACAAGAGATGGGAATGAAGAGATATGAGGGGGTGAAAATATGAAACCACAAGAATGAAGTACCCATTTAACCCACACGAACAGTATATCACTCCTGAGTTGGACCTGGAATATGGCAGAATGCCAGCATGAAAAGCTAAAAATAGGTAGTTATTTTTTGATGACATTACCAAGGGATAATATAAAAGATATTGGAGAAGGTGTGAAGGCAAATGGGTCTGATAGTGATTTGTATATGCGCCTGCATATAGAATATATAAACATAATGTCTCTTTGAAATGGCTCAGCTCTGATGGCTTTTTTTAAAATTACATATTACTTGTGCTGGTCCAGGCCTATGGTGTCTGTCACATAATGAGGCTAGCATTAGAATAGACAGCAATCAATAATAATTGGTTTAATTTATTTATTTTTCATTGCAGGCATATGCCAGATTTTCATTTTGTCTGGGAAAGGGAAGGCTAACCCCAGCCTCTAAACACACCCCTTGACATTAGGCATTTCCTGTGGATCTAGACAATTGGAACACATTTTTGAATTAAGAATCTTCAGCTGGGGAGTCTCCAAGCACTTTTTCTTCAGTATCTTATCTCAAATGCTGAAGTAAGGTCACAGGGGGTACATATACATGTGCACTTAACTGTGCAGTAAAGTAACTTGCTGCAGTGTAAAGTGTCATAGTCTAGATATGGGATGGTATTAGACCATAGCAAACTAATTTTTGCTGTCCTAAAATAGCACTGTCTAGTACAGTGCTATCTTATGGCAGCAAAAATTACTGAACCTACATGCATGTGTAAATGCTAACCCAGGCATACATTGTTCTGTCAGCCCAGGCAGCAGGGAGCCAGACCCCTGCCTGCCACCTAGCCACACGGCTCCACACATTGGGGCACTCTTGTGCCCAGCCAGCCTCTCCACCATCTGATACCACCTCCCAGAGCCTGGGGCTGCTGTTCTGTGACTCAGACTGCTGTTGTTCCAGATGCAGGGTCTGCACCTGCTGGACCACAGCAGTGAGCATCTACACATGCCATTTAGACATGGTGTTAAACTTTGGCACACAGTTTATCATATTCCCTTAATGGCACCTGTAGATGAATGCAATATGTGTAAAGTTCTCAGAGAAGTTTTAAAACATTTGGGACAGAGTAAAAATATATTTTAAGAATAGGGAGAAAATCAAATTAGAACAAAAGTCTAGTGGCCTGTCTAAGGTTGAGCTCTTCTTAAGTTCCTCAGGATAGGTACCGTTTGGATAATTAGGGTGTGTACTCAAGTTACATTTCATCTGGTGGAATCGCAGCACAAGTGTTCACAGCACTTTAACCATTTAAAACATAGCTACTGCAGTGGGAATCTGTATCACATTGGGCATGGTTGACATGCCAGTCAATTGGGGACAAGTATTTGAATGAAAGATTGCACAAAGTTGCAATCAGTTAGGGACACGGGGATGCCCTCTGGACTGCCCAGAGGTTGTGGAGATGTCAAAACCCAACCTGTGCTGTCAGGGGAAAGCCACCTGCCAAAATCAGACCCCAACCTACTCCCACCCCAGTTATTCATGAGCTCCTTTATCCCCTGTCCCTACACCTGGACACAACTCGCCTCTGCTTCCCCAGAAACCCCCAAACCCTCTATGGGCCAGATTTGGTCTGCTCCCATGGTCCCCAGAGAACCTTGACCTGCCCTCTCCCCTACATGGATACCCCACCTGATTCCCCCCTCACATCCTCAAAGACCCTATGTGGATACTAGCCTGTGTCCATGCAGGGGATGCAGGATCAGATCATGGCAGGGGAAGGACCCCTGCATTTTATGAGCGGGATGTCTGGGAAATCAATCCTGCCCCCAAAATGTGGGGATCCTGCCCCACCAGGATTTGACTGTGTCCCTGTACCCCACACACACAGCCCAGTCCTGCCTCTATCCCCATTCCTGGAGGCCTTGAACTCAAACTTTTGTACATACCCCTAGAGAAATAAAACAATCTGTTTTATTCTTTGAGATTAAATTCTTTCTCTTTTTTTTTTCCTTTTGGCAAGTAGAATATCAAGGATGTGACTGTTTTTAAAGTGACACTTTTTACCTTCCTTCCTTGTTTCTTTGAAACTGCAGCATCTTTTAATGTTTAAGTGGTGATACAATTCACTATCAGAAGGAGTTACTTAAGGTATCTGCCAGGAAACAAAAGGCTGTGTCTTAAATCCCACTTTTCTTCAGTGATACTAGGAGACCCCTTCTTCCAGGAGGCTGAGATGGCAAATGAATTAACAACTTGTGCGAGCACGCTAAATGCTGAGTAACTGGCTAAAAGGGAGAATCATTTTTCTTCATGATGGCTGCTTATAAGTACATAAGGGGTGTACATCAGGACCTTGGAGAATGTTCACCAGAACGCCTCAGGAAAAAATAAAGACTAATGATCATAAACTCCTCCAAGACCATTTAAGAAAAACATTCTTTACTGTCCAGTCCCCCAGGACCTGGAACAGACTCCCTCCAGAAGTGGTACAAGCACCTACTCTGGACTCATTCAAGAAACTCTTGGATGCTTATCTTGCTGGGATCCTTTGAACCTATCTATCTGGCTTCCTGCCCCTGGACAGGGGGCTAGACTTCCTCATCTTCAAGGTCCTTTCCATCCCTCAAGTTTATGAAATCTGTGAAATCTTCTTCTCCTCAGACAGTACGCTGAAGGAAAACATCTGCCTCTGCCTTTTTTGTAGAGATGAATGCTTAAGAGAATGGCAGCTGGATCAAGCTCCTCAGCTCAGTAAACAAAGGAAACCCTAGTCTGTGATCCCCAATGAAGATTAGTCACATTAGGTTTCTTATATCCCAGAAGATTATCCTTACCACTGGGCTATTGGATCTGGGATATACTTTTTATTTCTTTTTGAGTTGCAAAAGGTTTTAGTTTCATCTTAGTGTAGAATGGTAACCGATGCTGAAAACATGAATGTTTTTGCAAAAGTTTTTCCAGGTACAATCATAGTGAATGTATCATGATCTTGAAGACAAAGTAGGAGAATGGATGACAAACTTGTGTGAAAACACTAAGTATCCTTTTCTGAGAAACTTTATTTTCATAAGTACCATTTGATGAAATGTGGATTATTTTAAAGACAAATTATTGTTCTTTGAAGTAGCACTTCTGTAATTTACCGTTTTCTTGACAGAAAAAAAATATAAGCTACCTCAGAAGATAAATTATTCCAGTTTAACTCAAAATTATAACAGTGGGCTCTTTCAAGTTTCTAAGTATCCCCTCCAGCATTTCGTGACTGGGGAGAGGTAGTTGAAGCTGGTTAAGAAACTACTATCCAGGAGGGCTGCAGCAGAAACTGTAAAGCAAGGTTTTCTTTTCTCTTTCACCTAGCTCAAATACTAATAAAGTCCCTGTCTGGGGAAAGGATGGTTGTAGAAGTGTAGTTAATGAGCAGGAGCTGGTTAAACTATCTTTCTCTTGAGAACAAAGTAGCAGAGTTATGGCACTTAATGCATTTTCCAACACAATGCATTTCTCTAGTGCTAACAAAGCCTCAAGTGATGCTATGCTCTCTCTGCAATGAATGCTAACAGAAGCTCAAGCTAGAAATTCATGGTCTAGTTTAAATGAAGTCCAGTTTCCATTCAACACTTCCCTGTCACCCCCACCCCCTCCTGCCTCCCTTGTCTTTGTCTCCTCTCAGTCATCCTCTTTCAAAGCATCTGTTGAAATGAGCTTGGGCTCACAAAAGCATGTACCACACGCACACACTTTGGTTAGTCTATTAAATGAAAATCTCTCCTGCCTTCTACATTCACAGAGGCATGCAAAACAAAATTTTAACTTAGCTATGATTTACCCGTATACCTTTCAAAACAGAAAAAAAAATCTATACAGAATCAAAGAATCATAGAAATCAAGGGCTGGAAGAGACCTTGAAAGATCATCAAGTCATCTATCAGACAACATAACATGATTTTCTCATGCAAATTAAATTATTAGATCAGGAGTTTTCTTAGAACAGACAGCATGTATAATTTTTTCTACGTGTATTATACTTTTCAGTAATGTAAAAATAGCTTCTATTAATGATGAAGGTATGTAGTCTCTAATACAGCAATACCCATATCTAATGATTAATGCTGGTGGACTTCAAAATGCAGAATAACAATGTCTTCACTAAAAATCAGGACATGACTAACCTACTTTCACGGACATTCTCAGAATTTGAAATATGCATGGCTTTGTGTTGTACTTAATGGAAATGTCTATTGCTTAAAAATCAGCCCAGTGCAATTTATATATAGCTGTGAATATTCTTTTAAAAAAAGGTTCACATTTACAGATAATGACATCTGCTGGTATAGTAGTGCCACCTTTGGTGTACAATAGATTCTGAGCCTTAGATGATGTTTTCATTTACAGTTGGGCCCAATGCTATGATGTGCTGAGCAATTACTGTGACATGCTTTATAACCTTGATTCTCATTGATCTGAATGAGATTTAATGGTGTTCAGCACTTCTCAAGATTGGGCTCTGTATTTTACACACCCGTTTATAACACTAAGACAGTGAGCAATAAGAAAAAAAAATCATTTGTAATATAGTTCACCTAGATCACAACCCATTACCTATACTGAATAATTTTGTGTCTGAAATCTTTAAATATTTCAGCTATTCAATACAGTAAGCATTTTACTATCTTGTTCCTAATGCGTTTAATTTCTAGTTCTAAAGGAAACTGAATTGTTAAGTCAGCAATAGTGTTGCAATAAGATTAGCATTTTAGAAAAAGGGATATATGAGCCAATAAAAAGTATATTGCTCATCATTTAAGCAGTAGCTGTAGAACCATTATAATCCCTACATTTGAAATAAGTAAAGTATGAAGAATAAAAGCATATGCAGTGCTTGTTGAAGTTTAAGCCACACCATACCAGAAATTATAGTAGCTTGAATTGCACATGTTCCATTTTTATCTGAGCTTTTATGTGTAAAAGCTTAGGTGTCTTTCAGTTGTTTAAATCAATTACAATAGTGACTACTGAATTAAATTAGAACATTTAGCTTTTTTTCTATACTCACTTACTTCCTTTTTTTTAGCTTTTCAGTGTGTGATACTTTGGCAGTATTACCATACTGAATGAAGAAAGCCCTGAATAAATGAAGAGAAGGTTTTCTTGCTTAAAATCCTTGAACACTTTAAACACAACAAAATTATATTCTATTTCACAAAAGGGATTAAAATACTGCAAAAGTTGGTCTTGAAATATTAGCTATGGTTAAACCCAAAGAGAAATTATCAATAAAGTTTAAGTAATTATGTTGTACATTATGTCAAATCACGTGGAAATGAGCATACCTAGAGGATGACATGCCCTTTAAAAGAGGAAGAAAATTATTTTAAAACAACTTAATGTATTTTTTTCCCTAAATTGCAATTAATGAAACAATAAATATTTGGACAGTTGTATTGATCCAGACATTGAAATACCCTTATGTTCTAAAGAAGATCTATGGTCTTCCATGGCTCACTGTTCAAGGTTATTTGTTCACTGCATAGACAATGCAGATTCACAATTATGACCTTCGAGACCTCAAAAATTCCAGTGTTCAGAACTCAAGAATCAACTATTTGCCTTTACTTTAGTAAACAAGGACCAGTTCTTGGAAACACACAAGCAAGCAACTATATTTATGAGTAAGGTCACTGAACTCAACAGCCTTACTTGTGCAAGTAAATACATTCTCCTACATTTTCTGGTTTAGTACTCAGACTCAAAATTTTAACTCATAGGTTTGCTTAAACCGTGTAATTTGGAAGGCTTCCAGCATGTACTTTGAAGGAGGGCTGTGATGTCACAGTGTAGGTAGCCTTTGGCTTTTCCTTTCAATACTATAAAATAATGATTGCACCTGGAAAAAGGACCAGTTATTTCTCAGGAATTGAGGAATTCCCCTTCTCACATCCCTACTCTGCTCAGAGGCATGTCCTCTCCCTTCCCATTCCCTGCTTCCCTGCCTGCTGCAGTTGCTGTCCCAGTGGTGAGGGGAGCACCAGTTCTGCTCCAGCTGCACCAGGTCAGGAGCTGCACCAGGCAAGCTGCACCAGGTCAGGAGCAGCGGTGGTAGCAGCAGCAGCAATGGCATTAGAAAAGGCAACAGGTGGATATGTACCCCTGCCAAGTACCTTTGGGTGTTCCCCCCCAGCCTGAGAGCAGATGCAGGGAGGGGTAACTTGGCTGACTATTGCTATTGCTACTGTCCTGAGCTGCAGCCAGATTTTGTGTAGTCTGGCTGGAGCAGTTCTGGAGCTCCCCTCAACACTGGGACAGAAGGGACACTGGCAGAAGCAAGTAAGGGATGAGGAAAGGAAGTGGTGGGGATATGCCTCTGGTTAGGGATGGGAATGGGGGAATTCTTACATTCTTTGGAGGTTTAAAAAGCTGCTGACTGCTGCTCTCTTGGAGTATTCTGCCCATGTAGGCTGCCAATAAAAGCTGCTGCCACTAATACCCTGGATCTGCTTCTGGGGTGGAATGTGCACGCTAAATGAGATTCTTTGATAATGCAGACATTCTCTGTGTCACTCTTATTACCTTATCATCATGTAAATTAACTCTTTGGAATAGCTTTAACTTTCTCTGTAGCCCTTATTTTTTTAGTATTACTAAATGGTTATTTAGTACATTAGTTATCTTTCTATTCAGTTCTTCTGTCTAGGACTATTTCTCTTTTCCTCGTGCTTTCTTTCAGTCTGCTACAACAATTGCTATCAGATGAGCATGTGATTGTTTGTTTATTTCAGATCTTTTCATGGCTTATCTGTAAAGGTTGTAGAGAAGACAGATTTTTTTTCTTTACGTTGTACTTGGAGATACTATGTAGAAATAATGTTTTACTTAATATACTTGTGACGGCAGTGTGCCACCATCACAGGCACAGACAGGGGACAGAGAAGACTGGGGGGCAGCAACAACCCCTCAAAAAAACCCCGGGCTGGGCTACTTACCCTCGGGAGGGACAGTGGCGTCAGAGCTGGGACCGTGGCAGTAGCTGCCATTACAGCTGTATCAGCCGGCATTACGCTAGCTGTTTAAACAGCTGCTCCCGGTAAGGGGAACAGCTGAGCCAATCACGGCAGCCGCAGTGGCCACCACGGGGAAGTTTAAGAACCCCAGCAAACCCCGTGGTAGGGGGGGAGCCAGGGAAGGAGAGAGGAGACAAACAGCATGTTGGTGGTGCTGCGGCTCCCCTGGAGTGAAAGCCTCAGACAGGCAGCTCTGCATCAGCTCAACTGCTGAAGCAAGAATGGGAAACCCTGGCAGGGGTGGAAGGAGTTGTCCTTAGGGATTGCTGGGGCCAAGGCATTGATCCGGGATGCCTCCCCATCCCGGAGGAATATTATTTCTAAGATCAGGGGAGAAAAGGGGAGACGGCCTGAGCTAGCAGTGGGGTCAGCAGGATCCTAAGGCAGTCTAACTTAAAGCGATCATTAGCCTAGGTCCATATGGTCAGGAACACCTACCAGACAGAAGGCCTGCAAATAGTGGCAAGTTACCATCTCACCAGCAAGTGATCATTTGGTGAGTGGACGGGGTGTTGGGGTGGTGGAGCCCCGTGGAACAATGGAAGCCTCAACCATGAGTACACCTGCATCAGGGAAACCCCTCTGGTAAAAGAGCTCCACTGAACCCCTCCTTCAAATCACCCATAATATCAAAGTCGTGGCAGGCAGGATGAGGGGAGAGGCTACCAGACGGAGGGTGTTACTGGACGTGAGGCCCACCAATGTCACAACACTAAAAAGGACTTTAAACTGCAGAAATCATTCCTATAGGAAATGTTTTGGGTACCTGTAAAGATGTCCAGAAACCTTCAAATTAATGTATATATACACCTTTACATTTAATACTGTATTTGGATACTCTCTCTTTGCAAATACCAGTGGCCACTGTCAGTAGTTACTGCCTATTATCAGTACTCACAGTGAGATGATAGATGATACATTAATGAGCACTAAGAAATGTGTTGTATTCCCCAAACATTGGCTTGCAAGACTATTCTGCAATGTGCTATTTTACAAAATGCTGCCTCCCAAAGGAGGTGTTATTCAGGCACAAAGTCAAACTTAGAACTTTGCAAAACTTCCCTAAATAAATGTTAAAATAGGCAATATTCAATGGGTTTGAAATTTTGTTACATAAAATGTAATACCTGATCTCTAGGGTTGTGTGATGCTTTGGGTGCTGATTTTATTTGGAGGAGATGCGACTCAATTCAGTGGCTGAATCTCCAAGTCCCTATCAAATCAGGGAACAAATTAAAAGATCTGAATTGATTCAGAGCTCTCTGAATTGATTCAGAATATATTTGGAAAGTTTTGGTGATTTGGGCAGTCCCCACCCACTGCAGCGTGGAGCTGGACCTGGACTCTGAACTGGTAACAAGTGGCTGGGAGAGGGTGTTTGGAGGAGGGAGTAGGGGACCCCACCAGGCCCCATCCCCTGCCTGCTTCCTCAGCCCCCCCCAACCCCTGCCTGCTCCCAGCTCCCCCCATGACTGTCCCAGCTCCTGGCCCGTTAAAAAAAAGCTCCCAGTCATCAGCTGTTGCTCCCCACTGCCCCCCACTGTGTGGGGGGGCTCTACCACAAGCCCCTTGACACCTGCCCACTCTCCTATCCCCTCCATGGCTGCCCTGCCCATCTCGGCTCCCAGCCCCTTAAGAAAAGAAAAAAAGTGGACTCATTGGCTCATGCAGTGGCCTCAGGGCTTCTGGAGGCTCATGCAGAGCCCTCCACCCAGTTCAGGGCAGTTGGGGGCAGCAGAGTTTGTCCCCCCTGCCAGTTAGCAGCCAGTGGTGAGTAGTGGGGTTTTATGCAAAGAGCTGGGAGCTTGGTTGGGCAGGGAAGCTATTGCCAGGGCTGGGAGAGTGGGCAGGGGATGGGGCCTGTATGATTCAGAGATTTGGGTGATTTGGCAGCAGCCAATCTCTGAATCGGATTCGGATGAATCGATTCAGGACAGTGATTCAAATCAACAAATTGCATCACTGTCCCCCAAATCGGCTGAATCTGAATCCAAAGCAAATACTAGGTGCTTCACAGAGGCCTGCTAATCTCTTTATTAGCTTCTTGAGAAATTCTGCTCTTGTAAATGCCTTCACTCCAGAAAAATATAGTGGCAGGGATTGTCCTTGGCCTAAAGGACTATTTTCATACAGGGTGCCTTGAAATGCAGCCATAAAGTTTTGACAAGCCTCCATTTTCCTTGACAGCACATGGATGGCTCCATATATCCTGAGAAATTCACTTTAATAACCTCATTCAGTATTTCTAAGGTTTATCAAATCATTATATCAGACTCTATTCTCACTGTTTAAAATCATTATGCAGATTTTTTTTCATTTTCTCTTGAAAAAAATTCTCAAAAACAAACAAATGAATGCCCCTAGTTATTAAAGCAAATAGTAAAAATAGGCAGCAAACATGAACATTAAAAATTGAAGGAAATTATAGTTTGAAGCTGATCCTAATTTACTCTAAAAATATTATGTATATATATTTTTGCTGACATATTTCCATACAATTGACCAGTATGTGGCAGAACTAATTATATGGTTCCAATACGGTGAATAATGATGATGATAATGTATCTAAAATAACTTCACTGAGAAACTGCTGCAGCAATAGAAGTTGAACAATAAGATTCTGCTTGTAGCTGATATATTCTGTAGATTTTTTTGCTGACTTAAAGCAAGTGTATGGCTCACTGTCCTTCATTTGAGGTCATGATGATTGTGTATACAGACTTTAGCCTTCCTGTGGCACCATGTGGAGTGGTTGAATTTGCTCTTTTATTTTAAACCTTTTCTTAGAGGAAAACCAAACTAACAGATTTTTTGTTGGAATCTCCTAGCTAAGGCAGATCTCATAAGTTTAGTTTTAAGGTACATAACTAAATTTTTCTGTTTTTCCATTCCAAAAACTGATTTGGACCAGATTTAAGTCTTGGTTGCATTCACGTAAATGTGAAGTAGCTCCATTTATGTTACTATCTCCTGAAATACACATCTGTGTAAATGAGTTTAAGATTTTCTTATTTTATAGTTTCTGCTTTCTGCTTAGAAATGACATCTTATATGTCAAGCTATTCTTGTTCATGTACATGTGGACAAAAATGACCTTCAATGAATCATCTATTTTATTTAAAGGTGCAGTATAGACTAAAATTTACTTTTGGGAGTCAGGTCAAATACTCAGCCTTCATTAAATGACATGGATACTGGCCGTGTTTGAACCGGGTCTGAGAGAGCATCTGTACTTTTATTTATTTATTTATTGTGATTAAATTTAGAAAAAACAGATCCATGGAAACAACCAAAACTATCTATGTGTTTTAAGTAACCCTATTAATTTTTTCTGAACTTTTAGTTGTATTCTCCTATGACCCCCAAAGGGCACATTCATGATGTAAATGCATTTTCACATTTCTTGGAAAAGGCTCTCCACACATAAAACATAATAAGAAATGATCTTCTCCTAGTATCATGTATATAGTCTTTGGTAATACACTACCCTAATAATATTTAAGAGCGTATCCACACGTGCCAGCATCTGTGCTTGCAGCAGCTCAAATAGAAGCAGTGCAAATTTGAGCTGGGTTTTTTTGCCTCAGCCCACATGCCCAGCCATGCACTTTGGTATGGGGCAAATTGTACCACTTGGGGTAAAATAACCCTGCCTGGCTCCTCGTGGATCCGCAGTCAGAGGGAGCTAGAACCCAGGGCCAGCACCTGTGCTGTCCCCAGCAGTATAAAAAGCTGCCCTGTCCTGGCCCCATCAGTACAAAAAGCTGCTCTGTTAAGTAGACCAGGGCTACTCGCTCTCAGGATCTTCTAGGGACCAGACAATTGGTGCCTGGGGACACTACCCCTTGTGCCAGCTGGACTGCTGAAGCAACCCTGAGAGTCTCCTGAACCCTCTACCCACTGCAGCAGTCTGGCAGTGGGGGCTGCTGCCTGGCTGTGACCTGCTGCATACCTGCAGACCCAGATGGGGATTGCACAACCAGTAGAGGCATGTGCGCAGAATGATCTATAGTCTCTAGCAGCATGCTACAGTGCAATGAACACAGCAAGCACCTCATAGGAACCTCTAGTGTGGGCCCATCCTCTGCTTGCACCCTCTCCACCCCCTGATGGCTGCTCCCCCCCAGCCAGCAACCTGTCACTTAAAAAAAAAAAAAAGCCTTGCACTTACAGGCAGTAGCAGCTGCCATGGGAATCACTGGGGCCTTATGGCAGAGCCCCACTGTGCAGCATGGGGCAGCGGGGCCTGGCCCCAGCTGCCTGGCACCTGCACTGCCTCATCACACAGATGCAGCCAGGGTCATCAGGGCATGTGTGCCTCTGCACCTTGTCAGGCACCTGGGGCTGCTCCGGCTGTCACCCAGGCCCTGTGCTGCATGAGGGGGCTCTACCATGAGGTCCCAGTGACCCTAATGGGAGCTGCTACTGCTGGTGAGTGCAGGGCTTTTTTGGGTTTTTTAATTGCCAGGTTACTGGGGCCAAGTGGGGCAGCGATCAGAGGGTTTGGGGGGTAGGCAGGGGATGAGACTGGTTGGGGCAGCGATGCAGGGGATCACGGGAATGGGAGACATGACCTAGTGGGTCAGTGATCCATGGGGCTGGGGGGAGCAAGTGGGGCTGGCAGGACTCCCCTCATGGTCCCCTTCCTGCTCCCCCAGTCCCCCCACCCCATGCTTACTAGCAGGTGCCTGGGTCCAGCTCCCTGTGGCTGACATGCTGCCTGCCCTGCATGGGCAGGCAGTATGCTTCAGCACTGGGGCAAGGGCTAGCCATGGAGACACTCTGGATGGCTGCCAGAGCATCTCTATGGAGGACCAAGACTCCAGGCCATGCCCTGCTTTTTTCCCCAGTGGAGTTTTTTTACCCCTGGATATCCAGGGGTCTAATTTTGCCCCTGTGCTGCGAATTTGCAGCATGGGGAACATTTTTTTGTTCCCACATGGGTCTCTTGCAGCATCTCAAAGGGCATGTGCATGCTTGTGTGAATTCACCCTGAAGGTGCCTGTACAACCTTTTTTGCTTCATCTTTCCCAATTTCTCGAGGTTAATTGTGCATAACCCTGTTAATAAAAATAACTCTTTGAAAGAATACTGTATTATATTGTATTTTGTAGACATCTGACTACTGAGCATAGTGAAAGAAGACACACATAAAGGTACCTTGATGGATCAGAAATATATTATCATTTTTCTTTCCATTACAGATTCAAAGCAGCTTGTTAAGACTTTCTTACCTTAGAACAGGTGAATAAAATAAATGCTGAGAGGGACTTAGAGATAGTTTTGCTGTTCATGTATTTATTTGTGCATTGTTTCTTTTTGTTTTCTCTCAAGGTTTTTTCAAAATAAAAGTGGATTTTGGTGATGATATCTAGAGATCTAGATATCCAGTGTCCGTAACTAAAATTAAGTATTTCAAGGTTCTTATAGTTGCTGTGATACGGATCTGGGGAGACAGATTATTGTGATATAAAAGCACATATTTAGGTGGGAAGAAAATTGTTTTTTCACCAAAACTTTTCAAGATTTCAGAAATATTCCCATTCTGTATTAGGAAGAAACCAAGAGTTTTAAACCACAAAAGATTCAATCTGTAAGAGTAAAAAGCTTGATAATGAGGGCATTCTCCTGAGTAGGGGAAGGCTCAGCAATCAAACCTGAGTTTCTCACATCTCAGGTAAGGCTGCGACCATTGGATATTTGTTTTGTCTGGAGTAAGGCTCTTTCTGATGCTGACCAAAAATTTCATCATGGAGCAACAGCCCCTCACTCAGTGAAAGCTGGATTGAAATGTTTTTGATTCAATGATGATTTGCAATGAAAAGCATTTAGTCAAAAAATTCTAAACAGCTCTAAGCAAATTATAACCAGTTGAAATGGCAGTTTTTTCAAGCAACTTTATTTCATATGTTTTCATCTCTAACCATATGTTCTGTAATTAAAGCATGAGCAATTTTAAGCCATTTTCTTTATACAGTAATTAGTTTGGATAATCAGTGTATTGATACTACAACGCATTTCTGTGATTTCAAAAATAATAATTTCATACATGAATAATCAGAGTCCATGTCCTACTGTAATGAAAAAGGGGAAATTCACAAAGCTGAAAGAGATTCAGGGCTAACAATGCATCTGTAGTGTTATGTCTACCCAGGTGAACAATGATGATTTATTGCTTCTGTGCATTTTATTTAAGAGAGTAGACTAAATAAGTCATGCAAAATAGGTCATCTGCCTTCTAATATTGAATTATTTTTTCCCTCCAGTATTTTTTCATACATTGCCTATCAATGTTTATTGCTTTCCATCTTTATAATTTTGCAGCTGGTATTATTATACAGTGGAAATATTTGTCTGTTCACCCGCATAAGCATATGTCACTTCCGTATCCTGTGATCGTCTGATTCAGAGTACCTCTCAGAACCAGCATAGGTTTCCCATTTAGGTGTACATTATGCTGTTGGCTCATACTTTTAACCACAAAAAATCTTTTTCTCTTTCTCACTTTTGTCATTTTTTTATGAAGTCTCTAATTATCATCAGGAAAATTACTGTACTATTTCTTTCTAATTACCATTTTAAAGAAATCTGTAGCATGTTACTACAAATATGTAAAAATGCCAGATGTTTCTTTTATCAGATGGAATTAATGTATTTTGTGTTTTGGAAATATTTAACAATATTATTTGTAGCTGAGACAAGAAAGTTATAACTAGAGAACAGGTCAGTTATTAATGAGAGATCATCTGGTTCTCCCTTATATATTCTCCCATAACATAACAAATATGTAGCCAATGAAAACAATAACATATACATTTAAAACCAATATAATTTACACATATAAACTAATAAAAATAAAACACAACTTTGCTGTCCTTGGAATTCATCATACAAGAGATACATATATTACTTCTGTGTAATAAAATGCAGTACCTGGATTGCTTTAAAACAGTAATTCTCAACCAGGATGCCATGGCACCCTGTGTTGCCTTAAGATATTTTCAAAGGTGCTGCAACATGACACCTAATTTCAGTACTGTTAGGTTTGCAGACAAGGTAAACATGATTCACAAGCTTGTGAATAGGAATTTATCATTTTCCAACCATTCTGGGCTTCTATAGTCTTTCTGAGTTCTTTACTACAGAAAAAATTCCTCTATTATTTGTCTGTAGTCAAAACAAAAGTAACAACTAAGAGCTAGCATTTTTCCAAAAGGTGCATTGAGAACCACTGCTTTAAAAGGTCTGGATCACTTTAAGATGAGGAATAACTTTCTTAGGTTGCCAACTTTTTCATATACAGTATAATAGTATCTTCAAGCAGGGACCATATCTGTCTCCTTGCTAGGGCAGGATGAGCATGGGATGGTTGCAGTATAAATCAGGGCCTCTTGGGATAATATCCTAGCAGAAATATTAACTAATAATAGCCTTGCTATCTTATTAACTTGTAATTGTTACCTTGCAAGGTAAGATAATAAAATTTCCATTTTTATGTAATAAAATAGTCAAAACAGGGATAAGAAGAATTCTTTTTTCAGTTCATACAATCTTGCAATTTCCTGTGTTGTGGGTTCCAGTGAGCAGGCAGAGTCCATGGAATAACACACAGGCATAAGCTGGAAGAGAGAGAAGCGACTCCCTTCCTGCTGCCCACTCAAAAAAAAGCACCTTTTCCCTTGTGAGAAAACAAAGCCCACAACTTCCTCTCAGCAGATATTCCAGTCTAAAAGAAGGCTCCTTTCTGTCTGAGGGACAACATATCCATTAGAGGTTGTCGATTGATGAGCCACTCACCTAGATGCAGCCAGCATAATAGGTCTGTTATAGTACAGTTGGAAAGGTACATTAAGCATCTAATGCATCAGTCATGCTAAGGAAATTATATCATAGAGAAAAAAATGTCAGTAATAGAATAGTGTGTTTTTTAAGTCAAACCTTCAAAATTTAAGGTGCAGAAATTTAAGGCTGCCTGTACATGAGCACAGACAGCCTGCTCTGATGTGCATTCATTTGAGCAGATCAGAGTAGACTCAATGATTTGAGTCTGCTGGAGTGTGGTAATTACCTTGCTCCACTAGCTTCCTATGTCTCATGTATCAGTGTACCCATGCTTCAAAATGGCAGTAGAGGCACTTGAACTAAAGCTCATCAAACAAGCTATAGTACAAGCACCTCTGCTGCCATTTTGAAGCACAAGGATGCCCATTGGTGACACATAGGGGATGCACATGGGTGGATGTGCACCCCCTGAGATTGGCCATGCACCCTCTGGAAATGCCAGCCGCAAAACCAGAAGTGCTGATGGAAGTTCACTTCTGGTTTCACAGCTGTTGATTTTGGGCTTGACAATCGGCCCCTGGGGGACCATCCAGACTCAGGAGGCACCAGTTGCCCATGCACTAGTTGCTGCAGCGCGCTTTAAGTAAAGTGGCTTTTGGAGCCACCTTAATTAAAGTGTCGTCCCTCCCCCCCTCCCCCCACTCCTGCAGCACATGTAAAATTTCCCCAAGTTGCCAAATGCTAGTTTAGCCCCATTACATGTACTTTATGATACTTCTTTGAATGATATAGTCCCATCTTATTTTTATCATGAGTTCCCTGTAAAGGATCAAGTCTTTTTCTCTTCCACAGACAGAATACTGGACCTGATTGATGAATGGTTTGATCTAGTATGGTATATCTTATGATCCTGATAAGAACCCCAGGACCAAATCCAGAAAAAAGGGACCTTGGCTCCTAAAATAGAATTGAAGTGGGCTTTAGATATTTAAATGCAAATTAGTGATCTAAAATCCCCTTCTTGATAGATGCCTAACCTTGGAAGCTCCTAAAACACACTAGGTACTTCCCCATTAAGCCAAAAATTTCCTCAGGCATCCACAATTCTGCTTGTGTGCATGCCCGGACTGCCTTGGATTGAGTAGGGCACCTACCTCCCACCTAAGCCTCAGGAAGATCCAGAAATCAGGTGAAACTGTGTAAATTTAAGGACAGGAATGAATTAGTAGGCAGGCCACAACTAGCAAAATTATTGGTGGTGGAGGTATATATACACTTTATATATGCCACACCTTCTACCCTTTTTATACCAGTAATGATTTAGTTAGGATGTCAGAGATGTGATTTCTAAGCATTCCTCAGACTAAGGGCTTCAAATGCACAGTTTGCACCTCCCAGGAGAATGCCCTAACAGTCAGGCCATAGGGTACACTAAGTAAATTCAACCAGCTGCTACTGTGAAGCATGAAATGCAGGAGTCAGAGGTCCAGAAATAAGAGAGATTCTGAGCCTTTATCTTAGTGGTATTGTGTATATATATGGTGGGGTTTCTGGACTGTTTATGTGTTTCATATTCAAGAGAGAAAAAAACAGATACAATCCTGAGAGCACAGACTAGAACTGAAACCACACTTCTCACAAGGAGCTTTTTAAAATTCTTGATGCCTTCCAGGAATGCCATTTCAGGAACCTGACTGATGCCAACTCCATTCTGGAACTAGCATATTCAGGATGCTTATTTAGTGGGATATGCTATGTTCTGCTGTGAGTGGAAAGCCACCGTGAAGGAGGCCCTAAGTCACTGTGAGTTGGAGAGGTTCAACGATGAGCTAGAGAAGAGATGTGAGAGGCAATCAAGACAAAATAGTACTCAGCATGCCAGTGTAAGCTCAACCAGTGTAAGTTTGGATGTGCTACTTGCTGGAGGGCCAGCTGGTCACGCATCAGACTTCTCAGCCACTCAAGATATGGTGGTACCCGGTAACCCACCAAAGGTTACAATATCCATGGTCTCCCAAGACAAATAGCTGCCAGTAATGATGCTGCTTATACCAATAGAAGAGATGGAAAGAATTATGATAGCTTGAACACAGTGTGAATTCCTGGTTCATTGAAGTGAATGGGAGTTTTGCCATGATTTCATTGAAGCCAGAATTTCACCCACAATCTGTAGCAGAGTCTAAAGTGCTGACATCTCCCATATCTTCTGTATGGCCTAATTTCAAGGGACCATAATCTGTTTAAATTGTTAGCGATGTGGCTTTTTCTTGTGTTCTCTGTGGGGGTTTTGTTGTTGTTGTTGATTTTTTCAAGGCTCAGGTATAATAATCAAGTCTATAACTATGATCAGGTCTGAATTCTCAAAGTTGTTGCATCATGCAGTGGACTCAAGCCATGCCTACATGATAATAAATCACCACTTACATCATTATAGCTATACTGGTGTGGCTATCTTGGTATTACCTACCATCTGGATTCTCGTAGGTCACATACTGACATTCAAAAAGCCAGAGGCAGAAGCAATCTAAGTTACGTGGTTTAAGTGCTCTAGGTTAGATTAGTAGTGAACAGAACACATGATTGCCTTTTGGTGGAGGGAGCATGTAGACTGCCTACACTAGGCAAGGCCTCCAGTTTGGGGGTGCTTCTACCTGCCTACCAGTGGGCTCTCCAGGCCAGGCATGGCCAAACACCCCTTCCTCCCCTCTCCCAGCAGCATCAGCCACTGTTTGCATGTAGCAGAAGCAACCCTGCTTGGCCATGCCCTTCTCCAGTCCTGCCCCTGGATCTATGCCAGATTGTGGAGGCACGGAGGTCCCTGGGCAGGTATGTAGGAGCCCGCCCAGGGATTCCCATGACTCCTAAAGCTGGCACAGCCCCAGGGAGAAGGACTTCCTATCACTTATACCAGTATAAGTGTAATGTCTATACCTGGCCTTAGAATAAAAATGTCCATAGGGAGATTTTACTAGTATAACTCTAAAAAATTAAAATTATGTCTTTAGTTACAAGGAACAGCTTTGTCAAGTAGATAAGCCCTCAAGTGTAAAATCTAGGAAGATTCTCTAAGTAGTTTTTTATTCAGTCAGTATAACTTATTGAGGTATCCCAAAAGGATATTCACAAGACATGTTGATGTACTTCTTAGGATTGTCGTACTTTGTTCTCTTTTTATATGTACAGAGTGAGTTACCTTCCAAGTTCTCTGCTTTTATTATTTATTACATGTGGGAAATAAGTTGCCATGCTTTACATTTACACCTAATTAATGTTAACATTATAAAGGAATATTTGCATATAATTCTACATACATCTTTCTTTGGCAAGAAATTGATCATATTACTATGTTTTTAAGGATGAATGCAGTTTATTTATATAGACAGTACAATAGAAAAAAAATATATATAGACAATATAATTAATTCTTCCTGAGAATTCTGGTATTTTTTTCCCCCTGTAACTATTGGAGAACTGATATTTATTCTCCTTAACCTAGCATACAGAACCTTACTGCACATTTTAGGTTACTTAGTGGGAAAGGACCTTCAAGTGAATCCTTTTTTTCGCTCTTCTGTCTTGTTTGATGGTATATTATCAGAAGTCACAGTACTTCTAACATGACTTGATGAGAGTAACTATTTTTAACTGAATAAATGAGAGAAATCTTTCAGGAAAAGGGTCTTAATTATCTCTTTAATCAGTATGCCACAAAATATATAGACTTTACATCCAGCTGTGAAAATTGCAGCACAAGAACAATGGAAATAGTAATAATAATTATTATTAGTGTTGATAACAGCTCCTGGTAAATAATTTATCTGACAAGGTTAAGCATTCTTTCTGCTCATGAAACACATACAAGCAAAAGGACATTTTCTTGGATTTATTTGTTATTTCATTTTCTGGGTACTCAGTGGTGATAGAATGTTTAGTCATAGCACAGTCATTTTCCCTTCACTGTTCAATGTTTGTACAAGCATTTCTGCCACAAACATTTAAATGCAGTGAAAACAAAATTGTTTCCATTAATATTTTTATATACAATCTGGAAAGTCACTTCTCACAGGCATCCTTGCTGTGAATATCCATAGAAGATGAACACAATAGAAACACAAGAATGGCTTGAACAATATTCAGCTAAATTTTTATAGTGGTCTTTTCTTCAATACTTATTCTGCTCTAATAATAATTCAAAATACTTCACATGGCAGCATTTATCACTCCTAGACTTTACAAAAATGAGTAAGCTTTAATGCTCCCAGTTTACTCATCGTCTTAAAAAAAATACCATAGACCGAAAAAAAGGTTTCTCAGTCTCTTCCAGAGTAGGAAATATGTTTCCCTACATGTATCCCCAAAACAACAGCTTCCCCTTACCTCATATTAATTTTTTTTTGGTTGTGTCTACTTATTTTCCAGTTTCAAAGCAACACAAAATAATGGCATTCATATAGGGTATGCTACACCTTGACTTGAAGGGCTTCCTAGTGGCTTGGCACGCAGGCATAGTAGTACATAAGTTAAATTTGTTTTCGTGTATACAGTTTTAGTTTTTTGGGTTCTTAATATATGCCCAGCTCTACTTAATCCATACAAATGAAACCTGTATTGTTACTCACATTTATGTTTGTTTTGTTAAATTTAACAATATAAGTACTGCTGATGAAAAATACCCCTCCTGGCAGGGCTGAAGACCATAAATTCCTCCACCTGTTCATAGAACAGACATAGCATGGAAAAAGTAAGAATTTTTTTTTTCAATGTAATGCCACCATCCATCATGGTGAAAAAAACAGCTTTATTTTCTTTTGCCTCTCCCTATCCATTACTTCTCCACCTAGCATGACTACTGATAGTGGAGCATCATGTTGCCAGGTACCAGCTGTCCAGATTGGGGTGGACTGCGGGGAACAGCTGGATGATTGGTAATTTCAAAGCAAATTAGGTTTTATTTGATCTTTCCTAGTATTTCCATGACATTACAGCGGTAATCATCAATTCCATGACTTTCCATTAAAGTCTGTGGAAAGTATCATAGTATCTAGGGTCAGAAGTGGCCTAGAGCAGGCCATCTAGTCTGACCCCCCCGGCAACGGCAGGAACGAGTGCCAGGGTCACAGGACCCCAGCCAAGTACCTATCTAATCTACTCTTAAAGACGCCCAAGGTAGGAGCAAGAACCACTGCCCTTGGAAGCCGGTTCCACATCCTAGCCACCCTAACTGTGAAGTAGTGCCTCCTAATGTCCAACCTAAACCTGCTCTCTAGTAACTTGTGACCATTGGTCCTA